>VDFB02252616.1:141374849-141597282 GCA_007258455.2 Sequoia sempervirens
TTCCCCTTCCTAATTCTCTCTCTCTCTCTCTCTCTCCCTCCCCCTCTCCCCCTGTCTCTATCTCTTTATCTCTCTCACTCCCTTTCTCTCTATATCTCTCTATCTCTCTCTTTCTCTCTCTCTTTCCCTCTCTCTCTATCTCTCCCTTTCCCCCTGTCTCTGTCTCTGTCTCTATCTCTATCTATCTATCTGTTTGTTTGTCTATCTCTCTCTTTCCCACCCTCCACCTCCCAATTACTCTTGGGTCTATGTGTGCAAAAATTGGATATCCGATTTATAACAACAAAATCTTACCATTGCAATGAATTTTCAAATGTTTTTCAAACCAGATATCTGATTTCATCTGATATCGAATTTGTGGGTCATAAAAAAACCCCAAGTGTGTTGTTTTGCACATCCCAATGGACCCTACATTTTGTTTGCAGGCTTTACAGGCAACAAAAACATGATTTCAAATAGGAAGAGACAAAGATCAACTTTTTAGAGCATCTTCTACTCAAATTTGTCATAAGAAATCATTTTATTAGCATCTTTTTAGAGGTAGAATGGGGAGCAACAGTCATCGAAAGCTAAAACGTAAGAGAAAGCTGCCAAAAGAACAAATTGAAGCATATAGACAAAGAGATAGAGAAATTCATAGGAAGAGAAGATAAGGTATGTCAAATATTGGTGAACCTGAGCCCTTTGGTCTTTTGAAGTGAAGAGGAAATTGAACATTTTCAAGGTGAAAATGTTGAACATGATATTGAAATTGGGAATGAAAATGTTGAAATTGATATTGAAAATGTTCTAGGTGAAAATATTGGAATTGAATATGTTGAACATGATATTGAAATTGGGAATGAAGTTATTGAAATTTATATTGAAAATGTTGGAATTGAAGATGTTGAACAAAATATTGAACCAAGTGTAAATTATGTTTCACCAGATTACATGACAAATGAAGAACTTTGTGGAAGAAAGACATAGTCCAAATTCAAGACCTTCAAAAACCCCTAAATGGTTACTTGAAATTGATGAGAACATTATTAAAAATTTTGAAGGCAAGAGGTCAACACAAACCATTCGATTGTGGGCTACACAAATTTTCAACCAATATTTTAGCAATAAGACATTGACCGAGCAATGCCAAATTTTTGTACAATTGCTAAAGATACAAAAAATGAGACCTTTGCTAGCCAAATTGAAGATTTGTATGAACAAGAAGACCGAAAAAAATTCTATTATTGTCAAAAATATTTTTAATGCTCTCAAGTCTATTGGAAAAAATAACAAGGAAAAAGATAAGAGAGCTGCTTGGAGAGTCATTACAACCTCCCTAGTAAGACATCAATTGAAAAAGGCTCGCTTTATGAGACAAAATTTTATTGATTTTGACATAAATCATAAAACTTTGGATAGAGAACTTGCAAGGAGAGAGAATAGATGATCCTCTTCAAAATGATACATGGACTTTTTCCTAGAGGATTCCACGTGTTGATAAGAAGCTAACCAATAATGTAAAGCAGGTAACTCAACAATTTTGGCATGATAACTCTAGAGTATCACCCATTGTAAAGGACGTTTTAAAGTTAAGAATTGGAAATTGAGACCATACACCACATCCTAAACATTTCTTGGAATCAATCCAAATAATGTTCAAATTTTTTATTGAAACACATCCAAATATCGAAATATCACAAAGGACTTTTGAAGGTTTGAAACCATTTTATTGTGTGCCTCTTAAAATTCGTAATACTTGTTGCAAATTCCATGTGGATTTTTCAATGTACCATGAACTATTATGCTGTATCCGTTCTACTTTGCATACTAATGAAATTTTGCAGGAGTGTGGTGCAATGCATCTTCCAAAATCATCGAGGAACTTGCTAGATCTATTTTTATGTTCTAGAGATGATGGTTGCCTTTTCTATAGAAATGATTGTTTAAATGCAAAGTGCTCACAATGTGGTGGCTTGTCAAAGTTTGTTCAATTCTTTCATGAGGGTTCTAAATATGAATTTGGAAAGAAGCTTGTTGAGAAAAAGAGATATGAGATAGTCAAATATACTTTGCAGAGTGGAGGTGAAGGTTCAAGATGCGAGTTGGTTACAAAAGAATGCAGTGTTGCTGCTTTTATTTTAGATTTTAAGGACAATATTTTCTACAAGTATGCAAGGAATAGCCATAGGTCTCAGTGGTTGGATCAACAATTCAGGATGTGTAAGGACTCTTTTTTGATTGACACTATTATATTAGTAGTTGATTTTGCAGAAAAATACACATTGCAACCAAAAAATGAGGTACAATCTTAGTATTACAATTCCATTCAGATTGTTATTTTTGTCCACATAACACATAAACATGCACCTAATAGTACATAAGAGGATCAAAAGATAATAAAAGAGTATCATTTTTAAATGAGTGATGATAGATCTCACTTGTCCGAGTATGTCCAACACTGTTTCAAGAATTTTTTTGAGTTCTTGCAAGAGCATGATATAGTAATGGGCCAACATCTCATTTGGTCAAATAAATACACAGGTCAATTCAAGAATGCTCGTATGTTTTATTGGTTGAGTAGAATGTGTAGAGAGGGGTGTACCTCATATTTGGAGATTTTTTGAAGTTGGGCATGGGAAAGGGGAGCATGATGGAGTAGGTGCATGTGTAAAGAGAGCTCTAGTTAAGGAGCAATTGAAGATTTCAAGAGAAAAATTTAGTGATGCACGTTTTATTGTTGATTGGTGTATAACAACATTGTCACAGGGAGGGAAACTTGATTCAATAGTGCACAAATTATTTTGGTTGGTTGAGGAGGGTACAGTGGGAGGAAGATTGGGTTGTCATAGAATCAAAGACTCTTCAAAGATGAATTCATTTCGAAGCTCAAATGCAAGCACATGGACCATTTGGACATGAGACTTGGGTTGTTTTTTTCAGAGTTGTATTCAGCGCGAGTGGGATCAATGCAAGTCAAGTGAGTGGGTGGATACATGGGTTCCATAGTATCTAATTCCTTTATCTCAAATAATAACCATGATAAATGACACAATGGAAAGTTCAGTTGATTACGATCGTCTTTCAAATCTACTACAACCAAGACATGTTTTTGTAGTTGTTGCACCATAGGGGAATGAAGAGAGATCAGACTATTGGTTGGCTCGATGTGTGCAGGTAAACCATAAGCGAACACAACTGATGAAAGATGATGATGGGTTCATGTATCCTACAGGTTCAGTTGTGGTTGAATGAACTTGATTGCAAACATACATGATTAGAAAGAATGGAATTCTTGCATTTGAAGACTATGAGAAACAAAAAAAACATTCTCATGTATTCAAAACTTGTTATATAGTAACAAATGTTAAGTTGTTGAAACATCATGCCAAACCAAAGACAAAAAAAATATGAACACTTAGTAATGCTGATCATGAAGCAATATTGGATACTCTTAAGGAAAGAGATGACCCTTTAGGTACACTTGAATAGAATATTCAAGAATGGAAGGTACAATGCTTAGGTTCATTATGCTTAAGTTCATTAGTGTTCTTTATTTAATACTGATATTTTGTATACTCTTGCAATGCAGGTATCTTTAATAATGATATTTTGTATTCTCTTGCAATGCAGGTGTCTATATTGATATTTTGTGTACTTTTGCAATGCTTTTTCATGAGAATTCTCCTCATTTAATGATTGCAACTTGACTGTCCTAAGAAGGTAATATGCACTTTGTCAATGTGATTCACTTCATTGTCAATATATGGCATTGAATTTTCTTGATGTTTGTCACATATATTGTTCTCCTTTCCTTCTTGCGATTAATATGACTATCCTATAATGTGATTAATATGATTATTTTATTTTACTTTTAATCTACCTTGCATGCGTGAAAGGGGACTATACCTAATTAGAATAATATAGATTTGTTATTCTAAGAATCTTTTATAGTTTTCATTGCCAATTCATCATCATTCAGGTTGTTTAGAATAACATAGATTTGTTAGTCTAAGAATCTTTTCTATTTTGACAACATGGATTTCTCATGTGAAGTATATTGCAATATTCTTGGCATGATTGATCATATACATGCTTTAACAATAACCAACTTTGATCCTTTGGGAGAGGTATGCGACATATTACAATGATATAAGTTTGTTATTGTAAGCATCTTTTATAGTTTGTATTACCATTTCATCATCAATTAGGTCATTTAAAATAATATAGATTTGTTATTCTAAGAATATTTTCTATTGTATGTAGTTCAATGGCTACCTTGATGGTTTGTACAAGTTCTTGTCACTCTAGAATGTCAACATGCTACTTTTGTGGAAGACTATGCCAACCGTGAAGGAAATGCGTGCTTTATTTCCTTCCCCTACTGGGAAATGACTATTTATTAGGGCCGTTTGTTGTATGTCTATGTGGCATTTTGTAAATCCTATATTTGATAGCAATTATTGAATGATAATATCATGCATATTGTGTACACTTTACGTGTATTCAAGTGTATACTTTACAACTTATGTGTATACTTTGTAACTTATGAGTATTCCAACATATACTAGAGTTACAACCTAGATGTTTTAATGTGTATACTTTGTATTCATGTGTGTAGTTCATAACTTAAGTGTATTTGAGTATTCTAATGTATACTTTATGATCTATGTGTTTTAATGCGTATAATTTGTATTCATGTGTGTAGTTCATGATTTAAGTGTATTTGAGTAAATGAATCACTTGTTCACTTACTCAAGAGAAAACAAACGACCCTAAACACCTTTGCACCTTTACATTGCATCCATTTGACCCTTTTTCCATCACCTGAAAACTCGACACCATAGGAAAACTCCTTAGAGATATCAAAAACAAAGATAGGTTATTGTAGAGGGTCCCAACACAATCCCATAGCCTTAGACAAAGAATCTCTAAGCGTCATGATTTTTGAGAAATAACCCTTCAAAGATTGTTGTCTTTTAGCACTTTGGACTCTTAAAGGAAATCACCAGTTGAATGTAGTTCAGAGTGATTCAATGTATTTGGGTGCAAAAGAGGACCATCCCTAGCATAAATGTACCCATCCAGACATTTTGGAAAATTCTATTTGGTCCTACGAGTTGCAGAACAAAAAATACACCACTGTGCAACTTTACATTGTTTGCATCTGACAAATTTTTTCCTCAACTGAAAATTCGCCACCACGGGAAAACACCTATGAGATAGAAAAAAATGAGAGGGGTTATTATAGAGGGTCTCAAAATGATCCCATAGCCTCAGACGAAGAGTATGTAAGAATCACGATTTTTGAGAAATAACCCTTCAAAGATTGCTACCTTTTAGCACTTTGGACTCTTACGGGAAATCGTCGGTCCAATGTAGCTCAGAGTGATTCAACATATTTGGGTGAAAAAAATGACCATCCCTAGCGTAAACATACCCATCCAGATGTGTTGGAACAGTCCATTTAGTCATACGAGTTGTAGAACGAAAGTTGTACCACTTTGCAACTTTACACTACTTGCATTTGACAACTTTTTCCTCAACTAAAAAACTCGTCACAATGAGAAAATACCTAAGTAAATACCTCTGAGATAGCAAAAACCGAGAGAGGTTATTGTAGAGGGTGCCAACAAAATCCCATAGAATTAAACAAATAGTCTGTAAGCATCATGGTTTTTGAGAAATAGCCCTTCAAAGATTGTTGCCTTTTAGCACTTTGGACTCTTAAGGGAAATCACCGGTTCAATGTAGCTCAGAGTGATTTGGTGTATTTGGGTGAAAAAGAGGATGATCGCTAGTGTAAACGTACCCATCTAGACATGTTGGAATAGTCTGTTTGGTCCTACGAGTTGTAGAACAAAAGTTGCACCACTTTGCAACTTTACACTGCTTGCATATGACAACTTTTTCCTTAACTAAAAAGTCGTTACCATGGAAAAACGCCCCTGAGATAGAAAAAAATGATAGAGGTTATTGTAGAGGGTCCCAATATGATCCAAAAGCCTCAGACGAAGAGTCTGTAAGCATCATGGTTTCTGAGAAATAACCCTTCAAAGATTGCTACCGTTTAGCACTTTGGACTCTTAAGGGCAATCATCGGTTCAATGTAGCTCATAGTGATTCGGCGTATTTGGGTGTAAAAGAGGAGCATCCCTAGCATAAAAGTACCCATTCAAACATGTTGGAATAGTCTGTTTGGTCATACAAGTTGCAGAATGAAAGTTGCACCACTTTGCAACTTTACACTGCTTGCATTTGACAACTTTTTTCTCAACTGAAAAATATTCACCACGGGAAAACGCCTTTGAGATAACAAAAATTTAGAGAGTTATTTTAGAGGGTCCCAACATGATCGCATAGCCTTAGATAAATATTCTGCAAGCATCACGGTTTCAGAGAAATAACCCTTCAAAGATTGTTGCCTTTTAGCACTTTGGACTTAAGGGAAATCGTTGGTCCAATGTAGTTCAGAGTGATTCAGCATATTTGGGTGCAAACGGGGACCATCCCTAACATAAACATACCCATCCATATGTGTTGGAATAGTTAGTTTGGTTGTACTAGTTGCAAAAAACAAAAGTTGCACCACTTTGCAACTTTACATTGCTTGTATTTGACAACTTTTTTTCTCAACTAAAAACTCATCACCACAGGAAAATGCCTCTGAGATAGAAAAAATATGAGAGAGGTTATTGTAGAGGGTCCCAACACAATCCCATAGCCTTAAACAGAGAGTCTGTAAGCATCACAGTTTCTAAGAAATAGCCTTTCAAAGATTGTTGCCTTTGAGCACTTTGGACTTTTAAGGGAAATCACTTGTCTAATGTAGCTCAGAGTGATTCGACATATTTGGGTGAAAAATAGGACCATCCCTAGTGTAAATGTACCCATTTGGACATGTTGGAACAATCTGTTTGGTCAAACGATTGCAGAACAAAAGTTGCACCACTTTGCAAATTTACATTGCTTGCATTTGACAAATTTTTCCTCAACTAAAAACTCATCACCAGGGGAAAATGAATCCAACATGGAAAAAACCGAGAGAGGTTATTGTAGAGGGTCCCAACATGATCCAATAGCTTCAAACGAAGAGTTTTTAAGAATCACGATTTCCTAGAAATAGCCCTTCAAAGATTGATACCTTTTAGCACTTTGGACTCTAAATGGAAATCGCTGGTCCAATGTAGCTCAGAGTGATTCAACTTATTTGGGTGCAAAAGAGGACCATCCATAGCATAAATGTACCCATCCGAATGTGTTGGAATATTTTGTTTGGTCGTACGAGTTGCAAAATGAAAGTTGCACCACTTTGCAACTTTACACTACTAGCATTTGACAACTTTTTCCTCAACTGAAAACTCGTCACCACGGGAAAACACCTCCAAGATAGAAAAAACTAAGAAAAATTATTGTAGAGGGGCACAACATGATCTCGGAGCCTCAAAAAATTTTTTTGTAGACATCATGGTTTCTCAGTAACAACCCATCAAAGATTGCTGCCCTTTTGCACTTTGGACTCTTAAGGGATTTCACTGTTTGAACGTAGCTCAAACTGCTTCGGCCTGTTTGGGTGCAAAAGGGGACCACCTAACCTAAAATTCCCCATCTAGATGTGTTGGAATAGTTGGTTTGGTCGTATGAGTTGCAGAACAAAAGTTGCAGAAAAAATAACTTCTAGGCTGCAAATGGTATAATTACCATAATTTATTCAAATCTCCATAAAATTTGACCAAACCAGAGGAATTTGAAAGCTAATTCAATTATCTAACCATACCATACATGCAAAAATTATAATAAGGCTGTATAGATCATACAAAATCAAAAGAACAACACAGGATGTTGGAAAAACACAGAAATATTCTTCCTCAAAGATGCAAATTTTTATTTTCAACTTTTCCAATCTTGAAGTCATGTTTACAAGATTTATTTATGCCCTTAAAAGTATTTTTCAGCCTCCAACTAAACTCCAACTAACTTTTAACAAAATTTCAAAAAGTTGTCATTACAATTGAAAAGTTGTCATTGACAACATTTAGCAATTTTTTACATCTTTTACCCAAACAACCCACAAACTTCCAAAATGACTCCAAATGATCATTGATGGTATAAAATTACCTTATTAACATGAAAAAAACAAAAAATAAGACAAAACTAAAACTTTGACTCTTGGATGCATGATAGGCCTGTGGGTGCTCCTACACCAGAACATGGTAATTATCATTAGTCTACTTTCTATGAAATGCTACATGAAACAAAACATGAATTTATGAGAGAGAAGGAGAAGAAAATAGTAATATTTTCTATGAACTATAAAGGATATATGATTTTTTTGAATTTCAATATGTAATGATAATCCAATATGAAATATGTAGTGTAAGACAATGGCATTTGTGTATTTAAACTTTAAAGTTATAATGTTAAAATTTACCATTGTTCTTGTCTTCAAATTTGTTTAAATTATATAATATAACCATAATATAACTAAGCAATATATGATATAATTTAACCATTATTCATTATTTTTGATTGTGAACTATATAATATAACCATTATTTTTGATGCTATTTTACATTGATATTTAACCATTGCTCAAGATTAAATTTTTGAAGAGTTTAAACATGCACATGAGGAACAAATTATTTTGATTCTCAACTTCTATATATCAAATTATCTAATAATCAAGTGTATGTCGATATACAAAAATGGCATCAACGCCAATTGAAACAAAGTTTTACGAAATGTGGCATATGCCATCTCGATATCTATTCAAAATATACATGCCAAAATGTCTATCTCATCCTAAATTACTGGTGGATCATCAAAATGGAGCCTTTTTGAAGCATTCTTTGGCTTTGAAGGTACCTACACAAGAAAAATTTAAACCACAATTGAGATTAGTTATATTATATAATTTAAAATCAAAGAATTAACATCAAAATCAATATACATTGAATTATAATTGAACTCTAAAATTGAAATCTAGATTACATCATGTCTATGTCTCTTCAAACGGCCAAGAGTCCTAGAATATTCCCCTCTCAAAGAACCAATCAAACCAAATTTTGCAATTTCAATCTATATATGTGAACAAAAACATAAAATTGATACAAGTTAGCATACAATTGTAGGTAATAGGAACATATTTACCAAACACAAAATAAAATAAACACATACCTCTTTAGGCATCTCTTTTTCATTATCTCCTTTAGGTGTTTCGACACCTCCTCCTTGAGGTGTTCCAACACTTACTCTTTTAGGAATTGTGACACTTGTCAACAAGGATGTGTAGCTCATAACCATCTATACATAAAAATGGAAAGTATATGAAACTACCAATCTATGTCGATGTATGTATAATCGCTATAAGATCTTAAAAATATTAATTCAATCAAATTTGAGTTAAATTACCTTTCCTTTATCTACCATTGCGCCTCCAAAGTCTAGACAATGTTGTACCTTGCTCGCACTAGGTGTTTCCTACAAGAGGAAAATAAGATAAAAATATAAGTTAATATATAATTTCATTAATGACAATTCAAATGACAAGCAAGTATATAATAAAAAAATGTAAACGAGTGAGTGTGAAAATATATACCATGTGCATGTTGAGGACAAATGAAATGGCCATGAGGGTGCTATCAGTAACTTGTAAAAACTCCTCCTTAGACATCAACTATTAAATAGACCATGTAAATAAATATTAGTACGTGATACCATCTCTTATTAATATTCATTTAAAAAAAAATGCAAGTTATGAAATTACAACTTGAATCTTACCTGTGTAACTATTCCAACGTCCCCATCTCTAGCACGAGAGGAATTTTTAGAGTGTGCTCCAATCCCCTGCGTCTGATCTCCTATATCATCCGCATCATGGAGGTCAAAATTAGAAGTGTTGAAGGGATGCTCAGCGGGCTATACAAGAGGACCCAAGTATATCTAGTGGCAGATAGTACAAGTATGTGACACATAGATATGTGGACCTGAGGAGTATGATGTAGCAACACTCGATCCATCGCCAATATCACCAACATGTGGTTGATCTACTATAGCAGTATGGGAAACCAAAAGATCACTCGAAGAGTGAATAGCCATAATAGTCTGTGTGGCTACATCCTTAATAATATCTGGATGATGTACTGGAGGTTGCTGAGGAAGGGGAGGAGGGAGAACATATGGGCCCTGGACTACTCTAACTTCCCCTAGTCTATCCTAGGGCATACATCCATTGACACCCAGGAAGGGTTTAATGTCAAAGTAATTTACATGTTTCCCTAACACAAACTCAACATATAATTTTTTAATAAAGTAAAATGGTACATCAATATTGTTTTTGGGTGGTTTATCAAAAACCATCCACCAACAATCCCAAAAGTTATCTAGAATGTCCTTATTTGTGCACTATTTTATAGAAAGTTTTGGCTTATTAACATTAATTGGCAGACCGGTGCGGGGGTTAACAAATAAAGAGGCTATTTGGGCTTTTGTTATTTCAGAATCTTTCACCTCTTTGTAAGACAATCCATTAGAGTAATATTCCCTCATGGTTTCTCACCACGAAAGAATGGAATTATGTTGGGTGGAGAGGGTTTCTATATTTTTAATTATTTCTTTCAATGTATATGTCATTTGGGATAATCAAGGGATTGTCTTATAAACATCACAAATGCCCCTCAATTGCTCCAATTTTTCACCAATTAACTGTTCAATTGATGGGCACGTAGGTGGTGAAGAGTTTGGCATTTGTGGGTTTTGATTCTTAGCCATAATACTTGATTGAAGTTGAAAACTAATTAATCTAATTGAAATTACACAATATAAATGAAATTATTGTAAGAAACCCTAGTTTTTAATAAAAATCCATAAAAAATAAGTTAAAATTATACAAAACTAATAAAAAAATCAATTAAAACAAAAAAACCAAAAACTTACCTTATAAATCAGATATCAGGAAAATACGATATTAGATACGCCCCCTTACGTCGCTGTTTGAGACATTGTGGCTGCCAAGGTTTAAAATGACCTATGGCAGCCACTTTTTGGGTATATATTACCTGACACAAATCAGATATCCGATATGTATTACTTTGGGTTGGGCATTGCTATGGAGCAATGTACTGACACCTAACCCAAAAAAAAAGTCAACTCGATATTTTCACATTTTTGGGTGAATGAAAAATGCTACTTTTTTCATATTGCCACTTTTTGGCCCATCATGATCCTGTACATACCCATACTGGTTTACAATTTTTGGCCAAACTAGACACTGAAATGTTTTTTTCTAACTAAATCTCCACTTTTGGGCACCTATAGCGACTAAACTGTGAGGAATTTGAAGATGATGCAAACTAGTGATTTGTGAAATTTTGTCTCTAGATTCTAAATATATGTTTTTCAAAATTTTTGGAATCAGATTGCAATTCTTTTTCCATCTCCTTCAAAAAATATTTTTTATTAGTAAACACCATTTTTAAATACAACATAACTTTTTTTCTATGAAGGATACAACATAATTTTTTTTGGGGTTCGCCCCGTAGCCCGAATGGTCGGTATGGTTGGGCTAAGGCTTTGGGTTCGTCCCATGTAGGTCCAAGGTTCAACTCACGCTGGCCGGGTTAAAGTGGAGGAGTCCTATTGCAGGCTCGGGGCTTCTCCCCAAGGGGATTAGTTTCGCCTTGGCTCACCCCACCAATACCCCAAAACTCGACACAAAAGTAAGCCCGAGGCAAGGTTTGGTGGGAATCGCTAGGCCTTGGTTGGAGATACCTCCTGAGCAATCAAAAAAAAAAAATTCTAATTTTTTCAAATATTTTCATTTGGTTTCATAGTGTTTTATTGAATATTTTTTCCTTAATCAAGTTTCAAAGTCAAATAAATTACAATTCAGACATAGGCGGACCGTATACAACATACTTTTTTTTGTATGTATCGAATTCAATTTTTTTACTAGATCAAGAACACCAATACCTAGCCTAAACATTTTTTTTAGAATTTTATTTTGATAATCTGCTATTTTTCCACATGTGAAGAACAAAGAGCTTGATTTTCAGTGAAAAACCTATGTTTAATAAAACTAAAAAAACAAATACATAATAAAACAAAAACATATTAAAATTATATTCAATGGATAGCTTGTTTTGAGGACTCCCATCATCTAGTTGGTTTTGTGATGCCTCCATTTTCATCCTCAACTCAAGCTTCGAAGGGAAAAATTCTGCAGAAATTTGGTGCCAGAGGGGGAGAAGGGGGGGAGAAGGGGGGAAAAGGGGGGTTTCGAATGAACCTAGGTTCAAGTGAACCCCCCTTGGAGGTTTGCTCAAACCTGGGTTCATTTGAATCTAGGTTCGATCAAACCCCCTATTGTAGTCAATTTTCCATTGTCTTCGTCATAAAAAAATGAAAAAAAAAGTGAGTCCCATCATTTAATATGGTTCGCTAGAACTAGGGTCCATTCGAACACCCCAGTTCGTGCGGACCCCTAAAAAGCAATTTTTTTTTTCATAGGAGCGTTTTTGCAATTTTGCTTCCTCACTGAAATTGTAAACTAGTTTGGTGGGTTTACCCTAGAAGGCCTTTTTATTTGTCTCCATAGTTTACTGACTATTAGATTTGATATCTTACATGATCCAATTTTCTTTGGGATCCATTTTGACTTTATATGTCCACTTTGAATTTTAGATTTATTAACTTCAAAATATTGACTTTGATCTTTTTGTTTGTAAATATTCTCCTTCTATTGGCCCACATTAGTAGATGGAAGGTTTCAAGAATGATGGCCTATGATGTGAATTAGTGGATTGTTGGCAACAACCTTATTACAAGCACTATTCATGACCCCTATTTTCATGTTTGCATTAGATGAAGTTTCCCTCAGTATCATGGAGGTACCACTAACATTATTAGATTTATTGATTGATGAATAACAAAGTCTTTGATATTTAGGATTGTCCACAAAATGTATTGGTTCTAGAATATCTTGTTCATGTAGGCCTAATCCTTTTCCTTAGTATTGCATCTATTGAAAAATTCTATTTGTAATAGGATGTGTTGTTCTGGTAACTAGATGCTAACTATTTTTTGTGTTACATTGAGAATCATCAATGGTAGTACTAATAAGAAATATTTCTTTAAAAAAGTGAGTGATCCATGTTGATAGTATATTGGGGCTTTCTCTATCTTCAAGCTTGTTTCTTGATTATTCTATGATGTCCTCAAGGAGTCTTGTGAATTCAGTTATAACTTCATCATCTACATATCTAGTAGAAGAAAGTTTCTCATATGTAGAAGTGGAAGTTATTGGAATATGGATGACATGGAGATGGATGATGGAATCATCATGAAATTTGAGAGGCATGTGATCTTAGTTAATGATAGGATGAGATTGAAGGATATTGGTAACTTGATCTTGACATATTTTATGGCTTAATTATGTATGATTTGGATTGCATTCTTGACATAGATCTGATTCAAAAAATGGGGTATGAATAAGGGGATCTTGGATAGCCTCGATATGTTGGCATGGTGGTAATGGATTTTGGAGAGGACTCTCTAAAGTGGGGATGCATGATGGTGTTTTCTATGAGATTTATTGATTATAGATTGGAATCATGTCAAACATTGTATTATCCACCATGGATAGCCCTTGGGGAAAATCCTAAAAGGTGTTATTATTGGTGTGACCAATGCGATAGTATAGGTTAACTACACTTGATCCATGAGGATTCAAAGCATATTTAATCCACTAATCATCAATCCCAATAAGATATTCAATGTGAATAAAAATGAAGAAGCCATTCAACTTAACATTCTAAAACATGAAATCTTGACAAACATCTATTCTAAGCCATTGAATCTGTAGACACGTCAAATTGATATAATGCATTCAACTAGGTCATATTCATCCATTCAAAAAATAAATCAAGTTTATTTATCAATCTCCTAAAGTCATTAGCTTAAATCAAATAAATCAAACTTATCATCAACCTTTTTAATCAAATAAATCAAACATCCATCATAATGCATATTCCATCCTTCTTGATTTAAATAAATCAAATATCTAAGTCAAAGAGGTCAAACTCATCCTAATCATCATCCTAGCTAATTAATCCTGATTTAATGCTAATCTCACCCACTTGCATTCTCTAGATTTAGCCACTTGCACATATAAATCAATTTATTGATTTATTAAATCCAAGATTTTCCATCAACATGGCATTTATGGGGAATATTCCCTCAATTTTGAATTCAAAGGCAAGTTGATTTGTCCCTCCAACATTGCATTTATTGCTCATTTTCTTGTCCCCCACTTAGCATTTACTCTCAAATTTGAATTCAAATTCTCCCTCTCATGGGCACTCTTCCCAAATCTTGCACATGCATCAACCACTCACATGATGACAAGTGTCCTCAACTCATTGGCTTGTTTTTGATCCCACATTGCTCTCTCATATGCATTCTTTCAACTTGATAATCTATAAATGAGAGGCTTCATCCTTCAAGCAAGGTCTCCACAACTCCATCATCTCCACATCTTGATCCACAAAAGCATATGCAAAGTCACTCTTATTGAAGAACTGATTTTTCCCATCCTTCATCTTGATCATCAAAATATCATATCATGGAGCTTAATCATGGATTGGGAAAGGGATTCTTCCACAAGAAGCACCAATCCAATATGAGATAGTTTGCATCATGTTTTCTTATGCTTTTCCTTTAGATCTTTTGTCATTTGTTTGCATTTTGAACATGATGTATTATTTCATAAGGATGTTAAATATTTTGATTTGTTGTTGAAATACTAACAATTATGCAGATTTTATTGTTAGATTTCTAACCACATTTTGCAGATTTTAGCAACCACAAAATGGTGCTAGGAGGGCATGACAAAACTGGACTATTTCTGCATAAAATCTATTGTGTTTAGGGTATTAAATTTTGGTGGCATGTTTCTTTGCTAAATCTGCATTTGAAGGTGAAATCATTCTCAGCATATAGTTGGTACATGAGTTATTTCCTTCGTATCTTTTTAAATCTTTTTCTTAGGCAAAGTACTGCCAATAGATACCATAATTGTTTCTATTAGATCTAACAAAATCATTTCTTCATGCGTTATGTGAATGTCTGTAACCTTTTCCAAAGCTCCCATTTAGGCACAGGTAGGGATGATGCTGGAACAATTGGTGAGTCTGTCTTTACACCTGCCAATTGATGTCTCTTGAAGTTTGTTTTATGTTGTTTGAAAGTTTTTATTTTCCGTTTGTGTTGTTACAAATATAAGCTCAAAAATGTAGCTGAAAGCCAGGTTGTTTCTTTTCTTAGCAGTGCCATTCCTCATCATCATGCTATATCTATTCCACACCATCCATTATATTCACCTGCCTTTTCCTTTTATTTACTCCTATTCGCAGCTCAACAACACCACTTAAAGCAATGGTACATATGTCAAATAGCTTGCAAAGGACATTCAAAGTCACGGAGGCTTGCAAAACACACAGAAAGCACTTGGCTCAAAAACTGCAAAACCTCTGCAAGCCATTGCAAACAGTCTAGATGAATCCTAAGAACAAAATATAAAGCCACATATGTCGAGCTATACACTTCCTCTCTATGCAGCCACCAATGTATCAGCTGAGCTCTTGATAGCAATTTGGCATCGAGTCTTTTGAAGAATTCTGACAACAGTTCATGCACCTTGTCTATTACTTTGAAGAATTTTGTTAAACAGTTCGCATGCATTATCTACGCTTCTGCATTTTATTATCATACAATTCACATGATTTGTCTACACTTTTGTATTATTCTGACAAATAGATCATGCACCCTATCTATGCTTCAACATTTCTTTTTGTATTATTCTGACAAACAGATCATGCGCCCTGCCTTGTCTATTTCATAGGGAAAGGTTCCCACGCCTTGTCTGACAATTGTTCTGACAAACAGATCACGCGTATTTTACCCTGTAGAAATGTGACATAAAATAGACACACAATAGATCAGTAAATTCATGTCTGACAAATCACGTTCATTGGAAAGTTTCTAAAACTTTTTTTTTTGAATTCAATCTTACACTTGGTAGTTGCATTTGCATGAAAGTTTCTTGCGCCCAGCCAAAGTGGTCTTCTCATAGGCCGACCTCATCCATATTAATGATTCCTACCTCTCATTATGTTAAAAGCCGCATAAGTAAAATGTATTAATGTTGAAAGCTCTCTTTGGATCTGCGCCTTGGCTCCATGGCTGTCTTTATGTTGAAAATTTGCAACTAGTCGCTGCGCCATGCCTTCTCAATGCTTGAGGTACAAAAGCAAACGAAGGAAAAAAAAAATTGAACAAGGTACAACGTGAAAACGAAGGAAAGCAAGGAGAAGGCTATCAAAAGAAAATGAAAGGAGGACTATTTTTTTGAAAAATCAAAGTGTTTTTAAACGCTTTAAGTGTTTGTTTAACACTTTTCATGAAATTGTTACCTTTTCGCTCCTAGGACACTAATTTTTGTTTGGGTCTAAAAAGAACAATTTGATTTTTTCCATTTGCAAAAGGTTAAAATTCAAGCTTAGACACTTACTAGATTTCGTTTTGGGCTAAAAATTGGACAAGCAAATCTTCATATTTCATTTGGTGCTTAAAACGAATCAAACAATTGCTTTGGAAGGGTAAAATGAATGTGTGTTTGCTTTGTTTTGTGGTTACTTACTTAAACTAAAGTCATTGAAAAGGACGTATGCGCTTCTCTCGCGCTTCCAAGCGATCTTGAGCATCAAAAGGCCTTTTTGGTGATTTTGGCATAAGATAAAGTGATAACCTCCACATTTCGATTTGGGCTTAAAATTGAACAATATCTTGTGCAAGTGTGAGTAGGGGCATTTTCACGTATATTCTCTTTCTTTGTGCCATCAAAGATTGATCAAGTTACAGATTGTGTTTTTGCTTGCTTTTGTTTATCTTAGAGGGCTGCCTTGGGGAAAAAGTACTCACCCAAGGGAACGACTCAACCGGTAACACTCTAAAGCCAAGAGTATTTCCAACTAGGATATAAATGTGGGTATTGGTTAAATGCCATTATCACACGGTTGGCTCCGACAAGATGGATCCGAAAGGGGACCTGCCGAATGGGTCAATCTCCATGAACGGAAAGTCCTTACTAGAACCCATGTGCTAGAATTTTCCAAAATCCTTAATCTATTTGTTGGTGCAAGAACGGTCGTTCTGAAGCCGCCCCACACTTTTACAGTCTTCTAGTAGAGATGGGAAAACATGCCATGGGAGTTTCATGGGTGTTGATGCTTGGCTGCCCCGATTGACGATAATGAGCCGTGGAGGGGAGCCAGTGGGGTCAAGCATCTAACCATTCGCTAAAGATAAGCATAGCTGGACTTGTCCAAGTGGGGATTCAACAAATATTGTCTTACACATCCATAGGGTTTGTACTTGCTAGTTTGAAAACACAGTGTGTTTATCAAAAACATTTGGAAAACAAACATTCAACATCATCATCAAAATTCCAAACCCCTTAGTTAGAGCAAATACCTTTGACAAAACCCAAGAACTATTGCTTACCCTTGGGATTATGTCCTTAGAGGTTTCTAAGTAATTGGGTTTACATCTTAATTTGCTCCTACAAAGGTCAACATTAGGCAACCCTTGTCCTGATTTCTTGGAACTTCCACATAGCACTTTGTGGGATGAAAAGAAGTTCTGACATTGGACATTCAGTTTGAAACATAATCAAGTGGTTGTTTTTGGTAAAAAGAACTCATTAAGCAAAGATAACGAATTGGGCCCCACACATGTGCTTGATATCTCTTGGTCATATTGGTCTTTTGATTACTCTTAGAGAAAAGTGTGTTCTTCAATACCTTGTCCTAGTAAACAAAGTCTCTCTAAGTCTCTTAGGATCAAAATCAAACACTTCATCCACCTCAAAAATTTATCAACATCATCCCACAAACAACTTTAGAGCTTTGAAAACATCATTACCTAGACTTGGGTACATCCCTAAACCAAATCAAAATCATTTGTTTAGTTAGGTGTGTTTGGATGAATCCTTCCATGCACACTTAGTTAAATTATCACCTCTTTGAACAAGTTCATCCTAAGATAGCATTTAACATCTTATGGTTTACAAGCTCATCATCCAAATCAACCAATCGAAATCAAAATCCCTAAGTCTAGCATTGATACAAAGTCCCTAAACGTTCATCATTATATCATTTACACCTTTGTCCTTCATCTCATCATTGGTCCTAAGAACCTTAGAGGTCACTTTGCAACAAGGTAAAAACACAAGAGGAACATGGAATACAAACTTGATCCATACATCTTGAGTAATCCAAATCAATTGAATCTTCAAAGCCTTACAATGCCGATTGATTATCAAAACTCACACTTATACAATCCATACATGGGAGCATTACCTTCAACAAATGTCAATAGAACAACAAGTGTGAGTATGCCCGAATCAAAGATTGGAACAAATTTCTTGATGGTAAATCCAAGTCCAAACCTACAAGTCCATCAACCGAACAATCAATGCATGATCCTTCAAACAAACGTCATCCCACCAAATCCCTACATGCCAAAGGAGAATGTACCAAGAACAAGTTTTCAAAACATGAATCCGAAAAACTTTGGGATGGATACATTTGAAAATCATACAAATATTCCAAACATGAACAATGGTCAATTTCAACCCATCATGCCAAAATTGAGTGTCATCACAAATCAGAATATTTTCCAAAATCAAACACAAGTACACACTACAAATCTGCATGAACAAAAACCAAATCAACTATCTCAAGGGAGTCAAGATCAAAATCAAGAACAAAATTGGCTAGATCAAATTTCTGCACTTTCCAAAATAGTTGAGGCATTGCACTAAGGGAAATCTCCACCACCATTACCAACATCATTCCTTGGTTTAGAACTTCCCCCTTTACCTAGCACCAATCACTCCACCCAAATCAATCCACCTAACGTCAATCAAACCATCACATCAAATCCTTCGAATATACCATCGACATCGCACCAACAGATGGTATCCAATCAAGTAACAATGATGATCCCAACCAATCAAAATATGGTCTCCCAAGGGCCTATCACCTCGTTCATCCCAATCATCCCTATCACTTCGATCATTCCAAACACCACACCCCTGATCGCTCCAAGCATATCTCAACAACTTGGCACTACATCCAACACGATTCCAAATACACCACCACTACCACCAAACCAAGTGCAATAAGTCAATATCGTAGCATCGCACTAAAAGCACATCAAGCCTACCAAAAAGTGCTTCAACAATATTAGGTGGTTCCACAAGACTCTCAAGCTACCCAACAAACACAAGCACAAACACGAAAATGATTGGGGATAACAATGGGCATTCAACCATTGGTGATAGCATTGACAATCTCCCCACCACAATTGATGCAAGCATTGTTCAAAATCTATCCATCAAAGAACACATTGGAGATGTTTTTATCTCATTCGAAGATCAAATCAACATAGGTCAAGAGTCACATTGCAATCGTGATCAAGATCCACCAACAAAACTCGACAATGAGCCAATTCAAGAAATATCAACATCACTTGACTCTATGATCGAAGACATTCACAATATCTCCACTGCAATTGTCGAAAATAATGATCAAAACCTCTCCATCGAGGAGCACATTGAGGATGTATCTACACAATCTGATGATCAACTCACCATACATCAAGAGCCACTTTTTAGTGATCTCTTTCAAGGAGTGTTAGGATTATTTGATCCAATTGACATAATGTACAATCCGTTGACCAATGATCATATTGAAAATGTCTCTACATTGCCTTATGAGTTAGAGGATATATCTCAGGTATTTATGCCAAAGCATGATCAAAATCCTTCACCAAAGTCTAGCAATAGTTCCTTCCAAAACATGTTGATCCCCTTTGACCGCATGGTTATAGATACTGAAAGAACCCTGAACTTGACACTTGAGGATATTGAACCACTTACCATGTACAATGATGACATCCAAGAACCATTTATAAGCAATCCATCCTTTGGAATTGATCCATGTCAGGAACTTGATCTAAAGCATGTTGAAAGCAACTCCAAAATCATTCAAGATCAAGAATTTGTATCTTCAAGATACTACAACAATCTAATGGACACTCTCATATCTATGCAAGATGATCATATCCATGTAGCACATACTCCTCCATCTACCCATGAGATGCTTTCGGCAGATGGACACATAGATGATCTTCATTCAGAACAGGATTTCTTTATTCCTGACATTATTACACAGAAGGAGAAGATTATTGATTCCTACAATCAAACAGAGTTGTCAACAATGGTATTAGATATATCACAAATGCAGACTAAGGACATCATGAATAAAGATATCCAACAATATCCACTCAAGGAAGCAAGTAAGATAGAGCAGTATAATCCAGAGTTAGCAAAGTGGCAAATTGAAACAATGTCATCTATAGTGGTCATTTTTCAGAGCATGTTTACTGAAAAAGATATCTCAAAACAAGTAGAATCAAGGAATAAAGGTGATACTATCACCATACTGGGGGCAACTTCATCTCAAGCAAACGTCAACATAGGGAGCATGAAGAATCCTTATGGTGAAACCATTGCCAATACTACAACCAGCCACGCCATGAATCTTCATCCACCTATCATCCCATCCACGAATTGGGACCAACACCAAAGGAAAGTGTTAAATCAAAGTATAAAGAACGTTATCAAAGAAAAAGAAGCCAAGCTTGAAGGACAAATCAAATACATATGGATACCAAAGCATACAAAGAAAGATCATCCCTATCAAACTCCATCAGTCAAAGAAACTATGGGGCAAAATAAAAAAGGGAAAAGTATCCATCAAGGATGTCCACAAAATCAAAAGAAGGATTTTCAAGTGACGTACAAAGTATATCAAGCAGTTGGTCCTAATTCGACACACACTTCCGTATCCACCCATCATTGGTCATCTTCCCGAGTTTGGAGAGTCAAAGGTTCCAAACTGTCAACCAATCCATCTCTTATCCCTAAACACACTCCATCCATGCCTCCATGCATAATATCCAATTCTTACATTGACTGTGTATTGGCAACAACCCTCCATCATAAGGATTCTGAAGGCACTCTATCGCGATGTGCGCACAAAGACAAAGTTAACTTTGGACAAAGCAGATCAAGAATCCCAAAAGTTGCATTCAAGTGCACGTATCTTAGCAAAGCAGCTCCTTTAGGTAGGATATCGATGGCACATCATGACAGGGGCATCTACATCAACACCACTAGGTGGTTCAGCATGAATCTTTCAAAAAAAAAAAATCAAAAAAATCAAAAAGCAAAAAATCCAAAAAAATCAGAAAAAGGATTGAAAATAGTAAAGAAAAAAATCGTCCTCTAGTGAAAACCACATGGGCGGCGCTTTGGGCAAGACCATGATGAAAACCTGGCAAATAGGCGTCATGTGTAGAATTGAGCATCTACGTGTGCCACTTCAGGTGAAAGCATCTCATCCCATCCATAATAAATCGAGCATTCCATCCATCTTATCCATAATAAATCCATCCATCCATGAACCATTATCCAATCCATTTGCATATATCTGCATCCATAGTCCAAATTGTCTTGATCTTGATGAAAGTTTGGGGAAAACTTTATGCTTTCTTACGATAAACATCTTGACATGGGTTGTTTTCATTAATCCTATCCTATGCAACATTATCTGAGCTATGAAGCATTATCCAAATGAGCATTCCTTATCTGAACACCTTATCTTATCAGAAGATAATCCATATCCATCCATCCATACACCTATCCAAGCATCCATCCCATCACATTCCATACATTGCTAGACAATGGGGGCAGATATGTACATCTTGCTTCGAGAATAAATCTTGGTCTATATCCTCTAGCTTATGTGGCGATCCAAACATTGGAAAACATGAAATCAAATTGGTCAAGCATTTGCAATCCAAAATCCAAATCACTAGCCCATGGCATATTTTGATGAACAAACATTCCTTATCAAAGCTTTATCTTTCATCGAACATCAATCCAAACAATCAATATCAGTTGCATCTAACGCACACTTCAATGTCAAACGACACATCAAATAATTCGAACAACTTTTGTTCCAAACCAAGCTTTATCAATCCCGATCAATCTATCCTTGCATTGTTATGCATCCTTAACAATGTTATCATCATCAATCCTGATCAATCAATCCTTGCATTGTTGTGCATCCTCAACAATGTTATCATCATCAATCCTGATCAATCCAATCCTTGCATTGTTGTGTATCCTCAACAATGTTATCATCATCATCATCATTCCATCGATTCGATTAACCAACCTTAGCTTGGTCTTTAACAAAATCCCAAACAAAGCATTGATATCATCACACATGTCCATATCCAAATTGTCAAAATCAGCGAAAATCCAAAAACATCCAAAACATATCGAAAAATCCAAAAACACTCCATAAAACAGAAAACATAAAAAACATTGGAATCTAAACTACGTCATCTCTGAGCTTAAACATAGGCAAGGCTCATCTTTGATCAGCCCCCGAGACATCAAAATCCAAAAACATTTAAAAAACATCAAAATCCAAAAAACATTTGAAAAACATCAAGATCCAAAAACATTTAGAAAATAAAAAATCAAAACATTTGTAAAATCTTGAAAATACCAAAAACAGCCTCAAAACATTTCAAAACTCCAAAAACATCCAAATATTTGAAAAAATCCATCCATCTCATTTCCATTTCACCCGCAATAATCAATCATCCATAATAAACTGATCATCACCTTCATCCTTTGGCAACACAAATAGAAACAATCACAACAGTCAGCAAAAGCAAGCTTCAATTGCAAAATCAAAATCGAAACAACAGACCTTTAAAACAAAATCAAACTCTTGATCATTTTCAAACATGTCAGTCAACCTTATATCAACAACCCATCAATCAAACTTATAAAACCATCATCGTCCTATACAATGCATGTCCTAGGATATATCATTCCGACAATGGGCATCATTTTGGATATCACCTTGGATTCTTATCCTATCAAAACACATCCCTTTGGCTGAAGGTATGAAGAACATTGGCTTGTTTGTGTACTTGATCTTTTCTTTTGATTTATTTTATTTCGCTCATTCCGAGGACCTCTCGATGATATCCGAATGAAGGATTTAGAGAGATAGGAATGGGGCAACGATCATTATCTTTTGTCTGCTGTGCTTGTTGGATGTTCTTGTAAAACAACTTGGTAAATACTTGCTTTGTTAGGTACATCCTAACAAGGTTTCCGTATGTCAAGTGTGAACAAGAATACTCCTATATGTTTGTCGAGTCAAAGTCCATCGCACTAGGTACAATGCCATCCTAGTTCTTTATACCTTGATGCATCGTATCTACGTGTGTAATCAAACATAAGGTAAGTAGCCCTTTTAAAATCCCAATCCTTGATAAGCAAATCATCATCATTTATCATCATCATTTATCGTTATCATCATCATCTCTAATAAAGTCTCGACCAATCATGGACTTGTGGGATCCTCTTGTCATCATCTCATTTCTGCACTAACATCATCATCCATCCTGCATCCATCATGCATCCATCTTGCATCCACAAAACTATCAGCATACCACATATCATTCATATCATACATCATAGGAAACATCGATCATTTCACATGCATTGCATATGATCATCATAATATAGATCTGTTAGTCTAAGCATCTCATAAATCATCCATTGCATAATCACAACATATCCCATCATCCATCTCATATCATATCATTATTTAAGTTGTTTAAATTAATATAGATTTGTTATTCTAAGCATCTTAAAATCATCTCATTTGCATCATCATCCATAACCATCCATTTTGAACCTCTTATCGCGAGATCGACCCTCAAATCGTATCTTTTCACTCAATCTCTCGAGGGGGCAATGTACCAGTGTAGTTCTTTCCACTGGGGCATCTAAAAAATCAGAATTTTTTTTTATTTTGATCGCGGCAAGTTTATTCTTTGAACCAATGCAACAAGTACATTGCTTCAAAGAGGGGAAAAATGTAGACACGTCAAATTGACATAATGCATTCAACTAGGTCATATTCATCCATTCAGAAAATAAATCAAGTTTATTTATCAATCTCCTAAAGTCATCAGCTTAAATCAAATAAATCAAACTTATCATCAACCTTTTTAATCAAATAAATCAAACATCCATCATAATGCATATTCCATCCTTCTTGATTTAAATAAATCAAATATCTAAGTCAAAGAGGTCAAACTCATCCTAATCATCATCCTAGCTAATTAATCCTGATCTAATGCTAATCTCACCCACTTGCATTCTCTAGATTTAGCCACTTGCACATATAAATCAATTTATTGATTTATTAAATCCAAGATTTTCCATCAACATGGCATTTATGGGGAATATTCCCTCAATTTTGAATTCAAAGGCAAGTTGATTTGTCCCTCCAACATTGCATTTATTGCTCATTTTCTTGTCCCCCACTTAGCATTTACTCTCAAATTTGAATTCAAATTATCCCTCTCATGGGCACTCTTCCCAAATCTTGCACATGCATCAACCACTCACATGATGACAAGTGTCCTCAACTCATTGGCTTGTTTTTGATCCCACATTGCTCTCTCATATGCATTCTTTCAACTTGATAATCTATAAATGAGAGGCTTCATCCTTCAAGCAAGGTCTCCACAACTCCATCATCTCCACATCTTGATCCACAAAAGCATATGCAAAGTCACTCTTCATTGAAGAACTGATTTTTCCCATCCATCATCTTGATCATCAAAATATCATATCATGGAGCTTAATCATGGATTGGGAAAGGGCTTCTTCCACAAGAAGCACCAATCCAATATGAGATAGTTTGCATCATGTTTTCTTATGATTTTGCTTTAGATCTTTTGTCATTTGTTTGCATTTTGAACATGATGTATTATTTCATAAGGATGTTAAATATTTTGATTTGTTGTTGAAATACTAACGATTCTGCAGATTTTATTGTTAGATTTCTAACCATATTTTGTAGATTTTAGCAACCACAGATTCTTATCCTATTGGGGGAGTGGTGTCGCATTGATGTTGAATGGTGACTCTTTCACAATCCCTTGGATAATATGAGCCTTCCCAATCAATTTTATTGATTAAAATTGATGGAAACTGATGAAAAAGATGAATGAAAGCATGTTAAAAGATAAAATAATCACGATAAAATCTAATATATTTGATGTATGTGTATGTAAATCTAATAAAAATGTGCACAAGATTCAAATATGCAAGCCCTAGATTCAAAAATATACTAAATGAGTGCAACTAAATTACCATGGAAGCCATTAATGGATGCTAAGCTAATAATCCATGAAAATTAACCTAAAATGCCTTTAAACATAAAATGTATGGATGCAAATGAGAGTGATTTTGAACAACATAAGTTTTCCTAAAAATGTGCATCCCTATTCGATAGATGCAAGGTCTATTTATAGAATAGGCAAAAAGAAACTGATGGTCAAGATTGAAAGAATCAATCAATGGTCAAGATGGAAGGAAGATGGAGGGATGGATCATTGATTCCTATCAAGGGTTGAGAATTCAAGTTGATATTTAATCAAGGGTTCATAATCATGCAAAGAAATACACTTTCAAAACTTGCACAAGAAGTTTGTTGAAAGTTTTTTATAAGGAAGAATATTCCTTTTTTCAAATGAGTGAAGGGGGAAAGAATATTCCATGAGAATATTCCCTTTTGGAGGAATGTGCAAAGGAGGAATATTCTTATGGAATATTCCCTTGCAAGTGAGAGAGCTAGAATTAATTAGTAATTTTATAATTAAAACAATGTTTTAATTATGAAAATTAGGGGAATGTTGTGCCTTCAGCACACACGCCCTGTTCGGAACGGGGCCCCTCTTTCTCTTCACCTCGCTAGGTTGCTTTTGTTGTCACCTCATTTTATGTGCCCCCTGTTTTGTGTGCCCCCCTATTTTGTGTCCTGGGTGGTCAATGAGCTTTAGAGAAGTCATCTTGAGTTGTCCATGTTTCTCCACCCTCAAATTTTCAAGGCTTTAGGCCTTCGTGGAGTTCCCTTAGCTATTTTCCTTTACTCTTTAGAACTAGCGTCATTGGAGTAGCCTAGGTCCACCCAATCGGGCTGCCCAATGTAGGTTTCCTTCACTCCGTGGCTATTCTAAATGGCCTTCATCTAGAGACCTTCCGCTATTCAGGACCCGAATCTTTGATCGCCATTTTCATTGCCGAACCTAGAGCGACTAACTATTGGCTACCTTCCACCTAGTGGACTCTGTCGTTCCTATGGCCGTTTTCAAAACTGATTGTTCACCAACCTCAAGTGCCTTTGTATGATCATTAATGAGGGGAATTAAATGTTAAAAAATATATAAATAGCCCTTTTCAACTATCATTTTCACTTGTCAAAATTTCAGAAATGAGTTAGACAGGCCCTGCACTCGCCGAGCTCCATCGACGCTTTGAAGCCTTTGATAGTTGTTGGTTCATTCATCTTCATTAGGATTAACAGGTCAATCGTCTGCCCTGTTCCCATTTCAAGTTTTCTTCAAATTCCATGAAAATTTGTTATATCTTTAAAAGAAAGCTTTAAAACTAACTAAAGTAGACCTTGGCGAACAAAACCCACCTCTTAGAATTTCAAAATCCATTGAAAATCCTTCATGGGCCATGGTCAGAACCCAACCCCACCATGTCCGTTCTTGAACTAGGGCATCCATGCCTTGCGGAGCTGCAACCATACCATTGCCATCACCATCCCTTTGAAAATATTTAAACTTTAAATGACAAATGCCACCATCGGGGTCACCCTTGCGGGAGGGCACCTCTAATCAGCCATCCCGAACTTAACTAAAAATCATGAACCCTAACAGAGAACCTTCGACCTTATTAGATCCGCAAAAGTAGGTTTCCATCTACAAAATTTCCTTGGGGCTTCACCGTTCCAATCGACCATCTGACCTCATCTTCCTAACACATGGACCTTGCCCTGTTGACCACCGGTCAAGCCCAACCTTGCCAAAATGTCCAAGTATCAATCCATTGTGGAAGTTTTCTTGCAAGCCACCATCTGTAGATTTTCGCCTTAGTTTTTCCATTTGAAATGGATTACGCGACCCGTCCCTCCACCCATCAGGCTTCATAGCCTGATCCATCGTCCCAACCCAAATCCAAGTGATCTTTTCTTTTAGGATGACCTTTGCGGGGTGCCTCTCCCTTTTTGCTGACACTACAACGTCCACCCTTAATGGTGAAGTTCTCAAGCCTTTCCGGTGATCAGGTCCTGACCTCTACACTATTGTTTGTTCCTCTAAGCTTTTAAATTACTAGGTGTAAACCTCTTTGTGGGCCTCTTCTCGTGGACTTCTGTCTACGGGCCATTGTGGTGAGTTCATCATTCTGAAGGGCCCCTGATGAACAACCTTCCACCCTTCAGAACCTGAGCCTGCTGTCTCCGGTTGTATGCAAGGATGAAAATGATTAAGTGTTGAACCTTAAATGGGCCGTCCCCCATGGGTGGCCGCTAGCAGAACTCTGTCCTAGTCCTGCCATTCCCAAACAAAAGATGATTCACATCGGCCCGCTGCATAGGACCTGACCTCCCCATCTCCTTTGGACTATCTGATGATAAAAGAATGATGCCTTAAGCCCTTGCAAACTCAATGTTGCGGGTTTCTCCTACCAGACTGTCGTCTGACCTTCGTTGTTCTAAATGGTTGTGACCTAATATCCACCTGAACCTTCCAACCCATGATGACTTAAATGCCAAGTGAACTGTGATGTCATCCTCCGTAGCTATGGATCCCACATGGAAGAATGCCTCTTGTGGGATTCTATCTTGGTAATGTTGTTTTCGACAGTGAAGCTCCAAACAACCAAGTCACTTCCTACTTCTGCCTGCCTTGGACCCACATGACCCAAAAGTGACCTTAATGCCTTCCAAACTTCAAATTGACTTCGACCCATGTGCCAAAATGGAGTAATATTTTAAGTGGAACCCACCTTATGCCTAAATATCAATGTAGGTTGGGACATGCAGCTTGCCATGCCCTTATTTCCGTCCCTTTTACAGAACGCCCACCAGCCTAGGGAGGTCCACAACCCTGGGCCCAAATTGTTGTAACTCCCTCCCGTGAAAGGTTAATGTCAATCTGGAAGAGATGTTAGGATTTTCAAGTGATGAATTACCTAATGTAACATCATTTTGCAGGATTTTGGCTAACTTTCCCCTTGTTTTATACTCGAAAATGTTTTCTACTCTCTCTCGCCTATAGGATATATGGAACCAGGTGCAAGATCTTCAAAGACAGTCGTGGAGAAAAGCAAGGGAAAGAAGTTAGGCAAGGCACCTTGGGGAAAAGAGGATAAAGATTAGATGAAGTACAAGTTCCAAGGGGAACCCCTCAACTCCAAGGTCACCATAGATTGGAAGAAGATCTTAGATACAAATATTGGACACATAGATATTGATGAATTCAAGTAAAGTGTCTGGATCAACCCCACAAAAGAAAATGCCAAGAAGATTAGAAGCAGTGGGTTGGCCAAGGTTGTCAATTTATCACCTGCCCTCATTGCTCCCGAGCTTGTAATCGTCTGTAGGGAGGCATATCAAGAAGAGTCTAGAACAATAGAGGATAGAGACGGGAATGTTTTGGCTGACTTGTCTGCCAAGTCAATAGGAAAGACTTTTCAAATCCCTACCTTTGGTGAGACGGAGGAAGCATCTAAGGAATATGCCAAGGAAACATGGGATGCAAACCCCCTCAAGTGCAAATAGATCATCAATCAGTACTAGTTAAAAGAAAAGAGGGGCAGTGCAGCTAAGGTACCCAAAGAGCTCTTCTGCAATGAATTCTATGAGGATTACCATGACTTGGTAACCCTATTGAGCAGAGTTATGGGCCTTCTGAATACTGCTCACTTCTAGGAATGGATGTTATACTTTGTGGAAGAGATCCTCCAAGGGAAAAACAAGTTCTACTGGGCAAGAATAATTAGTAATTGCTTGCACAAGGGTATGTGTAGGATCATGATGGGCCAAAAAGTGGCAATATGATGGGTATGTGTATGGTATGTGGTTGATGAATTTTTTTTACCCAAAATTGATGAAACGAAAAGGGTTTTTAAAGGAGATTCTTAGCTTTCCACCAATATAAATTATTCTTTACTTTGAAATTAATAAATAATTATTATTCATTTTCTATTTGAATTATGACTAAAGTCTTGATTGATAGGCTGATTGAAAAACATCTATAGCTTTCAAACAATATCACATTTTTTGAATCCAAAACATGCGTCACATTCTATGCTTTGCATACTATAGGATTAAAAATAAAGAAATGAATTACATGAAGTTTTGAACAAGTTAAGGTGGTAAGACATATGAGTTTTTATATTTTTTAAAAGTTCTAATAAAAAATTCATAATTAATTATTTACTTGGAAAAAAAATTACAAGAAAATATGCATCACATCGACATGAGTCCTCTACTTATATCTAAAATATTATAAAAAAATATTATCATTTTATTGTGGTTAGGGTGGTCATATAGACACCTACTTATTTTTTCCCTGAAATTTAAGTACTACTAAATTGAAATTTCAAATTTTCACCAAATAGATTTAAAAAAAATAAATAAACCTAGTAGTTTAGAAACTACATTCAATTTGCTACAAATTCTATTCTTACATATTTTTGAAATAATATAGATAACTTATTCAAATATTTACGTCAAGTTTCCTAACTCTGATTTTTTTGAATTTTTTTCCACTTAAGGGCTTTTTTTTCCATGATGATCTTGCACATACCCACGAGCTATTTGTGGCAGTGAAGAAGACTTCACGATTCTACGTGACTTCATACCTCCTTTATTTACTAGCTGACCGAATGCAATACAAAGGCTTGTTTTGGGCTCCTGATGAGGTTCCAGGTAGGGAATTAAAAGTGTATGACGGGTACCCTCAGCTCCAAAACAGGAATTTCTAGAAGGATTACTGTAGAGTCAATGATGCCTTCATAGGCCATGTTATCAAATTGCTTGGGGGTGACTTCAAAAGAAGGGTGTCACATAGCACTAATGCCTTCCTCCACCAACTTGGCTTTCTATTCATACAATTTCTAAAGTTTACCTACATTCAAGTTGAAGGTTTCTTAGAGAAACCATACAGGTTTCCCTGGTCTCCAAATGACTGGATAATATTACTCGAGCTCTCTTGGCAGCTACAACGAGCACATGACCTCCTAATAAACAAGCATAAGTTAGGGATTACCTATCCTCTCTCCTTCGGCCAAGGGATGTATGAACTCCACACATCCTAATGTGCAGACCATTCAGATAAAGAACTTGTAGAATATAACCTAGAGTTCCACACTACCTGGTCATGGATGGACCCCTATGACAAGCTCAGGAAGATGGTTGAGCTGGAACATGCCCATATACATGATGTTGAGGAATTTTGGGCCAACTGCAAGGACAAAAAAGAAGTGTGAATGAGGCACTACATGCGCATGATGACGTACTTTGTCAAGAAGGTCAACTTGTTCCCTATTCCAAACCAAATAATGGAGGATAAAAATACAGTGATTGATCCTTGATATGGTGTAGTTGCTAATCAACTACTACCATTAATCGATTGGAGTGAAGAAGAGGTGAATGACCTCAATATTATGATGAAGCCCATCAAGGCAAGAACTAAAGAATGGATCGACAGGTAGATTTCCCAATTGAAGCTACAAGGAGTCACCCTGACATATGGAGAACTTGAGGACGGGCTGAGAAGCGAGATCGATAGTGGGACAACTGCTGCCCCATTTGGAGAAACTTCAAAATCTCCTCCTACTACCAGGTTGAGAAAGAGAAAAGAGATGGTTGAAAGGAAGCCTAAACCCAGGGAGTATTCAAGGAAAGCCTTAGAGGGTGAACCCTCGAAGAAGCCAAAAACATCGGGTGGTTTCATTGAAATTCCCACCATCTAGGAGGACTCGCTCCACGAGGGAGAAGAACTAGAGGCCAAACAACCAAAGTCCTCACCTACTACCTCTACTCTTGCAGTCACCGCTGCTACTAACATCACCACCACCACTGCCTCATTGCCTGCTTCTCAGGTAGTAGTTGCTACTTCTCCACCTACGGTGGATATCTTAGTCTACCTTGATTCCACCCAACACACTGCACAAGTCATGGTTATAGACTCCTCCTCTGCCACTACCTCTCTGCTCTCCTCTTCCTCCATGTCGCTGTCAACATCTCTTCCACTGGCTACAACAACAATGCCAATGCCTGCTCTATCACTCCAAGAGGCCTCCAACTGCCACATGCAGAATATCCCTACAGAGTAGTTTGGGGTATTAATGAGCCCAACCATACAAGCTACCTTGGCATAGTTTGTTGCCAATATCCCCACTCCTCCAACTGAGCCACCAAAAATGAAAGTGACAATGCAAATATCAAAAGAGTTGGAGTGGAAAGAGAGAGAAGCAACAAAAGAAATGGAAGAGGCATATGACTACCATGAGCACTTCGAGTACCAGCACCTGTAATTGATAAAGTAGTGCGTGAGTGAGAGGAGGAAGAGACACAATCATTTGAGGAAGACATTGAAGAGTCGGGTACCAAATATATTGTGGAAACCTTTGACCTGGAGCTCGAGGAAGAGTTGGCTTAGCAACTCAAGAATGTTGGAGAAGAAACAGAGCAACAACCTTTTGACGAGGGGAAGAACGTAGAAGAGGAAATGGAGGACACTGGGCCTCCAAATGGGGAGAAAAATAAAAGTCTCGAGCACAATGAGGAGATGCCTTTGTCAAAAGAGCAAGAAGAGAGCCTCAAACATGATGAAGAGATGTTGCCTCAACACAAAGAAGAGGAAAAGAAAGAAGAAGATAAACCTGAGGAAGAGACTGAAGCCCAAAAGAGCCCAAAAATGGAACATCATGAAGACCACAGGCATGACCAAGAGGAAGAAGAGAAAATCATTGAAGGGGAGGACAACCCCAAAGAACATGTAGCTGTTGAATCCCTAGGAAAGGAAATAATAATCATCTAGGATTATGATGAAGAAGAAGGAGAAAAGATAGAGCAGAAGACTCTAAGAAACAAAGAAATTGAAATCCAACACACCCGTGAAGAAGAAGGTGACTGTGAATCACCAAAAGGAGAATCTCAGATGCTAGAATGGCTAGAGAAAAAACTAGAAAAGAAAACCCCAACCTCGAGGGACCCAAAGGAAAGGCTAGAAATGGCTTGATCCCAAATAAGCACAAAGAAGGAAAAGAGGCCAAAGGTCATATCTCATCTGACAATGGATGCACCAAGATCTAGAACAATACAGATAGCCACTCCAACTATGGGAGAGGAAGGGGTAAGTTATAATATTTCTACCCTTGATCTAGGAATGACCATGAGAGAACAGAAGATTGACCATCTCCAAGGATTCGTTGCCACCATTGTGCACCAAATGCACAAAGATAAGATTTCCAAGGAGGAGTTGAAAGCACAAGTGGTTGAATTAACAACATACATCCAACAATGGTCATCAGTCAAAGAGCTACCTACCATACCATCGTTAGCACCGCCTCTACTACTTTCTAAGGACCACATTGACCAGTTGGAGAAAAGAAAGAATTATACAAAGGCCACTGAGGATTGGTTTCAGTAGGTCCTATACAATGGAAATATGGGAATAGGCCATTCTGCCAGGACAAAAAATATGTTCCTGGAGGTGAAAAAGATACTCAAAGGGATAAGGAAGTTCTGCACCGACTTGCCAGAGCTGTACAAAATCACATATCCCAAGCTTGAGGCTATTCTCAAGATACCTGATAAATCCTAGGAGGAGTTTGCTCTGGTAGAGGGTGACCATTGGTTTGTAGAGACATGGAAGTTGGGCCTAGATCATAGAAAAAAAGTGTTGGAGCGAGTGCTTCATGAAGTGGAGCTTGATCTTGATTGGGTCAAAGAAATCAGGATAGACTGTGGTGAATATTTGAGATTGATGACAAATCTTGATGTGCCTTCTAGTGAGATGGATCCAGAGAAGATAAAGACATACTTCCACAAGAAAATGGAGAACGGGACTATGGATGCACTAACGCCGGATTTCATGGGTTTTGTTGAATGAGCCTTCACTCAATCTGAGCAGGTAGTAAAGAACACACAAAAATGTGACAAAGACTGGGATGAGATTACAAGAAAATCAAGGAAATTAAATTTCCAAATGATCCAGTCAGATATATTAGAATGGAACAAGCTCCAAGAATTGATTATAAAGTTTTTGGAATATGCCACCATTAAGAAAAGTGAAGGAAATCCTGTAATTGATGATGAGTTCCTCACCAAATAGCTACAACAAAAGGAAATCAGCTAGAAGACAAAAGAGCTAGAGTGCTGCTCACTAGAGGACAAAATAGGCTACATGAAAAGGATGCAATTTTAAATTGTAATATATTTGGGGGTAGGTGAAACCCTAGTTTGTAGTGAATCTTGGCCACACAATGAGATTGAATCTTGGCCATTCATTTTTCTTTTTGGACACTATAAATAGGGGTTCTCCTCTCATTTTCAAGAGAGAGTTGAGTTGTTGTAATGACATGTTGCTAGAATTTTAATAGAAATTCATTGACTTTGGTGGATTCTTGAGTTCCTTTGCATGTTTCATGATTCTTCTTCTCTTAGTGAATTTGAGTAGATTAACTTTGTTGTTCTATATGTTTTAGCTTTCTTTAGTAGATTAGTTAATGTTGTGCATTGATATTCAAAAATTCTTTTGTGTGTTGGCAAACTTCCTTGTCCATACTTTTTGTTGTTTATTGGTGGTAAATAGTTGTGTAAAGTTAGTCTAGGCATAAATTGAAAGTTGCACTAAATTTCTATCTTTTATTCATGCTAATGGTGAATGAAAGGTTGAAAATTTGTAGTCCTTAGAAGCTTGCACTAGTTTCATGAGACTGTGAAGCAATCTGGTTAAGTGGAACTTAGTCTTAGGAAGGTTGTCCACAGTAGGGTCTTCCATTGTCACTGTTCATTGCTAGTTTCAGGTCTAGGATCTTCCTCTTTTCCCTGCCCTTTTTTCCTTTTTTTAATAAGTAACTTAAGCTAAGGTTCATTACACATTGTAAAGCAAAATATGAAGTTGAAATAGGAGTTCCACTTACCCACCAACGAGGCCACTATCACACTGGAGGACGTGTGGCAGATCTTGCGACTTCCCATCCATGGGGAGCGAGTGATATATGATACTGATGCTAGGAGAGATGCATGTTGCTCATTGTTGTGGATTGACAACATCATTTTGGCCAACTCGCATATAGACTTGGATTTTTATAGAGCCCGAGTGCCCATATTTAGATTGTTCATTGATGCACTTATTGCTAGAGTGATTTCCCTCAACCGATGGGGTAGAGGTTTCAGTTCAGGCTGGGAATTGCATGACACAGTATGATCAGGAGGACCACTATGTATTCCTGGGGTCCAACTCTACTTGCTTCTTTATACCATGATATGCACCAAAAATTTTACTATGAGGGAAGGAGCATCGGGGTAGGTGTTACACTGCTCCATAGATGGGCTTATGAGCACATAGACGTGTTGAGACCTTTGGTTGCTTTAGCAAAAATTCATGAGGATGAGCCCATCATCTTTAGATATAGAGTACTGATGACATTACAATATACAGGGCTGATAGGTCTACCTTATTGGTAATGGGTCATTGATGACATGATCGTGTTCAGATGGAGGACGTGGCTGTAGGTGCTGACTTGGTACAATGATCAACAATAGTTGTACTTTTCTTGTCTAAATCACTATATGTAGGGGAAGGAGGGTGATCCCACAATACTGATTTACAATTTTTGGCCAAACTAGACATTGAACTAATTTTTTTTAACTAAATCTTCACTTTCAAGCACCTATAGCAGCTAAAATGTGAGGAATTTGAAAATGATGCAAACTAGTGATTTGTGACATTTTATCTGTTGATTCTAAATATATTTTTTTCAAAATTTTTGGAATCATATTGCACTTCTTTTTCCATCTCCTTTGAAAAATAGTTTTTAATAGTAAACACCATTTTTAAAGAGTGGTGTTACTGGCTAACACATAACTTGTTTTCTATTAAGGATAAAATTCTTTTTTTTTTGAATTTAGATTTGTATCTATGATATCTGGTGTATTGCATTGGTTACATAGCATTTCATTGAGTATTTTTTTCTTAATTAAGTTTCAAAGTCAAACTAGTTATAATTTAGACATGATTTACTTGCTAAAACATAACTTTTTTGTATGTATCAAAATTCAATTTTTTATTTATTTTTGGATCAAGGACATCAATATCTAGTGCATAGAAATTTTTCATTTTTTTTTTTATGATAATTTGCTATTTTTCCACATGTGAAGAATAGAGAGCTTGATTTTTGGTGAAAAACCTACATTCACAAGAAATAAAAAATAAATATAATAATCGAATTAAATTTATTTAAAATAATACTTTTTCAGAAGCTTATAATAAGGAATACATACTTACAAAAAAAAAATTAAGTGAATTCATCTGATCCCCCAAAAGGTAAATCAAAAGTGATTTTTTATCAACATTTTGATAGGTGTAAAGGAGACTTCGTTATAGATATGGTTTAAAACTAGCGGGGTTCTATCCAAGGGGGTTTGATCTAAGGTGGTGTGATCAAACCCTTTTCAATTGGAATCCTTTAAATGGGACTTTTCAAGGCTTAAATCATTATATTTTCTAAAAATACGTGATTCAGCAAAAATCAAGATCTCCTAGAAAGTGTAAACCATTGTTGTGGGATTACCCAGGAGCATACCATGATTGAACGGTATCTCCCAGACCGTATTGTGAGGTAGTTCAGGGAGGTACAAGATGTACCTACTAATGATTATACAACAGTCTTCATGGTATCTCAGAGATAGGTCCAATGGGGAGCACAAATTGACCCCATTGTGGTGATCAATGACTTTCGACAGCTAGTTCCACAACCTTGGGCCTATGATCAGGGCTTACCAGATGTAGCCACTATGCTAGGACATGATGCATGGTTTAGACCACCTGTTCTCCTAACAAACCTAGTTGGGGGATACCCTGATGGGAGAGGTAGAGGCAGAGGTAGAGGGCAACAACAACTAGAGTAGGATAGGGCACATGTTTCCAAGGATGGAGAGCAGCCTAGGAAAGATGAAGGTCACTAGGACCTAGGACATTAGCCTGGTCAGCAGGATGGATAGGTTTTGGGGGAACCACCGCCTCCTCCACCAGCTTAGTAGCCAAATCCACAAGATGTGCAGATTATTGCCCTTACGACTGAGAGAGACCAACTGTGACAACAACTACATGTGATGAATGCAAAGTGGGAGAGTGAGGTCTAGTTGTGATAGCAAATATATCTACAAATAGTATAGGATATTGGGAACATGTAGCAACTTGATGTCGTCATAGTGACATCTCAGGGACAGATGGTGTCTACACACATATACAAAGAGGCAGTCACATAGGCTGCATATTATTGGATGCACTATCATAGAGACGTTCCTAGAGAGATGTGGCAACCTAATTTTTCCTAGAGGAGTGGGGCACCTCCTAGGGCTGAGGATGAACCATCAGTTAGACAACCTGGGGAGTCAAGCAACAACCATGACTAGTCATCTCATAAACACTTTTTGATTACTTTCCTGCTTATTTATATAGATATACATTCATATGCTCATTTTTGATAGCCTCACGAATATTGTACTTTTTATTGATATTTATACACTCTGATTTAGATATTGTATTATGACTTGATCTTTTATATATATATATATATGAGATGGTTTAGAATCATGATGTGATGTGCTTTTATTTCATGTTTGATGGATGTATGGATGCATATGTTATGATGCAATGTTATATTTATGTGTTAGGATTATGTATAGATGGAATGTGATGGATGCACTTCTTTTATTTATGTTTATGTGACATTCAATGATGATCTATGATGTAATGTTGTATGATGGTTTTGGATTTTTGATGTTTTGACATGTTTAGGGATTTTGATGTGATTTGGATGTTTTTGGGATTTTTGACTTTACAATTTTTGAATGTTTTTGGATTTTAGCTATATAAGATTTTGAATGTTTTTGGATTTTTGGCTATACAATATTTTGGATGTTTTTGGATTTTGATGAACATTTTATGAATGTTTTTTTGATTTTTGATGAGATTTGAAATAACCTTAAGATATACAAGAACCCACTTTGATCCATAACGAATTAATCCTAGTGTGATGTGATAAACTACCTTGATATAGGCAGGAAAAAATGACCTTAGGAATATGCCAAGTAGTACTAAAGGGGAATACGATACTTCACAATATCACTTGAGCTATGATACATATGCAAATGGGTGATAAAATAAATAGGATGAATGATGTGATGGATGGATGCGATGCAAAGAATGATAAGATAAAGATCCAAAAATGGATGAGTGTGCTTGATTTATGCAAGGCACCTATTTTCTAAGTTTTCACCAAGGTACTTGCCCAAAACGCCACCGAAGTGATTTTCACTAGAGGACAATTTTTTTCTTTACTTTTCCAATCCTTTTTCTTATTTTTTTGTAGTTTTGATCATTTTTGATATTATAATATTTTCAAATTTACACCTTTCAAGCCTAAGCATAAATTTTTTCAAGATGTAGGCTATTGGTCAGTTCTTTGGTTGGGTTCACCTTCAGGTGTTGATAATTGGTATGCCCCTGATCCATAGCTTGTTGTGACGACAAATAGACCTAACCAATTAGGCACAAAATTTCCTTTACTATCTTGATCTGGAAGATTTTTTTGATTCTGCTTTAGGACAAAATCCCTTACCTGGAAAGACCAACTCTTGATCTTCTTATTATAGCTTCGTTTCAATCAGTTTTGATATACTTGCAAGTGATTAAGGGTGTCAAGATGACACTTATCCAATAATTCTAGCTCATTTATCCGAGATACTATGTACTCTTAATTAGTGATTAGATTCTACAGTGACACTTGTAATGAGGGAAGGTTTACCTCAATAGGCAAGATGAATTCTGATCCGTTGAACAAGGAGAATAGGGTTGCACCTATAGGCATGTAGATACTGGTTTGATAGGCCCATAGGGCAGGATTTAACTGCAGATTCTAGTCACGACCAACTTCATTAACTATTTTCCTTAAGATTTTTAGAATGGTCTTGTTTGTAGCCTCAAATTAACTATTTCCCTAGGGGTAATAAGGGGTAGAGAGCTGAGGTTGGATGTTAAATTGTTTGCATAATTATTTTACATCTTGATTCTTGAAGGGTGTTCTGTTATCAGAAATAAGGTTTGTGGAACAATATAACGACATATAAGGTAATTCAGTATAAATTTGGCAACTTTCTTTCCCATTATGTATGTTATAGGAATGGATTCTACCCACTTGGTAAATTACTCAGTGGTCGTGATGATGATCTTATGGCCATTGGATGAGGTTGGAGTAATATTTCCTATGAGGGCAACCCCCACTACGAGAAAGGCTAAGGTGTGACCATTGGTTGTAACTCCTGAGCTAGAGCATTAATAAGATCTCCATGCTGTTGACACTAGACACACTTCTGCACATACTGATGGGCTTCTCTTTCCATGGTTGGCCAGTAATACCCCGTCCTCAACAATTTCTTAGCTAAATTCATACCACTAGAATGGGAAACACATATGCCATCATGTACTTCTATTAAGGCGGTCAAGGATTCCTCTTGATTAAGGGTCGTAGGTATCATATAGGATCATGAATCGGGATGCCTTTTTAACAAAGGTATTCTTAAGGTTGGAGGTGATATTGGATGGTTGGAGGTGATATTGGATGGGAGGGTTCCTCTGCTAAGGTAAGTGAATATATCATGATACCACGGGGAACCAGGACCAACGATGAAATGCAAATTCATATTCTAGGATTTTGAAAGCTAGCATGAGAAGTTACTCTACTAAGAATTCACATTGAAGGACATTATGTGACATGTATAACAATGATTGAATTGTTGCCATGGAATCTATTTCTTAGTTGTTCATATGCGATATTTGCTCAAAGGCTATGTTAATGAAAAAGTCCTTGAGAATTTCTACCATCTTCTTATAAGGAGTGAGTTTATCATCCTTATTTTGGTAGTCATCATTGACTTGGTTGATAACCAATTGTGAGTCCCCATAAACTTTTAATTCGTGTATTTCCATTGAATTGCTATCCTTAGACCCATTATTAGGGCTTCATACTCCACAATATTTTTTAGTACAAGGAAAGGATAGCTGGTATGACTTTGGAATTTAATCACCAAGGGGGATGATAAAGAGAATACCCACCCTTGATCCATGTTGGGTGAATGATCCATCAAAGTACATTTTCCACTGATCGACTATATGACAAGGAACACTGATTCATCAAGAAATTTAGATATCAAAGGACCCTCTGTATAGATAGATACTTATGTTAGCTGTTTTGTGATTACTTGTCCTTTGATTGCCTTACGCTCCACATATTCTATGTCAAATTAGGTCAAGATCATTACCATTTTTCCATTCGCCTAGTGAGAGTTGATTTAGATAACATGTATTTCAATAGGTTGATCTTTGCAATAAGATTGATTTAATGTGGCATGTAATTTTTGAACTTTTGGGATGTTAAAACCACCACTAAGCATGCTTTCTCAATGGATGAGTAATTAATTTCATAGCCCACCAAGGTCCTGCTGATGTAATAAATGGCTCTTTCCTTTTCATTTTCATCATGTTGTGCTAGAAGAGCACCTAGTGCTACTAGTGTCACTGAGATATATAGGACCAATTACTTATTTGGTATTGGTGGCATGAGCATTGGTGTCAATAGGTAGTCCTTGATCTACTGGAAGGCTTTATCACACTTCTCATCCCACTTGTACATTATTCCTTTATGGAGAAGATGCGAGAAAGGATGAATTTTATCTGATAATTGCACTATAAACCTTCTAATGGATTGCAATCTTCCTTGTAGTCCTCTCATTTGTTTTAGTGTTTGTGGAGGTTCCATGTCTAGGATGGCTTTCAATTTTTCTATATCTATTTCTATCCCTCTCTGTGACACGATGTAGCCAAGAAGCTTCCTTGATGTAACTCCAAAGACACTTTTTTGGGTTCAACCGTACCTTATATTCTTCAATCATGTCGAAGATGGGTCCTAAGATCTCTATGTTCTCACTCCTTTTTCTTTGACTTGGCCAAAATATCATCCACATAGTCTTCGACTATTTTGTGGATCATGTCATGAAAGATGAGTCATTTCTCTTTGATATGTTGATCCTGCATTCATTAGCCCAGATGGCATCATGTTCCAACAATATGTTCCACATGGACAAGTGAATGTATTTTTGTGTTGATCCTCCTTGGTGATCATGGTTTGATTATATCCTAAAAAACCATCCATGATCGATAGAATTTCATGTCTAGTTGTTAAATCCACGATGATAGAATTTAAAATAGGTAGTAGAATACAATTACAAGTACAAAGATAAGATCTAAACATATACAAACCAAATTAGAAAATGGGCAACTTTAGAGACAAACATACTTGGAGCTTCTGGTAAAAAAATATACTAAGAGTAAACTAGTACAAAGTTTGAAACCCACTTAGGATAATCAATCGGTCAGATAAATCCGACGTCAATAAGCTTTGGTAACTCAATTTTCACCATGAGTGCTATTTGAGGGTCTTTTTCAATTTCTGCTTCACTAGTTTGGCTTTAGGATAGACTATTAAATAATGCACAACCACTTTTGGATCAATCCCTGGCATTTCTATGTATGACCATGCAAAGTTATCTTTTTTCTCTTTTAGGAATGCTGCTAGGTTTTTCCATTCTTCATCCAACAAGGATTCAGCATAAAATGTTATCTTGGGTGCCTCTATTCCTACATTCACTAGTGTGGCCTTTTTTGCTAGCACTGTTGACTTTTTTGGATGCATTGCACTAAGGGGGAGATTGAATCCCTCATCCTTGGGTTCCTTGGAGAGGTTTGTGTCCTTTCTTTTTACTATTTTAGGATCAAAAAGTGCCACAGTGTGATTTTCACTCATAGATCTGTATATTATTTACATGTCAATTTTGCAACTAAAGGATTCAATCATCTCCCCACAGTATGCTTGTGTGAATAGCTCTATATCAAAACCAACTTTGTGATCTCCCCATGGTAAGCCGCTATAGAGTCCCATGAATTCTAAGATTGCTTCATCATTTTTGAATAAATATAGAATCGATGGTCCTCGTTAGTCCCAGTTGATGAGTTGGGGGTATACAAGGCTTATTTTAGTTGTTTGGTCATTTGGGGTGAAAGATGTTGTGGATATCATGAAGAGAGATTTATTCTCAAATAGGTCAACAACATTGAGGGGGAAGTTGTTTAGGGTCATATCATGTGATGTTGGTAACCAAGAGGAAGCCTCAACCCGTTTAGTAGAAGTTCCTTTGCCAATAAGGGTAACCTTATTAGTAGTACACCCTAATCCAAGATTCTTTAGATGTCTCTCAAGAACAATGGGTTCTAGCAAACCCTTGTGATTTTGATCTAGCTTCTCATTCTTGTTGTACCCCATCCCTTCATTAGTTGCAAGCCTTTATTGTCATCTTCCATGGGAAGTATGGGAATAGGTTAGTCATCTTGATAGAGTAGTTTAGAGACATCCTCCTCATTGACATCTTCTTTGTTCAAATCCCCCCACTTGGTGAAGGTGGTAGATGCAACCATTAATGTTTCAGTTGCTTTGTTGATAGGTGTTGGTTTCTTGTGAGATTTAGGAGAAAGAGGTAGCTCTCCCAACAAAAAAGTGTCCTTTGTTAGTTTATAATCTCCACAACCATCATTTTGGATCATTTATTTGATGTCAAGAATGTTTTGCACAATGGGTGTTTTCATTTCTAAGGTAGATGCAAGGGATGATGGGTCAATAAATGAAGAGGAGGGTGTAGGACCTTCATCATTTTTAGGGATTTGGGGTATTTTGTAAAGCTTGGCCTCAAGGTTCTTGCAGTAGTAAAAGGGCTTAGGATCTCCATGGATAGTAACTTCTTTGTCCTTAAAAGGAAACTTTACACATTGATGATAGGTCAAAGCTACAACTTGTAGGGTGTGAATCCATGGCTGACCAAGAAAGATGTTGTAGGGGAGATCAAGGTCTAACACTTGGTATGTAGTTTTTGCAATGAGGAGTCCCACTTGGATGGGAAATGTGATGATGCCTTATGATACTCTTGATCATCATATGATCTGATGGTTGTACTCTTTGATGTCTCAATAAAATCCTTTGAAAACTCAAGTTCTTGACCGACTGAAGGGTGCAAATATTCAGACCAACACCTCTTTCTACTAAGACTCTTTTAACCTTGTTCCTATGAATGATGACCTCAAGGTGTAAAGCACGATTATGAGATGGTTGTGATGGTAGGTCTTGTTCTGAGAAGGTGAGAAGATGAGGGATAGTGATATGCCCTACCATAGCTTGAAATTTTTCTGTATCCATATCCTCAAGGATGGATGATGCAGATAAATCTTTCTCTAATATTTCCCTATGTGCGAAGGATAACCTCAATAGTTCCAATATTGAGATCTATGTGGGGGTATTCTTAAGTTGATCTAGGAGACTTTATTTTCTAGGGTTTGATGTTGGAAAATTAGGTTGTGCCCTAGGTTGAGATGAAGCTCCTTGGATGGTGACCTTTCCATGTCACGTGGTGACTCCACACTCTGCACTAGGCCCTTTGATGGTGACAATAGTGACGACATTGTCATAAGAGATGACTACATTGGAATAGACATGCTATACATTATTTTAAGTCTTCCCTTTTCCATTATCATTCCATTTAATATTATCATTACCACCTATGACAAGCTTGTCCCTAAATCCTTCAACATCAATCGCTCTCTAGACTTGCTTTTACTGGCTCTTTGTCTCCATCATTGTAAGAAATTGGAAAAGGATTCACATTTTTTTGCTTGAGAGTATACAAATATTCTAAGCTTACATCCATGTCAAGATTAAAGGAGAAGTGATCTATGAATTTATCAGTGATTTCTAGGAAAGTTTTTAAGCCTAGAAGTAATTGAGAAAACCAATCAATGGTTGGGCCTGTCAAGCTTCGTGGAAAGAGGTGCATCAAATAGGAATCATTGTAGGAAACCTCCATACATATGACATTGAATTCCTTGATGTGATCCATACGATTTCCTCTCCCTTTGTATTTATCAAATTTAGGGACCTCAAAACCAAGAGGGAAATGTACCATTGCGATATTTCTATCAAATGGGTACAAACATAAGTTCTATTGTGTATGGGGCTTCTTCATTTTTCCCATTTCGATGTCCTGCATTTGTTGCGTTAACGCCTTGAGTTTTGATGCTACATCATCTTATGGGGTTGGTGGAGGAACATATGTTGTGTATTGAGAGATGGCACATAGAAGTCCTTCAAATCCTTCTATGGGAAAAACCCATTAAGGTTCAACAAAATATAAGGAACCCTAGATCGAGCAAGATGTTTCAGACCCTCACAAAACTATTCTAACCTAATAAAATAGTATGAAATCCAACATAATTTCAATAGGAAATGAAAGAGTATCAAAACATGGTCCAATCCCTATGGATCTAAGTTAGAAAAACATAAAAGCTAAAACTGAGAACCAATTATCAAGACTATATCTAAAGAGGTAAAATGAAATAGAGCATTTAGCATATATGAATAGTGAATAAAATATAGAATAAAGGCCACATATGCACAGCCTAATACAATTTCTTCCTTCTATTGCTTGATCTTGAAGAAAAATACAAAATGCTAAGGTCAAATAACTGATTTCGATAGTTATTTGGAAATTAATTATAAAATTGGTATAGAGCAATGAGAGTAATGTAAGTAATCTTCTATATCTCTCTATCAAGGAGAGGCTCAAAAATTGCCTTTTATAGAACAAGGGAAGCATACAAGCTTAGAGCACTCTTCGTTTCCAAAGAAAAACAACCCTAATAGGTGGCATCAAAATGCAACCTCAAAATCTAATTAAAGATCAGATTTGATTATAAAAATTTGAGTAATAAAAATTGAGATTCTTCAATAATGACGATTGGTGTAATAACCTGCAAGATGGATACCACAGGAGCCATGATAAGATACCTCCTATTAGAAGAATAAATGTATTGATAAATTATAATCTGATCATTTGTAAGTAGCCCCAATGTCATTGAAAGGATATTGGCCTTTGAGATTGTGGAGGAGAAAAAATAGCATCACCACCCAACAACGTTTACAAAGACATCACTTCTGATAGTGAAGAACCCCGCTTGACAAAAAATGGGAAACATGGCACACTGTCGGGAGTTCTTCAAACTTTGCTTGAGCGACTTATGGAAAAATGCCACAGGGGAGGCCACATGTCTCGCCCCACATTTAGAAGTAGTACGATATTCAAAAAATCCGTGCAGCCACTACGTGGTGCCATTGTACACTTTTTAGAAAAAGTAATCTCGTGACCTCCAAAAAGATGCATCAGTACGACACATGGTGAGGTGACCAACGAAAGTAAAAAAAGATGAAAAATTCGAGGCCAAAAGATCAAAAAAGAGAAAAAGGCTTACTTAGAGAAAAAATTGCTCCACACGTACCTCTTGTTTTTATTTACCATTGTGGTTTTACCTCTCACAAGTTCTATATATTGGATCCACTGGATGATATTTTTATATAAAGTTATTTGCAGGTCTATGGAAGCATCCAAGTTGGTTAGAGATCAACAATGAGGTGTATTATGGTGTATATCTCTTGTGAAGATAAATAATATACTTTCTCTCTTTTATTATGTGATTTTTTTTATCGAAAGGATTTCTCCAAGTGAATCTGGTGTCATATATATATTTTTTCTAATTTTTCTATTGTGATGAATGTGCAATCACATACATATAATCTGATTTGGTAATCTTTTCTTTAGATTTTAATTCACATACATAAGTTAATATTGCATCTTTGTTTCACCTTATTTTCAACAATTATATCACTATGCACAAGAGTTATTATTGACCATGTTGAAGTAAGAAGTGGTTCTCCAAAATTTTCTATGTTTAGTAGATAATTATATTAGTGCTTTATAGTAAAATTTTTCTTTCTAGAGTTTTTTATTTGGAAGTGTTTTCTCCATGTATATATTGTGCATATTTTTTTTACTTTGTGTATCTTAAAATTATCATTTTATTTATTTTAAATATATTTATATAATGAATATTATACTAGTATCTTAATTTATAACACATTCATTCCATCTCATTTGACAACCTCTACTATTTCTTTTAATCAAAACAACAATAACCATCAACCATAATAATAATTGTTCATCCATGGATACTATCCATGAAAAAAAATATTGATTCCTTTCTTTGTCTCCCAATCCCCCTCAAGTATAGTCCACATCCACCTTTCCCCTCTCCTCTATCCTTATAAATTTTCACCCATCATATCTTCAAAGTAAAAAATTAAAAAAAGAAAAATCATAAAAAATTGAAAATAATTTTAAAAACCAAAGTAATCATCCAATAGTGAAAGATGTTCCTATGGTAACTTGGGTAAGTTCCATGATAAAAACATGGAAAACTGATTTCATGAATAAATACAACATCTAATCACACCTTACATATAGGGCCAAGCTTCTTCCATCTTATCTACCTAATCCTATTGAATCCATCCACCTCATTTTGATCTTCATAAGAATAGGGGCATCACATATGTACATTCTTTGGAAAATACAAACCTTACTTTCTCTTCTAATTTCCCCCATTTCACTCCTTTGATCTATGAAACTCTTACTACCTTTAGCCATCAAGATTTTTCCCCAACACACACCTCTTTCCCTACCACTTCAAATGAATTTGGTAGATTTTTTTATAATGATTGTAGTATATCAGATACACTACACCTAGAGTGGGACATATTCTTCCTATATATGTCTTTAGATATCCCTCCCCTACCATCTTTGACCCCTTCCTCTTATCTACCCATGACATGGATACTCTCTATACTAAACATCCTCCATGCACACATCCAAACATCCTCATATTTCCTACCATACACTTGTTCCCATCCTTTTTGCAAACCTTCATCCACTTTAATCATTTTATCATCAGGATATATATTTCCTATTCCTTGTGTTTTTATTATCATTTAATAATGTTATGAATAAGAAATATAATTCCTAATTGCCACATTGAACATTCTTATTATTAACAATATTTTCATCATCTTTATCAATTAGTCAATTTAAATTCATATTGTTGTTATTATCATTAATAATTTTATCAATAGGATAGATCATTCCTAATCCTCACATTGAACATTCTTATTGTTAACAATGTTGCCATCATCTTCATCAATTAGTCTATTTTTATCTTGACTAGGCATAACATCATGTTTTTATTTATATGATTATACATGCTTGCTTTTTATTATACATTTTATTTTCATTTTTCAAGGTGCTTGAAACATATGAAAACAAACAAACTAGGGTCTTCCAGATCATGGTGTCATAATGCATATGCTTGCATAATTTTATTTTTTTGGATTAGTCCTACATACATTTAGTAGATCATAACCTTCGTTCCTCTACCTCAGTGTACAACATCAAGTACAATATCAAATAAAGATCAATAATGACACCACACTATATCTATCATAATCCACCTGCCTAACTCTTCATATTCTTATCCTAAGTTTTTCATCCTTTTTTCTCCTAATATTTTATCATCTAATCCCTTCACCTATTTTGAGAGCACACCCATGTTATATATGCCCAATTTTCCTCTTAATGGGGCATACCAACCCCCCTCTTCATTGCCACTCCTGATCCTTTCAATTAATAGGACATCTTACCATTAGTAATATCCCTTCCTAACCACTATGTTTTAGTTTTCTTTGAAATGATATTGCTTCATGTAGTCACAATACCATTTCAAAAGAGGGAAAAATAGACACCTAACCATGCAAAAAAATGGAAATTCATCCATTATCATTTTTCCTCACATTTAATTAAATAACCCCTTATAGTCCCATCTTAAAATAATTAAATAAATTCAAACCAATTAATTAACTTCTCCATTTTCCCACCTCAATCTAATTAATTTGTTAAATAAAAATTACTAGCTAAGTAGCCCTTTCAGATTTTTAAACATTATTATTTTAACTAATCACACATAATCCTACTTATCTCTAAAAGGCTATAATGAAATCCTAGCCCTTGATCCCAACTCTCAATCCTAACCATCCATTTCTAGACATGTGTGAGAAGAAACTTGTGAAGTCTTCCTTTCCCATAATATCTCTTACATGTGTGTTGAATCATATGTCTTAATTCTTCATCCCAATGTGTCCTCACATATATGTCAAAGGACTCATTTTCCTCCCTTGGATTTGGTGAAACCAATATTATCCTTTCATCTCTTCTTGATCATATTACCCACCTACACCAGTCAAATGGTGTCACTTGGAGATATCTCATCTACACAAATATCTAATTAATCATTCACCATTGATTTTAAAATGCAAAAACAAATGTCAATATCATATCTAAGTAATATATACATTCTAACTCTTGTAAGCCACTTAAATAATCACATTCTATTGCAAAGTTATACTATAGAGTTGAGAAGTAATCTACAAACTAAATTATCAACACAACATCACTAGGAACACTCCAAGAGTATTAGTGAAATGTCATTAAGGACCTCTTAAGGTTTTTGGATGTACATTTATCCTCTCCCCACTTAAAAGCAGGTTTGTTGGAGAGCAAGTTGTAAAATAATTTCATTGTAATTGTATCTTTACATTTCCCTTATATTTTAATATATATAAATTAAACTCAACCCATGATTATTAGATCTTGATAGGTACACACTACAACAATAGATCCTCTACATCCTTAAGAATCTACATTCATTGCATCTCAATGAATCAACTTAATAGAGGTAGTTTTAAATTGGTAAGATTGACATGTGTTTATTTTATTTGTAATATATTTACCTCTATTGGAGTTATAGTGAGTTAGAATACATGGTTTATTATTTCTTTGATCTTATTTTTCTCTTCTAAATTTTACACTCACTTCCTACGATTTTTGCCTAAAATATTTTTTTGAACAATTATTTCATTTCTTCATAGTACTGCAATAAATCACACATAATTCCTTTTATTCCTCTCATTTATGTAGATTATTCTAGTTTTTAATATAAATTAAAAATTAATTTTTTAAATTGTTAAAGACATGAAAATATATAACAAAAACTTTATTATGATATACTTTCCTTTAATTTGAACCCATGGCACTTTGTGAGAGATGATTCAATTTTCTTCTATGTATAGAGATGAATGAATCCACTATACTTTGTGAGAGAGATTATTCAATTTTATTAAAATTATAGTGATGAAAGTATATTGGCTTTGAATTATACTCAAAGGTGGAAATAGTTTGAGTGGCTACCATAGTTTCAAAATTATTACGAGAAATAAATAATCTATGTTTGAATTAAAATATTTTAAAATATAAATATTAATATTTTTAACAAATGGATATATTAGAGTAAAATATAATTTGCACTAATTTTTTTAATAATATTTATTCCATAAAAAATTTAGTAAGGGAGAAAGAAAAAGTACATTTTTTTTTATGTACAAAATATAAACATTTTATGTTGTTGAATATAAGTCACCTAGAATTATTTTTAGCCAATAGGCTATTTTGTTTGAAGTTTCTGTTGAGATTTTTGTTAGCCCAGCCGTGAATTGGATTTGCTAGCGTCGGAGATGTTCTGGCCGGTGACAACTTGATCGGGTTTTTCTGTGGTGACATGGAGCTTGGTAATTATGTGGGTTGGCAGTGGTGGAGTTGGTGTCCTTGATACACGGAAGCTGAATCATAAGTGTTTTCTCGCGAGAGTGTTAATTCATTATGTCATTGTTGTATGATGGGGGTGGATGAAGTAAATGCAGGTGGACAAAGTAAATGCAGGTAGATGAAGTAAATACTATATTGAGTGTTGCAGTGTGGGAAAGTATACTTTGTTTAAGTTGTATTGTTGAAACAACCATTGTGGTGTTGGTTTCATAGCAGACTATTGTAAAAATCGTTGCCTTTGGCTCTGTGGTCAGTTTCATAGTAGATTGGATGGTTTTAAAACTATTTTTCTTTACAATTTGTAAGTCTTTTTACATGGGTATTTTGCATAAATGATTTATTTATCAATTTTTATGTTAAAAATGTTGTTCTTCAGAATCTGTAAGTCTTTTTACATGGGTATTTTGCATAAATGATTTATTTATTATTTATGTTAAAACTGTTGTTCTTCAAAATCTGTAAGTCATTTTACATGGGTGTTGCAGTGTGGGAAAGTAAATCCCAAAATGTGTAAGAAAATATATTGATTAAGTTACATTCTCAAAAGAGCCATTGTGGTGTTGGTTTGATAGTAGACTATTCTAAAAATCGCTGACTTCGATTTTGTGGTTCATTTGCTAGGAGACTATTATAAAAAATCAATGGCTTCGGCTTCGTTTTATAGGAGATTGTAGGGTTTTAAAACTATTGTTCTATGCAATCTGTAAGCCATTTTACATGGGTGGTTTGCATAAATGATTTATTTATTGTTTATGTTAAAACTGTTGTTGTCTAGAATTTGTAAGTCATTTTACATGGGTGTTTGGCGCTATGGTTTTGTATGGATGGAGAAATTGCACTTAAATCTTCTTTCTTTCATCAAAAAATATAGTTAGGGTTACTAATTTTTTTGTCCCTCATTTATTGTTTGTTGTTATCTCTATGCATCTTTGGCCTTATACCCATTACCATAGGAGCAATTGTAGTTAAATCTTGTTTCTTTGGTAAAAAAATATGGTTAGGGTTAGTAATTTTATCGCCTTCTATTTGTTGTTTTAGTTATCTCTATGCATCTTTGTCGTTACACCCATTAACATAGGACCAATTATAGATTAACATAGGAGTGATTGCATATATATGGCCCTATACCTGTTACCATAGGAGCAATTATAGTTAAATCTTGTTTGTTTGGTAAAAACGTATGGTTAGGATTAGTAATTTTATTTCCCTCCATTTATTGTTTAGTTATCTCTATGCATCTTTTCTGTTACACCCATTAACATAGGACTAATTGCAGATTAACATAGGAGTGATTGCATATGTATATATATGCAAAGGGTTAGTATGAAAGAAAAAACATGTTGGAGATAAAATTAATTTGGTGGGTGTTAAGTGTTATTATTTCTAATATCTCTTTTATTTGTTCAATTTATTTGTTTGAAGTTTTCGACAGGATTTTCTATCAGCCTAGCCGTGAATATGATTTTTCCTATAATAACTCTTTTACAATTCCTCTATTTGTCTAGAATATTTACTACCAGGCAATGTAGCTTGAATTTTTTATTAAGTCTGTGCCAAAGAATGTAGCTCAATTTTTGAATTGAAAATACAACTCTTACACAGACTGCTTATCTTGTATGAATATGTTTAGTGTGGGTTTTCAATCATTTGTGATTTATGTTTGATTCTTAAGTGTTTTTCTAATAGTTGTTTTACAATTTCCCTATTTTGTCTATAATATTTAGTGGGAAATTATGTAGCTTGAATTATGAATTGAGAATCCAACTGTTACATAGAATTTGTTGTTACACCTTGTCTAGATAGTGATAGAATTTCAGGTAAGCAAGAATATGCTGCAAACTCAAATCTATATATGCATTTGACTTGAATTAGGTTTTTTACTTTGAATATTCTTTGTAAGTAATTTCACATACATAGATGTCCATATCTAAAATTTTTTGGTGAAGGGAAATTGGAAAAGACCTATTAGGAAAACACTTAACAATCATAGTGAAATGACAGATGTTGGAAAACCCACATTAAATAGAACTTTAAAATATGGAGAATAGAACAAACAAACTATGATAATGAATAGTTTGGTATGGGGAACTAGAAAAAAGAATATAATGAAGAACAGTTTGTTATGGGGAAGTTCAAACAATTGAGAAAAAAGAATATCATGAAACATATTGGTAGAAGAGAAAAATAAAAATTGAAAAAGAGCTATTAGGAAAACACTTAAGAATCATAGGAAAATGACAGGTGTTCTAAAACCCACATTAAATAAAACTCTAAAATATAGAGAATAGAAGAGGTGAAATACAATAATGAATAGTTTGTTATTGGGAACTGAAAAAAAGAATATCATGAAGAAAAGTTTGTTGTGGGGAAGTTGAAACAGATGAGGAAGAAAGAATATAATGAAACATATTGATATAAAACACTGCCATCCCATGTAATTAGAAAGCTTAAACCCTTACATAAACAGACCTAGGCAGTTTGTTCTAGGGAGCTTGAAGCAGATAAAAACAAAATATCATGAAACATATTGATGCAAGATTCGAGCCATGTTCTTTGTTAATAAATATTGAAGATAAATAGAGAAATTGTATAAGAGGTGTTAGAATAACAATTATTTGCTACAAGTCATTTTACATGGGTATTTTGCATAAATGATTTGTCTATAGTATTTAATGCCAAACAATGTAGCTCAAATTTACAATTAAGCTTGTGGCGCTATACGCATTTTCTAGAGATTGTTGCATCATATAATTGTTTTCATAGCCTAAAGAAAATAGGTATTGTGATAAAGAATTAGGTTTAAATAATTGATTTGACAAGTACTGAAAATATATCTATATAAGTGTGGAGAAAAAAATAGTTTGGTGGCTTTTAAGTGTTATTCTAATAGCTCTTTTATCTATTCAACTTTATATTTTTAATTTGAGAAAAAAAGAATATCATGAAACATATTGGTATAAGACAACAAGTGAAATTGGAAAAGAGGTATTAGGAAAACACTTAAGAATCATAGGAAAATGACAGATGTTCTAGAACCCACATTAAATAGAAGTTTAAAATATGGAGAATAGAACATGTAAACTATGACAATGAACAGTTTGTTATGGGGAATTGAAAAAAAGAATATCATGAAGAACAATTTGTTGTGGGGAAGTTGAAACAGATGAGGAACAAAGAATATAATCAAACATATTGATATAAGACACTTCCATCCCAATTTGTTAAGGAGCCTCAAACAGACTAGGAAAAAAAGAATATCATGAAACATATTGATCGATACAAGATTCGAGCTATGTTCTTTGTTAATAAATATTGAAGAGAAATAGAGAAATTGTATAAGAGGTGCTAGAATGACAATTATTTTCTACAAGTCGTTTTACATGGGTATTTTGCATAAATGATTTCTCTATAATATTTAATGGCAAGCAATGTAGCTCAAATTTACAATCAAGCCTGTGGCGTTATACGCATTTTACATAGATTTTTGCATCATATATTTTTTGTCATGACCTAAAGAAAATAGGTATCATCATAAAGAACTGGGTTTAAATAATTGATTTGGCAAATTGAAAAGATATCTGTATAAGCGTGGAGAAAAAAATAGTTTTGTGGCTTTTAAGTGTTATTCTAATAGCTTTTTTATTTGTTCAACTTTATATTTTAAGCTGAAATGCTATTTGTTTGAAGTTTCCACTAGGATTTTCATTAGCCCAACTGTGAATAGGATTTTTTGTCTAATAGCTCTTTTACAATTTCTTTGTTTGTTTATAATATGTAGTGCCAGGCAATGTAGCTCGAATTTATGTCTATATATATGTATTGAATTCCCTGTTTCATATTTGAAAAAATACATATAGGCAGAAATATATATCGATATACACAAACCAAGACCACTGTGGCTCGTTTGAGAATGCAACAAAAATTTATATATGCACATGTATATCTAAACAACTATGTATGCTATCTTTATTTGTATTTAGGTATAATTTGATTTAAAAAGAGTTAAAAAAAGCATATGTAAGTATTATTTAGCTTCTGAGAAAATTCCTACAATACAATCATAGCATTGAATGATATAGCATTGAGATGTTAATAACAGACCATTTAATGGTGTAGTATGTGTAACATGTTCATAAGAAATCTGTAGAATTGATTGTGCCTTGGCAGTGAATGTCCCTATTGAAATTGAATACATTGAAAAACATCAAAAATAGTGTAGATTGCATTTGCTTGGTCCTGCCATCTTGATTTCCATTGTAAGCACCACAAGCAACCATTTCCCATTACGCTTTTGTGTTTGAAGGTGGCTAGGAGTCCCCCTTGTGGCATATATATTTTAATAAGCTTTGAAGTTAAAAACATGTTGCTGGTTTGCATAACTTTTTCCCTTTTCTTTCTCTTCATTTTGCGTGCTATGTAACTCTCACATAATGCTGATACTGCACATCTTTGGTGTTATACCAATTAACATAGGAGAAATTGTAGATTAATAACTCCTCCCCTTGAAATTTATGAAGAAACCAAACATCCAGATTGGATTTTCCCTCAATTGGCTGGTTGAGAAGGCTAAAAATTCAAACCTTTTGTTCACTATAGTAGTGCCTTAGTTCAGAGTGGACAATATCCTATAGGCAACAAAAGGTTTAAATTTGTACCCTTCTTAACTAGACAATTGATGGAAAATTCAATCTCTATGTTTTCTCTCTTCATAAATAGGTATGTGTAGGATCATCATGGAAAAAATAGGCCTTTAAGTGGCAAAAAATTTAGAAAAATTAGAGTTAGGCCACTTGACGTAAAAAAATGAATAAGTTATCTATATTATTTCAAAAATATGTAAGAATAGAATTTGTATCAAATTGAATGTAGTTTCTAAACTACTAGGTTTGTTTAAAAATAAATAAATCTATTTGGTGAAAATTTGAAATTTCAGTGCAGTAGTACTTAAATTTCAGGGAAAAAATAAGAAGTAGGTGTCTGTCTAACCACCCTAACCACAATAAAATGATAATATTTTTTTTATAATATTTTAGATATAAGTAGAAGACTCATGTCCTGATGTGATGCATATTTTTTGTAATTTTTTTTCAAGTAAATAATTAATGATGATTTTTTTATTACAACTTTTAAAAAATATAAAAACTTGTATGTCTGACCACCTTAACTTGGTCAAAACTTCATGAAATTCAAATTTTATTTTTTTAATCCTATAGTATGAAAAGCATAGAATGTGATGCATGTTTTGGATTCAAAAAATGTGATACCATTTGAAAGCTATAGATGTTTTTCAATTAGCCTATCAATTAGGACTTTAGTTGTAATTTGAATAGAAAATGAATAATAATTACTTATTAAATTAAAACTAAAGCATAATTTATATTGGTGGAAATATGAGAATATCCTTTAAAAACCCTTTTCGTTTCATTAATTTTGGGTAAAAAAAATTTTGTCAGCCAAAATCCCATCATATTGCCACTTTTTGGCCCATCATGATCCTGCACATACCAAAATTTCAAGGGGAGGAGTTACATAGTGAGGAAAAAGTATGGTTTACACATCTATTTAGATATAGCAGTGTGTATATAAATAGATATATACATGTGTACATATGGATATATATATATATATATATATATATATATATATATATATATATATATATATATATATATATATATATATATATATATATATATATATATATATATATATGGTTATATGTGTGTGTTTTTAAATGTGTTGAAAAAGGGGAGATTCAATGCATATATGTACTTAATCATTTATATTTTTATTATTGTATAGCCTATTGTTTCGATAAGAAAGGGTGAAAGGACCAACTAGCAACATATACAAATATCTACATATACCTATATGTAGAAATATAGTAAGATAATAAAAAACTACATGGATACATATATAAGCAACCTCAAAGATAAACAAATACATATAGGGGTATATCCATATTCATTTATCATTTTTATTCTTCTTGATATATCCCTTGGTGTTTTGACAGTATTAAAAGTGCATTTTTGTTCTTGTTCTTGTATCATGTGTTGTTTGATCAATTTTAGAAGTGGAATGGTTATAGATCAATATTTATAAGTTATCTACCAATTGCCACTATGATGTTGCAATACATTAATCTTTTATTTTTATTGTGAAATAGAGCTATCAATTAATCAACTCAAAGTGTAACATTTTGTCCCTAGAAAAAGTTCCCAAAATTATGTCTATGGAATTGGGTTTTGTGGATGGGTCTCCAAAGCCCCCCAGTATTGATTTGCTGACATCTCCCACTGTTCCCGTTGTGGAGTCTAGCTTTGATGGCATGGACCACCAGCCTTCAGATACTGATTCCGTAAGTATAAATTTCCTTTTTGTTATACCTATTGCAAATTTGTTGTTATTATTTCCAGTTTTCTTTGCTTTAAGCTGTATACACACATGGGTGAACCTGACAAAGCATATAGATGTGCAAGGAGATACACATTGATAGTTTCCAGCATATAAAAACATCCCTTTCATGCATATGTATATGTATATGTATACGTATGTATATGTATATGTGTATATGTATATGTGTATGTATATGTATGTGTATATGTATATGTATGTATATGTATATGTATATGTATATGTATATGTATATGTATATGTATATGTATATGTGAGCACCCTTCAAAATCTGCAAACACTCTAAAATCTCAAACATGGATTAGTGATATGCAAACCTTTTAAATGCTCCTATGAAATAATGCATCATGTCTGCATAAAGAAAATAACAACACAAACTAATTGAGAGCATAAAAGAAAGATACATATCTATCCCATAGTGGATTGGTGCTTCTTTGATGTGGAAAGAACCGCTTTCCAAATCCTTGATAAGCTCAAATGATGCAATGCTTTGAAGATAAAATGAGATGGAAAAAATCAGTTCTCAATTGAAGAGAGTGACTTTGCATGAGGTTGTAGATGGATTGATGAAGAATAAGCCCTCTATTTATAAAATTTCAAATGCTAAGAGAGCTCAAAATAGAGCAATGTGGGATAAAGATTTGACCAATGAGATGAAGCTACTTGTCACATTGTGATAGGCTTGAGGAATGAGCACATTTTGGTCAATGTGCCAAAGAGGGGGAGATTCAAATTTGAATTTGAGAGTTAAATGCTGAGTTTGACCTTTGCAAGAGACATGTAAGAGCCATGTAAGAGCTCATAAATGCTTTGTTGGATGTACATGCCAACTTGTTTTTGAATTCAAATTTGAGGGAATATTCCTCAAAGATGCCATGTTGATGGAAAATGATGATTTTATAAATGAATTAAAATGCTTTATTGGTGCAAGTGGGAAAAGCTAGAGGATGTGATGGGTGGTTAGATTAGTTTAATCATGATTAGTTTAACTTAGATGATGATTAGATGCTTTGACCAATTTGACTTAGATATTTTGATTTATTTAAATAAAAAAGGGATGGAATATGCATTTGGATTTCAATTAAATAAAGTTTGGTTTATTTAATTAAAAAGTTGATGTGAGACTTAAATTAAGAAAAGTTGATTTATTTAATTTAAATGAATAACCTTATGAATGAATTAAATAGACCTGATTTACTTGGTGAATGGATTTGATGAGCTTGATTAATTTAATGAGTGGATAAATATGAACTAAGTGCATAATGCTAATTTCATGTGTCTACAGTATATGTATATGTATATGTATGTATATGTATATGTATGTGTATGTGTATCCATATGGATATACATATGCATATAATGTATATGTATATGTACATATGTATATGTATATGTATATATATGTATATGTATATATATGTGTATGTATATGCATATGTGTATGTATATGTATATGTATATGTCTCGGCCGGCGGTGACTTGACCCAGTTTTTCATGGCGACGTGGAGCTTCATAATTATGTGGGTTGGCGGTGGTGGAGTTGGTGGCCTTGATATGTGGAAGCAAAATGGTGAGTGTTTGCTCATGTGCGGGTTAATGCATCTTGTCATTTTTGTATGTGTATGTGTATATGTATATGTATATGTATATGTATATGCATATGTATGTGTATGTATATGCATATGTATATGTATATGTATATGTATATGTATGTGTATGTATATGCATATGTATATACGAAAGTTGAATGGTAAGTGTTTGCTCGCATGAGGGTTAATGCATCATGTTGTTGTTGTGCGATGGTGACAGTTGAAGTAAATGCAATATTTAATGTTGTAGTGTGGGAAAGTATACTTTGATTAAGTTGTATTGTTGAAAGAGTAGAATATGATAGATTAGATATGAAGACAATAGATTTCTCCCTGCTTTGTTATTTTGTGATGTGTGATGGAATTCCATGAAAATTTGTGTGGGAATTTCATAATGTTCTTGGTTAGGGGTTTTGTTGGAGTCTACAAGCCTCCACAACGAAAAAAAAAATGGTGGGGAGGATACCGACCGTGGGTTGTGTGGTTTTGGTTTTAATGCCATATATTTGTTCTTGCGTAGATGCATTCCTACACAAATCCTTATATACGCTTGGCTTCCACAAACATATTTTACGACCGGTTGCATACATCCAATATTGTATTCTTCTAAACAAGGGATATAACAATAGTGAAATAGTGGAAATGGTTAACACCAAAAACTATAAAATCCTTTTACATATATATTTTAATAAATTTGAATGGTCAAACTATGTAATTCATTTTGTGATCATCCATAGATATACATTTATATAAACATGGATACACATATATTTTATAGTTACATGTTTATGTGTAATTACTACTTTAAATATATCTATGGTTATAGATGTATATTGATATATGCTAATATGGTTGATCTTGTATGTATAATCCTAGGTTGTGTGAGTACATTCAAGTTCCACAACCCATTCAATTGCTGAATTTAAAAAGGCTAAAAAAAAAAATGAAATCATTTGTACTATAGCCAACATAGAGAGGAAATTTATGGTTATAGATGTATATTCATATATGCTAATATAGTTGATATTGTATGTATACTCCTAGGTTGTGCGAGTACATTCAATTTCCACAACCCAATCAATTGCTAAATTTAAAAAGGCTAAAAAAAAATGAAATCATTTGTACTATAGCCAACATAGAGAGGAAATTTGTGCGAAGCGCTGCACAAAATACATGGAACAAAGGCTAACTTCACCATGCATAGCTACAAGTCTTCCTGCTATCAATCTTCCCTCCCAGTTCCCATTAGCAATGGTAGATGCCACCCCTTATATACAATCTCAGAGCAATCCCCCTGTTGCACCAACACAACAACAATTGAAAGAAATATTCAATGATTGCTACCTTTCTACAGTAAAGCAATTCTGGCACCCCATAGATGCACTTTCAAACCTTTCGATTTTTTAGATATGTAGAGAAAGCTACATAGGGATGCACACTCGCATGTCGGGGTCAACAATGACATGTGTAAGATGTTATTCTAAAAAAGGCACCCATCAATTTAGCTCTGCAAATGGCATGGACCCAGGCCCACAACCATTGTTGCTAAAAAAGCTAACACAGGTTGAATAAATGCTTATTGCTAGGGTGGCTCCAGTTTTACAAGTGTCCCATGCTAGAGGAGATCAATTTAAATACAATGGTCACACAAATTTTTTTCCTCAAGATATCTCGAGCATAGAAATTTTTTTTCCACACTAATTGCAAGACATTGAGGTTGTGATCGTACAAAGAACCACTATTGAATGTGGTAATTACGATTGCTATGTTAATAAACATCATGTCATGGATGCATTGAAATACAAAATTAAATATGAAAAATACTACAATGATGTTGAGGCTCTTGATATGTTACCTGATGTTGCTGTTGATGTCTCCAATTTCTTGCATATAATAGAGCAAGTTTCTGATGAAGACCTAATGCCATCAACTAGCTCAAAAAATGTTGCTCAAGATGAAAATGGCTCTTCAAATTTTTCATAATTTATCCCTTTCTTTCCAAATGCTAGACGAGAGCTCCAAGCAATCAACCAGGTATTACAAATTGAAAAAAAAGAGCAAAATATTTTTGTTGGCTTGAAATTAGCTCTTCTCCTGTTAATGAATACAACAATAACAGTTTATTTATAATGGCCTTTCCAACATTATTTCCCATTGGAGCAACACTTTGTTAGAAAAACCAAGATCACCTGCATGCAAGATGGATACCTGTCACATGCAAAAGACATGAAGAACCAAAAAACAATGTTTTGTAAACCTCTTAGTAAAAATGCATTGAGAGAATCGATTATTACAAAGTGATCAATCCTTATGAAGGAGATCAAGAAACCCTAAAAGGGAAACCCTAAATGAAACCCTAGTATGCACACTTAATAATTAATAATTAATTAATTATTAATGTGCCTAAGTTTAGCTTAAGTAATAAAGAGGAATAAGTGACTTAATTAATTAATCAATGTGATGTAATTAATTAACCATAATAACTTATTACTCTAACACCCCCCCTTAAGATGAACTTAGGAAGAAGCTAAAACACTAGAATAAGATGCATGAAAGCAAAGATGGGTCCTGACAACTAGGCATGATCAGGTACCCATTTACAAATGCAAGAATGAGGTAGAGAAGGAAAAACCCAGTGGGACAAAACCCCCCTACAATGTGACGACATGCTGCAAAGAAGCACTAGAAGAACTCTATAGAGTAACAATGGAACCACAATCTGACAAGCAAGGAAAGATATCTCTATCTACAACTGAAACCAAACCAGAATCAAAATAATGTGACAGCAGACCCGATGCCACGGAACACTTGAAAACTCCAAACGGGAACAACCCTAGAATCTATGAAGCAACAAGCAATTATTGAATGATGTATTACTAAAAATGAAGTGCAAAGATGCAAGATGCACCCTCCCAACTGCCAAAATATCCAAGTAATCGCCAAACAACCCATCGGGCCAAATATGGACTAAGTGATAAACCTAGGAAAGATATAGAAAAAGTGCATGGATAGCAACATAGAGCTCCTTAATACCTTTCCAACGTCGCAAACAAGGTGAAAATCGGACATTGTGGCAAAAAGTTATGAGCTTGGAAGTCCAAAAACATCTGACTTCAAATAGCAATAAATGTAGAAAAATAATAAAATACTATAAAATAAACTACACCACTAGAAATTTCTTGGAACTTGCTTTCTGGCGATATCTCGTTTGCCCGATTTCGATACCGTATGCCCAAGTTATGGCCAAAAGAAAAAAACTTCTCTTTTAGGGCAAACTAGGGTTTGGAGGGGGCATAGAGGGCCGGCCGTACGCTGATGTCATGCTGACGTCAGCAGTTCGCGAGCATAAATATGATGGCCATCTGGCCGTCGGGGCAAAAATATGCCCCCTGCAAAAAATCCGATTGCCGGTATATTCGAAGGTGCTGTCAGAATATTCCTTTGGAGCCAGAATATGCTCGAAGGGCGGAATATTTTGCTGCTTGGATGAGATTTGGGCACGGGCCCCTGATCCTCCATATGACCAAGGGCTTTGGCAGAGGAGCCCGCGGGGGTTGGCGGGGCTGGCTGAGCAGGGTGGCGGCAGTCACTGGAGGCTTTGCTGGCAGTGGCGGATGGGTGGCCGCCCAGTGGTGGAACCCTTTAACACTGGACGCGTAGGCCCAAATCCCAAGAAACGATGTTTTTGGACTTTTTAAAAAAAAATTTGAGCCTCAGAATGCGTGCTGGGGAGGCCGTATAGCCCCTTAGACAAATTTTTTTTGCCTCCTAGATCAACTGCACCAAATTGGATGATTTGATAGGCGTTTCTAGGGTTTTGGGATGCTGCAAACGTGATGGCGATGCCCGTTTGAGCCCATAGTGTTCTAAAAAAATGGCTACCCCCAGATCTTGCAGAAAAGATGCCTGTGGAAACCCTTGCACTTGAAACTCATTGAAAGGCCATATCTTCAGATCACAAACAAGCAGGTGCAGGTCTGGAGCTCTGATACCATGTTAGAAAAACCAAGATCACCTGCATGCAAAAAATATTCAATCACACTTCCCCTCCAACCGAGGAATGTTCAAGTTCACTTGCATGAATATTCCCTCCACTTAATGAGATATTTTGACCATAGATATGGAAAACATGTCAAGTTTAGGTATTTCCTCTACAACTTGATAATGAGACATCACAACCAACAAAATGTTTTTCTTTGTTAGAGAAGATATGGAAGAAAAAATCCCTAGGTCGTTGTCTGCTTTACATGAACGTCTTCAAGTTGCTCTTGATGGCCAGATAGCTAAGCAACTAATGCATTTTGGTGCATCGTTGCACGGGACCAGTTCTTTTTGGAACACTTGTTAGGCCCAGCTATCTGCAATGATTGAAAAGCTTGTCATACCTACCCTTTTTTTCACTTTAAGCTGTGTAGACACAAAATGGGCCGATCTGCAAAATGTTTTCTCTTCTATGGATTGTTTGGTGATGGAGCCTTCAACAAAGACACTAATATATAGTGTTGTTTAGAATCCACATATAACATCTTTATATCTACATCATAGATTCTCAATTTTCCATGAAGAGGTGACTGAAAATCTTTTGCATGCAAAAGATCATTGGTATAGATATGAATGGCAGAATTGTGGCTCTACACATGTGCATGGTTTTTTATGGCTTCTAGAAGCCCCCAACATGGACACTCTTGATTGGTCCAATCACCATGATGTTACCATGGTAAGGAAATTTTTTGTTAGATATGTTTCAGCTTGGAATCCACGTTGCCCTACACAGAGATTGCTCAGAATGTATCATTGTTTTGAAGAAAATCCGTGCTTGCTTTCCACTACCCATATTCTTTCCAGTGATCCAATCATAGATTATGAAGAGTTTCTAAATATAGTTCAAAGGCAGAAAAAATGCTTTGAATATACTTGTTTAAGGAAAAAAGGAGAGCAATTACAATGTCGGTATAAAGCACCTTGGCAACAACTTACCTCCACATTGACATCTGATGCTGAGTCTAACAAATCCTACAAGCCAACAAGAAATGATGATCACCTAAATATTCATAGCCCACCCATGCTTGCAATCTAGCATGTCAATGTTGACTGCTAACCAGTTGTTTCTTGGCAAATCGTTTTAACATATATTTCTAAATATGTAGCTAAATCTGAGAAGAAATTAGAAAATTATCTTGATATGTTGAAAAGACTTGCAAATACAAATATAGTTGAGGATAGAGAACTTCTTTCATATCAAAAATTCATGATGAATATTCTTGTAGAGCGTGACATCTCTGCAAAGGAGATGTGCCATATGTTACAAAAATTGCCTCTTCTCACTTCAAGGAAACAATACGTTTGTTTGAATGTTGGCAAGAAAGCATGGTTCTATATAAATAAAGATGATGTTGATGAAGACATGCCAACACATTATATTCATTGCTATATGTAAAGGCCTCTAGAGCTAGGTGGTGTATCCTTAATTGACTTGGTCCACTTATATACACATTCAAAGCATCACAAAAAGGCCAAATGGAAACCAAGAAACCAACCTATAATTTTCCTTGTGTACTCATTGTTCAAGACTGTTCTTGTTGAAGATACAAAAATATTTGAGACATTTTGTTGGTCTAAACTTATGTTATACAAACCTTTTCGAAACATACAGAAAAATATAGGTCTTTCCAAACAAGAGATCATACAAAATTGGAAAGTTTTAAAAACAACTGGTTATCATCCTTGGTATGTTAATAGACTTCTAGTTGCATCCACGATTGAAGAAGAACATGGCTGTGATACTGATGATTTGAACCATCAACGTTCTATGGATGAATATGAATGGGAAGTTTTCTCTCGACTTGGTGCGACTACTAACTTCAGTATAAATCAGCTCCAACTATTGGGTAGGTGAGACTTTGATATGAACCATTCATGGAATACAAACCATGTGCTTGAACAAATTCATAATATTGCTTTGTAGTTCATTCCATCATCCAGGGCACAACATGAACAAGCTACGATATAATTTTTGCTTGTAAATACATCACCCCATCAGCTTTCACCAAACTAACAATTAGCTCTTCAACTCATCTAGTCCCATTGCATGTAACCTTCCCCCAAAGGCCCTCTCCGTATGATCATTCAAGGGATAGTTGGCACTGGAAAATCCTTTTTGATAAATTGTATTAGACAACAAATAAACATGTCTACTACTAGATCCAATAACTCGTTGCTCACATTGGCCCCCATAGGTGTTGCTGCATACAACATATGTGCCTCCTCAATCCATACAACCCTCCAGATTCCCATAAAGGATATGAATCCTTTGCAAGGTCAAGCATTGATAATATTCCAAGAACTGTTTAAATATATTCAATACATGGGTATGTGCAGGATCATGATGGGCCAAAAAGTGGCAATATGTAACTGATTTGATGGCCCATGTGGCTGACGACTTTTTTTTAACCCAAAATCGATGAAGCAAAAAGGGTTTTTAAAGGATATTCTCAGCTTTACACCAATATAAATTATGCTTTACTTTGAATTTAATAAATAATTATTATTCATTTTCTATTTGAATTACAACTAAATTCCTAATTGATAAGCTGATTGAAAAACATCTATAGCTTTCAAACGATATCACATTTTTTGAATCCGAAACATGCATCACATTCTATGCTTTGCATACTATAGGATTAAAAAAAGAAAATTGAATTTTATGAAGTTTTGACCAAGTTAAGGTGGTCACATACAAGTTTTATATTTTTAAAATTTGTAATAAAAATTCATGATTAATTATTTACTTGGAAAAAATTACAAAAATATGCATCACATCGGACATGAGTCCTCTACTTATATCTAAAATATTATAAAAAAATATTATCATTTTATTGTGGTTAGGGTGGTTAGACAGACACCTACTCCTTATTTTTTCCCTAAAATTTAAGTACTACTTCATTGAAATTTCAAATTTTCACCAAATAGATTTTAAAAAAATTAATAAACTCAGTAGTTTAGAAACTACATTCAATTTTCTACATATTCTATTCTTACATATTTTTGAAATAATATAGATAGCTAATTCAAATCTTTACGTCAAGTTGCCTAACTCTGATGTTTTTGAATTTTTTGCCACTTAAGGGCCTATTTTTTCCATGATGATCTTGCACATACCCACATTTTGATAGATGAAATGAGTTTTCTAGGCCCGAAGTTGCTGCTGAAAATAGATAGCCGAATGCACCAAGCATTCCCTGATAACCAGAGGGAGCCATTTGGCGGTGTTTCTATCATCCTTGTTGGTGATCTTGCCTAGTTTCCACCTATCATGAATACCCCTATTTATGCTTCACGGTCGTTGGCTGTAGCCTTATGGCATACTTTCATAGTCTTGGTCACATTGGACACTATTTTCTACCAAAAAGGAGATAGCTCTTCCCAACAAAAGTTTCAGAAAATCCTTCTCCATATAAGAAATGGTGAGGCTCTCCACGATGACTAGGAAAATCTTATGAAAAAATAAATAAAATGCTCTCAATCACAAAAATAGAACAATTTGATGTTGTTGCACATTTGTTTGCCACAAATGACTTAATTGTATTCCACAACAAAAAATTAATTAAATAGTTAAACCTTCCCATAACCATTAGCACTGCTCGAGTAGCACGACAACAAAAATATGATCATGGAGATGATGAACAACTTCTCCCAAAATTGCTACTTTGTGTTGGTGAACAGGTGATGCTAACAACAAATCTATGGATTCAAGCTGGCCTAGTTAATGGATCCCTTGGTCTTGTTATAGCTATTGTGTACAATGCACATTGTAAACTACTAGATCCACCTAACTATATTGCTGTTCACTTCCAAAATTACATTGGTCCACCATGGGACCTAGAAAATCCAAGAGACATCCCCATCCCATCTATAACTCGGGGTAGTCGAGCACAAATTCCACTCACCATGGCATGGGGAATCACAATACATAAAGCACAAGGCTTAACATTAAACAAAGCAATGATAAACATACGCAACAAAGAGAGGAAAGGGTTTAATTTTACAGCTATCTCTTATGTTAAATCAATTGAAAGACTCCACATTGGTCCAACATGCTCATTTGAGAGATACTACAGACTTAGTAACAACAAATACACTACTCGACATCACAATGAAGAGGTACATTTGGAACAACTCCAGCCCTTGGGTATGTGCAAGATCATCATGGAAAAAATAGGCCCTTAAGTGGCAAAAAATTAAAAAAAATCAGTGTTAGGAAACTTGACGAAAAATTTGAATAAGTAATCTATATTATTTCAAAAATATGTAAGAATAGAATCAGAGAAAATTGAATGCAGCTTCTAAACTACTAGGTTTATTTAAAATAAATAAAATCTATTTGGTGAAAATTTGAAATTTCAATGCAGAGTACTTAAATTTCAGGGAAAAAATAAGAAGTAGGTGTCTGTCAACCACCCTAACCATAATAAAATGATAATATTTTTTATAATATTTTATATATAAGTAGAGGATTCATGTCCGGATGTGATGCATATTTTTGTAATTTTTTCCAAGTAAATAATTAATTATGAATTTTTATTACAACTTTTAAAAAATATAAAACTCATCCGTCTGACCACCTTAACTTGGTCAAAAATTCATGAAATTTAGTTTTTCTTTTTTTAATCCTATAGTATGTGAAGCATAAAATGTGACGATGTTTCAGATTCAAAAAATGTGATACCATCTGAAAGTTATAGATGTTTTTCAATCAGCCTATTGATTAGGACTTTAGTCATAATTCTAATAGAAAATAAATAATAATAATTTATTAAATTCAAATTAAAGCATAATTTATATTGGTGGAAAGATGAGAATCTCCTCTAAAAACCCTTTTCTTTCATCAATTTTGGGTAAAAAAAAGTCGTCAGCCACATACCCTACAAATACCCATAATATTGCCACTTTTTGGCCCATCATGATCCTGCACATACCCCCTGCCAAATGCTTCTGCCCCAACTCATGCTCCAACTTATAGAAAAGGCCCCAAAACAATTATTCTCACATTTGGTCTAGACTGTATACCATCCTCTTTTTTAGTATTTCTAAGTTAAATTTTATAGAAGCATACCATATAATAATCTATGCAAAATGGGTATAATGCCAAAGATGGAAAAAGATACTAGGCAACAATAAGCAAGGGACAAAACTTGTACAATCTAGTGGCATGTTTTTATCATTCCATTCGATTAAAGTATATATTCAACTATTCCACAAAATTTTTCAACAATATCCTATTGTATTTCACTGATTGATTTTAAATTATGCACCTATGCTCTATTTCCCATTTTCTATGCCTATATAGTCTATGTTTGACTACCACATTAAATTTCCCCCATTTATTCAATGATTTGCATCCTCTTTAGCTTTACACATTAAAGATAATTTTCTTCTTGCTTACTATCTTCTGTACCTTTAGCAATACAATTTTTGTTAAATTCAGTATGCAAATTTATGCACCCAGAAATATTAATATGCTGACTTCTCATTTCAACATTTTGTTGTGTCATACTTTTTGTATATGGAATTCAAAAGAATACACTCTTATGTATATTCCACCTACCCATGTTTTTCCAAGTGTTTTTAAATTCCATAATGTCAATTCTTTATCAACATACCTACAATTCTCTTTCAACCAATTTTAACATGCAGTACTCTAAACATACAGTTGCAACTATTACAAATTGATACATATGCAGATACAAAAAACTTCAAGTGTCAAATATGTATAGAGATTGCAACCAAAAATAAGTAGAGCCTGAAATTTCTATAAGTCAATAACGTGTTTTGAACATTCCAACATATTAAACTATATATGCACATACTCTAGAAACATTCTAAAAAAAAATTGTGTTCCATTTGACTAATAAGTTTAAAATTATGCAACCATGTTGTGTTTTCTATTTTCTCTACCTATATACCATGAGTTTTGACATTTTTGCTTCATGCTTTGCTTCCATAGATTCTTATGTCTTCTTGTTAGCTTCTCTATTATCTTTATTTCATTGAAATAGCTGTAAATGTTTATCTACAAAATTATCTTTTTCATCATTTCACTGTTTCACTCTTCCTGTATATTGCATCCCGAAATATATAGTCTTGTCTAGATTGCTTTTTTTTTTTCTCATATATGATAAAACTCCATGCTATTTGTGATGGGTTTCTTGGGCCTGTTTACAACGATGATGGAGTTTGTTGACCACGTGGTTTGCCGGTCGTGGAATTGGTTGCCTTGCTCAACAGAAATAGAATGGTAGGGATTTTCTCCTGTTAAGGTTGATACATCCTACCATTGTTGCATGATGCCATGCAACGGAGTACATGTAATATTCATTGTTCTAATATGAGGATGTCTATTTTTTTGCTTCCATTGTGAAATGATGCACCATGGTGTTGGTTTCATAGCAGGGTACTGAACAAAGTGGCCATCCACCTCCATTAGATACCATATTGGAGAGCTTCCCAACTTTTCTTGTCCGCAGTCTACAACGTTTCAGCTTCTACTGTTGTTGTAAGTAATTTTCCAATGCCTTTTTTCCATTCCATACATATCTAACCAGAGACATATTTTAATATGTTCAAATAAAACATTTCTTTGCAGTAGTATCATGTTGGGCTCAATGCAAGCATCGATGAAGAATGAGATATGAAGCCCATATCTTGGAAAATTGGTACCTTAAAGGTGACCATAGCTGTAAGAATAAACAAGGTTTGTTTTATAGATTTATATTTTCCTCAGCTATACATTCAACCCTTTTCTTCCTCCATGGCTAGATAGCCTCCATATATTTGTTGCTATATATATACATTCATGCATGGATTCTTACATGCACTTGAATACAATAAATATAGTCTATTGTACACATTACATTTTTCCATGTTCGTATAGTTTCCTTTCCAGCTAATCAAAAAAAATATCTAGATGCGCCGAGAAATTCTAACCATGGTTGCTCTAATGGAAACCTTGGTGGAAATTTCAAACAAATAGCTGATAGGTAAATGGCAACTATTACATAGATTGCTTGTTATATATTAATATGTTTCATGATATTCTCTTTCTCTCATCTCTTTGAAGTTGCATGTAACAAGGTCTTTGTTGTCGTAATTTACTTGTTCTATTCTTCATCAAACATAAGATTGATCTCTACCTTTTGAGTGCTTTCTTTTTTTTTGGCCCGTGTATGCTTTGTTCCCTCTACCTATTGTTTGTTGTTATTTGTGTTCACCTTAGTGCTATATGCATTTTGTACAACAAAATCTCTATATAAGAAACTCTCCATATCTATGGTTTGTAGCTTGTACTCTCCATATGTTAAACTTCCATATAAATTTTTTTTTAGATGATTTTCCATTTGAGAGATTCTAAAATAGCCGTTACAAAAACACTTGAGAATCACAGGTAAATGATAGATGGTAAAAAAACCCACATAAAATACAATTTTAAGAGAGGTAGAAAAACATACACAGGCCAAAAAAATTGATAAAAGGTGAATGGTTCCTATTGATATCCCATTTACCTATGATTCTAAAGTGTTATTCCAATACATCTTGCAACTGTTACATAGGCTGCTTGTCTTGTACCACTATGTTTGATGAAACTCTTTTTCCCTTATCTGTTTCAAGCTCCTTATAACAAATTGTTAATTGTCATGGTTATTTTGTTTGGATGGAACATGTTATATGTGTTCTATCAATATGTTCCATGATATTTATTTTCCATCATCTATTTGAAGTTCTGCATGATTAATTTTTCTTCATGGTACTCTTCTTTCTAGATCCCCATAGAAAATTGTTCATTGTTGTAGTTTGCCTCTTCTATGATGCATATTTTAAAATTCTATTTAATGTGGCTTTTCTCTATAATATTCACACTAGATAAGTGCCATTCTAATGCTTGCTATATAAGTGGAAAGACACTTAATAATCAATGGAAAAACATAGATGGTCAGAAACCCACATTAAATAGACCTTAACACCATGGAGAATAAAATGGGTGAGCTACAATAATGAACAGTTTGTTATGAGCAAGTGGATATTGATACAACACTGGAAATCTATGTAACATTCGACTCCTTAATTCAAAATTCAAGCTACATTATTTGACATTGAATATTATAGACAAAATAGAGGAATTCTAAAAGAACTATTAGAAAAACACTTAAGAATCACAGGTAGATAGCACATGATCGAAAACCAACATTAAACATATTAATACAACATAACTAGTCTATTTAACAATTGAGTTGTCAATTGAAAATTTGAGCTACATTCTTTGGCAGTCAACCCACATTAAATACAAGTGGTAAAGCCAATGGACTCCAATACCTTGCACAAAATGGGTATTAACACCACATACTTAATTGAAAATTTGAGGTGCATTACTTGCAACTAAATACTATAGGCGAATACATATTAGAATAACACTTAACAACCACTAAACTATTTTTATCTCAAAAATGTTTATGCTTTCATACTATCCCTCTACACACACACACACACACACACACACACACACACACATATATATATATATCTCTATGTGTGTGTGTGTGTGTGTGTGTGCAATTAATCCTATGTTAATCTACAATTGCTACTATATTAATGGCTATAACGCCAAAGGTGCATAGAGATAACTACAAACAATAAACAAAGGGAGAAAAAATTACTAACCCTGACCATATTTTTTGATGAAAGAAAGAAGATTTAACTTTAATTTCTCCATCCATACAGAGGCATAATCTCTTTGAAGTCTCCAAAATGGGTATTATGCCAAAGATACAAACATATAACAAGGAATAATAAGTAGATAGCGAAAGGCATGAACAATAAATTAGTCACTCTAACACCTCTTATACAATTTCTCTACTTGTCTTCAATATTTATTGCCAAAGAATGTAGCTCAAATCTTGTATCAATATGTTACATGATATTCTTTTATTCTCATCTGTTTCAACTAGAGAGCCATCCATAAAGCTTCATTCTACACACTATAAACACTATATAATGACTAAAAAGGTGCATAAAGATACACAAAAATAACTGAAACAATAAACCAAGGGCAAAAAAATTACAACAATCTCTTGTTTCAACTATAATTTGTCCATCCAAAACACAACAATAATGTCTTTAAAGTTTGCAAAATGGGTGTAACACTGAAGATAGAAACATATAACAAGAAGACATGAACAATAAATTAATCATCTATGCAAAATATCCATGCAAAACGACTTTATTTACATTCCATGCCTAAGATGTGTATGCAAAAATATGTTTGTGAAAAATGGGAACATATAACAACCAATATCTAGTGACATTTTTTACTATAGTATTTTCTTGAACGAAGACCACAATGGCTCTTTAACAATACGACTTAATCAATATATTTTCTTGCACATTTTGGAGCACATCTATGTTGAAACCCTCCAATGAGAATTCAACCAAAATAAATATATGTACATGTATGTATATGTGTATATATGTATATGTATATGTATGTGTATATGTATATGTATATGTATACGGATATGTATATGTATGTATATGTATGTCTATGCATATGTATGTATATGTATGTATATGGATATGTATATGTATATGTATATGTCTAACCTCTTTTATTGTAGATCTATATGATTTCCTTTATAATGTTGCACAGATACAATAGGCATAAAAAAATAAGTGCACTCTAAATTGTTTATTTCAAATTGTTTAATGCTCCAACAACTCAATCCAATGTTGCTCGCACTTGTTAAACACTATCAACAATACATGTAAGTACAAAATTTTTCCATTGTAAATAAATAAATTCAGTGAACCAATTAAATATATTATTGCTTATTTCTAGTTTCAGATAGTTTATATTGATTTTACCCATATACTTACTAATTTTTTATGGTTTGTTCTTGATCTTGCTTGCCTGTCCACTAACATACCCCTCTCTTCTATTTGCAGGTACTAGGGTAAAGCATACAAAATCACCCCAAAATTACAATGCTTTTTTTTAACAAAGTTATTGCAACAAAAAACACTTCAATATGACAGATCATATATGAAAACACTAGATTTTGCTCAACTTTGATATTTTGTGATGTATAATGGAACTCCACAAAATTTCCTATGGACATTTCATACTTTTCTTGCTTAGGGGTTTGGCTAGAGTCCTCGAGGCTCCATGATGCCAATATGGTAGGGTGGATAACAAGCGTGGATTTTGTGTTTTGGATTTTAACACCATATATTTGTTCTTACATAGATACATGTGTACACAAATTCTTACATACAGTTGGATTCAAAAAACATTATTTATAACATGTTTCTTATGTCATGGCAAGTGGTAGGGAACCACTTGAGACTTTCATCATGTCACAACAAAGCAAAGCATATCTTTTATTCATTTATTCTAAGAATCCAAAAAAAATGTATTGTGTCACCACACTCTTCTCTTCATGACATTTGTTTATTTGTTTATGACAAAAAATGGTGTCGCCGAGTCTTCAATTGCACTATGAAGTAATTCATTAAAAATTGATATTTTTATTCCAAATTTCCTTGTAATTGACTACTTTTGAATCCTTTATACTTGTCTCCATTTTATTTTACTACTACTAACCCAAAAAACACATGCATACTAAAACTTTAATTTACAAAATTATGCACTAAATAGTAATTATAAAAAGTATCCAATATTAAACATCTTTCTTTCTTCAAAAATATGTGATACCCAAAATTATCGACTACCTTTGTTAAACAATACTTTTTAATGCAATATTAGTAATTAAAGGCATGGGTAATAACTCTTTAAAAAATCTGCATTGTATTTCTATGCATATGTATCTTAACATAATTAAATAATAATTAATTATTTGATTGAATAACCTAGACAAAAAGATAAAATATACATGTGCATTTAGGGCTAATAAATATAAAACTAAAATAGAGATAAAATTATCTCATACCTTAAATTTTGGCGAGAAACTATTGTTGTTAGAAAAAAATTAAAAGTTAAAATTTAAATTAAATTTATATTTTTCAGTTATCATTTTTGAAGAATAAATTTATTTAAAAATTATATTTCTTGAGAATTAATTTACTATATTCCTAAAATTATTAAGTAAAATCAATTTTTAATAAGTATTATAACTAAAATTATTAAATATTACATATTAATGAAATAAAAATTATAGATGATTACTTGCTTAAAATTAAGATTAATGGATACATTGTGACTAATTAGATTCATTCAACATGCCCTATGGTTTTATTTTACATTTTCATTAATCAATTTTCAAATAGTAGTTTTCTATGTGGAGATGCACAGATCAATTTCTCATCTTCATGGAAAAGGTTTGTACTCTCCCACCTATAGCCAATGAGATATGAACTAACCTCACATTACTTCCTATTGACTAATTAACACGCTTTATGTTTCTCGACTCAATCAACTAATTGTAAATATTATCCATTTTTTATATTTCTCTTTCCTTTCCACAAAAAAGTTTCTTACTTCTTGTCCACTGAATAGCCATTTACGGTGCACCGCTATCGGTGTTTTCTATCAAAAATAAGTAAAATTTTTGTGTGAATATCATATCAATAATTAATTATATAAAGGATTGACATGTGAGATATTTTGAAATCACATGTAAGACTACAATACACTAAGTTCTATTTAAGTGACATTACAAATAGTAGGTTAAACTGTACTTTTTTTTTTCACTGGTAAACTTTTTTCATGTGACCGGTGATGTTGGCATGACATGCCATGGGGACGGTTGGGAGACTAGACCTAGTGACCTCTATCCTGCAATATGATGCTTTAGCCAATTGAGCTAGGCCCACCACCCCAAATTAAACTATACTTTAAATTTTTTACATAAAATGTAAAAATATCTTAGCATATCATGACATGTATGTTGATGTTTGATGTAAGAAGTTGTATACTTTAAATTTATAATTAAAATTATATGTTAGAGATTCCAATATAATTTAAATTATTCATATAAAGTGTAAAAATATCATATCAATTATTAATTATATAAAAGATTGGCATCTCAAGTATGTTTTTGAAAGAGGAAAAAATGGGTTTTATAGGGACTCGAAACCACAAAGTTTACAAACAAAATAAAAGATTGTCAAAGACCCCATAAAAAAAGAGGCTGTAGAGAGGACAACAAAATGACAAAGCCACAGCCACCAAAAAAAGCCAGCAAGGGCCACAGAAAAGACCCAAAAAGACCAGACAAAACACCAGCAACGACTAAACTTAGGACTTTAAAGTTTCCGCTGTCTCAACTTCCATGTCGTTCATTTCTTGAATCTCCCTCTTTAAGATCTGGACCATCTGGGTAGTAGGAGGCACTTTCCTCTTAAGGTTGGCATGGGTCCTCTTCGATATTCCTTGGTCCTCAGTCTTGATTTTATCCTTATCCTCTTCCAGATCAATAATCAGTGAGCCCTGTTACAACTTTTTCAACTTTTCAGACATTGCATTGATGATAATGGCATTGTTCCTTGCCATTCTATGGTTTTGTTCCAAAATAGTTTTCATGTTGTTTTTTATTTTAACAATTTCAGCTTCCAGAGTCTTATACTTGTCCTCAATGTCATCATCTCCCATTCTAGTATTGTTCTTTTTTTCGTTTTCCTTCTTCATTTCTCAGAGTAGACAACTTCAATTCCAGTTCCTCCAACTTTCTATTTAGAACCCTATTTCTGAGATTAAGATAATTAATTTCTTGATAGGCCCATTTTATAACCCTAAAAATATCACCAACGCCACTTCTAGTAGAGGTAAGGATATCTCCAGACTAATCTTGGTGTAAAATGAGGTTAAAATCATTTGGGTTAGGGGAGCTAGGAAATATGGTACCATCATCTTTGAAAGATGCAAGAGGGGTAGAGACAAAGTTTTTGATAGCTTCAGGGTTCTCAGTTTTGTCCTCTAGAGAGTCTGCAGAGTAGGAAACCAACTTATTGGTAGGGGAACCCTTGAGAGCGGGATTCTTTAAAGGAACTGGGCAGCTGGGGTAAATATCAGGGTTAGCTTTCGCGAGTTGTCATTTACAAAGTTGGGTTTTCTTACAGACAGGATAGGGGACAGATGGGCTTCAACAATTATCTCTGGGTTAGGCTTAGAATGATTCTCTGAACCACCATTGTCTGTATCATAGTCCTCAGATGCGTGGAGAAAACCGGTTTGGATAAAGCTGGCAAGCTTTGAAAATGTTCATAGATTAACCTAATAAGACTAGGATGAAGAATAGGGTATCTCCTGGGATTTTTCTTGTGGTCCTCAAGGCTATTGCTCAACGAACAAAACAAATAATGAGGCAAAGAAATTTGTACCTTATGGCGGAAGTGGTTAAGGATAGAAAAATGATGACCATAAACTCTGGTGAATCTCTCGTCCAAGGTAATATACTCCATTATGAAATGAAGCACCTTTCTCCAAAGCACCTTGATGGTGTCGATTTCAAAATAGCTGTTGGAAACCTTGACCAGTTTCATTTTCTCCTTTACTTTCTTAGGGAATTTTACTACTGCCTCGTCTGAAAACCTTTTGTCATGATAAAACTTCATGCCCTTAGTGTTCATTCCAGTCACCTCTCTTATGATTTTCTCATCTAGTTTCACCTTTCTCCCAAAAAGGATTATTTCTCCATTATTCTAGTTCTTCTCAAAGTAGTTAGTAGCCATAGGATTAGGCCCATGAAGTTTTTCTAGGAATGGAACCAAACCACCTCTCACAACTTGTTTCCAGACCTTAGCATTCCTCGTGTGCATTTCATAGCTATTTGGCTTGATTCTTTTCCTATCCCCCCATATTCATATGCACCTCACTGCAATCTCTACCAGCATTGAAAACTTGTTGCAAATTTACACAACCATTCCAATGAACTCACAAAGCATGCCACTTTTTCTTACCAGCTAAGTTATTTGACACGGCCCCATCAAATCTCTTGATTTTGATGTACTTTTCCCTTTTCCCTATCATCATTAAATATATTTGCCTCTTTCCCATGTGTAACATCATAATCTAATAAGGCCCTAACTTCAGCTCCCAAGTCCATGAAATTTTTCCACGTGTTCAAACCTCCCCTCTTAACCCCCTCATTCGCAAAGTAATCCACCACACTGTTAGCTTCCCTGTAGAAATGGGAGACTTTAACTTTATCAAACTTGTCTAAGATAGATTCTTATTCTTCAATCCAATTCTTAATAGACCAGGAGGGAGGGGTCCTACCTAGGAGATAGTCAATGATGTTTTTGGATTCCTCTTCAAGCCATAAATATTTTATATTCAGATTATGTGCTAATTTTAAAACTTGAAAAGATCCTATAGCCTCCGCCACATGGTTGGTTTCATGACCTAGGGAAATGGCATCTCAAGTATGTTAAATTACTTGCAAGATTACAATAGACTTTAAATTATATAATGAAAATATAAATATACTTTAAATTGTTTATGTAAAACTAAAAATATCATATCAATCAAATGTTGGCATGACAAGTATGTTGAAATTGCATGCAAGTAGTTATTTTAAACTTTAAATTTTATAATTAAAAATCTATGTTAGAGATTACAATATGCTTTAAATTATTTATATAATGTATAAAATTGTCATATAAATATTTAATTATATGAAGGATTGACATGTCAACTATGTTGAAATCACATACAAGATTACAATAAACTTTAAATTTTATAATTGAAATTACAAATTAAAGATTAAAATATACTTCAAATTGTTTATATAAAATATAAAAATATCATCTCAATGGATAATTGATATGACAAGTATTTTGAAATTACATGCAAATAATTACTATATAATTAAAAATTTATAATTACATTTACATGTTATAGATTACAATATTCTTTAGATTGTTTATGCAAAGTGTCAAAATATCTAATCAATTATTAAATATATATATAAAATACAATCAATTATAAACTATATAAAAGATTGACATACCAAGTATGTTGAAATTACATGCAAGATTACAATATATTTTAAATTATATAATTGAAAAAAATCATAATTAAAATTATATGTTAGAGATTACAATATGTTTAAAATTGTTTATGTAAAGTGTCAAAATACCTAATCAATTATTAACTATATAAAAAAGTGACATATCAAATATGTTGAAATTACATGGAATATTACAATAGACTTTAAATTTTATAATTGAAATTACAAATCATAAATTATAATATACTCTAAATTGTCTATAAAATTTAAAAATATCTTATCAGTCAAAGATTGATATGACAACTATGTCGAAATTACATGCAAACAATTAATATATACTTTAAATTTTATAAATATTTTATCAGTCAAAGATTGATATGACAACTATGCTGAAATTGAATGCAAACAATTAATATATACTTTAAATTTAATAATTGAAATAACAAATCAAAAATTATAATTTATTTTAAATTGTTATATAAAATTTAAAAATATCATAATGATCAAAGATTGATATGACAAGTATGTTGAAATTATATGCAACAATTAAAATTACATCTTAATGATTACAATATACTTTAAATTATTCATATCAATTTAAAAAAAATCATATTAATTATATAAAAAATTGACATGTCAAATATGTTAAAATTGCATACAACATTACAATACAGTTTGAATTTTATAACTGAAATTACAAATCAGATATTACAATATACTTAAATTTGTTTATATAAAATTTGAAATTGCAAATCAGAAATTACAATATACCTTAAATTGTTTATATAAAATGTGAAAATATCATATGGGTTAAGATTGACATGAAAGGCATGTTAAAATTACATTTCAGGGTTCACGAAGACAAAACATACAGACAATCCATTATCCTTCTATAATTATTTATACCATACTTTATTTGATTCTTCTGATTTCTCTGTTGGTTAAAAAATCTATAAGAGGAGGTTGATTCATTTTGATATCAAGTCTAAACGAGGGGTTAGATCGACTAGAGAGTATGGAGATTCTGTTCTTTGTCCTTCCATGCCTGCTACTTTTTTTAACTTATCAGCAGCTCCACTGTTTGGCGGTGACAGCACAGAAATTGGGTGAGTAGATTATTTCAATATTTCGTTTCAATTCTCTATATTTTATGAGAGGGATGCATATATATATATTTTGGTATATAACATTGATATTGGACGTTTTGTGCTTGGTATCTCGTGTTATCAATGGGATAGATCATTCCTAATCCTCACATTGAACATTCTTATAGTTAACAATGTTGCCATCATCTTTATCAATTAGTCAAATTTTAACTTGACTAGGCATAACATCATGTTTGTCTTTATATGATTATACATGCTTTCTTTTTTATTATGGGTATTATCAATTTTTTTCATTTTTGAAGGGGTATTATCATTTTTCAAAGTGTTTGTAACATATCAAAACAAATAAATTAGGGTCTTCTATATCATGGTGTCATAATGCATATGCTTGCATACAATCTTTTCTTTTGGGTTAGTCTTATATGCATTTAGTAGATCATAACCTTGGTTCCTCTACCTTAATGTATAACATCAAGTACAATATCAAATAAGGATCACTAAAACAATCACAAGTTATAACTATAACTATAACAATCCATCCACCTAACTCTCCATTTTCTTGACCTAAATTTCCATCCTTTTTTTCCTCCTAATCTTCTATCATCTAATTCCTTTACCTATTTTGAGAGCACACCCATGTTCTACAAGCCCAATTTTATTCTTAATAGGGTATACCAACCCCCCTCTTCATTGTCACTCCTCATCATTTCAATGACTTGGACACCTTACCATTAGTAATATCCCTTCCTAACCACTATGTTTTAGTTTTCTTTGAAATGATATTGCTTCAGGTAGTCACAATACCATTTCAAGAAGGGAAAATATATATACCTAACATACAAAACTTTATCCTATTTAATTTAAATAATTATTAATCACTATTTTAATTATTTCATCCATTATCCTTGTTCCTGACCTTTAATTAAATAAAATATTATAGTCCCATCTTACAATAATTAAAATAAATATAAACTATTTATTTAATTTCTCCCATTTCACTCCCCAATCCAATTAATTTATTAATTTTTTTTTTAGCCAAGTAGCCCTTTCACATGGGGCGGGGGGCCTAGCTCGATTGGCTAAAGCATCATGTTGCAGGCAAGAGGTCATGAGGTCTAGCCTCCCCCAAACCCGTGGTACCAGAGGGTGTGTGGTGCCAATACCACCGGTCACATGAAATGTTTTTACCAAGTGTTACCAAGTGCACTGCAGTTTATAGGGGGACGGATACCCGACTTGTTACTAGGTGCACTGCAGTTTATAGGGGGATGGATACTCAACTTGTTACTAGGTGCACTACAGTTTATAGGGGGATGGATACCTGACTTGTTACTAGGTGCACTGCAGTTTATAGGGGGACAAATACCTGACGGATTCCTGCAGTTTGAAAAAAGAAAGAAAAGAAAAGAAAATAGCCCTTTCACATTTCTAAATATTATTGTTTTAATTAATCACATATAAACCTACTTATTTCTAAAATGGTACAATAAAATCCTATCCCTTGATCAAAAATCTCAATCCTAACTCTCAACTTAGGCATGCGTGTGAAGAAACCCTTGAAGTCTTCCATCGCCATAATATCTAGATTACATGTGTGCATGGATTCACACATCTTAATTCTTCATCCCAATGTATCATTAGTCAAGGGACTCATTTTCCTCCCTTGATTTTGATCAAACCAATCTTAGCCCTTCATCTCTTCTTGATCACCATCTTTTCCAACTACACCAATCAAATAGTATCACTTAGAGATCTCTCATCTACATAAATCTCTGATGAATCCTCCACCATTGATTTTAAAATCCGATATCAACTGTCAATATCCTATCTAAGAAATATGTAAATTCTAACTCTCCTAAGACATTTATATAATCATGTGCATTCTATTGTAAAGTTATACTATAGAGTTGAGAAGTAATCTACAAACTAAATTGTCAATGCACCATCACTAAGAGCACATCAAGAGTATTATTGAAATTTCATTAAGGACCTCTTAATATTTTTGGGTGTACATTCATCCTCTCCCCACTTAAAAGGAGTTGTTGGAGAACAAGTTGTAAGATCATTTTATTGTATTTGTATCTTTATTTTCCCCATTTATTTTTTACTCTATGCAAACTAAATTCAACCCATGATTATTAGAAAACACATTCATTGCATCTCAATGAATGAATTTAAAAGAGGGAGTTTTGCAGTGATAAGATTGACATGCATTTTTTTAATTTTTAATATAATTAACTCTATAGAAGTTATAACTTGAGTTATAATAGAGGTTTTATTATTTATTTGATATTATTTTTCTCTTCTAAATTTTACACTTACACTTGCTTCAATTTGAACCTACAAACCTTTTTTTAACAATTATTTTAATAAATGACATATAGTTCTTTTTATTCTTCTAATTTATGTAGATTATTTTAGTTCTTAATTTAAGTTAAAAATAATTTTTGAAATTGTTAAAAATATAAAAATATATAATAATAATATGAAATTTATTTGGATATAATTTCCTTTAGACACTTTGTGAGAGAGATAATTCAAATTTCTTCTATAACCCACTACACTTTGTGAGAGAAATTATTCTATTTCCTTAAAAATTATAGTGATGAAAGTATATTGGCTTCAAATTCTACTCAAAGGTGAAAATAATTTGAGTGGCTACCATACTTTCAAAATTATTACAAGAAATAAATAATCTATCTTTAAATTAAAATAATTTAAAATATAGATATTAATATTTTTAACAAATGGATAAAATATATTAAAATATAATTTACACTTAAAAATAAATTTATAATCTCTATTCAATCAAAAATATTGTAAGGGAGAAAGAAAAAGTACATGCTTGATTGAATATATAGTAAGGGAGAAAAAAAAAAGTACATGCTTTTCTATGTATATAGATATAAACATTTTATGTTGTTGAATAGAAACTAATTAATTTGTTGGATTTTTTTTATACTAAATGGACAAACATAGTTATGATTTTTAATGTAGGGTGAAGAGACAATTTACATGGATTAGGGCTATTTATTTTTAAATTTTTAGAAAATTAAAAAATATGTTTAAAAAGGGAATATAAATATTTTATAATAAAAAAATATGTAAACATTTTTAGTCACAAAATATTTTTACAATTTTCTATAAAAACAAGTAAAATATTTATGTGAATATTTTTAGTAAAAAATATTCACAAATTTTCTAATAAAAAATTTAAAATTATTCATTTAAAATATTAAATACCGTTTTAATTATTAATTATAACTAAAATTGACATATATTACATGCAAGTTATTACAATATATTTTAAATCTTATATTAAAATTATAAGTGGTAATTTTGCAATATACAATAAATTGTTAATATAAAGCACGTACAAATATTACAACAATTATTAATTATATGAAGGATTGACATGTGAGACATTTTGAAATTACAATAAGACTACAATGCACTTTAAGTTTTATAAATGACATTACAAATAGTAGATTACACTATACTTTAAATTGTTTATATAAAATGTAAAAGTATCTTTACATATCATGACATGTATGCTGAAATTGCATGCAATAAGTTACTATATACCTTAAATTTATAATTGAAAGTATATGTTAGAGATTCTAATATGATTTAAATTATTTATATAGAGTGTAAAGATATCATATCAGTTATTAATTATATAAAAAATTGATATCTCAAGTATGTTAAATAACATACAAGATTACAATAGACTTTAAATTTTATAATGAAATTATAAATCAAAGATTATAATATACTTTAAATGTTTATGTAAAATTAAGACATCATATCAATCAAAGGTTGGCATGACAATTATGTTGAAATTACATGCAAGTAGTTATTTTAAACTTTACATTTTATTATAAAAAATCTATGTTAGAGATTACAATATGCTTTAAATTATTTATACAAAGTATAAAAATACCATATAAATATGTAATTATATGAAGGATTGACATGTCATCTATGTTGAAATCATATGCAAGATTACAATAAACTTTAAATTTTATAATTGAAATTATAAATTAAAGATTACAATATACTTTAAATTATTTATATAAAATATAAAAATATCATCTCAATCTATAATTGATGTGACAAGTATCTTGAAATTACATGAACACAAATTTTAGTATAATTTAAATTTATAATTAAAGTTACATGTTAGAGATTACAACATGCTTTAAATTGTTTATACAAAGTGTGGAAATATCTAATCAATTATTAACTATATAAAAAATATCTAATCAATTATAAAATATATAAAAGATTGACATATCAAGTATGTTGAAATTACATGCAAGATTACAATATATTTTAAAATATATAATTAAAAAAAATTATAATTGAAACTACATGTTAGAGATTACAACATGCTTTAAATTGTTTATGTAAAGTGTCAAAATATCTAATCAATTATTAACTATATAAAAAATATCTAATCAATTATTAATTATATAAAAATATTGACATATCAAGTATGCTGAAATTACCTACAAGATTACAATAGACTTTAAATTTTATAATTGAAATGACAAATCATAGATTATAATATACTCTAAATTGTCTATATAAAATTTAAAAATATCCAATGAATAAAAGATTGATATAACAACTATGTTGAAATTACATGCAAAGAATTAATATATATTTTAAATTTTATAATTGAAATTACAAATCAAAGATTATAATATACTTAAGTTTTATATAACATTTAAAAAATATCATAGTGATCAAAGATTGATATGACAAATATGTTGAAATTACATGCAACAATTAAAATTACACCTTAAAGATTACAATATGTTTTAAATTGTTCATATCTAGCATAAAAAAATTATATTAATTATATAAAAAATTGACATGTCAAATATGTTAAAATTGCATACAACATTAGAATAAACTTTGAATTATATAACTAAAATTACAAATCAGATATTACAATATACTTAAAATTCTTTATATAAATTTTGAAATTGCAAATCAGAAATTACAATATACTTTAAATTGTTTATATAAAATGTGAAAATATCATATGGAGTCCTGCTCCTTGCTTGCTATACTATTTTATGATGTGATGTCTTTGTTTCTCCCGTGACTGTCACTTTGGTCTTGTTTTTCTCCCTGCCAAAACATTATGAATTATTTTCTTCGACAAAAAAATAAAAATAAAAATTCATATGGATTAGGATTGACATGAAAGGCATGTTAAAATTACATGCCAGTGTTCACGAAGACAAAACATACAGCAAATCCACTACCCTTCAATCATTATTCATACCATACTTTATTTGATTCTTCTGATTTCTCAATTGGTTAAAAAATCTAGAAGAGGAGGTTGATTCATTCTCATATCAAGTCTAAACGAGGGGTTAGATCGACTAGAAGGGATGGAGATTCTGTTCTTTGTCCTTTCATGCCTGCTACTTTTTACAACTTATCAGCAGCTCCACTGTTTGGCGGTGGCAGCGCAGAAATTGGGTTAGTGCATAATTTCAATATTTCGTTTCAAATCTATACATTTTATGAGAGGGATGCATATAAATTTTTGGGTATTATAAAATTGACGTTGGACGTTCTGTGCTTGGTGTTTGCAGAATACCCATTTCCGTTTATGACAGCAGATGCTGAAAAGGCGGCTGCAAGAACGTATGATTACATTGTTGTTGGAGGAGGTACAGCAGGGTGTCCTCTGGCAGCAACACTGTCACAGCACTATTCTGTTTTGCTATTGGAGAGAGGAGACTCCCCCTATGGAAATCCCGACACAGAAGACGTTAAAAGCTTTTTCAAGGCTCTTACAGGGAGCGAACTTCCTTATGTGGCTGAGGGATTTGTCTCAGAAGATGGATTGCAGTTGGTAAGGGGGAGAGTTCTGGGAGGCGGAACAGCCATTAACGCTGGTTTTTACAGTAGGGCAAGCTCGGAATTTATTCGAGAGATGGAATGGGATGAGAAACTTGTAAATGAGTCGTACGAATGGGTGGAGAAGTTGACTGCCTTCAAACCAGACAAGCTTTTTCCTTGGAATTCTGCTTTCAAGGACGCTCTTTTGGAAGCTGGAGTGCTTCCTTATCATGGCTATAGTCTGGATCATTTAGAGGGCACCAAGATTAGTGCTTCAACTTTTGATAACGATGGAAGGAAACACACAGCTGCAGATCTTCTGCAATATGCAAATCCAGATAACATTGTGGTTCTTCTGAATGCTACAGCCAGCAAAATCATCTTCGATTCTTCATCAGGTACACATGCATTTTCATTTTTTTATAAAGAATATGAATGAAATGTATGTTTTTATGAAAATATTATATGTTAGTTGATTTGATTATCTAATATTTTAATTTATTATAGATTTTTAATATTGTTACAAAATTATGTAGGAAAATTAAAGAGCATTGGTATCGAGTTCATGAGCAGTGTTGATGGTCTTTTTTATCAAGTATTAACCAATCAATTATCACATTGGAGTGAGGTAATTTTGTCAGCAGGTAGTATAGGCAGTCCTCAACTTCTCCTATTAAGTGGAATTGGTCCATCAAAACAGCTTACCAATTTGAACATTACTGTACTTTTAGATTTAAATTTAGTTGGGAAGGATATTAAAGATCCACCACGTATAACAGTTATTATCAAATCCCCTAAACCACTTGGATTTGCTCAACCTCAGGTAGTGGGTGTATTAGACAATTCACAAGTCTACATTGAGTCCTTTAGCTATCCTCCACAAGAAAATACCATAGAATCTCAATATCTAGGATGTTTTTCGACTAAGGTGGCCTCTCCCTTATCAAGGGGTGAGCTTCAACTTAGAAGTAAAAATCCCCAAGATACCCCCTTTGTAAGATACAACTACTTTTCTCATCCAGTAGATGTAGAAAAATGTATTCTTATTATTAAGGTACTATCTAGCCTTATCATGACAAATTCTCTTCAAGAATTTATATTTATTGATAATGGAAGCTCCCAAAATATTCAATTCATAGGGCCAAAATTACCCCAAAATCAACTAGACAATAAAGACAATGAAAAGTATTGTAGAGATACAGTAGCAGCATGTTGGCATTTCCATGGAGGCTGTGAAGTTGATTCTGTGGTTAACAAAAACCTTCATGTGAATGGTGTTGATGGTTTAAGGGTTGCTGATAGTTCAATTTTTAAGGATAGCCCTGGGACAAATCCACAAGCCACCTTCATGATGCTTGGAAGGTACGTTTCACATTTTTATGTTATCTTATTTATTATTTATTAAGGATAATATTAGTGACAAATTTTTAATGCAATATATGTAGGTATATGGGGACTCGTATCCTTCAAGAGCGTATGAACATTTGTGAAAATTAGAATATAAACTTGTGTCAAAATAAATATGATACATTTATATGTATATTATTTTAGTGATCATCAATAAAAAATGTATCTTTTTTATTGAAATGGGTAGCCCCATTCAAGTATGTATGTTAAGTATTAGTTAGATATTGTTGGGTGCATATGCTTTGTAAGTCACCCATATAGTAAAATAGATTAAAAATATAGTGGTTTTTTTTTATTACTGGGACTCTATAAATTCTCATATTTTAAATTATATTAGGTATTGCAATTGGTGTTCTTTTCCTATGAGAAGAACTAACCCTCTTGAAGTAACATCATGAATGCGATGTTCAAGCATTTGTTTCCTCAATTATTTAATCTATATCTATGCAATTTCGTTATTCCATTTGAAACTTACATGCAGTATCAATCTCTTTCAAGGACTATATTCCATATTATTAGCAACAATTATCGGCTTACTACAACTACCTATTGTAATCTCTCACTAGCCCACACCTATTGATGTTGACTATAAATTCATTTTTTTACACTAAGTGAAAGAGAAATAATAAGAACTCCACATCATCATTGTTACTAGAAAATATAATAATGTAATTATATACAAGGAACTACAACACATCTAATATTTTGTAAAGTAATGTACCATTAGCCATGCTTTCATGTATGGTTTCACAAAGTACATGATATTAGAGTCAATTAGCTTGTATTAGAGTATACTATATCATCCATGTTAGATTGAATATGTGAGGCCCACTTTTGATGGACCTGAAACTATTTTGGACTTCATTTGACTTGTTACTTTATGACACTTCATATAATTATGATGATTCTAATACTTTTCTTAGTATTAGACCTTGATTCCAAATATATTACATATATAGAATAGTTAAATATTCTCTTACAATTCTATATGCTTAAAGGTGAAAATTGAGAATGCAATGATAGTATAATTGCAATGCAATGATAACCTAGAAGAAATGATTGTCAAATTGGAGTAAGTGATGTGGGTTGCAATTATCTTGTAAGATTTAAATAAATATGCATTACAATAATGCGATGATTATAATTATTGAGAATTGGATTGTTTAAAACAATGATGAATTGTATAATTGTGATGTTGCATTTAGTTTATTATGAGAATTGAATTGTGAGTTATCGTGTGAATGTGTGTGCTTTCAATTAAGTTATTTTAGATATATATTCTATTTGAATGAATTAATAGGTAAATTGAGTGTGTAGGTTTGGTTTCTATGGGTCAAGGAAATCAAAGATCTTCTAGGAATCTTATGTGATTAATTGTGAAACCAAGACCATAGTCCATTTTGAGTGACTATAGTATCATTTGTGAATTATTTTATTCAAAATGTTATTGTAATTTTTTGTTGTGATTATTATTATGCCATGTGACCACTAGGAGGTGTTGGAAGTTACCTATGTTGCAAATTTAGGATGCATTATTTAAGGGATTTTGAAAGGATCTCAAAAAATATATTTTAAGTATTTTCTTAATTTTTGGTGCCTTAGGTTGTATACCTAAGGGTTAGGTGAATTTTAATGGCCTCATTTAAAATTTGGTCAAGATGGAACCTTCTAAAATGGTATTTTAAGGGAATGACAAATTTAAAGATTTGGAGCTTGGAAAAGTGACTAGGCACTCTTCAACCCCACTCCGCACAACTCATTAATGTATTTGAGTAAATAAAAAATGGTCTCACATATGTGATCCATATTTGTAAGCTTTGTGGGGATGGGTTTCTAAGTACACTCCCCATCTCCCCATAAGTATTACACATGTTTGAGCACTTGTGGGGAGAAGTGCTTTAGGGATGAATGAGATAGTGACAAGTCACTCTCTTAATCAAGGATTTCAAATCTAGAATCCTTATGTATCTCCCATTTGAGAATGAGGAGAGCATCCTTATTCATTTTTTTGGGAGTCTTTTCATTTTGTTCATGTTTTGGATTTATTTTTTTCTTTGCTCCAGGGAAGGAATTTGAAGTAGTTGGAGTCAGGCTCATCCTCAACTCAATCTCACCATTTTGAAATCTTGAGAAAGCAGGCCTTCATGGTTTTTATTTTCTTTATGCTTAATGTATGTGTGTATTGCATTTTAAGTATTGTTTACAATTGTAATCTAGGTTAGGAGTAGAACTAGTAAAGAACAATTAGAATTAGTCTATATATACTTTGAAGGTTTTTGTAAATTGAATAATGATGTTTTTTCCTAGAACTTGTATCATTCTATAAATAATAATATAAATTATTTCTTTATCAATTGATGTTATTGTGGATACAAATTAATGAATGGTAATAATATAATTGATTGATATTTTTGTGAAGTAAGAAATGGGTATGTGTAGGATCAAGATGGGCCATAAAGTGGCAATATGATGGGTATGTGGCCGATGAATTTTTTTTACCCAAAATTGATGAAACGAAAAGGGTTTTTAAAGGAGATTTTCAGATTTCCACCAATATAAATTATGCTTTACTTTGAATTTAATAAATAATTATTATTCATTTTCTATTTGAATTACGACTAAAGTCCTGATTGATAGGCTAATTGAAAAACATCTATAGCTTTCAAACGGTATCACATTTTTTGAATCCAAAACATGTATCACATTCTATGCTTCACATACTATAGGATTAAAAAAAAAAAATTTCATGAAGTTTTGACCAAGTAAAGGTGGTTAGACATACTAGATTTTATATTTTAAAAATTTGTAATAAAAAAATCATAATTAATTATTTACTTGGAAAAAAATTACAAAAAAATATGCATCACATAGGGACATAAGTCCTCTACTTATATCTATAATCTTATTAAAAATAATTATCATTTTATTGTGGTTAGGGTGGTCAGACAAACACCTACTTCTTATTTTTTCCTTGAAATTTAAGTACTACTGCATTGAAATTTCAAATTTTCACCAAATAGATTTAAAAAAAAAAAAAACCTAGTAGTTTAGAAACTACATTCAATTTGCTACAAATTCCATTCTTACATATTTTTGAAATAATATAGATAACTTATTCAAATTTTTACGTCAAGTTGCCGAACTCTGATTTTTCTGATTTTTTTGCCACCTAAGGGTTTGTTTTTCCCACGATGATCTTGCACATACCCAAATGCAACCTATCATGCCTAAAATTTGTAAGAAGGCAAGAAAACACAACTAACAATTTTTTTTTGAATAAAGTTACAATGTACACATCAATACACTAACACTCGATAACCATGCACTTGCATGGTTGAATACTACATGCATCAAGGCACGTTGCTTGTACAACATCATCATTGACGCATCACCCAAGAGCAGGGAGTAGAGTAACGTAGTTAGGTGGGTAGACTCCATCTCATGCACCTTCAATCCACAATTGGTAGGCTCTAAAACCTAGGCTAAACAAGGATTCTATAAATGACCTAACTAGCTAAAGATATTACATATTAGATTTACCTAGTTTTTTTTTTTTAATTTCCATGTTCGCAAGGTTAGGGTTGGTGTAGTGGTTATTCATAATGGTAACATTCATCCTTATTCTTTTTATCCATTTTAGAATCTAAGGATACAAAATTTGGTACTGTCTGTTTGTTGTGGTAGATATGACTATTCACCTCTTAGAAATAAGAATGTCAATCGATATTGACATTAATATTAATATAGCTTGTCTTTAGTGGACATATTAATGAATCATGACATTGATAATATTAGTGACATTATTTTAGGAACCGTTAATATTAAAATATACATTAATATTAATGATATAATACTCATCTCAAGATGTCAATTGAAATGGTAACTAAATTATAAATATTTTAATCTTATAATGTTTTATATTAATAATAATGAGTATATATATAAATTCAATTATAACTAACTATTATTTATTTATCTGGATGTTTACTTATTCTTCTATAATTTACTCTAAAAATAATTTTAAAGAGAATTATAAAAAATAAAAGGAATCATATACAATTAATTCTCCTATCCCTACTTATATTCATGTTATTAATTACTAGAGATAAAAAGTAAATAAAGAGGCAATCTAAAGAAATCCCATTAATACTAAATCTAGTATAAAAGGATCTTTTTGGGAATATGGGAATATTTTTCCTTTACTAATTTACTTAAAACTACACGATGACTTTTTTCTTTTACTTTTTTTAAAAGATAGAGGAAATATATATAGCTTCATTCCTTCCTTTAAGGAATCCTTAAACGTAGGAATAAGTGGGGACCTCCTAAAACGTAGGGTTAGGAACTATAAGTAAAGTTAAGGGGATTTATTTATTGTTTTTTTAGTTTTATTTATTGCTTTTTTAAAGATGTTTTTTCTTATTTTTTAAAGATAAAGGGAAATAATTATCTTGCCTGAGGACTTGTATATAAATTTTATGGAAGTCAATATTCAAGGTATTCTTTATATTATATGATGGTTTTCGAATACATAAAAAAAATACATTCTATAGCGAATTTTCTTAATTCCACAAAGATAACTTTTTAGTTAAGATAGTGGAAAACTATTCCAGCAATATCATCTGTTATTTTTTTACTTTATGTTAAATATATTTTCAACGGAGTAACTGACATTAATTTTTAACCACTGTACAGACTCGCCAGTAAGAACGCTTTCACACCATGCTAGTTAAATGCCAAAGATAGAGATATGACTCTAATAATAATGCTGGCAAGAGTTACGACATACATTAATGGCAGAATTCATTTCCTCTGTTCACACGCATTAGGTTAAAGAACATTGGAGGATCTACTCAAGCTAGATTGATCATAGAATCGCGCACTTCATTATAGCCATTTTCTACGAACAGCTGAATAAATTTCATTTTATTCTATTGTATTTTCTTTTCCTTCCAGACATGAGGTAGTATGCCATATTGAATATCCTGCCTACCAACAATAATCATGTTCTACCAAACTTGTTTTCTACCCTAAAAGTTTTGTAAGTTTTCAACGCTTCACTTCTACACAGGCTGGGTGGAAGCTCAAAATGTTCCTGAGTCATAGTTGACTGCAGAATGAAAAAAAAAGGCGAAGGCTTCACTTTATATCTACAGAACTAGAATTCACTATGTTTCTTGGATTCGAATAAGAGTTATTTGTTAAATATTTATCTATTTATTTTTCTCTTTCTATTTCGACACACAGTGCTACATTGGCAAGTTAGGGACTCTACAGGTTCGTCCAAGGAGTATATGCATACTACGAGCCAATATTTTGTGTTCTGCTAAAAGCAAGGAGTGTTGGGTTCTATGTTGACAGTACTTCTACATCTCGAGCCCCCTCAAAATATTTTCTAACTCTAGATCTAAATATTTATTTTATCTATTTACTTTTACTAGCATGTTACGAGGTAGCTCCTATGCCTAATTCTTTCTTTATTTTTATTTTTCTATTTTACAGAGCAATGTGCCATTCGACAACATACGTCAAGGGTTTCTTATCCACAGGTAAAAAAAAGTAAATACAGAGTAAATCTGGGAGACATTGGTCTAATCTACCTTCTGTAGAGACTGTAAAGGAGTTTAACTAAAGATTACCACTGCAAGAATACGTAGAAAAAAAAATTGCATTTCTTATTTATTCAAGCAAGATATATTTCCTATTTTAACAGATACAACATTATAGACTGTATATGCAACATAGTCTTTATTTGCAAAGTTTTCACTACCCAGAATAATAATATGCTTTCATTGCAGGTGTAATATGGACTTGCACATATTTTCACAGAGTTTTCTCAACATGGCAATAAACATAGAACTTGTATTCAGACTAGATTGAATGGATAATGAATTCCTTTTCAATGTATTGAAATATGAACTATTTCTCACCGAGATTATGTGCATGCATTCTTTTCCAACATTATTACAAAAGATAGATACCATATAAGAAGATGACTCCTTTCAAGAAAATTTTGTCATATAACAGAATGGAAAGAAAAATAGTATAACCCATGTTCCCACAACATATATATATTACATATAACAAGCTTCCAGCCCTTATTCATATGTCTTCAAAATAACTTCAAATTGCACAAAATAAGGTGACTCTTCCAAATAGAAAGGTTCTTCAAGATTTCCAACCTGCACTATTTAGACAAGCTCTTCAATGGCCAAAGGGTATGCTCACCTCCCAACCTTGGGTTGGAAAACCAACCACCCCCAAGCTAGGAGGTAACCAAGCTACTGGGTACACACAACAATAGAACAAAAATCCATTTCAAACCACAATGCTCAAAACAAAATACTCCCAATCACTTCTATATGGGGAGAGTTTCTAGCAAAAGAATAAAATAAAATAAGGATTCAACATCACCATTTTTCTTCTTATCCAATCCACCCACTCATCAAAAATTCTTCATATCATACACCCTCCATACAACAATCTTCCCAAAACACCATACTATCATGAAACAAATTTGGGTACTCATACCCTTTTTGTGCCTCTCCTTTCCAAAGGAGGAACAATCTCCCCATAGAGGTTCCTACACATTCCTATCCCCCACAAGGATTCTCTTCCCACATTGGGTAAGTTTATCCTATATACAACCCCAAACCCACAAGAAAATGCAAAATCACATAAATGGACAACAACTCATATAACCCATGTTCTCACACTTCCATACAAAGAGATAATAAGAAAGAAAAACATACATAAAGATAGAATAAAACCTACCTCAAATCCAAGCCAACAATGAGGGAGGGTTGAAGATGAGCTCCAAATCTCTACTCCTTCAAGACCCAGCAAAATTTTCCTTCTTCCAAGCAATCCAAACACAAATCCACCAAGAAGAACCCTTTCCTTTTCTTTCCAAAGGATTCAAATAGGAGTCAAGGGTTAGAAACCCTTGGAGGAGAGTGTGACACATGTCAACCTCCTATTCACTCCCATGGACACACCTCCCCACAAATTCTCACACATGTGTGAGAACTTTTGGGGGAGTGAAAGGCCAAAGAGTGCTCAACACTCAATAAGGCTTTCAAATCTCATAAATGAGATTTTGGAGCCAACACTCCAATTCCATCCCCAAAACCCGTCACCCTTCTTAATGGCTAATTAAGAAGGGTCACAACTTGAAATTTTCACAAGTTATGGGTTTTATTTGACCCCTAACCCATAGTTGATCATCCTAGGGGTTAATTAAAGGCCAATTAACCCAATTTAAGGAATAATTAAACCTTTAAAAACCCTCAAAATAAATTGAAATTTAAACATAATAAAAGAATTCCAACATGCCCCAAAACCCTCATCAAAAGTTTGATTGACCTAAAAAACATAATCACAAGATTCAACATTAAATATTTTTTATCACAAATTAAAATACAACACAAAGAGGCTATGGTCCATTCTCCAAGTGGACCATAGTGGCTTCACTTGGCTGACACAATCGTGTACCCTTGGTTACCTCCAATCCCATTGGCCATGGGCGTGTACTTGCACACTCAATATCCACATGTCAAAATATCCAATGCATGATCTAATCAATAATTAAATCATAAATCCATATGCATATATTTAGCACAATCTAACTCTAAATCAATAATTTCAATATCCATAATCATTCTTCTTCTAGTAATAACATATCCTATCAATTCATATATAGTCATGGCATAATAAGAAAATCACATCATCACTAAATTAAATTTAGCATCCTATCAATTCCATCTCATTTTAAAACAATTTTCCATTTCAATCGTGATAACCAAATCATATGAGCATATCAATAAAGGAAACATAATGTGCATATAAACATCATAGCATCATAGGCATAAAATAAGCATAACATCAAGTGTCTATGATCATCCAAAATAGTCCAACACACATAGAGTATCAACATGATCGAATCAAAAGATATCCAATTGGTGTATCAAATGGTAGGCCTCACACAACCTAAGAAAGGGCCCACTATAGGGAACATTGTGACTCTATTATTTGTATTAGTAATTAGTAATTTTTGCATCTTTAATTTTAGATCATTAGCTATTTGGTAGTAAAGGTAACTATTACTTATACCAACTATTGATTATTGTTATAAATAGGATCTATAACATTAGAATTAACTCATAAATTATTATTATTTTTTTGAAGTTCTTAGTATACAAAATTTATTTTTGAATGGAAATATTAATTTCTATAATCAACCACTTAAGAAAAATCCAAGAAATCCTTGAGCCCTACACACACCACCAACATCATCCAAGAAGATATGTCCTTGGTCTGACATTATAAATTTAACCCTCATAATTTTCTAGTCGCTTGATAGAGTATATCTTGATCCATTGAGTTGAGTGCATGTTCTTGCTACACAATATTTATTGGTGAATGAAGGCATCATACACATTTCATGAGGACCTCATCTTGTGAACCTTGTAAACTAGCCATGAAAAGTTTTGAATTTGATATTATAAATATAATAGAGAAACTAAACAATGATATGGAGATTATATTATTTCCTAGGAACCTTTGAGGATATCAGTTTACATAAAAAATATTAGCTTCATGTTATTGCTAAGAATTGAGAAATTAATTGTCCCAAGTTCATACAAAATTTGGACATGACCTTCAAGAAAATACTCAATCCCAATATCTTCACTATTGATATGACCTATAAATCAACAAATTTGTAGTTTCAAATTTAAGAGAATGATGTTACTCTACTTTAGGAGGAGAGCTTGAAACACACTCAAATCAATGATATGGAAGAATATCACAAATATAGAAATTTGATTGATGAGAATGAGAATAAAATAAATATTAAAGTAGAAGGTATGATTATAACCCATAATACTGATTCACTTTGTTTTAGCATTGATAATGAAATTGAGGTATGCACAATGTTGTGCTTTTATTTGAATGTGGTTCATTATATTTTTAACTCTCCAAGAAAGACATTGAAACAAGTCACCTAGGGATGCTTCATTTTAATGTTTATGATAGTAATATGGAAGATGTTAAAGTTGACATTGTAAATCCTTATAACCATGAAACATTTGAATTACCTTGATTTTTCGGAGTTAAAGAGGGTGGTATTATATAAGTTGTAAGTGAGATTAAACAAATCTTCCTAAATGGATGGTCATTTGAAACTATTGTAAATGAGGCAAAAAAATATTTGGAATTTTTAATTTTCATTTGATATTGTTTATGAATATGATAGGTTTTTGGAATAAGAAATTAAATAATCATGCAAGATAGTTGTTAGAAATATTCATAGATTTGAGCTATGTATGCATGTTGAAGAAGTTTGTTGCACAATACTTAATGTAAATAAATTATATAGAATAGTGAGTCTTTTAAATTCATTAAAAGAAAGGATGAAGTTATATAGCTAAGACTTGAGTTAGTGCTACTCTATAATATGAACGAGCTTTCATATTCTACTAAAGATATTATGATGTAGAAAAAGTGACCCTAGATATAACTAGTAGATTGCCTATATCAATCTTTTCTTGCATCAACTTTATAACTCAAACCAAAAGGGTATAGAGATCGGATAACAACCTTGAAGGAGAGATAATCCACCCTGGGTTTATTTATTTTGTTCCCAAATATATTGATTTAGTTTATATGAATTCATTGATCTAATTTACTATGAAAACCTAATTTGGAAATGCAAATTATTTGTATATGAAAATGTAAATTTATTAAATAATGAAAGATCTGAGAAGGGTAGGTATTTGTGCACATATCACCAAAATTTGGGCTAGAATTGGTTGGTCAAGGTTGTGGGTTCCCTTGATTAAGAAGTGATTACAGATCTACAAAACCCTAGTCTACAACTCATAAGTTTGCATTGCTATTCCTCCTCTTGAAACTTGCCGTCTTCAGATCTAAACTTGTAAAATCATGACAAAGAGGGGGAAATGGGTAGATATACAAGACTTTTCATAGTCAAACCATATTTTGGTATTTCCACCTCCATGAATAGTTAATTTGTTGATTGATAAAGTGTGTGCTCTGAACCTTAAGTGTGTCTAAGACTATGGTGAGCTATAAATACAAATAAATGGTAAAACCATACTCAAGTGAGCTAGAGAAGGATTCTTAAATGACACAATCAAGATCAACCCAAATTAAAGCCAAATACCCAAGGAAAAATCACAATACATGAGTACCTTACTTAGGGAAGCAAGGAGATCAAAGTATGAAGATGAGAACACATTGAAAACAAGTTATTAGGTACCTGAAATAGGCCAAAATTATCTCCAAACCCTCGATTCCATCTTGTTATTCCATTGGAATATAATTCCAATCATCGTGTTAACTTTTATCAAATTTGAAATTTGCTTGTAATTCTACAAAATAGAATGCCCAATTTGACAGAGCTTCACTATTGTAATTGCCTTGTTCCTTTTTTTGAAACAATAATTCATGTTTATTTAGTGAAACATAGGAACACATTAAAGTGTAGGCTGACTCATTTAATTTTCAAAATTTGAGATTAATTTACCACCACATGTTGAATTGAACTCATGTTACATAAATTAAAGACCAACATATGATCAATCATCTTGAGGTTAAATGCAACTTATATGCTTCTAATAACACTAAGGAAACATATTTTTAACTTTCAAAGCTTAGTGACATGAATGATGAATCCTTTAACTAGCTAGGCAGTGAAATTAAATATGAGATGTTTCTTTTCATAATGGTAATATGATTATGAATATTAAAAATAATGAGTCATTAGGTTTTGAGTTGTGATCAAGTAGATTTGGATGTCTAGTATTCTAATTCTATTCAATTAGATGAAGATTTATTTAGTTTTAGTGATGTAAGTAGCTTACATTTTAAAGATAATTTTGTAACTTATTTGACTTGGTGGGATAAGTTTCCAATTGATGATTTTGGGTGTGATTTGCATTTACACAGGGATCTTAAAAGAGGCCCAAAGGAGATGCAATAAATTAACAAAACTTGTTGATCTAGAAAAATGATACATACTTAGAACATACATCATAAATTAAAAGATTTTTGTACCCTCACCAATGCTTCATTTTGTTTATTTTTTTGTTACATGGAAACTATAATAGTAAAAATAGATGCAAATGGATTGAGCATGATGATGTGGAATTGCTCAAAATCTTTATTTTGTATTATAAACACCTAGAGTATGAATTGAAATTGTGACTTTTTATCTCTAACTATAATGATAAACACATGATAGATAAATGGAATTCACCATAAATATTTTTCTCCTAAATACCATGAGAAAATAAAATTGAGGGAGGTAAATAAAACTACTATCCTAAGCCTATATTCATATACAAAGAAATTATTTTTTATTGGTGCTTTCTTTTTCTTTTGAGTATAAATTGTTTTACATTTTGGCATGTATAATCTTATTGTTACATGTCTAATTTTTTAAAAAATATAATGTGATTAGTGATGATTTTTCTATCAAATGGTATGTAATATTATTAGAGGTTAGTTTTGTGATGTTATACAATTAGATCTATTTTAGTTTAAAGTCATTTGTTTCTCTTTATGAATAGAGTGCAAACTAGATCCATGTAATATTTGGTCAATCTATGACACTTTAGGTGTCCATTCCATGGATTGTAAAGTCCTATCCACCTTTAAAATAGGTGGAATAATTATTGCAAAGTTCCATCAACTACTAAAACTATGTACATTGTGGTGTTTTCATGGTCTAGCAATCATATGTCTACTTTAAAATAAATGTTGTAATTTATTTCTACTCACTATTCTCAAGTTAATTGAGTGAGTTTGTCACAATTCAAGTTATCAAGTGAACAAAATAATTGATGACCATTTTAGTGGGTCTTAGTAGTGATAGGCTTCAATTCTTGTAAGTTGAGAGAAAATTGAAAGAAAAAGCTAAAATTGAAAGAAAAAATAAATGATATCATGCATGTATAAGAAAAGTTCCACTCAAATTGGGTGATTATACTCTTTACTAGAGGCTATAAATGCTCATTTTGCAATAGAGTTACGTTGGACTAGGGTCATTGATTAAAAACTATGAAATATTTTAAATCTCTTTCATTTTGAAATGTACTAATATCATCTAGTACTTGGGTAGTAGTGAATGATCACTACATACTTAGGAAGGAAAATAATATAGTTGTACCCATTGTGGAAAAAATAATGAGTTTCATCAAATGGTTTACCTTTACTAAGTTTTTCATGGTTGTGCCCATTTTAGGCTCTTAGCTAATCCTCTTATTTTAAAGATGATTTGAAATACTAATTCCTAAAGTTCATATTCATTTTTCTATAGCTTTGTCTTTTAGGCTACCATAATTCTTTTCCATTCATGAAGAGTAAAAAAATAGTAATTGTATTTATTGACTCCCTAGACTAACTAGTTTATATGTTTATTATTCATCCATATATGTGGTTTAGATCTCTTAGGAGTCTAAATGGTGTTATATACACTTTGAAAAATGATGCTTAGTGAGGTCCCAAGAACATGCAAGCTCGTGTTTGAGTCCCTTTTTTACCATTATGAAAACCTCCAATTGATTGGATAAGGTTCATTAATATTGCCTTTAACAATGATTGTTGCTTTGATCACATTTGATGTCCTTACTTGTAACAAATCACACAATCAATAGCTAAAATATTTTACTTCCATAAACTAAAAATATAATATATAAATCTTTGTATTTTATGATATTTACATGCCTTTGTATAAAACTTCATGAATGTTGGTCCTTTAATTATGCATAGGTCTTGATATCCATTCAACACCCGCCTCATTGGATGAATGTGGCATAATTAGTTGACTGGCCCTTTTTGCAATAGAATGGTTCCTCTCTACAACATGGATTCAAATTTTTTGCATCATCCATCTATTGGAATAAACTTTCCAATTACCATAATCAACTCCTTGCAATTTGTTTTCCAAAGCATGCTTATTATTTGTATAAGAAAGGTATTTGACAATTTAAAGGCATTTGGGATTTTGATTTGTTTGAATAGGCTTCATTATTGAGAATCAAAGAGCAGTACAGGTGAACAACAAATATAAATAATTTTTGATATTTGTGCAATCATTAGTTCCTCTTGAGTTATATATGAAAATTTGTACTCCCAAAGATTGCAAAATTTTCAAGGATTGGAGATGGTTGTCTTCTTCCCATTTTAATTATTTTCCACTAAAGAAGGTATATCTTCTTTCCCTACCTCACTAGAAGAACATTCCTCATCTCAACTAGAAATGGAAGTGCAGATTTAGTGCCAAGAAGTGGACCAAAATGAGTGCATAAATATGGAAATCCAAAGCTAATGCAGAAACTCAATTGCTAGCCTAGAAAGTTTTACATCATAAATTACTGGTTGGAGATAGACTAAGATGCATTATGATTTAGCCAATTAATTGTGCCTTTTGTCAATGTATCGAAAGTATGACATATTTTTTGGGATTGCACCTTTGCTAAGAAACAATGGAATGCTATCTTTAATAAATTTTCAACAGTTTTTCATCATAAGATGAATTGGAGAGAGGCTCTTTTGGGATTTGGGTTGCATAAAGATGTGATTGTTGATTCTATTAGACAAGTTATTTTATGACATATTTGGAAGGTTAGATGTACTGCTATATTTTCAAGCAACTATTTTCAAGAAATTGGCATTCTAATGCTTTACTTTGACATAGTTTTAAAGGTTTTTTTTTTGTGTTCACAACTTCAAGATTTGTCAAAGAAAAATGTAATGGTTATGGCTCAACTTCAGCAAATTCTGGATTAGGCTAATCAACTTCAGAACAGCTGCAAGGTGAACTTATGTAGAGTGTTTCAGCTTAAATATTAACCTCTTGTTTTGCCGAGTCATGGCCATATGTTGACTTTTTGTAATTTTCTGCATAACAGTTGTAATATGAACTTATGTAGAGTGTCTCAGCTCATGTTTTAGCCTCTTGTTATGTGGGTCATGATTTTATGTTTACTCATTATATTGTATTATTTTTCATCTTGAGATACTGACTGGTAGCTATAATTCTTTGTAATCTTACTTTGTTCAATACAAAAAAAAAAAATTATGCATAGGTCAATTCAAATTACTCTCCATTTAAATCCTAAATCTATATTTGCTTTATATTAAATTTGCATTGGATTTATTATATAAACATAGCAGTTTTGTTCACTTTTGAATTGACTTGATATCATAGGTCGCACAACTCAAATGGACCCCCTTTCCATTTTTGGTCGGTCGGCCCAATACGTCATCCTTTGCATTCATCACCGTCTTCCCTTGACCAGGTGACGGGCCCTACCCCCATTGCACATGGCTTACCTCACCAAATTAAATGGTGTGCATCTCGTTTCAAGTGCCATCTATGTTACCGTTGATTTCAATTGACATACCCTTCTGCTATTAGATTAACCCTTTGAATAGGGCAACTTTGCGATTAAAGGTGACATCGAACTGACGGGCATGGTCTCGGCCAGGCCCGATATCTGTCTTTTCCCCCGTCGTGTCCGTTCCATGCCCATCTTAACACGAGCCTCGCTTTGGTTTGTATTTTAGAGCCCTCTCTTTCCCTTATCACCATGATTGTAGATAGGAAATAACTCAAATTGTGTGCAATCATCAAACATCATTGAGGTTGAGAGTTGGATTGAATGTTATAATTGTCATATGAGCATTTTCATTTAGGGATGTTTAATTTGAGAAACTAGTCAGTGCTTCAATGGAGATTGTGGGGAGAGGTTTAGTTTGTCAAAGGGTTGCAGATTTCGAATCTATATATAGAGAGTATAGAGGTGGAGTTTGATTCAAGTGAGGAATAGTCTTAGGTCAAATTGAAAATGATCATGGTAATATATTTGATTAATTATTGATGTGGGTTATGATTCATCTATGTTTAACATGAGACTCATGTAATATAATTATTTATTGATGTTGTTTTGCATTTTTTGACCCCTTATTTTTGAAGGGTGTTCATATGTTTAGAATGTTGATATTGTGTTAATTGGTCATTTTGGTTTTAGTTTATCTAAATTTTTATTTAATGTTATGGATATGTTGGTATTGTATACCACCCATATAGGTGGTGAGGATCTTAGTGTTGATTTTAGCCAATGTCAATGTTAGTGTTGAATGGACATCACATCTTTTAATGTCTTCTCCAATTTTATTTGTGAAAAGTAAATTAGAGAATATTTTGTTTTGGGTTTAAAATGAACTTATTGTGTTGAAAAATACCAATTTTGACATAATTGGATCTTGTGTCAAGTTTCATCTAGACTTGCTTTAGATGTGTGTGTAAGGACCCACCACAAGGTGGTCTTGTTTCAATCATCCTCTTAGTTGAAGGACAATTAGGGTGTGTTCAATTTTTTATTTAGTATCCCTCATATCCTTGGACTCATGTTGGAGTCCCTTGTAGCCTCTTATCTTGTATAGATAATCTCCTTCATTTATTGTTATGTGTTGGAGATCAGGTGAGTTGTCCATCTTGGTTTATTGACCATTTTGGATTATTTTGGAGTCTAAATGTTTGTGGAGGAAGGAAGCCACTTAGGCCATACTACATTCGATGGGAAAGGAATGATACCCCTTATTGAGAGTCTCCTAAATTTGAGAGTGAACAATCTCTTCTATTTGAATTCTTGCATTCAAGTATGTGTAGCTCCTTAGTGTGGTTTTGTATGCTGCAAGTAATAGATGTCGTTTTCTAGTTTGTCTCCTTGCATGATATGTTTGATGAGTGAAGATTTTGGAGGGTTATTTAGACCCCAAGTTTATTGATAAGTTATTTTGGAGTGTGAATTTCCTTCCAAATTTCTTGACTCATTATTTTGTTTGATTATCAGTGACCTTTTAGGAATAATGAGTATGCATGTGTGGTTACTTAGGATGGTGTGACTTTGAACATATTATTGAGTAAAAGGGAATGTTAATGCTTTGTATCTTGATTGAGTATTGTGTAATCTTGTGTAAGTTCTACATTTGAGTGTGAAAGAGATCATGTTTAGTTCATATTTATGATATATGGAAGAAAATAATAATGTGGCAATGCTTTCCTAAAGTTCATTATACATTGGTCATTGATTGAGTACATGCCATAGGTGTGAATTGATTATGTTGGTGTATGAAAGAAATGTTAAATTTTTATAAGAGATAATTTGGTTCAATGACTTAGGTCCCCAAATTGTATTCATTTCCTAGGATTATTGTGGGAACCTAGATGTGTTATTGCATTGTATCATTTTAAAAGTGAAAGAAAGGGGTGTAACTAGGTCATATACATGGTAATTATGAAAAAATGGGTCAAAATAATGCATTAGTAAATTGTACATTGATTGATTCTATAATTGTGTTGTTCCCTCATCTTACATAGTGTTCATATTGAATTGTATAATAAATCATGCATTGTAGAAGCATGGTGTTGGTGTGGATTAAATGGCCCAACTATATTATCATGCCTTGTGAAGCATGCCAATGTTATTGTATTATAGCATAAATTGAAGATGCAATTTGTGATAAATGCATGTCCCATGTGATTTGTGACTTCTTTCCTTATAATTTTCTTCACACATAATGTTGTTAATGTGCAACAATAATGTTGTAATTGCATGACAACTTGGTTTATGGTTGGAATAATTAAGTGTAAGTTGGTGATTTTATGATGGGTGATGTGGTTAGCGTCTTATAAGGTTCACTTACTTGTTGTGCTTCAGCATGTTCTCTAACTCATCATGGATGTTGGAATCTAGGTGCAGTGTACTTCTTTACTTCCACAACAATGGTTACAATTACTCACAAAGTGCATGCAAATTGTGCCTTCTAAATTTGCTACTTTCTTTCACTTCTTGATGAATTCTCTAATTATTGTTAGGGGTGGCAATGATTTATTAATTATTCTTATGAGTGTTCTAGTCACTATTTTTTGTGATCCTTGGTCACACTTGATTTAATGCTCAAATTCAAATCATTTTATGCTTTATTGTTGTAATGATCATTCTTCCTTGACATTTTTTAAAGGCTAGTGGCTATACTGAAATATTTAAAATTGCTGGTCATGTTTGTGAAAATATATATTACTCCTCTAGTGTGTGTATATATACCTAACCATTTTATTTCTAGACATTATGGGTTACTAACATAGTATTATTAAAGTTCCTAACATCCTTTAGATATTGTATAAACAAAAGCTTTCCAAATTCAAATAATCAAATAATTTATTGTCGATATGGAATAGCTACAAGGATCAATACATGAATACAACATGAAAAACTTTATAACAACATCATAATATAATAACCTCATAAAAATTGGATAAATATTTTCAAATTAACAAATACTAAAACTAAAAAATTACTAATGAAGAACCAAATCCCACCAAATGTGCCAATCATAAAGATACAAATTAGAATAAAACTGAAAATAAAAAGCAATATTTAAAACTCATTATTCTGTATCATCCAAACATATGTAAACTCATTATAGTATTTTACTTTGACATTTGAAGTTTAAATATGTATTTGGTTTATATTAAATTTACATGGCATTTCTTATGTACACTTTAGCAGTTTTGTTCACTTTTGAATTGACTTGATATCATAGGTCCCACAGCTTAGATGAATCCCATTTCCATTGTGGGTCGGTCGGCCCAATATGTCATCCTTCGCATTCTTTATAGCTGCCTGGCAATCTGTAGACGGTATCCACTGGAGAGCAGTGTGCTGCTAATCCTCGATTACCATGTACGTCTTTTCAATGTCTGAGCCCACCTCCACGCACGTACCTCTACTCACATAGCTTATCCTCATTGATTAGAGGCCCAAAAGACTTTAACAGACAAATTAAATAGTGTGCATCAGGGGCTGGTATTTTTTTTTTTTCTTTATGCTCCTCTATGTTATCAGTCTATGTTATCATTGCGAATTGTCTATGCAGTCATCAGATTGTACATTTGATCATATTTATTAATTTATTGAAAATCAGAATACAATGTATTTTTTTTATTTTCAATTAATTAATAAATACAGTCAAATGCGAACCCTAATGACTGAATAGCCATTGTCTTATCGATGATTCCAATAGATATGAACGCCCAATATTAGATTAAGCCTTTGAATGGAACACCCTCTCCTTCCATTCTATGATTAAAGTTGAGGTCTACCTTGAAAAGGAGATGATGTTCCTTGTCCTCTACGTTTCATGCCCAGCTTAACATGAGTATTTCTTATTTTCTATTTTGCCGGCCTATCTTTCTCATCGAGCACCATGACTGTAAATGGGAAAGAACTAAAATTGTGTGCAATCATAGAATATGATTGTTCTATGAGTTTGGGAGTTGGATTGTTATAAATGTCATATAAGCATATTCATTTAGGGATGTTTAATTTGAATAACCAGATAGGGCTTCAAGCTTTTTTTGTTTTTTCTTTGGGGAAGAGGTCTAGTGTGTGAAGGCCTGTAGATCATATATATAGAGTATAATGGCTGAGTGTGAAAGAGATCATGTTTGGTTCATATTTATTCATATTTATGATATATGGAAGAAAATAATAATGTGGCAATGCTTTCCTAAAGTTCATTATACATTGGTCATTGATTGAGTACATGCCATAGGTGTGAATTGATTATGTTGGTGTATGAAAGAAATGTTGAATTTTTATAAGAGATAATTTGGTTCAATGACTTAGGTCCCCAAATTGTATTCATTTCCTAGGATTATTGTGGGAACCTAGATGTGTTATTGCATTGTATCATTTTAAAAGTGAAAGAAAGGGGTGTAACTAGGTCATATACATGGTAATTATGAAAAAATTGGGTCAAAATAATGCATTAGTAAATTGTACATTGATTGATTCTATAATTGTGTTGTTCCATCATCTTACATAGTGTTCATATTGAATTGTATAATAAATCATGCATTGTAGAAGCATGGTGTTGGTGTGGATTAAATGGCCCAACTATATTATCATGCCTTGTGAAGCATGCCAATGTTATTGTATTATAGCATAAATTGAAGATGCAATTTGCGATAAATGCATGTCCCATGTGATTTGTGACTTCTTTCCTTATAATTTTCTTCACACATAATGTTGTTAATGTGCAACAATAATGTTGTAATTGCATGACAACTTGGTTTATGGTTGGAATAATTAAGTGTAAGTTGGTGATTTTATGATGGGTGATGTGATTAGCATCTTATAAGGCTCACTTACTTGTTGTGCTTCAGCATGTTCTCTAACTCATCATGGATGTTGGAATCTAGGTGCAATGTACTTCTTTACTTCCTCAACAATGGTTACAATTACTCACAAAGTGCATGCAAATTGTGCCTTCTAAATTTGCTACTTTCTTTCACTTGATGAATTCTCTAATTATTGTTAGGGGTGGCAATGATTTATTAATTATTCTTACGAGTGTTCTAGTCACTATTTTTTGTGATCCTTGGTCACACTTGATTTAATGCTCAAATTCAAATCATTTTATGCTTTATTGTTGTAATGATCATTCTTCCTTGACATTTTTTAAAGGCTAGTGGCTATACTGAAATATTTAAAATTGCTGGTCATGTTTGTGAAAATATATATTACTCCTCTAGTGTGTGTATATATACCTAACCATTTTATTTCTAGACATTATGGGTTATTAACATAGTATTATTAAAGTTCCTAACATCCTTTAGATATTGCATAAACAAAAGCTTTCCAAATTCAAATAATCAAATAATTGATTGTCGATATGGAATAGCTACAAGGATCAATACATGAATACAACATGAAAAACTTTATAACAACAATATTAACAACATCATAGTATAATAACCTCATAGAAATCGGATAAATATTTTCAAATTAACAAATACTAAAACTAAAAAATTACTAATGAAGGACCAAATCCCACCAAATGTGCCAATCATAAAGATACAAATTAGAATAAAACTGAAAATAAAAAGCAATATTTAAAACTCATTATTCTGTATCATCCAAACATATGTAAACTCATTATAATATTTTACTTTGACATTTGAAGTTTAAATATGTATTTGGTTTATATTAAATTTGCATGGCATTTCTTATGTACACTTTAGCAGTTTTGTTCACTTTTGAATTGACTTGATATCATAGGACCCACAGCTTAGATGAATCCCATTTCCATTGTGGGTCGGTCGGCCCAATATGTCATCCTTCGCATTCTTTATAGCTTCCTGGCAATCTGTAGACGTTATACACTGGAGAGTAGTGTGCTGCTAATCCTCGCTTACCATGTACGTCTTTTCAAGTGTCCGAGCCCACCTCCACGCACATACCTCTACTCACATAGCTTATCCTCATTGACTAGAGGCCCAAAAGACTTTAACAGACAAATTAAATAGTGTGCATCAGGGGTTGGTATTTTTTTTTCTTTTTCTTTATGCTCCAGTCTATGTTATCATTGCGAATTGTCTGTGCAGTCATCAGATTGTACATTTGATTGTATTTATTAATTTATTGAAAATCAGAATACAATGTATTTTTTTATTTTCAATTAATTAATAAATACAGTCAAATGTGAACCCTAATGACTGGATAGACATTGCCTTATCGATAATTTCAATAGACATGTACGCCCAATATTAGATTGACCCTTTGAATGGAATGCCCACTCCTTCCATTCTATGATTAAAGTTGAGGTCTACCTTGAAAAGGAGATGATGCACATTTCTGTCTTTTCCTTGTCCTCTACGTTTCATGCCCAACTTAACATGAGTATTTCTTATTTTCTATTTTGCAGGCCTATCTTTCTCATCGAGCACCATGACTGTAAATGGGAAAGAACTAAAATTGTGTGAAATCATAGAATATGACTGAGTTGGGAGTTGGATTGTTATAAATGTCATATGAGCATATTCATTTAGGGATGTTTAATTTGAATAACTAGATAGGGCTTCAAGCTTTTTTTGTTTTTTCTTTGGGGAAGAGGTCTAGTGTGTGAAGGCCTGTAGATCATATATATAAAGTATAATGGCTGAGTTTGATTTAAATAGGATTGGTTTTAAATCAAATTGAAATGGGTTTAGTTTATTTCTAAATTATTATTTATGAATACAAAGATATTGAAGAAGATTTTGTTCAATAAATTAAATCTTTTGATATGGTTTTTGTGTCTATCAATATCAAGCTTATTTGAAGATCATAACCCTATATATGAATAGAAATTAGGAGCCTAAAGTTAATGTGCAACTTTCTTGATCGCCTTTTATGTTGGTTAAATATGAATAGTAGTCAAGCCTTAATAAAATTATAATTCATTGCAAATTTGAATCCTTCATGTGCATATATTGAAATCTAGCTATATTTAAATTTTCTTGATTACTTATTATCCCAAGTGAGTTTGGTATTTTGTCATTTATGCCTGCAATATTCTATAGAAGGTATATTTGAAATATGTTGCTCATAAGAGTGTAGTTTAGAAAAATGTATCCCTTTACATTTTCACACTTGTTTGGGTCATCCCAATTTAAAATGGACTTAATAATGCCTTAATTTAATGTTGAAAAATGTATCTCTTTACATTTTTACACTTGTCTGGGCCCCTGTTAATTAAATTGACCTTAATTAGGCCTTAGTAAGCCCTTTTATTTATTTACAAGCCTAATTAATTACATTTTCTGAGGGGGAAACTTGACAATAATTAATGCTAATGCATAACACTTTACCTAGAGCAATGTGTGTTCTAGGAATAAGGACCTGAGACCCATTCACCCATGGGAAAATGGGTCCTCCCTAAACCTTTGAACCTAAATTTAAAATAGGTTTTTGGTAGTATTTTAATGTCCCCAAATCCATATTTCAACATCAGCTTATGATATTTGAATTTTGGGAAATTAAGGCTACATACCTATAAATATAAGGTTATTTCACTAAGTTTCACCTCACATTTTTTAAAGAACTTTTATGAGATTTTCAAGGAGTTTTAAGAGTAATTTCAAAAGAGATAAAGTTGATGATCAAGAGCATTCAAGAACAAATATATCAGAGTTTTATTGGAGCAATTAAGATCTATTTATCATGTCAAAGTCTTCTTGCATCATGCGTGTTTTTGGAGCTAACATTGTGATGTAGGTTTCAAGATCAAGTTCAAGCATTCAAAGAATTATTTAAGTATCAAGTTCCACATCCATTGAAACCATTTCATGCAAGTTGTAGACCTTCTAAGATCTCCATTACCAACATTTCTATAGGGTTTGTTGAGTGGCAACATTGCATTGTTCATTGTTCATTCCCTCTCTCATGCTTTATTTCAATTGAAGGTTTGATTATCAAAATGCGGTTTGATCAAGGCAAACCCCCATTCACTAATTTTTTTTCTCTCTTGTGTTTTCATATAGATCTTAGGTCAAAGAAGGATTGAAGATCTCTTGAAAAGTAAAATTGGAAAATTTTTCAAAGTTGTCGTTAATTCATGAAATCTCATGAATAGATCTAATTTCTAACTTTTTGACATTGAAACCTAGATAAAAAAAAGCTATAGATTGACATTAGAAGCTCTCAAAAGTTATATAAAAACTTTGGAAGAGACACATTCACCCATGGGCGAAAAGAGTCCCAATTTTCCTTTTGAAACTGCCTTTTGGTGACTCGTACATAGCATTTAACCCTTCTCAGATCTGCAAAAAAATTATTGTTTCCGTTTGTATAGAGCTTTAAATTGATGTTTCAAGTTTGAATGGGCATGATTGAGTTGATTTAATATTTTTAGTTTTTCACCTAAAAGTGTTGTTTAGGTTGATACCCCCATGCTCAATCACAAGGAGATCAATAGATTCCCTCATTGAGTTAATTTACCTAAGGGTTGTAAGTCAATTCTTTGCATGGATTTCATTTCCTAATGAAATAAAGGAAAATAGGTCTATTATTTTTGAAAACCCTCCCCTTGTAAACACACAACCTATTTTTTTCTTTGGGTAAACCCACAAAAGTGGTTTACAATTGGAGTGATGAAGGAAAAGATGAAAAAATTGTCTCCATGGCAAAAATTTTCATTTTTTGGGTTTGAGCAAACTATTTGGTTCAAACGAACCAAAAGAGGGTTCACTATAACCTAGGTTTGAGCGAACCTATTTAATGAAATTCCCCACCATTCCTACCAAAAAGGACAAGGAAAACCCCTTCTGAAAGGGGGTTCGAATGACCCCTGGTTCGAGCGAACCCTCCTTTTCCCACCTTCCTACTCTCTGGCACAAAAAATCAGAATTTTTTTCCTTCAAAGCTCGGTTTGAGGATGAAAATGGAGGAGAATTCACAAACCTAATTGGAATCAAGTAGTCCTTGGAACGAGCTATCCAATGACTATAATTTTAATATGTTTTGGTTTTATTATGTGTTTGGTTTTTTAGTTTTATTAAACATAGGTTTTTCACTAAAAATCAAGCTCTTTGTTCTACAGATGTAGAAAAATAGTAGATTATCAATTTTTTTTTGAAAAATATGAGTGCACTAGATATTGAAGTCCTTGATTCAACAAAAAAAAATTGAATTTTGATACATACAAAAAAATTTGCATGTTATACGGCCCACCTATGTCTGAATTATAATTGGTTTGAATTTGAAACTTGATTAAGGAATAAATATTCAATAAAAAACTATCTAACCAATTGGAAGCACTAGATATTATATTTACAAATCTAAATTTGAAATAATTAGAATTTTATCCTTCATGGAAAAAAAGTTATGTAGTATATGGTGAGCGTCATTCCTTAAAAATGTTATTTTCTAAAAATAACTAGTTTTCGAAGGAGATGGAAAAAAAACTGCAATCTGATTCCAAAAAAATTGAAAAAAATATATTTAGAATCTATAGACAAAATGTCACAAAAAATCTAGTTTGCATCATTTTCAAATTCCTCACGATTTAGCTGCTATAGGTGCCCGAAAGTGAAGATTTAGTTAGAAAAAAATATTTTAGTGTCTAGTTTGACCAAAAAATGTAAACCAATATTGTGGGAGCACCCCCTGATCCTTTTTAGGCACATATACAAGCTTCAATTCATTCTCTACAATCTTCTCTCTCAAAAAGTGGTACTGGATTGAGATATGTTTTGTCCTTGAATGCATTAATAGATTCTTTGAAATATTGATAGCACTTGTACTATCACAAAAGATAGAAATTTGTTCATCATATACTACCTTCATATCCTTCAATATTTTTCTCATCCATAACATTTGTGTGCAAGAAGATTCTACTACAATGTATTCTACCTCTACAGTAGATAAAGATATTGAATTTTATTTCCTGCTTAGCCATGACACGGATCTACATCTAAGTAAGAACACAACACCACTTGTGCTTTTATTTTCATCCACACAACCAACCCAATCTACATCTATGTAAGAATGCAAAGTAAAATCAATATCCTTTGGATACCACAAGCCATAATCTATAGTTTCATTTAAGTATTTGAATATCCTCTTCATTGTTGCAACATGTGACTCTCTAGGATCTTAAAGAATTCTAGCTAGAAGACAAAATGCATGCATGATATTTGATCTAGTAGTAGTTAGATATAACAATCCTCCAATCATTGATCTATACTTGCTCTAGTCAGCCTTAGGAGATTCATCATTCTTGCTTAGCTTGCAACTAGAAACCATAGGGGTACATACCAGCTTAGAATGTTCCATTCCAAACTTCCTCAACATTTCCTTGACATACTTTGATTAAGAAATGAATATGCCTTTATCTATCCAATTTATTTGTAGTCCAAGGAAGAAATTTATCTCCCCAAACATAGACATTTCAAACTCTTTCTGCATTTCTTCTACAAACTTCTTACACAAAGCTTCATTTCCTCCAAAGATTATATCAACATATACAACCACAATCAAGATTTGATATTTTCCAACTTTAAATTAAAGATTGATATATGTGGTACACCTTTATTAAATCCTTGTTGTATCAAGTACCTATCCAACCTTGCATACCAAGCTCTAAGAGCTTGCTTCAATCCATACAATACCTTATTCAATCTGTAGACCATATATGATTTTTTTGATAACTAAAATACTTCTGATTGTTCTATGTATACCTCTTTTTTAAATTCTCCATTTAAGAAAGGATTATTCACATCCATTTGATAAAATTTGTAATTATTGTGTGTTACAAAGCCAAAAATATCTTGATAGCTTGCATTCTTACCACTTGTAAAAATGTCTCCTCAAAATCTATTCCTTCAACTTGTGAGTATCCCTTACACACAATCCTTGTCTTGTTCCTTACCACTTCTCTATTCTCATTTAGTTTATTTATGAATACCCACTAAGTTCATGAAATGTAACAACTATATTTCCTTCACTTCTCGCTATACTCCCCTTTAGGAGCACATACCATAATGCACTAATCAGAAACCATTCCATGATGACAACACTCACTTGTTTTGAATGCAATAATCAATAATTTCACTACCTACTCCCCCTAAGAGGTAACCACCAACATCAGTCCAAACCAAAGAATAAATCTTGAGATCCACTAGATTTCAATGCATCCCCTTATGCATCTAGTTCAAAGGAGAGGCAATGACTCCCAACTTCTCCCAAGGGTGCTCAAAAGTATCCTTAGGAAGAGCCTTAGTAAATATGTCATCAACCTGGAGTAGTTGTGAGAAGGTTGATTGATGTCAAAGCCTGAGAAACATTTAAGTATTATGCAAATGTTTTTTCCTTTACCATTGATGTCAAAGGTGGATGATGAAGCATGTGAAAAAGATAAGTTGAAAGGGGGAGAGTAAATAATGTGAAAGAGAAAAAGAGCAATTCATATGAGAGAAAAGATAAAATGTAATAGGTATGGAAAAAAGTTGTTGTGTTTGTTTTTGATGGTTTTTAACATCATGTGCTACCATCAATGATAAAGGGGGAGATTTTTGTGAGTATTACCATTTGGTTTTGTCATTGATGTCAACAAGATTCTTGTGTTCTCATTAGTATCAATTGTATGAGAAGAAGATTGTTGTAAGGGAATGTGTAGTAAGATATTGGTGCCAACCTCTAGTGTTTCTTTGAAAAGATTTTTTTTATGGATGTATGGTTGAGTTTTACTAAAGATGATGAGGATGCATCTCTGGTGCTTGGTTTCCAAGTGCTTTTGAGAAGATTTGATAAAAAGAGGAAACAGTGAGTTGCAGTGTGTTCTAGGTTGAAGAGTAGTGTTTTGGTTTTTCTCTACAATTATTTTGGGTCGAAGATTTTCTTACGTGTTTTAGATATGTTGATTAGAGGTGTTCAGAGGTGTTGTATTCATAATTTTTTGTGTTGGATTGCCATGCAGACGAAGACATGTTCACTCGTGTGTAAACTATGTATTAAAAAGGTGTCTAGGAGATGTTTTTTCTTTCCATTTCTTTGCAATTTGGTTTTAGGTCTTGCAGATTTGAAGGAATTGTGATAGTGTTGGTATATTTCTTTAGTTGAATTCTTTCAAGGTTTGGTACTTAAAAATTTTGTTTCTTGAGTTACATTGTATGGAAGAGTTGTTTGAGTGTACTGGGTGTGTACATTTTTCAGGTGAATGGTGTTACAAAGGAATTTGATGGATTTTAGGGTGTTTGTGGAATATTCCAGATTGTGTTGAAATGTTATGTGGTTTCTATGAGTTGTGTTTAGATTTGAGGGAGCATGTAATTAAGTGTTAATGGTGTTTACATGGGTAGTGATCAATCATAGGTGTTTACACTACTTGTAAATTTTTTGAAAGTATAACATGGTGTGTATGAGTGGATTTAGGTCCTAGCTAATGTATGTTGTGTTCTATCTTCATTTCTTTCTATTGTGATTATATTTTGGTGTTGAACTAATTTGAATTTACATGGTTGATGTGTATAGGCAACCTTGGAGAATATTTTCAAGGCTTAAGATGGTATAAATAAGAGTTTACTTCTTGAGGGTTGATATGATAGATAGGATGTGACTTACAGAGTTATGAGGTGCAAATTTAAGAAGTGCAATGTGAGCTTTCATGTGTTAGATTGTTAGATGCAATGAGGAAAAGTTGTCTAGAATTATTTAGTCAAGTTGTGAAGGTGTTGGAGACATTGTGGTGGATTTTCTCTATTATATTGAGATAAATTTCTTTGTGTAATTATTCTCTATCTTCATTTCTACTCTAGCAGTGAGCCTTTGGTAGTGAGCTCTTCTATCTTTTGGATAGGGTGCCCTCAATTAGTGAGCCCTTTATAATCAGTGTTGATGTTACTTTATATTGTGGGATAATCCTCACTGTGGTTTTCCCATCTTAGTTTTTCCACGTAAATCTAGTGTTCTCTTGTGTATGGTGTTGATTTATTTTAATTTAGAACTGTTAATTGCCTTTCATGCTAAATCATTAGAATAGATTAAGGGTTAATCAGATTAATGTGGATCTGAATGTTTGTGAGGGTTTTGAAGTTTTAAGGTACAACCAATTCAACCCCCTCTTAGTTTTCTTGTGCATTCAACAACAACAACAACTTGTTTGGTAATACCTCAATGGTTGAAGCTACCCATTGGAAAAAGGAAACCCTAAAAAATTATGCCCGTACCTCAAGACAACACATTAACTATATAAAGAGTAAGCAACATTTCTTGAGTATGGATCAGATGGTCAAAGATAGAGTTACAAGGACTTTGGGATGTCAATCCACTGTTCTTCTAGCCTCCTACCTTGGCTTACCTTTAATTTCTAGAAAGTACCCAAATACTTATTGGAATGGTATTATTGAAGGAATAGAAAAAAAAATCACTAGTTGGAAAGGTAAGCTACTTAGCCAAGTTGGAAGAATTCAACTCCTTAAAGCTCCCTTCAAAATATTATTTTCTATTTTCTCTCCTTGTTTAAGGTTCTTGCAGATCACCTATAAAATTAAGCAGCTCTAGAGAAAATTCCTCTAGACGGGAATGAAAGAGAATTCCAAGAGTGTGTTGGTCAGTTGGGAAAAATATTGCATGACAAAAAATATTAGGGGTCTTGGCATTAGAAAGTTGATATTTTTAACAAATCTCTTCTTGTGATGATAGGATGAAGCTTTCTTCGCGATGAAAAAGACTAGGTCATTAGTTTGAAAATTAAATACCTTGGTAATGATGACATACACATTTTTCTAAAATCTGAGTTGTCGAATGACTTTGTTATCTGTAACTTGGTAAAAATAAGGAATATTATTAAACATGGGATCAAAAGAAGAGTGGGAAATGGTTTGAATACTAGTTTTTGGGAGGATATTTGGAATAAAGGTCCAATGCTATCCTCCTTCAATTAGTTAAATCATATTAAAGAAAGGATTATTTGGGTAAATGGTGAGATCTTCAATGATTATATCAAATGGAGAGGTGTTTCTGTGAAATGGAAAATTTTTGAGGAACATATTTTGGGGGCTAGGCTGTTGAGAGGAGGTAGACAATAAGGAGAAGATATTCTTAAGAGTTTGAGAAACCAAATATCTATGATTTCAATTTTTTCTCCTAGGACAAGGATGACACATGGATTTGGAAAAAAATTCCTTCTTGCCTATTCTTGACCAAATCAACTTATGTTATGCTAAAACAACTGCTCCTTCCTAATAGAAACTTTGAGTGAATGCAAGTTTAGGATCGTAAAATGATCTATCAAATTAATAATTTATTTTGGTGGTTTTTTCATGAGGATATTCTTACTATAGAAAACCTTAATAGGCATGGTTTTCAATTCATTAATAGATACTCTTTATTCTATGAAGAAGCTAAGAATAGAGATCATCTATTCCTAAACTACTCCTTCTCAACTAAAGTTTGGAACCATGGAACCTTAAGAAATTTCTTGTTAATTGGGTTTTCCCCCCAATCATTAAGGATTTTTTAACATTTGGAATTATTTTCCTTTCTTTCATTCCATCATAGCCAACCCGTGGACACAAATTCCCCCTTTCATGTCTTTGGAGATGTGGAAAGAAAGAAATAATTTTTTAGGGATCATAATAGAAACAACATGAAGGCTTTCTTGACTATGAAACAAAAATTATAGGAAAATATAAATATATCTAATTATGTGTTCTGATGGCACCTGCAATTTTGAAGTGCCTATACATCTTCAATGCATCAACAAAGCTTAGGCTTGCATCTTGTCAAATCTACCTCAGAGACTCTCTTTGCCGATTAATATTTTGCATCTCAAATATTATATTGCAAATCCCTTTGGTATAATTTTTTTTTGGTACATATGGTAACATGCGTGCTCAATTTCAAGCCCCCAAGATGAGTTTTCATGGTTCATTTAATTGTTTTCTAACTACAACCGACTCAAAATTGGTGTTCCATTAAGTTTCAAAATTTGTAATTCTAAAGGCAACCCATTTCTCATTTTTTCCCAAAATATCTCCAAGTCCATTTTCGTCAAAATTGGAGATCATATGATACATTATTTTAATGTATTTCAATTGCGGCAAAGGCATCTGACATACCGGTTTACAAAGGAGGTCCTAGAAATCTCTCAGTGATAGAAGTTTTGAGGAAATAGGTTTTCTATAAATAATTTATAATGTACCTACGCAAATTTTTATGGCTCTAGGTGTCCTGGTTTACCCACGCAGTGAACTTTCCTTCTTTGGATGACAGGCGTTATTAAAAATTTGCATACTCTCTAATGTTTCAAAATATAATATTTAAAATAATTGAGTATTTTAAGTGTTATAAAATGAAAATGCACGAGAATTTTAGGGAAAACTTAATTGTTTGGAAAATTTTACAAAGTCTTAACTTTAATAAAGCATGCTTTCCCCGCTTGGTGGAAGCTCATGCTCATGACAACATTTTCTTACGGGGATGCAGGGAGAATGCTAGGAGCACTGTTTGAGATAGATTTTGATTTGAAATTTCTATTGTAGTGAAGATTGAAGTGTTTCCTTCTCCATGGAGGTTTATTTTGGAGCATTTTGGGGCTGGATTGAAGCAAGTATTGTTGCAGGATGAATAACTCTCACGTTTTTGGCTTTATGCCAAGATTTTGGGGGTTGTTATTGGCTCAAATTGATGCTCCATGGTTTGAAATCACCTACTAATCATTAGTAATACTAGGGCATGGATTTTGATCATGTTTGTGATGAATTTTGGATGCCTGCAGCCATATAAACACCCCTACACTATCAAAAATGACCCAACTATGAATGAATTGGGAATATATGGTTTGAGGAGCAAGCTTTCCTCACTAGCCCATGGGGGGAAGTGCTGACAACAACATCATCCAGCTGGGGGAGTGGGGAGGCTCCACGTAGCCCTTCTTAATGCTCGTGAACATTATAAAATTTATCAAGGAAATGCTAAAATTTTATTTTAATGGTTCTAATATTTTATTTTTTATAAAGTGTTGTATGCTCAAATAAATAATCGCCTGCCAGCCCTTGTGACTTCATACTACTATGGAAAGAAGGTAATGGGGGAGCAGGGAGAGGCCATGGTGGGCCTCTGAGTTTTTCTTTTAATGGGGATATTTAAAAGCAAGTGTTTGTGGTCTTACCTTTCTTTGTTGGGGGAATAATTAAGAATAGAATGCATGGGTAAATATATTTTTATATTGCCTAAAAAATAAGTAAAATCTCCATCGTGGCAAGAGCAAAGATTTTGAAATGTAAAATGCAAAGTGAAAATGCAGCCCGATGAAATGTTTTAAATGTCTCCACAGTAAAAAACATTAAATGTGGAATAATGTATGAGGCATGGGTAAATTAATTTATATTTCCCAATAATGAAATTAAAATCCTCCATTATTAAAGTACGAAAACTTTATTTGCTAGGAAATACAAATGTTAAGTGCACGGGTAAAAAAAAAGCAGAGTAAAAGCTTTCGTGGAGGAGTAAAATTATTTGCAGCTACAGGGAAAAATGGAGAAGAGTAAAGGGTTTTCTTATAGTGAGATAAATCTTTCAGCTGCTAGGTGAAAATAAAAGAGATGGGTGAATGAGTTTTTTCACTACCTAGTGGAAAATAATGTGGACAAGTTTCACAATAAAATCATATTTTCTATTGCAGTGTGGGCAAGAAGTGGGAATAAAGTGTAGATTGAAGATTCTTCAATGAGGACTAGAGGTAGTTATTGATTAACGAGGTTGGGTTTTCTAGGTGTCTGTAGTGGATCTCCATTTAGGGTTTTGCATTTTCCTTAAGTGCAGATTTTTTGTTTCATTGAAGAGGTGCTTACAATTTGGTCTCACGGGAATTTATCATTTTTTAATAGGTCTTTAGTGAAGAAGTGCTAGTTTTAGTTATTGGGGTTTTCTGAGTCATGTAATAGAGAATGTATTTGGGACACTATTATATTTTAAAGTAAATAATGAGATATTATGAACAGGTTGTATCCACAGTATGTATTGCATAGATTATGAATATAAGAAATTAAATATTCCTAGTATTTTTCTTCTTGTCTTTCCTTGAATGTTTGTTTAGTGTTATTACTGTCATTTAAAGAAAGAATTAAATTGTATTAACATAGGTAGACATTGATGCAACTATGTGCTAGGATTATTAAGAATGATCAGTTGAGTTTCTTGTATCAATGGTGTAAGGAATCATTTGGTAGGCATAGTTATGATAGATTGAATGTTGTAATGAGTTTTATATTACATGGTTTAGGTGACACCACCCTTGAATATGGCAATAGTCTTTTAATGTTGCAATTTCCTGAGATTGTTTCTTGAGTAGCTACAATTTTAAAATAAAATTTACTTATCTATCTTGTTGTGGATGTGTGTGGAATTTAATGCTCTACATCTCTCATGTTAAAGTTAGGCATTACTGTGGAGGTAAGCCAAATCTCAAGAGTATTGTTTTTATTAAACATTTAAAGGGGAATCATTTATTTATAGTGTTCTGGGTACTTTGGCAGACAAGTATCTATAAGTATACTATTGGGATCACCCTCTTAGGTTTCATAGAGATTGAGGTGTAGGGGAGAAAGGGTTTTAATTTAATCTCCCATTTGTTGGCCAAATCTCTCCTTGAATCTGACCATTCGACTTGGCATCCCTCTAGGATTCATGTTGATTGCAGATTTGGGAACCAACAGATTGACGACTCTACTGGGAAAGGACTTTGAATCTCCAATTGTGGGATGTCCTATCACAAAGTCATATTATTTTTTGATCTGAGCATTTGGTTGAAATATTGAAGGATTGCACACCTAGAGAAAGAAATTGTGGTTGCATAATTAAAAGTTTCATGTTCTATGGTGCTCTGCTAGTGAAAAGGACTCAAATGGAAATGCCACTACTGAAGATGTTTCAATTGCTTGAATATTTTGTCCTCTTAAGAGAGGTGGTGACTCTGTCAAAAGAACTTGATGAAGATGTGAAGAAAGTTTAAGCTCTACAAATATTTCTAGTCAAGAAGAAGAATTTGTAGTAGCTACAACATAACTAGGTATTTTTCATGTTTGAAGGTCCTAGAAAAATTTGGTTCCCTTATTTAGTGAAATTGAGCACTACAATAAAGGGATATTGAGAATTGAATAGTTGTAGAGGGAATAAATTTTATTTGCAAATATGTATTGCTGTCCTATTTCTCCCACTACAAACTATAATTTCATGCCTAGAACATAGTCATGTCCTCAAAGAAAGGTGTTCACTAGTGAAAGACATGACCCTCTAGATTTCAGTAAAATCTAGGGTTACCCACATTCTGTCCCAAGAAGAATTAATGAATATTTTCCTAAGTTTAGAGGAGATCCTAAAGAATCAACATCAAAGAATGTATAGGGTTTTCTTGATTTGATTGAAGATTGTCAACTTGAAAAATATGATGCTATTATGAATCTTTTTGTAAGAACTTAAGAAAATAATGTTGAATATTAGTTTTCTAGTTGCCAATGTATTCCATATGTTCATGGCAAGAGCTTGAGATACTGTTCAGGGGTCAATTTGGTGAAGTGAATAATGAATGCTCATCTAGCAAGATAAATTTGCATATCGAGAAAGAATTTGAAGAGAAATCTAAAAATAAAGTTGAATCCATGTCATATATTAATCCATTGTGTGATATGGAAAGATTTGAGGATGAATATGTATATGATTTTTGTGATAGATTCATGAAATATTTGCTTGATAAAGCATAATTAGAAGACCCAATGAATCATTTTGTGTTGATTTGTTCTATGAGAATTGTGAGCTAGATTTGAGTACCATGCCAGCTGATTGGAAGCCCCCTAACCTTAAGTGTTTATATCAATGGATTTTAGTGATTGAATAAATGGAAGAGAAATATGGAAGTCATCTATTGGATAGATTATGTGATGGTACCTTTCCTAGACTTAATCACATAGATCTAGATGGTATAGTAGAAGACAAGGATAATGCATCATTTAGTGGTGAAGAGTTTGTTTTTGAACAACCCATGGAGAAAATGTATGCAGATGAAGATTAGATTCAAATGTTATCGTGAAGATGTAAGACATGATGAGATACATAAAGCATGTGAAGTCACTCCATTTTCTTTGAAAATATGAAAATGGTGAGTCAATTTACTATATCAAAAGAGGGCTGCAATGATGTGGATGACACTAAAAGTATTTTTTCCTCTATGGACTTCTTTTATACAGTTGAAGATTATGCTCATTTTGAAGTTTCATCTCTTCATGGTGACAATATTAGTGTTGCAGATGTAAATGTGCAACCAGTTGAAACACATTTTTGTCTAGATGATTAGAGGCATTACAATTCTATTTGTAGCCCTAGTGACTATGATTCCTTTCAAGAAAATGAGGTAGAATTGATTTCCTTCAGTGATAAGTACTCCAACAAATATGATGAAAATACTTTTAAAGGCTCACAAGAACAAGATGATGGATATGAATTGGATATCTTATTTGAAGAGGAGATCTATGATAAGTAGTGCTATGGTACACTTGGTCCTGCCTCTTTTACAAGTGTTGAGTGTGGAATTGATGCAAGTGTTAACGATAAGACAAAGGAGTTTGTTGATCTAGGTAATACTCTTGAAAGTGGTGGTATATCAGATGCAAATTACCAAGTGTGTAATGAATTTCAATTGGAGAGATCATCCACAAGTAGTTGCAATGAAGAAATAAATGATGGTTTTCATTTTGACAGTGAAGAATGTAGCCTTGTTGATTGTTGTAGCAGTATGAACCAAGAAGGAGATATGTATGTACAAGGTTCATTAGATGAATCAGTTCAAGTAGTTGATTATGAGGAACATGCATATGTTGATAATATTGAACAAAGAACTCCTATTTCATTTGATGCTTACCTTCTTCTACTTATTATGTTGGTTTTGAATTTATCCCTAAATGTTTGTGCGAGGTTAGTATTGATGTAGTTGTACATGAAAGTGGAAATGTAGATACAAATGTTAGTACAACTAATGACAATTTTTGTAATGGGTTTTCACTTGAAGAATCTGATTGTGCCAATCACATTGATGCATATGAGGATCTCTTTTCTGGATTTGCAACTCATAGTTTCCCTCATGATTAGTATGTTTTAGATTTTCATGTTGGTGCAGCAAGAGGTAATGTTGAGTGTGATACTCTTAGCAATACTAAATGCATTTTGAACACTCACTATGAGGGTTTTATTGCAAAAAAGGATTCTAAGTCTTATGCACCTGCACTTGAATCCTTTTTGAGTGATAACATTACAAATGCTGATAATCTTGTTTATGAACTTGATGTGGAAAGCATTGTTTGGGATGATGATGCATTTTCTAAATGCTATGATTTGAATGTAGACAATGGACTTGTGGATGCTGATAAGTCTTGTTTTCATAAATTTGAGACATGCTAATGTGACTAAGTTGTGTTGTTAGGATGATGATGTTGGCATAAGGTTCTAGTGGAGATGGTTTTTGGATTCTAGTGTTGTCATTGATGGCAATCGAAGTAATCTTTCTAGTCCACTATTATGCATTCAATAACACCGATAGAGGAAGTGAAAATTGTGTGTTACCAGCAGAGTACTCAAGGTACAGGTATCAATTTGATAGCTTCACCCGATCATCATTTTATGTTGTGGATTGATAAAAAAAATTCAAGCATGTAAAACTTATTATTATTAAATCTCGTGATGTTTCTTTTGTGGCTATATGGTTTTGGAGGTCCGGTAGGACATTTTTTTTATAAAGCCAACTTAGTGGAAATAATGTGTAGTAGATGTATAAAGTTGAATTACTCTAATTATCTTCAAGCTTAGATGTTTAATTATTGGTCCTAGCTATTGCATAGCCAACTTTTTTGGATCTACATTGAAATCATCCATTGTTTGGGCCAACAAGTTGCAATTACAGTTATTTTTTGTTAAGCTGACCTATGGCAATTGATACCTTGTGAGTGGATATATTTAGATGATTTGTAATATCATTTGGATGAAAGAAGTAGTTGCACATGTGTATGTTGTGAATGTTCAAGTTGTATTTGAGCGATATCATGCACAATTTCACTTGGGCATATAGATTTTGTGTGCAAACTTGAGCAAAATAGAGAAAAAGTTCAACACCAGTCATTAGGTGAAAAGTTCGACATCAGAGCTAAACCATAACTGTAATCAAGCATTGGTAGATGCTATTATCTTAGTTCATTTTCTTTGGATCTATTCCAAACTATTATAAGGGAAATGAGCCCCATTTTGAGCAGTGAGCTCTAGGCAATGAGCCTGAATGCAAGTGCATTCTCATCTTGTAATATCTCTTTTGAGTATACTCAAAACTTATTATGGATTGGCCATCCACCGTGGTTTTTCCCTTCATAGGGTTTCCACATAAAAATCCTTATGTTATGGTTGTGTGGTTTCTTGCTTTCTATTTTTGCATATTGATTTTGATTAAATGTGTTAAGTTGATCAAAGATAAGGATAAAAGAATTAATTTTCATAGATCACTGATTCACGCCCCTCTCATTGTTGCTTATTTCCAACAATTGGTATCAGATCCTTCTCCTCGAAATAATCCTAATAGCTTGGGTAGATCTTGGAAAGTATATTCAATGGATACAAGCAGTCTTCAACAACTCATGGTGGCCTTGGATGATCTTGACTAGTCAAAATATGAGATCCGAGAACTACAAGAAAGTCTTGAAAATGCAAAAAAAATTATCTAGTCATTGAAAGACAAAATCAATGAATCAAGGGAGAAAAGAAAGGAATTATGCAGTCAACTCAAGAAAAAGAATAAAACTAGTGAAGATGAACAACTCAATCAAAATCTGAAGGAGAAAATAGAAGAATGTGAAAATTATGCCCAAGAGAATGTTGCCTTGAAGCATGAGACATAATCCATCATGATGAAGATGACCAAGGAGTTAAAGGATAGGGAGAAAAATGAAGAAAAGCTTCCACAATCCTTGAGAGAAAAGTATGAACAATGCAGTCAACTAGAGAATGAATTGGAACAAACCAAGAATAATGAAGAGGATCTTGAAAATAAACTTGATGATCTCAGAGATGAACTTGCTATTGTAAATGAGTTTAAGGAAAAATTCAAAGCAAGCTTAGCCAAACTTGATGAATTAATCAAAGGCCAAAGAACTGATGGTGACAAACAAGGTCTTGGATATGAAGAAGGAGAAAGCTTCGGATCTGGACAATGGAGATTTGACCAGAAGATTTTTGGTCAAAGAAAATTCAAACAAGGAAACTAGATGAATAAATCTAGGAGGAATTTGGTAAGGAAACCTAATGCTCAAAGATTTGATGGCTACTATATGCTTGTAACAAATTTGGTCATATGGATTCTCAGTGTAGGAGTAGGATGAACACAAGTAGACCATTACTTTTAGGTTAATTCTTTAATTGCTACAGGTATGGTCATAAGTCTAGTGAATGCAAAATTGCGATGCATAACTTACATAGAGACAACAAATGTTATGCATGCAATAGATTTGGACATGTTGCTAACCAATGAAAATCAAGGAAAATTCAATGGAACAATTGTCCTAGATAGAGAAGTGTTGTTTGCTACACCTGTAATAGATTTGGTCACACCTCCAAATTCTGTTGGAACAGAAGAGGTCCAATAAAATAGAACATGCAACTGAATGTTAAGGGAAAAGGAAAAATCACTACAGATGAAATCAAGAAGTAGATGTAGAAGAAATGGGTGAGGAAGAATCCCTCTATAGACACAAATGGATCCGCACTAGAAGCCTCTTCTAGTAATACCTCTAGAAACTAATTGTAGGTCTTTGCCATAGGGGGAGCTATCAAGAAAATATTTTAAATCCTCTACAAGTGGCTGGTACTATAATTCGATGAGTCTAGTAGGAAATCGAGTGTTCGTTAGATATTGTGGAATGAATCTAAGGTATCAATGAGGATTATTGTTAGTCTACACAAACATTGTTTGTCCTGGAATATAAAAAGTCTGAAAACCTACAGAATTAGGGCAAGAGCATTTATTACAAAAAGTACAAAGTACAAAGTTAAGTTCAATGACAATAAAAGAACCATTTTCACTCTCATTTATCACATTGCATTCAAGTGAAAGAAGTCTAAAGTGCTCTGAGGTAATCCTTGCTAAAGTGGAAAAGAGATTCAAACTCAAAAAAAGAATCTATGAATCGACCTCCATTTCATCTCCTAAAGGTATTTATAGAAAAACCTGTAAATCTGTGTACTCTCAATCATGTCTACCTCACTATTGGCTGAAGTCAAAGATAGGCCGCGTCCAAAGTTTAAGTGGCACCCATACAAATTGGTAGACACTAAGACCCTAGGTACATTTTCTTTCATGTCATAAGATGTTTTGCACATTGAAGATATTAGGGCATATGTGCATGTGAACATTGAGGATTTGGGTAGTGCTTAGCTGCTAGAATTATATTCTAACCATATAGTGCAAGATGATTTCTCTATGAAACCTAAATTCCAAACCCTAGTGGACAAGAAATTTGTGCAATACGAAAAGTTTCCCATATTTGAGGAGGATGAGTGCGTTCGATACATTATGAGAAGAGTGCATGATGAGTTCATGTGGCTAGATATACCATTTAAAATCTCTAAGGAAGCTATTTGTGTAGTAACAGGTTTAAACTCTTCCGGTAGACTCCCTATATTGAAGTCCATAAAGAATGATGATGTCACTAAAGCAACTAGCTCTCATTGGGATAGAAGGGCAATGACCATAGAACGTATTGCAGAGGTTGATGTTAAATTTTTGTCCATGATCATAGGGTATAAGATCTATCACTCGAGTTAGGAAAATTCAATATCTAGAACTACCATCTATACAACCTATGAGATGATTAAGTAGAATGTAGATTATGATTTATGTGAAGTGCTCAGAGGGAAACTTCTTGAAAATTTAAAGAAGATCAAGAAGGACAAAAATAACATGTTCAAGTTCAGAAACCTTCTAATCTATTTGTATTTTTACTTCTCAAGTGAAGTACTAGGTTTCGATAAAGTTCAGTGGAGAAATGATAGTCCAATAGCAGTACAAATCTGGGATATACTATGTAGTCTTGGAAATTGGGAGACCCACAACACAATCCTGTGGGGTCATTTCAAAAAAATAAAAAAAATGCATGCTAGAGAAAGGATACCTAAAGCCATAGTAGAATAGTACAAGGACTCCATATGCTTCATGATTGATATTGAGTAGTGTTATATGGAAGCTACTGATCCTAGGTCAGTTTGGATCATGCCAATGGGATATAAGGTAGATGGAAATATTCTGAAGATGTATACAAAACATCTGCTAAACTCACCTCTAGATCCTAATGAAGAAAGGTTCAGATAATACACTGAGAAAATTCTACAAGTTCATTTAGATTTAAGGAAACTAGAGTGTCCATTAGGAAAGTAAGAAAGGAAACTAAATTTTTTGTAGAGAATATGGGTATTCCAGTTGAAAAACTGAAAGAAATATGAAGAAAAAGGGATGAAACTGAAGCAACAAAGGAGAAGGAAAAAGAAAAAATAGCTGGTCTAGGAATATCTTCAGCTAGAGCAACTAGGAGTTCCCCTGCTACACAACCAAATAAGGTTGAAGCCTTTGGAAGAAAGAAAAAGAGAAAAAGTTCAATAACTTACAAAGCTACATCCACAAAAGGGGAAGAAGAAACAAATTCAGAAGAGATAGTAAGAGAATTGAAGGCTACTGGGACTCATGTGGTCAAGTTGGACAAAAGGAAGCCTTGCAGAAAAAGAGAATAAGCTCAGAAGAAGCCCAAAATTGTCAAGCCCAGCATGTCTATGGAAGAAGTTGAAAATGCAGCAGTAGCTGATTGTAACCTCAAGCCTTTTTGTGATCTATTTGAGACTTTTGATGATTTTAGTAAGAAGATTCTTCAAGAAGTTACAGCTAAGCACCTAAATGATTTCAATAAAACTCTTGTTGAGATTATGTCTGGCTTACCTACAAGCCTATATAAAGCTTTGGAGTGAAGGAGGGTATCTGCCAGAATTGAGGAACAAAACTTGAGAAAAAGGGTTGCTGATTTGTGCCTAGAGATGGGGATTGAAGAAATTGACTCACTTCTTCTAAAAGTTAAACAGGAATTCAAAAGCAAATCAAGAATAAAAAAACTCATGATTGGTGACACTGAAGTTGTGATGAGTGAGACTAAGGGAATTTTGGAAGAATTCTTGTCTAAAGAAAAAGGAAAATATTGAAGAATTTAATACTAAATAGGCTAAAGGTCATGAAGAAGTAAATATGGAAGTAAATAAATCAGAAGAAAGAAATGCAGATGAGGTAGTAAAAGAAGGGAATGAAAATGAGGAAGTAGAGGTGTTAGGAGAAGAAAAAGAAAACGTGGAAAACATAAATGTATCTGATTCTCTGGTATTTGAGGATACTCTAACTCCTTCCAATATTGAAAGTGTTGAGACTCCTGCAATGACTAAGAACCAAATTGAGGAGATTGTTGAAGGTAGAAAAGTTCCTACTGAAGAAAAGGAATCACCTTAAGCCATTCTAGAAGCTCAGTATGAAATTGTCAAGGGAAAGCAGCTAGAAATCAGCCCAAAGAAAGCAAAAGATTCCCTATTGGAGCAGGAAGTTGTATCAGATTATGAATTTGATGAGAATTCAATCAATTTATCTACCTTATCTCCAATTTAGATGCTAAAAGTCACCAAAATAGCTCAATAAAAAGAAAATGAGAAAATATTGAAATCTCACATTGAAGATAGTGAGTTGTTGATACTTGCCTCTAGAGTTCTATAGAAACTACTACCTACGCATGCTTTGGACCCATCAGGATCCACCTCAGGTGAGTTAAAAATGTTGATAAATTATGTAGATTCTCATTTCAAATCTTTTGAGGATTCAACCTTGGTTAAAGTGAGAAAGGAATTTAAGGAGGAAAGACTTGGCAACCTAAACAAGTTAATCTCTAGAGACAGGAAGCTATTAGAAAGTTGGATTCAACATACTCAAAGTGCTATAATTGAAGGAAGAAATGTACAAAAATCCTACTTAATCCTACAAAAATTTATAGCTGCAAATGAAAAGAAGATAAAAGACATTGAGCAACTGTTGGTTATTATTTCCAACAACCTTGATCCTTTGGCTAGAAGTGTGTGTCTTTGGGATTGTTAGGTAATATCCTTGCTTGACCAAATAAAAAATTTAAAGTTTAAGAACAAAAGAATCATTAGTAGAGTAAGTGACTTAATGGGATTGATTAGTACAAAAATTGAGATGATGGCGAATGCTTTAAAGGAAGTAAAAAGTGTTGTAATTTCCCATGATTCGGTAAGTTTGGACGAATCAAAAACTTTATCCTATCTTCTATGTGGTCACATCACCATTTTGGAAAGTCTGAGGAGTATTTGGGACTCCACCCTTAGTGAATTAAAAAAGGTCTTTGAAGACATTTTCCAATTATTGTAAGTCTCCAGATAATACTGAAATTTTTCCATTGATGTCAAAGGGGGAGAGAGAGTGTAGTGAAAATGGTCTTAATATTATTAGGGGGAGTAATATTTTGTAGTGGTACAGTATTCAATATTTTGTAATCCGACAGTATGTTAATCTCGACACTTAGTCATTTTTCACTAAGTGTTGCCATCAATGCAAAAGGGCGAGATTGTTGGCATAAGGTTCTAGTCGAGATGGTTTTTGTCTTCTAGTGTTGTCATTGATGGAAATCGAAGTCATCTTTTTGGTCCGCTTCTATGCATTCAGTAGCAGTGATAGAGGAAGTGAAAATTATGTGTTACCGGTTGAGTACTCAAGGTACAGTGTATCCAGTTTGATAGCTTCACCGGATCATCATTTTGTGTTGTGGATCGATGAAATTGTTTTTCAAGAACGTAAAACTTATTATTATTAAATCTTGTGATGTTGTGTTTGTGGCTATATCGTTTTGGAGGTCCGGTAGGGTTTTTTTTAATAAAGATGACTTAGTGGAAATAATGTGTAGTGGATGTATAAAGTTGAATTATTCTAATTATCTTCAAGCTCAGATGTTTAATTATTGGTCCTAGCTATTGCATAGCCAACTTGTTTGGATCTACATTGAAATCATCCATTGTTTGGGCCGACAAGTTGCAATTACAGTTAATTTTTGCTGAGCCAACCTATGGAAATTGATTCCTTGTGAGTAGATATATTTAGATGATCAAACATATCCTTTGGATGGAAGAAGTAGTTGTGCGTGTGTATGTTGCTTAATGTTTAAGTATATTTTTGAGCGATATCATGAGCAATTTCACTTACGCATAAAGATTTTGTGTGCGAACTTGAGCATAATAGAGGAGAATTTCAACATCAGTCAGCAGGTCAGAAGTTCGACATCATAGCTAAACTAGAATTGTAATCAAGCATCGGTAGATGCTATTATCTCAGTTCATTTTCTTTGGATCTATTCCAAACTATTGTAAGGGTAATGAGCCCCATTTTGAGTAGTGAGTTCTAGGCAGTGAGCCTGAATGAAAGTGCATTCTCATCTTGTAATATCTCTTTTGAGTATACTCAAAACTTATTGTGGATTGGCCGTCCACCGTGGTTTTTCCCTTCACAGGGTTTCCATGTAAAAATCCTTATGTTATGGTTGTGTGGTTTCTTGCTTTCTATTTCTTCATATTGATTTTGATTAAATGTGTTAAGTTGATCAAAGTGAAGGATTAAAGAATTAATTTTTTAGATCACCAATTCATCCCCCCTCTCAATGTTGCTTGTTTCCAATAGATGATAAATTGGCCTATGATGCAATTAAATTGAAGGAGTTACAAATGTGTGAGCATTCTTTGCTTACAACACTGGAGAATTATACATTTGGTCTAAGGAATGATACATTTTCTAAGCTTAATCATTATAAGGGGGATAGCAGATATGAAGACACTGTGTTTTCATATGGTCTTGATCAATGCCCTCATATCTTGTCACTTTCCACAAAATAAAAAAAGGTAGCGAGTGGAAGTGAGGTAGTTTGTATGATTTGGTTACCATGTGAAAGAAAAGCCAAACATGGAGAAAGTTCTTTGTTGTTTAAAGGTAGTCTAACACTTGTTTTTGTAGAAAGGAGGTTACTTGTGTTGTTGTGATGTGGCAGAGGTAAATGTGGGTTGAGGGAGATCAACTCCTTTAACATATTGGTGTTTGAAAGAGGTAAATAGTGGTTCTTCTTTTCATTTGGTTGCTTGGGGCCATCAAATGAGGTTTAAAAAATGGAACAAAGGAGCAATTCTTGAGCACCCAATGGATTTGGAACTTGGTCTACTCCCTAGAGATTTGGAATCTCACCATGCCCACAAGGGGCATGCATCCCTGAACATGCACCACTAATGGAACCTTCAAATTTTCAAATTTGAAGTGCCTATACCTCTTCAATGCATCGACATAGCCTAGGCTTGCATCTTGTCAAATCTACCCCTGAGACCCTCTTTGCTAATTAATATTTTACAACTCAAAGCTCATATTGCAAATACATTTGGTAGAATGTTTTTTGGTACATATGGTAACATGTGTGCTCAAGGATGAGTTTTGATGGGTCATTTAATTGTTTTATAACTGTGACTAGGTCAAAATTGGTGTTCCATAAAGTTTCAAATTTTGAAATTCTAAAGGAAAAGTTCATTTCTCATTTAGGTCCAAAACATCTCCAACTCCATTTTTGTCAAAATCAAAGATCATATGATGCATTATTTTAATGCATTTCAGTTGTGGCGAAGGTATCTGGCGGGCCAATTTAAAAAGGAGGTCATAGAAATCTCTTGACGATGTAAGTTTTGAGGAAATGGGTTTTCCCTAAATAATTGATAATGTCCCTACAAAATTTTTTATGGCTCCAAGTGTCTTGGTTTTCCCACAGTGAACTTTCCTTGTTTGGACGACAAGTGTAATTAAAAAATTATATACTCTCTAAGGTTTGAAAATATAATATTTAAAATACTTGAGTATTTTAAATGTTATAAAATGACAATGCATGGGAATTTTAGGGAAAAATTAATTGTTTTGAAAATTTTATAAAGTCTTAACTTTAATAAAGCATGCTTTCCTTGTTTGCACGTGGAAGCTCATGCTCACAGTAGCATTTTCTTGCAGGGAAGTGGGGAGAATGTTGGGAGCACTGTTTGGGGCAGATTTTGATCTACAATTTCTATTGCAGTGAATATTGAAGTGCTTCCTTCTCCATGGAAGTTTCTTCTAGAGCATTTTGGGCAGATTCAATCAAGTATTGTTGTAGGATGAATAGCTCTCACTTTTTTGGCTTGACGGAAAGGTTTTGGGGGCTATTATTGGCTCAAAATTTCTGCTCCATGGTCTGAAATCACACAATGATCATTACTATTAATAGGGCAGTGATTTTAATCATGTTTGTGATGAATTTCAGGTTCTTGCATCAATCAAAATACCCCTGCACTGTAAAAAACGACCCAAATATGAATGAATTAGTCATATATGGTTTGAGGAACAAGCTTTCATCACTAGCCCATGGGGGCAAGTGCTGACAGCAGCATCAACTGGTGGGGGAACAGGGAGGCTCCATGTAGCCCTTCTCAATGCTCGTGAACCTTATAAAATTTATAAAGGAAATGCTTAAAGTTTATTTTAACGATGCTAATATTTTTTTTATAAAGTGTTGTACACTCAAATATATAATCACCTGCCAGCCCGCGTGACTTCATGCTTTTGTGAAAAGAAGGTAACGGGGAGCGAGGAGAGGCCATGGTGGGCCCAAGAGTTTTTTTTAATGGGGATATTTAAAAGAAAGTGTTTGAGTTCTTCATTTGTTTTGTTGGGGGAATAATTTAGAATAGAATGCATGGGTAAATATATTTTTATATTGCTCAAGAAAGAGGTAAAATATCCCACATGGTAAGAGAAAATATTTTTAAATGTAAAATGTAAAGTGAAAATGCAGCCCTATGAAATGTTTTAAATGTCTCCATAGTAAAAAATTTAAATGTGGAATAATGTATGAGGCACGGGTGAAGTATTTTATATTGCCCAATAATGAAATTAAAAGCCTCCATTATTATTTAAGTAAGAAAAATTTATTTGCTAGGAAATACAAATGTTAAGAGCATGGGTAAAGGGTATGTGCAGGATCATGATGGGCCAAAAAGTGGCAATATGATGGGTATTTGTAGGGTATGTGGCTGACGACTTTCTTTTTTACCCAAAATTGACGAAATGAAAAGGGTTTTTAAAGGAGATTCTTAGCTTTCCACCAATATAAATTATGCTTTACTTTGAATTTAATAAATAATAATTATTTATTTTCTATTTGAATTACGACTAAAGTCCCGATTGATAGGTTGATTGAAAAACATCTATAGCTTTCAAATGGTATCACATTTTTCAAATCCAAAACATGCATCACATTCTATGTTTCACATAATATAGGATTATAAAAAGAAAAATTGAATTTCATGAAGTTTTGACCAAGTTAAGGTGGTCGGACATACGAGTTTTATATTTTTTAAAAGTTGTAATAAAAAATCATAATTAATTATTTACTTGGAAATAAATTACAAAAAAATATGCATCACATCTAGACATGAGTCCTCTACTTATGTCTAAAATATTATTAAAAAATATTATCGTTTTATTGTGGTTAGGGTGGTCAGACAGACACCTACTTCTTATTTTTTCCCTGAAATTTAAGGACTACTACATTGAAATTTCAAATTTTCACCAAATAGATTTAAAAAAAAAAAAAATAAACCTAGTAGTTTAGAAACTAGATTCAATTTTATACAAATTCTATTAGTACATATTTTTGAAATAATATAGATAACTTATTCAAATTTTTACATCAAGTTGCCAAACTCTGATTTTTCTAATTTTTTTGCCACTTAAGGGCCTGTTTTTTCCATGATGATCCTGCACATACCCTAAAAAAAAAAGTAGATTAAAAGCTTTCATAGAGGAGTAAAATTATTTGTAGTTGCAGGGAAAAATGAAGAAGAGTAAAGGGTTTTCTTATAGTGAGATAAATCTTTCATTTTCTAGGTGAAAACAAAAGTTACAGATGAATGAGGTTTTTCATTGCTTAGTGGAAAAGAATGTTGGATTTTCACGATAAAATCAAATTTTCTATTGCAACGTGGGAAAGAAGTGGGAATAAAGTGTAGATTGAAGATTCTTTCAGGATTGATGGCAGTTATTGATCAAAGGGGTTGGGTTTTCCAGGTGTTTGCAATGGATCTCCATTTAGGATTTTGTATTTTCCTTCAGTGCAGATTTTTTGTTTCATTGAAGAGGTTTCTTACTGTTTGGTCTCATGGGAATACCATTTTGTAACAGGTCTTTAATGAAGAAGTGTTGGTTTTACTTATTGGGGTTTTCTAAGTCATGTAATAAAGAATATATTTCTAGGGCACTATCATATTTGAATGTAAATAATGAGATATTATGAAGTTGTTGTCGAGATCCATAGTATGTATTGCATAGATTATGAATATAAGAAATCATAGATTCCTGGTATTTGTTTTCTTTCCTTTCCTTGAATGTTTATTTAGTGTTATTACTATCATTCAAACAGTGAATTAAATTGTATTAACATAGGTAGATGTGTATGCAACTATGTGCTGGGATTATTAAGAATGATTAGTTGAGTTTCTGGTATCAATGGTCTAAGGCATCATCTGGTAGGCATAGTTATGATAGATTGAATGTTGTAATGAGTTTTAGATTACATAGTTTAGGTGACTCCACCCTGGAATAGGGAACTAATCTTTAAATGTTGCAGTTTCATGAGATTATTTTGTGAGAAACTACAATTTTAAAATTAAATTTACTTATCTATCTTGTTTTGAGTGTGTGTGAAATTTAATGCTCTACATCTCTCATGTTTAAGTTAGGCATTACCATGGAGGTTAGCCAAACCTCAAGAGTATTGTTTTTGTTAAACATGTTTAAAGGAGAATCATCTATTTACAGTGTTCTAGGTACTTTGGCACAAAATTATATGTAAGTATACTATTATGATCACCCTCCCAGGTTTCATGAGCCCAAAGTGTAGAGGAGAAAGTGTTTTAATTCCATGTCTCGTTCGTTGGTCAAATCTCTCCTTGAATCTGACCATTAGGCCTAGTAGCCCTTTAGGATTCAAGTGGATTATAGATTTGGGAACCAACATGATCTCCAAATTTTCACCTTCCTATGGTGAAATCAAAATGAAATAATTATGGGGAATAAAGAAAGAGATAACCCAAATACATTAGGAAAAATTACTGTGTAGGTGAGAGACTAAATGGATCCCTCCCGAGGAAGATTGGATAAAACTTAACTTCTATGGATACTCTAAAGGTAATTTTGGCATGGCTACTATGGGAGGAGTGATAAAAAATCACAATGGTATCTTTATTGAAGGATATGCCAAAAATATTCGGATCTATTTAGTAATATTGTTGAAGCTACAATGGATTCGTGGGGTGTCAAGAGATTAAAAGAGAAAGGATTTGATAAAGTAATTATTGAAGGAGATTCAATGTTCATGATTAACATCTTGAAAGGTAATTGCATAATATCATACATGATAATAGACATTATGGAATACTATAAAAAATTGATAGGAAATTTCCTTCAATACAGGATAATCCACACCTATAGGGAAGGAAATACGGTAGTTGATGTTTGTTCCAATGAAGGAATCCTATGCCATGAATGGGCTAGTTGGAGGTTCGATCAAATCCTACATAAAATAAGAATTAATTTTTAATGAAATGCTTGAAACTAGAAGGGAGTTTATTAAGCATAATAATCTTTAAGTTGAGATGACATTCTAAGAGGAAAATTTAAATGATGTCAACTAATTTTTTTTGAAAGATATTAATCCTCTTCATGTTATGAGAAGGGTTCAAAAAGTTTCTATCGTTTTGGAGAAGATAGTATTATTGTTGGGCAAAAAAGGATGTTGATCAACAATTAAAGAATAGAAGAAAACTAGGATATTTAAACTGTCATTTTGAGAAAAGAGTTGTCCTTATAATCATTTCCCTCAAGGGCACAAATTTATCCTACCATTTCATCCTTCAAATGTTATCAATTTTTTTTAAATAGATGTAATTATGGAAATGAATGGCATCCAAATTGGTAACATGAGTCTTAAGTTATTTCCCACCTCTTTTAGGATAATTAAAATGTTTGAGCCTTCTCTCAAGTGTAGTACCTTTGACATGTGGATTATTTTGTAGGAAAAAAATATTATTAGTCAGATGTTGTGACCAACTATATTTTATCCTCTTTAAATGACAACCCTTTTAACAAGGGTTTTGTTGTTCCCTACACACACACGCCTCGTTCGGAATGGGGAACCTCTTTTCTTTTGCCTTGTCAGGTCGTTTTGTCACCGCCTCATTTTTCATGCCCTTGTTTTGGTGTCCTAAGTGGTCAGTGTGCCTCTAAAGTCTCATGTTGAGTTTGCCAAATTTTGTCCCCTCCAATTTTGCTAAGTCCTGATGCCTTACGAAACCTCCTTGGCAGTTTGCCTCTGCCAATGACCTTGGGACCTAGCAGGCCCACCCCACCAGGTTTCCCTGGCCGCGTTTCCTCCGGGTGTTCATCATTCCCAAATCGCAGAAGGCTTGCACCTTCCTGAACCCTGGAGCCCAGATCCCTCTTTGTCATAAGTAAAACTTGTGGAAAATTTGAGCTGCCTTCATCCCCACTGGGCCTGCTCCAACGGAATTTCGATTTGACCTCGTCATTCTCGATGACCAACTATCGACGGAACTCCTCCCACCAGGCCCTGAGCACCCATTCACCGGTAATTTGCAAAATCAAGTTTCGAATGGCCACAATGTTGCATGCTTCCGACCCTCAGACCTCGGACCTCTCGCCGCCATCTGCCAATTTCAAATTCACCAACTGATGAGTCAGTCATACAAGCATTAAATGAGACCATTAATTGCATAATAGGGTATAATTATTGGGCCCCAACCTATCATTTTCATTTTTTAGCATTGCATAGGAGATCAGAGCACTTGCCAGAAGAGATCAACCATCCACCGCCTAAAGCCCGCGCGTTCAAGATCATCGTTGGACCTCCTGTCATCAATCCCACCTAATCTTTTGTCAGGATTTCGAGGTAGGTTTTCCATTCATTAAAATGAAAATCTCTTTATCACTTTATGTTTAAAAAGATGAACAAACATGAACTAAAATGAATCCATCTAGTAGAGTGTGCTAATACCCACAAAACCCACATTTTGGAAATCTAAAAAACCTTCAAATTGGCCTCCTTTGATTGGACCAGAATTAAAAACTGTCGCCGCCATTCGTCGTGCAGAGCATTCATTCTCTATGGGCTCAGAACCTCTCTTCACCATTAAAAAAATCAAACAATAAACTTTAGAGCGACGAAAAGCCCTCTTGGGCCTGCTAGCCTGAGTTGCCCTAGGCTAGCCACTGTGAAAACCTAACTCAAAGGCCGCTTGCATCCCCACCTCTGGACCCAGCCCTTTAGGTTTCCATCACCGGATTTCCTCTAGGCATCCACCATTCCCAAATGGCAGAAGGCTTATGCCTTCCCGAACCCCGGGCCTCAGAATTCCCTTTGTTGTTCAAAATTTGAAACCTTAAAATTGCTCTGCCCTTGTTCTTCCGGGCCCTGGACTGCAGATGGAACCGTCGTGGAGGTTCCATTGTTTTCAACGGTTGAGGCATAATGTCTCCTCGTCTCCCTAGCCCCGGCCTTTTGTCTGCCGTCACTGCCTACCGAAATTTACCTACTGAGTTTCCCTTCACCTTTGCCCACTGTGCAAGAGAAAAACGGTCATAGCTTTCTGGGCCTCGGGGTCTGACCATCCAATTGCCATTAGAAAACTTGACGAAGATAGCTGTCGACCAAACACTCCTCCAGGTCCAATTTGCCGGGATGCTCCATCCGGGTTTCCATTTTTGGATTTCCATTCCAAAACGACGAGACGTCGATGACTTTCCGCCCCTCTAGGCCTGAACCACCTACCATCCTTCAGCCTTTCAAGTCTTGGACCTCAAAGTTCTGACCTCAAAACTCCGTCTCCCCCAAGCCATTCGAGACAGCAAACTACATACAGCTTTCCAGGCCTGAACCTCCAGGAGCCCCAAAAGTAACCTAAATGACCTCAAATTTGAAAACTAATGCCTACCTAGGTGCTCAAATTTAGCCCTCTTCAGCATGCACCCCCCAAACCATCAAAAGGTGAAGACGGGAGAAGCCACCTGGATGCCCTGACCTATTTTCCCTTTCAAAATAGCATTCCTGCTAGGGAATTTTTCCCCCTTAGCCCAGATTATCTGAAATTCTTCAAAACGTGACCAACCGCATAGATAAAAGGAAAAGGTTTAACTTCATTAACCACATGATGTTTAATTGATTTAGTCTGCAGGATTTTGACTAACACTAATGCTTTTATAACTGATTATCCTCATTATGTCCATGTCTACAGGATATATGGAATCAGGTGCAGGACCCTTGGGGGCATATGCAAAAAGGGACAAAGGAAAGAAATTAGGCAAGACTCCTCGTGGGAAGGAGGATAAAGACCAGATGAAGTTCCAATTCCAGGGTGAACCTCTATGTTCGAAAATCGCCACGAACTGGAAGGAAATCATAGACACCAATATCTGCCATGTCGATATTGATGAATTTAAATGAAAGGTCATAATTCACCCAAAGATAATAATGCCAGATTAATTAGGCAGAGTGGAATCACAAAAGCTGCAAGCTTCCCCCATCTCTCATTGCCCCTAAGCTAGTCATGACCTGTCGACAGGCCTACCAACCCAAGACAAGGACCATCATTGACAGAGATGGGAATATTCTAGCTAACATGTCAGTAGAGGGAATCACAAAAACTTTCCACATTTCTACCTTTGAGAAAATGGAAGTGCCCATGATGGAGGAGGGAAAGGCGACTTGGGATGAAGACCCAGTGGGTTGCAAGAGGTTGATAAACCAATTCTGGCTCAAGGAGAAAAGAGGCAGTGCTGCAAAGGTCCCTTAGGAACTCTTTCACAGTGATTTCCATGAAGATTACCATGACCTAGTCACCATGTTGAGCTAGGTAATGGGCCTTCCTTCTGCCACATTTTTTCAGGAATGGATGGTGTACTTTGTTGAAAAAATCATCCATGGGAATGAAGATGTCACCACGAAAGCCTTATTCTACTAGGGAGGCATTATTAGGAACTGCTTCCATGAGTAGTTCATAAATGTAAAAAAGAGCTCCAAATTCTACATGACCTCCTATCTGGTCTATTCACTGGTAGAAAAAAGGAAATATAATAGACTATTTGTGGCATTGGAAGAGGAGCCAGGCCAAAGACTGAAAGCCTATGACTGATATCCCCAACTCCAATTTAGAAACTTTAAGGAGTACTGCAGGGTGAATGATGCCTTTATTGGTCACATTATCCAGTTGCTCAGAGGGGATTTTGAGAGGAGGGTCTCTTACAGTGCGTGGGAATTCCTAAAGCAATACGCTTTCTTGTTCCTACAATTTCCCAAATTCACCTACATTTGTGCCTAGGGTTTCACTGAAAGACCAAAGAAGCTGCCTCGGTACCCAAATGACTGGATTATACAAATGGAACTCTCCCGACAGATGCAACATGTGCACACCATCCTCAACAAAAAAAATTGGTAGGGATCTCTTATCCCTTGACCTACGGTTAGGGAATGTATAAATTGCAATCTTCCCAGTGTGTTGGGAAATCAGAAAAGGAACTGGAAAAATACCACTTCAAACTACACACTACTCACTCACAGGTGGACCCGTATGGACACATGACAAAAGCGCTGGGACCAAAATACACCTACTTGCATCATGTTGAGAATTTCTTGGCAAAATGCCAGGATGACAAAGAGGTGCATGCCACACACTACATGAGGATGACTGCATACTTCGTAAGAAGGGTGCAACTATTCCCTATACTGGATCAAGTTGAGGAAGATGAAGGCACTATCATGAATCCCCGATATAACGTAGTCTCCAATCTGTCACTGCCTACAATTGATTGGGATGAATAGGAGATCGATGACCTTGACATTGTGACTAAACCCATGGTGGCCCAAACTAAAGAATGGGTTAAAAGACAAGTGGGCCAACTAAAGCAACAAGGAGAGGTCCTAACATATGAATGACTCAAAAGTGAGCACAATGCCATTGAAGATGTCGACACTACAGTTTCAACGGGAGAGACATTCAAATCTCCTCCACTCACTAGGTCAAAAGAGAGGAAAGGGACCAGAACACATCAGTCTTCGAATCCCAAGGTATAAACAAAGAAAGATTCAGGAGGCTCACCTTCCAAGAAGCCCAAGCAAATAGGGGGCACCATGGAGCAGCCTGTAATCCAAGAAGGTGAGAAAGAAATCATAGATTAGTTAGAACCTCTTCTGACTCCCCTTGTCTCGACTGCCCCATCATTTGTCTCCCTAGCCATTGTTGCCACATCCCTGCTGGTAGTAGATATCTCAGTCCATCTTTCCCCTTCACCTCCGGCTGGGCTCGTAATAGTGATTGACTCTTCCTCCGTCGTGACTACTCCTCTTTCCTCTGCCACCATGTCACCTACCATATCACTCCCATTAGCCACAGTAATAGCACCAATTCCTGCTCCCACATTTCCTGAGGCTTTCTTAAAACACATGCAAAATCTCCCTTTTGAGCTCTCCCAAATATTTATGGACCCCACCCTTCAGGCTACCTTAGCACAAGTCCTCGCTACTGCTAAGCCTTCACAACCTCCAACGAGACCACCAACAATGGATGCTACAATGTTAATTTTTGAGGAGTGGGAGAGGTAGGAGCAAGAAGCCTCGAAGCCAATTGAAGAGGAGGCCGATGAGTACCATGAACACCCAGAGTATGAACATTAGAAAATTGACAGGGTGGCCTACAAAGAGGAAGGAATGGACTCTTCTAGGAGCTGAGACGAGGAGGGAGATGCCAGTGGTAAGGTCATCATACAAACCTTTGATGATGATCTTGAAGAAGAGATGGCTTGACAGTTGAAACATGATGAAGAAGAGACAGAAAGTTCACCTTCCATGAAGGAACAGGAGGGCAACAGGATAGCGGAAAATGTAGAAATCCCTACAGGGAAAAAAACTAGAGATTGTGCCACCTCCTCCTAGAGGAGAAGAAGATAGAGAAGAAGAACAACCCGAGGAGTACATGCACAAGGTCGAACAGATTGAAAAAATAAAGGAAAAGGAAATTGAGGTAGGAGGAAGTCCCCAAGGGAAATTGATTACTAAACCTCCCATCAAACACCTCACGTTCATCCAAGATTCTCATGAGGAAGAGGGAGAAAACACCAAAATGAAAGGTGCACAAACGAAACTGCAAACGGGGCAAGGTGAAGGTGATCAAGAGTCACCAAAAGGAGAGTCTGCCATGCCCGAGTGGTTGGAGAGGTAGCTTGAGAAGAGGACTCCCACTCTGAAGGATCCAAGAGTGAGGCTAGAGGCTATCCTAGCCTGAGCATAAATCTCAACCAAGAAGAAGAAGAAGCTCAAAATTATATCCAAGGTAACAATGGATGCTTCCATGTCTTGAACTATACAGATAGCAACACCCGTGGTAGGCCGGGAGGGTGTAAGCTATAATGTTTCCACCATTAATTTGGGGACTACTACTAGATAGCAGAAGGTGGGACATCTTGAAGAGTCAGTGGCTATAGTGGTGCACCTGATAAGATAGGACAAGGTCTCGAAGGACGAACTTAAAGCACAGGTGGCCGTCTAGATGGATTACATCCAACAATGGTCTTTAGTGGATGACATGCCTACCACATCCGTGGCTCCACCCCAACTACTTTCCAAAGAACAAATTGACAAATTAGAGAAGAGAAAGAACTTGGACAAGACTACGGAGAGCTGGTTCCGACAAGTCATGTATGTGGGGAACATGGGTATTTGTCAGGCTATTCAGACAACCAACAAGTTCCTGGATCTTCAACAATCTCTAGAGAGCACGAGGAAGCTCTGCACCGGCTTCCCTACAACATATGGTTCCACCTATCCTAAGATTGAGGTCATCCTCTAGTTACCAAAGGCCACATGGGAAAAGAAGCTTGCATTCAAAAGAGATGATCACTAGTTGGTGGACATATGGAGGCAAGATTTTGATAACACAAGGAAGAGGTTGGAACAAATACTGGATAAAGTGGATCTAGATATCAAATGGGTCAAGGAAATTAGGGCGGACTGCGCCTGTTATCTGAAGCTGATGATAGAATATGACATTCCCATGGTGCAGATGGATCCAAAGAAAATAAAGCTTTATTTCCGTAAGAGGATGGAGGATGGGGTGTCTAATGAAATAATCCTAGATTTTATGAGTTTTTCCGCCTATTCCTTCACCCAATCGGAGCTATTTCAGGATCAGACCGCAAAGTATGATGAAGAATAGAAAAAACTTGATGACAACTCAGAAGAATGGAGTTATCAGATGCTGCGGTCTAAGATAATAGAATTTGAAAAACTCGAGCCGGTGATTCTAAAATTCATGGAATATGCAGCTTTGAAGAAGTAGGAGGGAAACCCTATTATTAGTGAAGAGCTCCTGAAGGAATAGCTACAACAGAAAGAGCAATTAGGAAAAGAAAAAAATGCTACAGTGTTGTCACTAGAGGACAAAATAGGGAAAAAGACAACAATCTAATTTTAAATTGTAATATATTCCGGGTAGGTGAAACCCTATTTTGTAAATAATCTTGGCCACACAATGAAAATCAATCATGACCATTCATTTATCTTTTTGAACACTATAAATAGGGGATCTCCTCTCATTTTCAAAGAGAGTTGAGTTGTTGTAAAGACATGCTGCTGAAATTTATAATGAAAATATATTGACTTGGTGTATTTTATGATTTCTCCACATGTTTCATGGTTCAATCTCCATTGTTAAATGCTTTGTTTAGATTTACATAGCTGATTTTTAGTTAGATCCAAAGTGATTAGATAGACTTTAGTCATGCTGTTCAGTGATTGTAGAAATTTTTGCTATGTTGATGCCTTCCAGCCCATACTTTTTGTTGTTTGCTACTAGTAAATGGCCTTGCAATGTTAGCCCGGGCTAAAAAATCAAGTTGCTCTTTAAATCTTTACCTTTATTCATGCATGTAAATGTTGGATGAATGGTAAAATATTTGCAGACCTTTGAAGATAGCATAGATTTCACGATACTATAGATCTCTTGGTTAAGTGGAATTCTATTGAAGGGAGTTGTCCATAGCATAACCTTCATGATCACTATTCACAGTTAGTTGCAAATCCAAAAACCTTCTCTCTTCCTATCTCTTTTTCCTTTTTTCTAAGAAACAGTCTGTGTCAAGGTTCATTGCACATTGTAAAGCCAAACTTAAAGAAAACATTGAAGTTTCATATTGTTGTTTGAACCTACAACAAATGACATCATAACCCCCACTTTAGAAACTTCAAAAATTTAAGATACATTCCACATCCAGCTACATAAGTCCCCCTCGTGATTATCAGCAAAATCACATCAAATATCAACTGAAGAATTCCATGCAAGTCATGACCTGACACTTGAGAGACCTTGGGGAGATTTTTAGCAACTTGCTGTTGGAAAATTTCCTTTCAAGAGAGGTAGTGCACATATGCATTACTTGTGTTGAGAAAGTGTGTAAAAACAACCATCAACATAATTGACGCTAGAAGGAGGGCCTTGTGAAGCTGGATCGAATCAGATCATTCTCCCTGGAAAGATTTCAAAGAGTTTTACGATCGACACCAAACAAGGGAGAATTTCAAGAGTTGCAGCCTCCTGCAAGGGAAAAAAAACTAAGGGAGGAGACGTTGCTTCTTCCTCTTCCTCCATTCCACCCACTTCCCTTCCACCTTCACCTTCATTCAGCTTTTGTTCATCTTCCACCTAGCCATCTGAAACTGCATTTTCACCCCCATCTCTGGCAGCCAGGAAGTTGCCTCTCTCTTGGTCTTTCAAGCCCAAGGTACAGTTCAAACAGCCGTAGCCCAAGCTGCTGTCCTACTACAGGTACAACTCTAGATTGTTGTCCCTTAATAGAAGATCCCACCTCAGCGTCCTTCCATGGCTTGGTTGGCACAAAATCCTTCGTTGATACACTTCGCCGCTTACCATGACATGCCCAAGAATCTGCAATGTTTTTGTTTGAAATTCAATCCTCGCAACCCACAAAGGACAACGAAGAGAACATCAAAATATTTGAAACAAAAATTACCGAAATGCAAGTCGATCATGAGGATGTTGCATGCTGCCTTTTTCCACACTCTTGGGCGAAGAGACTTTTTTTTAGTATATCAATTTGCCAAGAGGGTCCATCACTTCATGGGACCTTATGAAGAATGCTTTCCTGCAAAAATATAAGATCCCAATCAGCCCCTCAAAGTTATATAGGCAGTTTATTTCTGTTAGGAGGGAAGTTAACGAACCCATTGGATCCTTTAATGATTGTTTCCATCATGCCTTCACAAGGATTTAGGACCCATACATTCATAATGATGCCGCAACCCTCTCAGTCTACTATGCAACATTAGACAACCTTACATCGACTTTGGTAAAGAGGATGCATCCGCCACTCACCTCATTAGTAACTACCTATGCAGAGGCGGTTATTGCCAGTGCAGATTTGGGGTAGAACATCTTAGGTCCGTTGCTTTCGTTGGGATAGGTAGCTCATTCGATGCAAGTTCAAGGGCTTAATCAAGTAGTCGCTAATTTAATTAGACTCCTTTTATGAACCAGGTGCCTCAGTTGCCCATCGTTCCACACCCTGGACAACCAATGAATTATGCACCTCTCGTGCCTTCTTATTTGTAGCCTCAAAAATAGCAAAGCTATCCCCAAGCTCCCCAACAACAAAAAGCGTACTCTCAGTAGCCGCAAGCACCAACATACTTTTTGGGATCAAAATTTCCTCTAGCACATTAGAATTAGCCAGTGGCCTCGCTTGTCTTTCTCCAAAATCTGACACCACAGCCAAGTAGCACTAGTGAGAAAGAAAAATTGGAAGAGTTGACAGAGATGATAAAGAAAATATCCACAAAAATGATGCACTTAAGGAATCTAAATAATTAGTTGTAGGCATCCCATCGTAGCCCCCAAGCTAATCTAAATTGGGATAGCTAAGATAATAGGGATAGTAGGGACAACTGAGAAACAAGCATCTCTTCCGGGTAGAATTATAATAGAGGAAAAAATTTGAATCAACGTTCTGAGAGGAGACCTTCTCAGAGGCAGAACTGCACGTGGAATACAAGGCCCAATAACGAAGGAGTCCTTACTCCTCTTGATCAGCCTGCTAGCCATGAAAAGATGGCTAGTGGGGTATACCTCACCGAGGTAGCCTTGTCTAGATGGTGCTGAATTCACAAGACCAATAGACACTATGAGTTTGATTGTCCTGAATTCTAGACAGCTGTAGAAATTTTCCAAATTGAGGTCCAAAATGCTGCTAATAGTACCGGTTGCAGAGACATCGTTCCATCCGAGCCTTATGATTCCTCCTGTCTTGCAGTAAACCAAGTGCCATTTCTACAAAGCAACAATAAGGAGCTCGAGGTTGAGCCCAACCCCATTAGGGGTGAAGAAGTGCAATAGGTAAGTAACGAAAAAAATTTGGCTTAGCTTTTCGATTCAATAGACAATGGTCCAGTAGATGAGGAAGAACCATTTGTAGATGAAGTTCACATGTTCCATCAATGAACAAATCCTTACTTCCTCAGGAATAGGCAGACAGGTGGAACCTTTACAACTTCTACCCCACCAAACAATTTTACTATCTTGCCTAACCCTAATGCCAACAATAATCCTGGTCTTTCCCATGTACCCACCCAATATCTCAACAAGGATAGGCCCCAAAATCAGCCATCGAACCGCCCCAAGGCCAACCCCAAAATCAGTCAATTCAAAGGGAAGTCCAACCTTTTAGTTTTGCAATAGCTTGGGCCTTCGGCTCTGAGATTGAACAGATGGGTGAATATGTGGCATAAGAGTTCAAGAAAGTAAAAATTAGTTTGTCTTCCTTTGAACTACTCAAAGTCCCTGCTATAAGGCACACCTTCTTTAGGGTACTCAATGGGACCCCATCCTCTAGCACAACACATGAGGCATCAGCTAAAGAGTCACCTTTGAAGAACCTAGGCAAGAACCCATGATACAGGATAACATAGGGAAAAGGAAGGATGTTCCTTCAAATTAGTCTACAGGTAAACAACCGAAAAATGAGCTAGACCAGAAAAATAGGCAGATTTCCAAGGATCAGCCATCTCGAAAGATTAAGGATAAAATTGGTGATAAGAAAAAAGCTCAAGTAGCTCAAGTAGACACGCCCATGGGTCTCTTCCAAGGAAGATTGGAAACTCCCCCTTTCCTTACCACCATTCGGATATTCGGGAAAAAATTGCATAACTACCTGCTTGATTCAGGAGTGTCCACCAATGTTATGCCTCTAGCAATATGCAAGGCTCTTGGGATTACCCCCACACCCTCAAGAAGGAAAGTGACCTAGTTGGAAAAAATAAAGATCAACATCGTGGGAGAGATTAATCGGATCCCAATACAAATTGCTACAGATCCAAGGATACAACAAGTCATTGATATTCAAGTGGTTGATATCCCTGATGCATACATGATCATCTTAGGAAGGGAATTCAATAGAACATTGAATGGATATGTTGCCATAGACCATTCTCACATGTGACTGTAATGGAAATGGCTACCAAATCAGATCCATATAGACCGTGAGCCTCATATGAGATACATGATCACAGATTACAACAAGCTGAATGAGGTATTGTTTGTTGAGACAGGATTGGGAAACTACTGTCCCTTTACCTACCAAGATGAATTTGAACCCCAAGAAGAGTCTACTGCCAAAGTCCTCTTGGTGCAATGCAGCCCTACAACTGACTTTACTCAAATGCCTTTGAGTACAGAAATGCTAGTAGAATCTGACAATAGACCCGATGAAGGCGACAACTGGGGACTACTCAGTTGTTTCTAGGAATTCATGGAAGAGTGTGCAAGGGATCAACTCAGCTTGGGCACCCAAATGGATTTCCAGGATCTCTTACTACCAGATTGGTGCAGAATTCACAATGTTTCCCACTCCGAGTTTGATTGCTATTTGTGCTGAGTAGCAGTAGAGCATGTCAAAAAATCAACTGTCCCTCAGAAGGAAACACTGAAGGAGATGCTAATTGAACCACCCGTTACTGAACACCTTGAGCTATAGGATTCCCAAAAGGTAGCCAAGGCGACCACCTGGCTAGAAGGAAGTAAGAGCCAAGTTGGTCCTAGAGTCAAAGAGCTTTCCAGATTTTGGATGCTTCGATTTGATGGATCAAAATCAAAACAAGGAGCTGGTGTCGGGTTTGAACTCTTCAGTCCAATGGGTAAAACCTTTCTTGCTACCCATAGATTGTAGTTTCATTGCACCAATAATGTAGTAGAATATGAGGTGCTAGTCCATGGTCTTCTTATGGCCTTAAAGAAAACTGTCAAAATGTTGCAAGTTTTTGGAGACTCTAAACTCGTAGTCAAACAAGTTAGAAAATTGTATTCCTATCATGATAGAAGACTTGTGAACTATAGGCATAGGGTTCAGGATCTCTTAGAAAGTTTAGATGCCTTCAATATACACCTAATCCCTCATGCTCATAATCATATAGTTGATGCCTTGGCTCAAGCAGCCAACACTTTGCAACCCCTTTCCTTGTTCGAGCTTAAGAAATTTATAGTTGAGTTGACATCCACACCATTTGTCCCAGATAATGTCACTCACTTTCACGTCTTCAATGACAATAAGCATATCCTTGAATTCATCATGAGTTTCGATGTCTTTGCCACCCAAATAATTGATGAAGCTAATCAAAAGGAGGCCGAATTGGACATAGAAGGGGTTATCAACATCAAAACCAACATGATTCCTAGAGGAATGGTTCAGCTTAAATGCATGTTTGATTTGGACTAGATCAAAGATGAGGACTGACAGATAAAGAAGGAAGCCATAAGCAACCAATGTGATGCTTACAACCTTGGGACAATCAAGGAGACCAATAATATGTTTATTGGAAAATTGTACACGCCCGAAGAAAAGAAGAGAATCATTGATACTTTGTTAAAGTATCATGATGTGGTGGCATGGAGCTACAAGGATCTCAAGACTTATGACACCTCCATCATCACGCACACCATCCCTCTCAAGACAAAAGTGAGGCCATTCCACCAGCGATAGCGCCCTATTAATGCCTTGTTAGAGCCCATAATTTACAAAGAGGTACAAAAGTTTCTTTCAGCAAGGATTATCTTCCCAGTTAGGCATTCCACATGGGTAGCCAACTTGGTCCCAGTTAGAAAAAAGAATGGAGAAATTAGATTGTGTGTGGACTTTCGCAATCTGAATAGAGCTTTAGAGAAGGACAACTATCCAGTGCCTTCATTGGATGAGGTGCTGTAGATTGTCAACGGCTCCCAAATGATGTCCTTCCTCGATGGGTACTCTGGATATAACCAAGTTATGGTGCAGTATGAAGACCACCATAAAACAACATTCACCACTAAGTGGGGGACCTTCACTTATAGGAGAATGCCTTTTGGGCTAATCAACGTCGGTGCCACCTTCCAAAGTGCCATGGATATTGCTTTCAAAGTCTAATTGGGAAGTGCATAATCATCTATATGGATGATTTAACTGTGTTCTCTAAAAGGTAGAGTGATCACGTCTCCAATTTATGCAAAGTGTTTAAGAGGTGTAGGGATTTATTGGGGTTTCCCTTAACTCAAGGAAGTGCATTTTTGGCATGACTGAGGGTAGGTTGCTTGGAAATATCAATTCAGAGTAGGAAATCTCTATAGACCCTGAATGTATCAAGTCTTTGCCGAAGATCCCACCACTAGGTAACAAGAAAGAATTAAAATCCTTCTTCAAAAATATCAATTTTGTCAGGAAGTTCATCATGGGTTTTGCTAAAATTGTTAAACCACTCAATGTCATATTAAAGCAAGATGCCAAAATTGAGTGGACTCCCGAAGCCAAATAGGCTTTTGAAGAAATCAAGAGGGCCATTATTGAGGCACCCATGTAGGTTAGCCCAGACTATCTGAAGCCATTCTATATCTATTCTTTAGCTTCAGAGCACTCCTGTGCTAGTATCCTCACCCAAAAAGATGATGAGGGAAATGAGCACCTGATCGCCTTCATGAGTGCTTCCTTGAAGGATGCTAAATTGTGATACCAGAACATTGAAAATCAAGCATATTCCCTCATGCGGGGAGTGAAGAAATTTAGGCATTATATATTGCGTAACAAAGTGTTCGCCATTATCCCCGACCTAGCAGTGAAAACGCTGCTCATGCAAAATGAATTGGGTGAACGAAGAGCGAAATGCATCACCCTGCTCTAGGAGTATGATATGGAAATTCAACTGATGAGGTTGGTGAGAGGATAGACACTTACCTGAACAATTGCTGAAGTAGTAGAAGAAGCAGGACCTGATCTCACTGTGCAACAATACCAGCTCGAGGATGTTTCCCCAGGAGAATGGTACGAGGACATCGTCTATTATTTGTTGAACCACAAGTGTCTGCCTCACCTACAGGGAGTCCAAAAGCATGCTCTCAGACTGAAGAGCAAAAATTATATGTTACAGGGGTCCATTTTATACAAGAAAAATCATGAATACATTTACTTGAGATTCCTTGGCAAGGAAGAAGCAAACCGAGTCTTGAAGGAGTTTCATGAAAAATTTGGCACAGGTCATGGATCTGGGCCCTCCACTACACACCATATATTGAGAGTGGGATATTATTGGCCAACTATCTTGAAAGATGCTCACTGTCATGTTCGCTCATGTCACACATGTCAGACAACCGCCACCAAGGAGAAGAATGTTGTTGTCCTAGTGCAGCCCATGTTGGAGGTGAGGTTGTTTGCACAATGGGTCTCGATTTCATTTGTCTGGTAAGCCCTCCATCATCTGCGGGATACAAGTACATTCTTACCGCTACTGATTACTGCACTAGATGGACAGAAGCAATTGAATGTAATCAATGCACAACTGAGATAGTTACAATTTTTTTGGGAATTTTTATTTTAAATCGCTTTGGTTGTCTTTATGCATTGGAGTGTGATAATGGACCTGCATTTGCTTCATTAAAATTTTTTGGTTGGGCCTTCGACTATGGGATTTCCCTTAAATTTTTGTCTAATTACTACCCCCATGGCAATGGCCTTGCTAAGTCCACAAACAAGAACCTAATCACGGTAATCAAGAAGTTGCTAGATAGGAATCCTAAGGAATGACATATCCAGCTATGTTTCTCCCTTTGGGCATACCGCACCTACAACAAGGCTACCCTTGGTGATTCCCTAATCCATCTTGTTTATAGCCTAGAGCCCATATTTCCTATCCACCTAAAGATTCCCACTCTCCAATTTATCAATGACTTTTACGATGGAGGGGATCGTAGAGAAGCTCGGTTAGTTGAGCTCTTGCATTTAGAAGAAGTCTGAGACTGTGCAATAAAAATCTTTTCCAAACATCAGGGCGTGGTTAAGAGATGGTTCAACCACCGTGCCAAGATCAAGGCCTTTAGAATTGTAGATTTAGTCATGTACTAGGACAAGGCCCATGAAAAGAAATAGGGACAACAAATTCGACAAGCTTCTGCTTGGCCCCTTTCAAATAGCTAAAATTTTGGGAGACAATGCTTTCTGCCTAAAGACCTTAACTAGTGAAGACATCCCATTGCCAGTCAACAAGCAACACCTAAAGCATTACTTCCAAGCCTCAGCTCTCTCGAGCTCTTTCCTGTAAATATTTATGCATAGGTTAGAGTAGGTTGCCTTTTGGTTTGCTGACATCTTGTTGTTTCATGTCGCTCTACTTTGCTTGTTCCCTGGTTGTTTTTGTTTCAAAGAGGGTGTTCTTTGTCCCTATGTGGTGGTCATGCTCATTCAATGAATGGTTCACTTTATTGTCCATCCTTGGTGTTCTTTGGCTAAACATTCATTCCTGACTATTGGTCTCTGAAGGATGCCTATGAATGATTTCCTCATTTGAACTCTACCTTAGAACTCGACCCTTGGTTGGACCTCTTTACACACATATCAAATCTCACACAAAACACATGTTAATTATTTTTAAAGGACTATACCATGGCTGCTATGATACCCGAGTGAGTGAAAAATCTTAAGTCTGCTCCAGTGACCACTGTGGTCCCCAAACCCATTGTAGGCATCAGTGCTTACATAGTCGAGCAAAAGATAAGCGAGAAAAAGGACATTGAAAGAAATATCAAAACAAAAGTGAAAGTGAATATTGAAAACTAAGCGATTATATGGGTGTGCGAGTAACTCTAACAAGGCTATGGATGCCCAGCTGGTAGTAGAGCAATATTCATGGGGTCACAATGACAACTTTGTTGGGGCTATGGACACCTGACATGTAGTGGAGCAATGTCCAAGTTAATTTTGGCATTGGATGGTTTATGTAGCTCACTCGGTTGGATTAGCAGCCATTGGTCATAGTTCCATGGAAAGGAATGAATCCACTACACACACTTTTGAGATGTCCTATAGATAGACCCAACTAAGGATCTTTTTCTCCTAGTTCACCCTTGGAAGTCCACCCTTGGTTTGTGAAACCAGAGATTCTGGGTCTTGGATGAATACTTATCCATAGAACGCTCAGGAGAATTTCCCAGTAGAGTCACCATTTGTTGCACGCCCTCAGTGCACATGCCCCGTTTGGAATGGGGACCCTCTTTTCTTTCACCTTGCTAGGTAATTTTGTCACTACCTCATTTTGCATGCCCCTATTTTGGTGTCCTAAGTGGTCAATGTGCCTCTAAAGTCTCATGTTGAGTTGGCCAAATTTTGTCCCCTCCAATTTTGCTAAGTCTTGATGCCTTACGAAACCTCCTTGGCAGTTTGCCTCTGCCAACGGCCTTGGGACTTGGCGGGACTACCCCACGCGGGCTTCCTTGGCTGGGTTTCCTCTGGGTGTTTTTCGTTCTTAAATGGTGGAAGGCTTGTGCCTTCTTGAACCCTGGAGCCAGCATCCCTCTTTGCCGTTAGTAAAACATGTGGAAAATTTGAGCTGCCTTCATCCCTGCTGGGCCCGCTCCACCAGACTTCTGAGTTCAGAATTTTGCTTTGACCTCATCGTTCTTGACTACCAACTTCCAATGGAACTCTGGCCATTAGGCCCCGAGCTCCCATTTGCTAAAAAATTGTAAAATCAAGTTTTGAGCAGCCACAACATTGCGTCCTTCCAAACCTCAGACCCCAAACCTCCCACCCCCATCTGCCAATTTCAAATTCACCAACCGATGTGTCGGTCGTACATGCATTAAATGAGACCATTAATTGCAGAACAAGGTATAAATATTGGGCCCCAACCTATCATTTTCATTTTTTAGGATTGTAGAGGAGATTAGAGCGCTTGGAAAAAGAGATCAACCATCCACCGCCCATAGCCCATGCGTTCAAGATCATCGTTGGACCTCCTGTCGTCGATCCCACCTCATCTTTTTTCAAGCTTTCAAGGTAGGTTTTCCATTCATTGCATTGAAAATATCTTTATCACTTTATGTTTAAAAAGATGAACAAACATGAACTAAAATGAATCCAACTAGTAGAGTGTGCTAAGACCCACAAAACCCACATTTTGGAAATCTAAAAAACCTTCAAATTGGCCTCCTTTGATCAAACTAGAATTAAATGTTGTCACTATCGTTTGTTGTGTAGGGTGTTCATGCTCTTTGGGCCTAAAACCTCTCTTTTCCATTTAAAAAACTCAAACAATAAGCTTCTGGGCAACAAAACGCCGTCTCAGGCCTACCAACTTGGGTTGCCCCAGGCCAGCTGCTATGAAAACCTAACTCAAGGGCAGCTTTCATCCCCACCTCCAGACCTGGCCCTTCGAGTCTCCTTCACCGGATATCCTCCGAGTATCTATTGTTCCCAAATGGCGGAAGGCTTCCACCTTCCTGAACCTCGAGCCTCAGATTTCCCTTTGTTGTTCAAAATTTCAAACCTTAAAATTGCTCTACCCATGTTCTTGCGGGCCTCAAACCGCAAACTTCCTTCCGCAGGCCGCCGTGGAGGTTCCGTCATTTTGAAGGGCTAAGGCGTAACATCTTGCCTTCTCCCGGGCCCTAGCCTTTCGTCTACCATTGCTGCCTATCAGAATTCTCCTACTGGGTTTCCCTTAACCTTTTCCTACTATGCAAGAGAAAAATTGTCGCAACTTTTTGGGCCTCAGGGTTCGACCATCTGATTTCCTTCAAAAAACTTGACGAAGATAGCTACTGGCCGAACACTCCTCTGGGTCTAGTCCACTGGGCCGCTCCATCCAGGTTTCCATTTTTGGATTTCTGTTGCAAAACGGTGAGACGTTGACGACTTTCTGCCTCTCCGGGCCCGAATCGCCTCCCATCCTTTAGCCTTCCAAGTCCTGGACCTTAATGTTTTGACCCCAAAACTCCTTCTACCCCAGGCCGTTGGAGACAATGAACTACAGACGACTTTCTGGGCCTAAACCTCCGGGAGCCCCAAAAGTAACCTAAATGGCCTGAAATTTGAAAACTAATTCCTACCCACATGCTCAAATTTGGCCCTCTTCAACATGCGCCCCTCGAACCATCAAAAGGTGAAGACGGGAGAAGCCACCTAGATTGTCCCATCCTATTTTCCCTTTCAAAACAACTTTCCTTCTAGGGAATTCCACCCCCTTGAGCCCAAATTATCCGAAATTCTTCAAAACGTGACCAACCACATCTAAAAGGAAAAGGTTTAACTTCATTAACCACATGATGTTTAATTGGATTTAGTTCATGAGATTTTGACTAACACTAATGCTTTTATAAACAATTGTGCTCACTATGTCCATGTCTGTAGGATATATGGAGTCAGGTGCAGGACCCTCGGGGGCAACTGCAAAAAGGGACAAAGGAAAGAAATTAGGCAAGACTCCTCATGGGAAGGAGGATAAAGACCAGATGAAGTTCCAGTTCCAGGGTGAACCTCTACATTCAAAAATTGCCACAGGCTGGAAGGAAATCACATACACCAATATTGGCGATGTTGATATTGATGAATTTAAACGAAGGGTCATAATTCACCCAAAGACTAATAATGTCAGATTAATTAGGAAGAGTGAAATCACAAAAGTTGTAGGCTCCCCCCCATCTCTCATTGCCCCTGAGCTAGTCATGGCCTGTTGGCAGGCCTACCAACCCAAGACAAGGACAATCGTTGATAGAGATGGGAATATTCTAGCTAACATGTCAGTAGAGGGAATCACAAAAACTTTCCACATTCCTACCTTTGAGAAAATGGAAGTGCCCATGATGGAGGAGGGAAAAGCGACTTGGGATGAAGACCCAATGGGTTGCAAGAGGTTGATAAATCAATTTTGGCTCAAGGAGAAAAGAGGCAGTGCTGCAAAGGTCCCTTAGAAACTCTTTCGCAGCGATTTCCATGAAGATTACCATGACCTAGTCACCATGTTGAGCTAGGTAATGGGCCTTCCTTCTGTTGCATTTTTTCAGGAATGGATGGTGTACTTTGTTGAATAAATCATCTATGGGAACGTAGATTTCACCATGAAATCCTCATTCTACTAGGGAGGCATTATTAGCAATTGCTTCCATGAGTGGTTTATGAATGTAAAAAAGAGCTCCAAATTCTACATGACCTCCTATCTGGTCTATTCACTGGTAGAACAAAGGTAGTATAGCAGACTATTTGTGGTGCTAGAAGAGGAGCCGAGACAGAGACTGAAAGCCTACGACCGATATCCCCAACTCCAATTCAGAAACTTTAAGGAGTACTGCAGGGTGAATGATGCCTTTATTGGTCACATTATCTGATTGCTCGAATGAGATTTTGAGAGGAGGGTCTCTCACAACACGCAGGCATTCCTAAAGTAGTACGCTTTCCTATTCCTACAATTTCCCAAATTCACCTACATTCGTGCCCAAGGTTTTGACTAAAAGACCAAACAAGCTACCCCGGTACCCCAATGATCGGATTATACTATTGGAACTCTCCCGACAACTACAAAAAAGAAACTAGCAGAATACCACTTCCAACTACACACTGCTTGCCCATGGGTGGACCCAAATGGACATGGGAGAAAAGCGCTAGGACCAAACTATGCCCACTTGCATCATGTGGGGGATTTTTGGGCAAACTCCCAAGATGACAAAGAGCTGCATGCCAGGCACTACATGAGGATGACTGCATACTTTGTAAGAAGAGTGCAACTATTCTCTCTATTGGAGCAAGTTGAGGAAGATGAAGGCACCATCATGGATCCCTGATATAACGTAGTCTCCAATCTACTGCTACCTGCAATTGATTGTGATGAACAGGAGATTGATGACCTTGACATTGTAAGGAAATCTAGTGGAGCACATCTAATGAAAACTCCAAACAGTAGTGCCTTCGGTAACTTTAATTCAATTAGGTTACCTCAAAGACATGAACGACTATGTCCTAATGTATAAACAGACATAGTTTATTTCCCACATTGATCCATCTGAGAGAAGCACATGTAAGTTCAATAGCAAGCAACAACTTAGATGAAAGATACTACATAAAACATAACACAAAGATTTTACATGGGGAAAATCCTTTCGAATAAAAAACCCCACACTCCAAAGATTGAGCCATTGTATTATTCAGCAATAGAAATGGTTACAATACAAATTTAGGCTCATAGCCTCTTCAGAGATTCATCTTGTTTATTCTAGAAACAACTAGTACCAACATATATCCCTGTACAGTTTCTGATCACCCTCTCAAACTAGACAACCTTTTCCCTATTACAATATCATCACATATATAGTGCAGATCAACTTAAGAGAAATAAAAAACATGCTTCTTGATCAGGAGCTCTCTCTTCTCCTCAGTTTAGGCCTCAAGGCCCTTGGCCATCTAGCCAGCCTCTCAACCTTCACACACTGTTCGCTCTGTATTCCTTCTCTTCGGCTTTGGCTCTGTGAAACGGTTTGTTTCCAACTGTCGGATCACAACTATCGAATCATCTAGCTCAGCATTGTAGATGTTTCCACTTCCTTGCATGGAAGATAATACATCCAGGTCACACCACATAGGACAGTCATCCAAATGTTCAAGGGCGATCAAACTATGTTGGAATGTCGGTGAGACACTAACTATGTCTCCCCGATGCCACAGGACTGATTGCACATGTATCGCCAAGAGTCACCCCCATCTGTAAGATGTTACATCGAGTCCAGAGAGCTATTTCTAAGACTTCACCATGTCACCAAGACCTCACACCGAAGATCACAAGGTATTTCAAAGAGTTCATCAATCGGCAAGACTATCGCTCTTCGTCTAGACATTACACCGAAGTCTTCAAGACACATCAACCTCAACATTATCATCGGTGAGACAACCGCCATTCAATGAGACATTACACCAAGCTCATAAGTCATTCTGAAGTGTTCCTTAGTCGCCAAGACTTTAGTCATTCACGGAGAGATCATATCGAGCCCTTTATGTTATACCGATGTCACTGTCGGCCAAAAATTCCACATTCGCCATGAGATCATACCGTGGTTCCAAAATTCTACCAAAACTTTTGACGTCCATCGCATTTCTATCAGAAAGACAAATACCCTTCGCCAAGACATCACCCCACAATTTCCAAGTCACCCTGAGTCTATCTTGTTGGCCAGACTTATCGCTTTCGCTAAGATTTCATACCGAAGCCTTTAAGTCATATCGATATATTTGAATGTTAGAGAGAGAATCAACCTTTGGCAATACTTCCTATCGAGGCTTCCAAGTTATCCCAAAACCACTTCTCGCCAAGAGTCACACCAAACTGATGACCGCATGTGCTATCGGTGAGACTTTTGATATTCGATGAGACATCATATCAAAACAAGTCTTTCGGCCAAGGGTCTCCCCAATGTCTTCGAGTGTTACATTGTCACCAAGACAATCCTTCATCACTAAGACTTCACACTGAGATCCTTAAGTTACTCTGAGTGTCTGTCGGTGAGACATATCCTTATCGGTAAGACTTCTTACCGATCACCCAAGGGTTTCCTCGAAAGCTCCAACACTGTCGCCGAGACATGTTACTTTCAGTAAAACTTCTCACTGAGCTGTGATAGGTTACCCCAATGACTTTAATGCATATCCCTGTCAGCAAGACCTTCCAATGTCACTGGGACTTCTTCCCGAGTGTTGAAGTCACTCCAAAGGCCCCCGGTCACTATGAGTCTCCCCGACAACCAATTGAATGGCCTGTCGGCTAGAGATCCCCACGTGGTGAGAAGTTACAATGACTTCTTTATGTCACAGCGACAAACTCCAAAGTGAAAGTGTTCGGCAAGACTTCCGTAAGGTCACAACGACCAAAATATTTCACAAGGTTCCCAAACTGCCAATCGGCCAGACCAAAGAAATGTCACACCGAACTTGCTCTTCTAGAGGTTCCACCTTGTTTGATTGAGGAAAGAATTCCAACAATCTCCCACTTGACGAAGATCACATAGGCACCTTCAAAGCAACCAGAAACTAGGACCACACTAGCTCCACCAGTTTAGACCCTACAATACTCAAGACACCCAATCAACATGATTCCACAAATAGAAATCCATTAGACAATCTACAAAAAAGACCAGGCATCCAACTACAACTCATTGTCCAACAAAACAACTGATCCTATCCTTCAAGGAAACCACATAGATCTCAACACACTTTCATGCTCCATCTAGAATTCTGCTCCAACATCCAAGATGTTCACCATTTAGGCAACAATCCTGTCATCTTCTAGCATGCCACTTGTGGAAGAAGGATACAAAGCCAAGGTGTATAAGCACCATTCCAATGTACACAAGCTAAAGATCCCAGTGATATCTCCAACAAGACATTGCTACCACTTCATTGTGCTGAAATGCTATACATAAGCAATATCAACTTCAAAGCTTCAAACATAACACAACAGTGAAGTCATTCTTCAAAAATAAGATAAACAACACTAGTTAGAATACCAATCAGGCTGACCAATTCCATCCAACTGATAAAACCACATGACTGAAATTAGCACCCATAGCTCATGCTATACTATCCAATCTCACATTCCTCACAAGTATCACCATTAGTAAACTTCTACCAATCCATTAACAACAAATACAAGTTCCAATGTCAACCAGTCAAAGAAGACAAGACACGTACAGGAACTCCCACTACCTGAGAAATCTAGATCTCAAAAATCAGAAGGCATCACAAGCCTACCAATACTAGCACATAGAAAAATTAACCCTATAGTACCAAAGAAAAATCCACAATGATATGCCCAACCTACAACAACCTACCACAAGAAACATTTCTCTGACCACAAACCTTCACAGCCACAGAGAGAAACACTGCACATCATCTTCTATAGAACATCCTCCTACATACACTTCTAACAGCCAGCTGTGTCAAGAATGATCTCCTTCATCTACAAAAAGAGAAAACCTTAACAACATCTATCTGTTCAATCACCAAGATCAAACCAACTTTAAAAACATGGATGTAAACCTCTCAAAGAATATCAAACTAAAACATTTCCCATTTTAGAAAATCAGCCCATACATCATCTCCTACCAATTCTCATCAGTAAATGACATAACACAAAAGCTGAAGGAGATAAAAAAGACTATACAATTTCCACTATGAATCCTCCAGAACCATTAAACAACAATTCAAGATCCATATCATGAAAGTAAACATAAAACAGATCTAAAAGATATAAAGGGCCAAATACCTTTTAGATAAACTGCTGAGTAGACCAAGACTAATCCAAGAGAAATCTCCTCATAGGTCTCTAATTGAACTTACATTCAACCAAGGTGTAGGCTTCTCGTACTTTCTGCTGAAAAACTTTAACAAGAGTAACAAGCAGCAACACTTCTCTCATAAGAGAAAAATAGCCTCACCTTATTCTTCATGTATCCATGAGTACTAGAAACCGATCATCTCATGCTAAACTCCATCTGCATTATTGCACTATCATGAAGTATCAAGCAAATAATCAAAGCACCCAATACACAAAGAATTACCATACCATTGTCAAAGCTCCAATCATCTGAATCAGGAACTTATCATGACATCATGATCTACACATCTCCGTAGGAGATACCATGCTCCAAGTGACTTCACCATTGTCTCAAGTACAATGCACAATTCCAAAACTCTAGTGCACAAGCAAGAGTATACCATGACATAAAGCAAATAGACTTAAAACCAACATCACCTGTCAAACACCACCAACTCCTTAACCAAAGACTCCAAGCGTCCTCCATGGTTCCAAGATGTTGCACATCGTCAAATAATGTCCATGCAAAAGCAAAAGCATAAGAACCCTTCTGCAACACTAAAGAAGACCATTCACCACCATGTGATGAATCCATAGTCACTACTAGAGCTCCCACTGAAAGGTGACACCCGAGCTCTCCAAGCATCATGACCAACTGCTTCAAGTTCCCATAACTGACTATTCAGGTACTCAATAATATCCATCCTCTCATCTTAAAATAGTCACACCAATGCACAAGTGACCACAAACAAGGCCAACTAACAAATCTGCACCATCAATGAATCAACCTCATGGATAAAGATAGTCCACATCCAAGTTATCTCATTGCAGCCAATGGGTAGCTAATCCACCAACCGCATAACTCGTAGATCACAACCATCAAACATGCAAACCCGTTATCACATTGAAAATTGCAACACTGAGATATCAAAGAGAACAACCATGTAGACAACATGACTCAAACACTAGATCACACCAAATATGATTTTCCAATCATGTCCACAATGAGCACAATAATCAAGGAACCTACAAGCATTACCACTAGAATGCTGAGTGACAAAACACTTACCAACACTCCCATGAAGAGAAGGAGTCATACCTCCTCAAAAGCATGCACCAAGCATGCATGTAGACCTGCAACTATCTCATCCAACAACACCCCAAAAGGGCAGCGTCTAGATAATAGCTTAACAACAACTCCACATGATCACAAGTTTTGCTTAACCATGTAAAACTTGCAAAATCACAGAGCCATGCACATACAAAAACTTCCTTCAAAAGAAAATAGCAGTTCAGGAAATCTAGGCCCCTTTCAGACCAACTCTAAAACCACCACCATGTACATGCATCCGAGAAAGAGGGAAAGGCTATTTCGGAAGCTTGCAAATCATCTAATGATTAAATTCCATAGCCTTCAAGCATTCGAGGTTAACAGGAAACAGTGCCTTCCAACACCAGGAACCACCACCTAGCATAAGCACTCTCTTCTATGACTGAGAAACAATCTAGGCTTCTCCATATCACCCAGGAGCCTGTCACACAGACACCCAATATGAAAGCATTACTACTACATAGCCACAGAGTAAAGAAATCCACCTCATACTCCAAGGTTAAACCTCTACTAGCCAAGAGACACAGATCACAACATGATCAACTCCCTTTTCCATCTTGACCATCCTTCAAGCTGCATGTTATCTCAGAATACCACAAGGCTTCCACTCAACAAAGGATCAATACATCAATCCATTCCTCCAGATTTCTTCTAGCCTATCAAGCTAAGGAATCTTCATAGGAGAAATATCCAGAACCAACAACCAGAAGAAGGCTCTGATACCATTTGTAAGGAAATCTAGTGGAGCGCATCTAATGAAAACTCCAAAAAATAGTGCCTTCAGTAACTTTAATTCGATTAGGTTACCTCAAAGACATGAACAACTATGTCCTAATGCGGAAACAAATAGTTTATTTCCTGCATTGATCCATTTGAGAGAAACACATGTAAGTTCACAACAAGCAACAACTCAGATGAAAGATACTACAGAAAACATAACACAAAGATTTTACGTGGGGAAAATCCTTTCGGATAAAAAACCCCACACTCCAAAGATCAAGCCATTGTATTATTCAGCAACAAAAATGGTTACAATACAAATTCATGCTCATAGCCTCTTCAGAGATTCATCTTATTCATTCTGGAAGCAACTGGTAGCAACAAATATCCCTGTATAGTTTCTGATCACCCTCTCAAACTAGACAACCTTTGCCTTGTTACAATATCATCACATATATAGTGCATATCAACTTAAGAGAAATAAAAAAAATGCTTCTTGATCATGAGCTCTCTCTTCTCCTTAGTTTAGGCCTCAAGGCCCTCAACCATCCAGCTAGCCTCTCAACCTTCACACACTATTCGCTCTGTATTCCTTCTCTTCGGCTTCGGCTCTATGAAATGGTTTGTTTCCAACTGTTGGATCACAACTATCGAATCATCTAACTCAACATCGTAGATGTTTCCACTTCCTTGCATGGAAGATAATACGTCCAGGTCACACCACATAGGACAGTCATCCAAATGGTCAAGGGAATTCAAACTGTGTTGGCATGTCAGTGAGACACTAACTATGTCTCCCCAATGCAAGAGGATTGATTGCACATCTATCACCAAGAGTCACCCCCATCGACAAGATGTTACATCAAGTCCAGAGAGCTATTGCTAAGACTTCGCCATGTCGCCAAGACCTCACACCGAAGATCACAATGTATTCCGAAGAGTTCATCAGTCGACAAGACTATAGCTCTTCACCCAGACATTACACCAAAGTCTTCAAGACACATCGACCTCAACATTCTCATCGGTGAGACAATCGCCATTCGATGAGATATTACACTGAGCTCATAACTCATTCCGAAGTGTTCCTTAGTCACCAAGACTTTAGTCATTCGCTAAGAGATCATATCAAGCCCTTTATGTTATACCGATGTCACTATCGGCTAGACATTTCACATTCGCCAGGAGATCATACCGTGGTTCCAAAAGTCATACCGAAACTTCTGACATCCATTACATTCCTATCGGCAAGACAAATACACTTCGCCAAGACATCACCCTGCAATTTCCAAGTCACTCCGAGTCTATCTTGTCGGCCAGACTTACCTTTTTCACCAAAAATTCATACCGAAGCCTTTAAGTCATATTGATGTGTTCCATTGTGGGCAAGAGAATCAACCTTTGGCAAGACTTCCTACCGAGGCTTCCAAGTTATCCTGAAACCACTGTTCGCCAAGAGTCACACCGAACCAATGACCCCACATGTTGTTGGCAAGACTGATATTCGATGAGACATCATATCGAAACAAGTCTTTCAGCCAAGGGTCTCCCCAATGTTTTCAAGTGTTACATTGTCGCCAAGACAATCCTTCATCGCTAAGACTTCACACTGAGATCCTTAAGTTATTCTAAGTGTCCATTGGTGAGACATATCCTTATCGGTAAGACTTCTTACCGATCACCCATGGGTTTCCTTGAAAGCTCCAACACTGTCACCGAGACATGTTACTTTTGGCAAGACTTCTCACCGAGCCGCCATAGGTTACCCCGATGACTTCAATGTGTATCCTTGTCGGCAAGACCTTCCAATGCCGCTAGGACTTCTTCCCAAGTGTTGAAGTCACTCCAAAGCCCCCCGATCACTATGAGTCTCCCTGAAGCACAATTGAATGGCTTGTCAACCAGAGATCCCCACGTAGTGAAAAGTTACAACGACTTCTTTATGTTATAGCAACAGACTCTAAAGTGAAATTGTTCGACAAGACTTCTGCAAGGTCATAGCGACCAGAATATTTCACAAGGTTCCCAAACTTCCATTCGGCCAGACCAAAGAAATGTCACACCGACTTTCCTCTTCCAGAGGTTCCAGCCTTTGAGATTGAGGCAACAATGCCAATAGACATTGTGACTAAACCCATCATGGCCTGAACTGAAGAATGGGTTAAAAGAAAAGTGGCGCAACTAAAGCAACAAGGAGTGGTCCTAACATATGAAGGACTCAAAATTGAGCACAATACTATTGAAGATGTTGCCATTACAGTTTCAATGGGCAAGACATCCAAATCTCCTCCACTTGTCAGGTCAAAAAAGAGGAAAGGGACTGAAATGGAGCAGTCTCCAAATCCCAAGGTATACACAAGGAAAGATTCAGGAGGCTCACCTTCCAAGAAGCCCAAGCGAACAAGGGGCACCATGGACCAACCTATAATCCAAGAAGTTGAGGAAGAAATGACAGATCAGCTAGAACCTCTTTCGGCTCCCCCTTTCTCAACTGCCCCATCGTCTGTCTCCCTGACCATGGTTGTTGCGTCCCTGCCGATAGTAGATATCTTAGTCCATCTTGCCCCTTCACCTCTAGTCATGCCCGTAATAGTGATTGACTCTTCCTCCACCTTGACTAATCCTCTTTCCTCTGCCACCATGTTTCCTACCATATCACTCCCATTAGCCACAGTAACAACACCAATTCCTGCTCCTGCATTACCTGAGGCTTTCTCAAAACACATGAAAAATCTCCCTTCTGAGCTCTCCCTAATCTTTATGGACCCAACCCTTTCAATTTCCTTAGCGTAAGTCCTCTCTACTGCTAAGCCTTCGCAACCTCCAATAGGACCACTAGCAATGGAGGCCACAATGTTAATTTATGAGGAGTGGGAGAAGTGGGAGCAAGAAGCCTCAAATCCAATTGAAGAGGAGGTCGACGAGTACCATAAACACCCAAAGTATGAACATCAAAAAACTGACAGGGTGGCCTACGAAGAGGAAGGAACAGGATCTTCTGAGAGTGTAGACGAGGAGGGGGATGTCGGTGGTAAGGTCATCATACAAACCTTTGATGATGATCTTGAAGAAGAGATGTCCCAATAGCTGAAACATTATGAAGAAGAGACAGAAAGGTCATCTCCTAGGAAGGAATAGGAGAGCAACAAGATAACAAAAAAATGTAGAAATCTCTACAAGGGAAAAACAACTAGAGATTGTGCCACCTCCTCCTAGAGGAGAAGAAGATAGAGAAGAGACCAGCCTGAGAAGTACATGCACAAGGATGAACAGATTGAAGAAATAAAGGAAAAGTAATTTGAGGTAGAAGGAAGTCCCCGAGGGTAATTGATTACTAAACCTCCAATCAAACGCCTCACATTCATCCAAGATTTTGATGAGGAAGAGGGAGACAACAAAAAAATGAAAGGTGCACAAATGAAAGTATGAATGGGGCAATGAGAAGGCGATCAAGAGTCACCATTTGAAAGGAGAGTCTACCATGCCCGAGTGGTTGGAGAGGTGGCTTGCGAAGAGGAATCCAACTCCAAAGAATTCAAGAGCAAGGCTAGAGGCTATCCTAGCATGAGCACAAATCTCAACTAGGAAGGAGAAGTAGGATACTTTTAGGTCCCAAACCATACAGATAGCAACACCTATGGTAGGCTAGGAGGGTGTAAGCTATAATGTTTTCACCATTAATTTGGGGATTGCTACTAGAGAGCAGAAGGTGGGAAATCTTGAAGAGTTAGTGGCTATAGTGGTGCACCTGAAAAGTCAGGACAAGGTCTCGAAAGATGAACTTAAACCACAGGTGGTCACCTTGACGGATTACATCCAACAATGGTCTTCAGTGGATGACATGCCTACCAAATTCATGGGTCCACCCCAACTGCTGTCCAAAGAAAAAATTGACAAATTAGAGAAGAGAAAGAACTTGAAAAGACTACAGAGAGTTGTATTCGACAAGTTGTGTATGTCGGGAACATGGGTATCGGCTTGGTTGTTCAGACAACCAAAAAGTTCTTGCATCTGTAGCAATCTCTAGAGAGCACGAGGAAGCTCTTCACCGACTTCCCTACAACATATGGTTCCACCTATCCTAAGATTGAGGCCATCCTCTGGTTACCAAAGGCCACATGGGAAAAGGAGCTCGCATTCAAAAGAGATGATCACTGGCTGGTGGACGTATGGAGGCGAGATTTAGATAACAGAAGGGAGAGGTTAAAACAAATATTGGATAAAGTGGATCCGGATAATGAATGGGTCAAGGAAATTAGGGTGGATTGTGCCCAATATTTGAAGCTGATGATGGAATATGACATGCCCATGGTGCAGATGGATCCGGAGAAAATAAAGCTTTATTTCAAGAAGAGGATGGAGGATAAGGTGTCTATTGAAAGAACCATGGATTTCATGAGTTTTTTCACCCTTTGCCCAATCAGAGCTATTCTAGGATCAGGCCGCAAAGTATGATGAAGACTGGAAAAAGCTTGAGGACAACTCAAAAGAATGGAGTTATCAGATGTTGTGGTTAAAGATAATAGAAGTTGAAAAACTCAAGGTGGTGATTATGAAATTCATGGAATATGCAGCTTTGAAGAAGCAGGAGGGTAGCCCTATTATTAGTGAAGAGCTCTTGAAGGAAGAGCTACAACAGAAAGAACAGTTAGCAAAAGAAAAAATGCTACAGTGCTGTCACTAGAGGACAAAATAGGGAAAAGGACGAGAATGTAATTTTAAATTGTAATATATTTGGGGTAGGTGAAACCCTATTTTGTAATGAATCTTGGCCACACAATGAAAATAAATCATGGCCATTCATTTAGATTTTTGAACACTATAAATAGGGGATCTCCTCTCATTTTCAAAGAGAGTTGAGTTGTTGTAAAGACATGCTGCTGAAATTTATAATGAAAATATATTGACTTGGTGTATTTTCTGATTTCTCCACATGTTTCATGGTTCAATCTCCATTGTTAAATTATTTGTTTAGATTTACATAGCTATTTTTTAGTTAGATCCAAAGTTCTTAGATAGACTTTAGTCATGTTGTTCAGTGATTATAGAAACTTTTGCTCTATTGATGCCTTCCAACCCATAGTTTTTGCTATTTGCTACTAGTAAATGGCCTTGCAAAGTTAGCCTCAGCTGGAATTTGAAGCTGCTCTTGAAATATTTATCTTTATTCATGCATGTAAATGGTGGATGAATGGTAAAATATCTGCAGACCTTTGAAGATAGTACAAATTTCATGATACTGTAGATCTCTTGGTTAAGTGGAATTCTGTTGAAGGGAGCTATCCATAGCAGAACCTTCATGATCATTGTTCACAGTTTGTTGCATATCTGGGAACCTTCTCTCTTCCTTTTTATTTTTCACTTTTTTTAAGAAACAATCCGTGTAAAGGTTCATTGCACATTGTAAAGCCAAACTTAAAGAAAACATTGAAGTTTCAGATTGTTTTTTGAACCTACAACATATGACATTGTAACCCCCACTTCAGAAACTTCAAAATTTAAGATCCATTTTGCATCTAGAAATGTAAGTCTTCCTCGTGATTATCAAAAAAATCACATCAAATATCAACTGAGGAATTTCATGCAAGTCATGACCTGACACCCGAGAGACCTTGGCGAGATTTTCAGCAAATTGTTGTTGGAAAATTTCCTTCAAGAGAGGTAGTGCACATACGCATTACCTGTGTTGAGAAAGTGCATAGAAACACCCATCAACATGTTTCCTTCTTAATATAAACATAATTTCTCCTACTTTATGCTTTAAGATTATTTTGTGTTTCATGTGTCTTTATCTACTAAGGAAGAATGTTTTCAAAAATATGGGAGGCTCGAGAAAACATTCTCAACCCCTTTCTTGCATCCCTCTGAAGTAGAATCTTGAATGCTTGAAAATATTTGAGAAGATAGACCTTATGCCTTTTTTTCTAGGCTATGAAAGGGTATTGATTATATCCTCACTTCTAAATTATATAAATATTGGAAAGGTGGAAATCCTTCTGTTAGAGGAATCCATTTTGAGGTGATAAATCAACTTATTATGGAAACAAAAGGTTTAAAATGTAAAAGTATCAAAGTGGCAAAGGTCGGCAATAGCAAGCAATAGAGTTTCATGGATAAGTTCTATCAAGAAGGAGTAAAAATGGTGAGGCTCTAAAATAATTTTGATAGGGAGAAGCTTCTCGTGCCCTACAATCTAGTAAGTCTCTACATCATGTGCTATTTCACCTCAGAAGGAATATTTAAGACTATTCATGGTTATCATTTCCATTTCTAAATCATATCTATCGTAAGGAATGGATTAATTTCCCTTTTACCTACTTTCCTCACTGATTTCCTACATTAACAAAGGGGATTCACCACCTCTTTATTAGGGTTTAATCTTTTCTCTTTATAAATTGGTACTCTCCACAAGCCCCCAACTGAACACTACCTCCTTTATATGGGTATGTGTAGGATCATGATGAGCCAAAAAGTGGCGATATGATAGGTATGTGTAAGGTATGTGGTTGATGACTTTTTTCTTACCCAAATTTGATGAAACGAAAAAGGTTTGTAAAGGTGATTCTCAACTTCACACCAGTATAAATTATGATTTACTTTGAATTTAATAAATAATTATTATTCATTTTCTATTTGAATTATGACTAAAGTCCTCATTGATAGGTTGATTGAAAAACATCTATAGCTTTCAAATAGTATAGCAATTTCTGAATCTGAAACATGTGTCACATTCTATGCTTCACATACTATAGGATTAAAAAAAAAGGAATTTCGTGAAGTTTTGACCAAGTTAAGGTGGTAAGACATACGAGTTTTTATATTTTTTAAAATTTGTAATAAAAAATTCATCATTAATTACTTGGAATTTTTTTACAAAAAGTATGCATCACATCGAGATATGAGTCCTCTACTTGTATCTAAAATATTATAAATAAATATGATCATTTTATTGTGGTTAGGGCAGTCAAACAGACACCTACTTCTTATTTTTTCCCTGAAATTGAAGTACTAGTGCATTGAAATTTCAAATTTTCACCAAATAGATTTTTTTTTTCAAATAAACCTAGTAGTTTAGAAACTACATTCAATGTGATATAGATTCTATTCTTACATATTTTTGAAATAATATAGATAACATATTCAAATTTTTACGTCAAGTTTCCTAACTCTGATTTTTCTAAATTTCATCACCACTTAAGGGCCTAATTTTTCCACGATGATCCTGCACATACCCATATCAATCCTCTAAAAATAAAGCTAATTGAAAAAAAATCTCTCTCAACCCTAAATACCCCTCCATTTTTGAAATATAAGTCTAAAAAGGGGGTTCTAATTTTTACTTTCTCCCTGATATCCCATTCTATCGACGATTCACAAAGTGCCACCCCCCAAAAAAGGAAATCCCCTCCTACCCTTCTTTCCTCCAAAAAGAAAATTATAGCTCCCTATAGCTTTATTACAATAAATATTTCTTATGAACCAAAGCCTTTCCAAAAGAGCATTATCATTGGTGGTTCAAGTGAAAGGAGGTCTACTAGGTTAGTCTATGCCAGTTAAGAGAATAAAGATGAGTATGTTAAAGGAAATAATTTATCCCGTGAAGGAGATTTGTTGGGATCCTCTAACAAAGAGTTCCTCCCTTATTATGAAGAGGATATCCCATATTATAGCTTATGGGAAGAGGATGAAGAAGAGGTAATGTGCAGGAAGAAGAGGAAAACAACAAGGAGGAGATATTTGGGGAGGTTAATGAAGAAGAAATGGATGATATCAATTTGTGGTAGAAGGATGGTAAGTTCAATACTAATGAGAAGATGGAGAAAACCAAATGAGGGGAAGAAACTAACACTGAGCCTCTAGAAAATACAAAAGACTAAATAAAGGAGTTGCATAGTTATATTTTGAGAGCTAAGATACATGGTGGCAAAGATAACGTAAGGACAAAGTTTTAGCTTTGGAAGCTTTGTAAGATACTATAGGAAAAGCTATTTCAATAATTGATGGGTGAGGGGATCATGAAGCAAGCTATTTTTGACACTATAGTGTAGAAAAACATATCCCTTCACATTTTCACACTTGTTTGGAACCTCCCTACAAAAATTGGGCTTCTTTATGCCTTATTTGGTCCTATTTTGCATCCACAAGCCTTATTTAATACATCTTTCTGAGGATAATCCCAAAACTTAACTAATGATAAGTCATAATTAATAATTTTTTAGTCACGTGTCCCAAATTTAGTTATTTAGGACTCATATGCCACCTTGGGCATATGGGTCCCACCTAAGCCTTAGGGCCTAATCTTGAATTTTGCATAGAACTTAGAATTTCTTGAAATTTTTGTCCCAAGCTTAGGCTACTAGGACTCATACACCCCAACTGGTGTATGAGTCTCACTTTAGCTTGGACCTATTTTGAATTCAGTTCATGGTGAAATTTTATTCGCCTAGATTTGACGATGGCTTGTAGTGTTGTAATTTCAAGAAATTTGGTATAAACAAGTCTAAATACAATATTATTTCACATAATTTCTCCTAATATTTTTAAGAAATAATTCCTATAGAAATTTTATGATATCACGAGCATTCAAGAGAATTCAAGAGCTGATTATCAAGAATTTTTGAACTACATTCAAGATTCAAGCATCATGTCAAGGTCATCATGCATCATGTGTTTTTTTTAGCTAACATCTGTGATGTAGGTTTCCATGATTCAAGCAAGCATTCAAGTCAAAATTCATAAGAATTCAATCAAGAGTCAAGAACTGCATTCATGATAGCAATTTTATACAAGATTGGGACCTTTATTCCAAGCATTTGGTGAGTTGTAACATAGCATATTATTCATTCATCATTCCTCCATTATATTTTATTTTCATTTCAAGGTTTGATTACCAAAATGGGGTTTGACCAAGGAAAACCCCTATCCAGTAACAAAACAACATTTTTATCTCTCTACATGTGTGATTACAAATCTAGGTGCTTTAAGCTTGAAGATCCTTTGAAGACTAAGTTGCAAGATTGAAGAAAGTTGTCAAATTTTTCAAGAAGTTGCTATCTTCACAGAAAGTCACCTACAGGTCAAAATTTGAAGTTTTATACTGAGAAATTAGATAGGAGAGAAGCTACAGAAGATCACTAGAAGATACCAAAGTTTCAGAAAATCCCTAATATTGGGACTAAATCACCACCTTGGGTGTATGAGTATCGGTATACAAGTTTTTGGTCATTTCTTGTAGATCTTGGTTTACCAATTGAAGATTCCAAATTCAACCCAAAACCCTAAACGGGGACTAAATCACATAGTCTGGTGTATGAGTCTTAGTTCACATCAAAAGTCATAAATTTGGCATTGCAGACCTTTTTTTAGGCATCTCCAATTTTCTAGGTTTCCCTTTGTTCATTCTCATTTTGTTATTATGATTTTAAGTTTCATTTCCTAGGTTACATAGCTAGATTTTTATATCATTTGTATTTCCTTCTTTCTAAGCCTTTGCTTATTGGTGAACCCCGCTTTAGTTTAATCACACCCAAGGAAACCTCATAGCAACCCCTTCTCTCAATTGAATCATTAGATTGGGATCTCTAGAGTTTTCTTGAATGAACTAAGAGCAAAATAAAAAGAAGAGAATCGCCTCCTCTTTGGTGTTCCATCTCCTAAAAGGAAGAGCACCCCATTTCTTTCAGTTCATTATGGTGAACTTGACGTTCAAACCATTTTTTATAATTTAGAGTGCATCATAGTCCTAGATCTAGCTTACATCAACTTTGCATTAGGTCCTTCATTAGTTAATTTTCATTTAGGGACTTCTAAACGTTGCATTAGTGAAAGTGCATATAGGTTTCATGTTTTCATCGTGCATCATTGAATTTCATTTGAAATTTGTAAGTGCACATTGTCAAGACAACATACAAACTAGAAACCTTAACATTCACCCATAATTTGTTGAATTTAGTGTTAAAACACTAATTTGGGACTCACTCAACCCTATCAGCGATTTAGTCCTAGTACAAGTTTTTTTACCTGATTTCTACGAATTATGTGTTGACTATTTTTCACCATTTGAACAATTCAAAAATCTTAATTAGGACTTATACGTCCCTCTGGGTCATTTAGTCTTGTATCAAGTATTAATTTCCATTTTATACCATTAAAAAGCTTGTTTCTATGCTTCTGTTTGTTGTTGTTAGATTTCAGTTTCAAATTACTAAGTTTCTATTTCATTCATTTCATTGGATCTAGCTTAATTTGGTTCATTTTGAGCATTGTTTAATTTCAAAATTGCATTTACAAGATTTAATTTTTAGATTGTTGAATACTGTAATCAGCAAATTACCTTGTGTACAATCTAAAAATTGCATTTCATTTTATGTCAAATTGCATTTCATCATGGATTTGTGCTTTGGAAACATTTGGATGTCCTTTAAGTTATTAGTGGATGTGTCAAGTTGTGTTTTTGGAAATGATCCTAATGAAATTGAATTCACTCATGCTCACTCAACTCCTAATGCATGTCCTCCTCATGAAGTTGACATCATTGGAGAGGATGATGATAGAATGAACAACTTCATAAATTACTTCCTTAACAACCTCGAGACTAATGCATCCTTTTATCCTTCCATGAAAAAACCAATGCAACTTGAGATATTTGGCCTTTTACATCTTAAAATTGAAACACAAGCTAAGCCTAAGTTCCCTACAATAGGTTAACCTAACACCTCTAATCAAGTAAACATTCAAATATCCTATATTAAGAAAGTGACCAACACTCCCATCAACCTAGAAGAGACATATGGGAAAGGATTCATGATCTTAAGCAAATAAGGATGCAATACAAAAAGTGAGCACAAAATTCATCAACTCTTAGAATAAATACCAATTGAAGATACCAAAGGGTTAGGATATCATGATCCTTCTCCTGACATAAGTGTCCTCCTTCCTAAAAAGCAATCAATGCCTCGTAACAATGATAAGGATGATAGGATCATCTTAGGTCCTCAAGAAATTGGTGAATCTATCAAGTAATGAAGGCCTTACACACTAAAGAAGTTGAAATTCCCTTGTCCGTCATCTGCAACTAAAAGAACCCTACACATACTTCTAAGTCAAGGAATTATTACATTACCACCAATGTGAGAAAATAAAAAACCAAATCCTAAGAACACAAACACATCACATTGTCAATATCATAGAGTTTTTGGACATAGTACTAATGAGTGTCATGCTTTAAATAAAATATTTAAAAATTTTGATATCATAGAAATAATCCCTTAAGGCATGTCCTTCAACTCCTTGCCCTGTAATAGTTGTAGGATCATAATATTCTCATTTTTACATGTTTACATTCATTGAAAATCATTTCAAAATGTAAGGAGCTCTTTCTCATCGCCTACCTTAGCTCATTCTTGTCTTGCACTTAGTGGGGGAAAGAATTAGATAGCTTTATGCTAGTAGTGCACTCGTTGTTGTCCCTTTGGCTAGTTTTCTGCCTTCCATATATGATAAACAAGATTGGGATGTAGATGACTTGCTAATTGGTTGACTTCCATGTGCCTTACTAGTCTTGTATTTATTTTCTTTTTCATGTTTCTTTTATGTGATTGCATGTGCGTAATGTGATCTCCCCATACTATTTTGTTTGATGTATCTCTTTCTTTGTAACATTCCACTATTTGTATCTACATTCTTCTATATGTCATAAATTTTTACCTTTTCATTTTTCTTTTGTTTTCCTTTTGGAGATGATACAAGGCGTCGAGACATTTAGGTCTCTTCCATGATGTTGACCCAAAATATTTTTGATGGCTTTGTTGTAATCCTCATCATTTAACTTATCAATCCAAGGTAGTGTCCATGGCTATATGCAAAAGAGAATAGAGAAAACTTACTTAATAGTCTATTCTATAATCAAACTTGCAAAAATCAAACCTATTATGGAGCACACTTGCATAAAAGGAAAGTTTTATGAAAGGAAACTAATATAAGGCACACTTGCATGAATTGAAAATTCTATTTACTATTTCACACTTTGTTGTAAATGAAAAGCTTGTTTGAATTCAAATTTATTCTAAATTTTTTGGAAATACATTGGGCCCTTAGGACAAAACAAGTCTTTCTAATCCCCTCCATTTGATTCCTTGATTACAATGAATTTATAGAATTCCTATCTTCAACTAATCTGAAAGATGAGGCTTAAGTGTTGTGCAACAACTTGCTAGAATATAGGAACATGTGTTGAGGGAAAAAGATAAGTCTTTCCTTCATCTTGCTGAGTCAATTTTCTTTATTCGTCCAAAACAAATATACCTATTTTGTAGCCCCTAAAAAAGATCCAAAAAGACATTTGACTACTAAAAAATAATTCCTTTCCCTTTTGTATCATTAAAGCTCATAAAACAACTCCTTGATGCTTGCAAAAATGTTCAAACTACCCAAAATTGTCTCCTACATATGTTCCATTTGTTTGCACAAACCAACAACCTAGCTTAATGCTTGGAACTACCCCCAATATTCTCTCAATTTTTGTCTCTTAACTGCTCATAGAAACCCAAATTAGTCAACCTCTTCATAAATGATCCTTCACTTAGATCCTTCTTAGCTCTGAAAATTCAGGAGCAACAAAGTTCCAGAGCATTGAACTAGTGAAGCATGAAAGCAAAGTTCTCGAGCATTGGACTGGTGAAGTTTTCGATCAAGCACAAACAAGGTTTTTCTGAAATTTAATGGGTTTTTTCACCTTCTTGTCTCCAAATTTCTTTCCAAACATCTCAAGAACTCAGATCGTAATTTTAAAGATATGATGAAATATTTTACTACTACAACTGAAAATCTCTCACTTTCCTGATCATGCTCAGCCTTGATAAACTTCATAATTAAACAAAATACATGCTTTTATTTGGCTAATAGATGAGACATTTTTTTGTCTCATCACTTTTCATTTATCTTTTCATTTGTCTCGTGTTTTCCTTTTGGGGATGATGCAAGATGTTGAGACATTTAGGTCTCTTCCATGTTGACCCAAAAGCTTTTTCTTTATTTTCACTCTCTTTGTATTATTTTTCCCATTCCATGAGTATTTAGGGAATGATGATGTTTCCAAGCTCTATGACAACATTGTAGGAAAGACATACTAACCTTGAATCCGTGAATCCCTTGTTTTATTTTGGGATTTCATTTTGGGGGCAACCCCTTTTTCATGACATAGCTTTATTTTGGAAACATATGACTTGGCATAGAAGTTTCCAAATAATCTCTCATGTCCTCTTTATTGTTAGAATTTATCATTTTCTACTTTAAAGTAATTGCTCACAACATGGAGTTTAACAATTTCTTTAAAGTGGGGGAATACATTGGTATTATTCTTTTACAACTCATGTTTCATTTTCTAGTCTTCTTATTTCATACGATGCATCTTTCTCTTTATGGTGATATTGGGTGTAATGTCCTTCAAGAGCGTGATCTCTCTTAGCATATTATATTACTCTTAGTGGCTTGATGTGACACACTACATCCCCTAAGTTGCAAATCCTCTATTTTTTGATTGGTCCCCTCTTGAAGACAATAGGCACAATGTTCCCTAAGTTAAGACCTTACATGAACTAATAAAATCTCCTTTGAATATGCCTTACACTAATTTTTCTTAAATACAATATCTATTATATGCCTACCTTGCATAACACTTTGCTTTCTTGTGGAGCCATCCTATTTGTTCATGGATGTCAAGCATACAAAGTTTTGCTTGCCTCATGAATCATATTGTTCATGTTGTGTGGCACCCTATCCAGGTTATTAGTATGTATAGCTTTGGTATGGTTGGTGTATGGGAGTTGAACTTAGATGTGACTTTCCCATAGCCACTTGCTTGTCTATGTGAGTGCATATCGCCTATATGTGTATGTGTCTCTAGGGGCTCCCCTAGTGGATGGCTTGAGGTTCCACTAGCCCTTGTGAGCATGTGTTTGGTTTGAATAATGGACATCGTGTTCCACTTGTAAAAATTTTTTGGAAAAAAAAATAGATTTGATCCACGTCGCATTGGACAAATGGACAAGGCTTGATCCACCTTTTTTTTTCTTTCTTCTTTATGTCTTTGGCGGTGTATGCTTGTATCCTTTTGTTTCTCCTTACATCATTCACATGCGTGTTCCTTTCTGCTTATGTTATTTTTCCACAAGATATTGATCTTGTGGGCTTGTGCAACCATCTTGATCATTGTCATCCTATCTCACTAACATTGGTATGCTTGGACCCCTCTTGATGCGATTTTGTCTACTTTAGTGTGAGTTTGAAGCAAGTTACTCATCTCACTAAAGTGGGGGCTAAATGTAGTGTAAAAAAATGTATCCCTTTATATTTTCACACTTGTTTGGACCCTCCCTGCTAGAATTAGGCTTCTTTATACCTTATTTGGTCCTATTTTGCACCTACAAGCCTTATTTACTACATCTTCCCAAGGATAATCTGGAAACTTAACTAATGACCAATCATAATTCATGATTTTTTGGTTATGTGTCCCAAATTTAATGATCTAGGACTCATACGCCACCCTGGGCATATGGGTCCCACCTAAGTCTCGGGGCCTGATCTTGAATTTGGTATAGAACTTAGCATTTATTAAAATTTGTGTCTCAAGCTTAGGCTACTGGGACTCATATGCCCCAACTAGCGTAGGAGCCCTGCTTTAGGTTGGATCTATTTTGAATTCAATTTTTGACAAGATTTTATTCTCCTAGATCTTATGTTGGCTTGTAGTGTTGTAATTTTGAGAAATTTGGCATAAACAAGTATAAATACAAGGTTATTTCACATAATTTCTCCTATTATTTTTAAGAAAATATTCCTATAGAAAGTTTATGAGATCAATATTATTCAAGAACATTCAAGAGCATTCAAGAGATGATTATCAAGAATTTTGGAGGTACATTCAAGATTCAAGCATCATGTCAAAGTATCATGCATCATGTGTGTTTTTGAGCTAAAATTTGTGATGTAGGTTTTCATGATTCAAGCAAGCATTCAAGTCAAGATTCATAAGGATTCAATCAAGAGTCAAGATCTACATTCATGCTATCCATTTCATACATGATTGCAAACTTTATTCCAAGGGTTTGGCGAGTTGCAACATAGCGTATTTTCCATTCATCATTCCTCCATTCTATATCATTTTCATTTCAAGGTTTCATTACCAAAATGGGGTTTGACTAAGGAAAACCCCTATCCACTAAAAAATCAACAATTTTCTCTCTCTACATGTGTGATTGCAGATCTAGGTGCTTTGAGCTGGAAGATCCTTTGAAGACTAAGTTGCAAGATTGAAGAAAGTTGTCAAAGTTGTCAAGAAGTTGCTATCTTCATAGAAAGTTAGCTACAAGTTGAAGTTCAAAGTTTTAGACTCAGAAATCAGATAGGAGAGAAACTCTAGAAGATCACTAGTAGATACCAGAGTTTCAAACAAACCTTAATAGTAGGACTAAATCACCACCTTGGGCATATGAGTCCCAATATACCACTTTTCAGTCATTTCCTATTGATCATGGTTTACCAGTTGCATATTCCAGATTTAGCCTGAAACCCTAAACTAAGACTAAATCGCCTAGTCTGGCATATGAGTCCTAGTTCACATCAAAAGTCATAAATTCTGCATTACATACCTTGTTTCAAGAATCTCTAGTTTTTCAACTGCCCGTCTGTTCACTCTTAGTTTTTTATTCTAATTTTAAGTTTCATTTCTTAGGTTACATAGCTAGATTTGCATATCATTTGCATTTCCTTCTTTCTAATCCTTTGCTTAGTGGTGAACCCTGCTTTTGTTTAATCACCCCAAAGGAAACCTTATAGCAACCCCTTATCTTAATCGAATCATTTGATTGAGATCTCTAGGGTTTCCTCGAATGAACTAAGAGTGAAATAGGAAGAAGAGGATTCCCCCACCCTCTTTGGTGTTCCACTCCTAAAAGGTGGACACCCCACTTCTTTTGGTTTAGACACTATTATAGGTAAGATCAAGAAAATCTAAAATAAAATGGAAAAGAAACAAGAGGTAGTTGCTAAAGGATGACCAACATAGACGAAACTGAGGAGAATGACTTGAAGGAATCTCTCGACAAGCTAAAGGCTAATTGGGATTTAATAAGTAATCATAAAGATTATTGATGTCTACCATGATTTGTTGTATTTTGTTGTTCAATGTCTATCTCTGGACTATATGCCTGAACTTTGTTATGACTAAGAACTTTTAATAATGTTTTGATATTTTTTCGGAGGCCTATGTGCCTTCTCTCTTGGATGGTGGTATTTGGGCCTCTATTTTTTTCTTTTTGTTCTATTGTACCTTTGGGATGAATGCTCTTTCCCTACTTTAATATCAATTTTTTTTTTTAACATGTCTTAAAATTTTATTACACTAAATAAGAAATAAATCCATACAAATGTACATATTACCAATGAAAGTGTCTAAAAAGTAAAATTTTCTAGTTTAAAAAGTTATCTTGGACCAAAATATAGACTATTATATATCAAACATTATTTTATTTCCCTTTTTAACGTAACCATCACATATTTTTTTATAGTAGAAGGATTCTAAAAAAGTTGATATCCAAAACCACCTAAAGAAAGAAGAAACCAAAAAAATAAGAAATGCCAAAAAGATTGCAAACAATACAATTAGTTAGCATGCTAGTGTGTTATTGTTGGGTTCACCATAATGTATGCAATGACATTGAAAAATACAAAGCAAAGAACTTGAAATATAAAATGAAAATCAAATCCAATTAGTCAATTTCAATTGATGCAAACCTCAAACTAGATGTTGAATTGCTCAAGTTATAAATGTCGATGTAACTCAACAACATAACACGATATTTTATTGATGATATATTTCAACAAGTGGATTTGCATAAAGAGCGAGTGTATGAAAATGATGAAGGAATAATAGTATAAATATAAATTTGTTGGAAAAAAATTAAATGGAAGATAAGCATAAGATATAAGACCCAAATTGATTGAACTACTATGGAGTCAAGTTGATTGATAAGTGAAGAAGAAGTTTCTAATTTTTAGACAAAGTTAACTAATGAGCTGAAAATAAAAATTCAATTATTGAAAAATGGATAATTAACTTTCATTTATTTATTTTTATTTTTTGGTTCATAAGTGTCTTTTTATCCCAGTGGAGACTTGAACGTTGATGGCCAAAACAACAATGCTACCACTTAACCATCACATTATGCGATGAACCCTAATTAACTCTCATTTAATTAATAATAAAATATTGTTTAATTAAATAGATAAATTGTTAAATAAAAGAAATCTATGATAATTAATGATAAGTGATTAATAGTGTGGTAAATGATAGCAAATGTAATGATTAATTAATGCTATGATAAATAATTAGAAATGGGTAATTAGTTCTTATTATTTAAATACTATTTTTTTTAATTAAGCCATCATAATTATTGTGGTGATGATGAGAAATGATATAATGATATTTAATAAATATGAAATGATATTAAATGATGAAAATGGATAATTAATAAAATAATAGAAAAATGATAATTAATTATGATCAATAAAACAATTAAAAGAATAATTTTAGAGTCTACAAGAGTATGACATTCCCTTTTATCAATTATACTCATCTAATTAAACTACTACGCTTTTATTTACAGAATATTTGAAAACAACTTTATAATAGAAAAAATCTATTTGAAAACAACACTAATAAAAAAAAAATTCTATTAAAGTGAAATGTTTGATTTGACTAAGAAAATAAGACTATATTTGATTTGAAGTTTTCAAAAGAGCCGGCTTAAATAAGACTATATTCTATCATATCTGGGAAGCCGCCTTACTTGACTTTCCCTTTAAATAACATTTTTTAATTATATCTAAGAAGCTACCTTAATTGACATTCCCCGAAAACAACAATTTTTTTGACAGAAGAATGATTTACAGTGGAAAGTTTCCCAGTAAACAACCTTTGTTTCTTAACAGAATAATGATTTACAGGGAAAGTCAGCTAAGGTGTGCGTCCTGTATGGTTCAACGTACCGAAAATTCTATGAGTCATACGCAACGCGTAATCGAAATTATATTAAATTGATCATAGCCAATGAATAGAGATTCTTTGAAGAGGGTCAAATATACTCTGAACGAATGGTAGATGTGCACCGCCACGTGCATAGAATGGATTCACACCTTAGATTGCCTCGTTATCTAAAGATTATTAGAATATTCCCACTTGGTGATCATCTATAAGTTGAGTTCAATCAAAGCAGAAATGAAGCTATCGGAGTAGTTCAAATCTAGAGATTGTGTTAGATTGACTAGTGATTATGGAGATTCTGCTGTTTGTTCTTTCGTTTCTGGTAGTTTTCACAAACCATCAACAGCTGTCCTGTTCAGCTGTGGCAACAGGGAATTTGGGTAACCATATTCTTTCAATCTTTTTTGTCAAATCAATACTTTTCATTAGATGTAGATAAACAATTGAATCATTAGTTGGTATGAGTTTAGATTGCGTTTGAATTCATTGTATATATTTTGTACATAGTCTTTTTGGATTCTATTCAGCGATTCATTATCAAAAAGAAGAAAGTGATCTGAAAGGTTGATGTAAAAAACATACACAAACAATCTTCAATTCAATCATTTACTTTTGGTATGTAACATTAATGGGGGATGTCTTTTTGCTTTGTGTTTGCAGAATATCCCTTTCCATTCATGACAGCAGATGCTGAAAAGGCAGCTGCAAGAACATATGATTACATTGTAGTTGGAGGAGGTACAGCAGGGTGTCCTCTGGCAGCAACACTGTCACAGCACTATTCTGTTTTGCTATTGGAAAGGGGAGACACTCCCTATGGAAATCCAGATACTGAGGACAATAAAGCCCTTTTTAAGGTCATGGGGGAAGCCAGTGGGTTTCCCTATATCGCTCAGGGGTTTGTCTCAGAAGATGGAGTGCAGTTGGCAAGGGCAAGAGTTCTGGGAGGCGGAACAACCATCAACGCTGGCTTCTACAGCAGGGCAAGCTCAGAATTCATTCAGAAGATGGAGTTGGATGAGAAGCTTGTAAACGAGTCGTATGAATGGGTGGAGAAGTTGAATGCCTTCAAACCAGACAAGCTTTTTCGCTGGAGTTCTGCTTTCCAAGATGCACTTTTAGAGGTTGGAGTGACTCCTTATCATGGGTTTACTCTAGATCATTTGGAGGGCACCAAGATTAGTGCTTCATCTTTTGATAACAATGGAAGGAGACACACAGCTGCAGATCTTCTCCAGTATGCAAATCCAGATAACATTGTAGTACTTCTGAATGCTACAGCCAGTAGAATCCTCCTGGATTCCTCATCAGGTAAATTTGTCTTTTCATTTCCATGTTTTAGTTTGTTTCCAAATATGGATATCCATGGCTTCATTATTTAAAAATATGTGGCTGGGTTTGCACTGTTTTTTATGATTAGAAGTCTTGTCCTGACAATAATAGAAGCCCTCCACAGGTAACAATGGCCGTCCATTTGGTCGGTTTGCTGTCTCTTTCAATGTCAAAAGTTTTGCCTTGCTTTAACATAAGAATCCAAGCTTATGCACGCCAGTAGGACAGCTATAGGTCGGTCATAGTGGGGTATGATAGTACTTTTTCAAAGCGAAAAGATTTGTCCTGTTTTGAACACTACAGTTTTTGTCTGAGTAACTTTTTTGGGGTTATGGTTCCCTTTAAAGGTCAACCAATCCCTTATTTGTTTCTTGATTCTATCCTTTCAGATACAATGAACTGTGTTTGTTTCATGGGATGCGTCCCTCCCCAAAAAATTCCGTGTTTCCTATACGTCTCTATTTCAGAGACTTGAGGACTTGGGACGTCCCCCACCAGGCCACCATGATCACCACCATCCCACCAGTAGTGTCATCATCTCCAAGATGATGTTAGGATTTCGACACATCGGGTGTCCCCAAGATGTCTAGGGGACTCCTAGTTGTCTCCAAAATGTAAAATTTTTATACTTATACATCTTTTTATAACTACTTTTTCAAGTAGTATTTGTATTTCAGCACCCTGTCGCCACCCTCCCACCGTTCCCCCACCATCCTTGATACCTGTCCCCACATCTCCCCATAGGAAACTTCGTGGAACTATGAACTATATTCTTTGTTTTACTCTATTGAAGATTAAATATCTTGTTTTTTTGATTAGTTGTCACTTGGTAAAAATTTTAGTTATATTCCTTTTGGTTCTTTATGTAAGAGTCTTAATATAAAATTATTTTTAATGATAGTTTGCCTCGAACAAAGGTATGTCTAGTGTTTTATTTGTTGAAAAATATATTAATTAGAATAATAGTTCTCTTTATATATAATCATTATACTTTTTTATAGGGTTCATAGCATTTAACTTTTTAAATATTGTCAATTGTTTTCTAAAATTTATATTGTTATGTTAATATTTTGATTTTTAATAAAGTTCTAATTTTAGTTATAAAATTATTTTGTAGGAATGCTAAAGGCTACGGGGGTTGAGTTCACGAGTAGTGTTGATGGTCTCTCTTATCAAGTATTTATCAATCAATTGTCACAATGGAGTGAGGTAATTTTGTCCTCAGGAAGCATAGGTAGCCCACAACTTCTCCTATTAAGTGGAATCGGCCCCAAAGAACAACTTGAAGAATTGAATATTACTGTAGTTTTAGATTTAAACTTAGTAGGTAAAGGGATTAAAGATCCACCACGTACAACAATTATTGTAGAATCCCCTGAACCACTTGAATTTGCTCAGGTACAAGTAGTTGGTATAATAGACAATTCACAAGTCTACCTTGAGTCTGTTAGCTATTCTCAACAAGGAAGTGACACAAACAATAAATATCTAGGAGTTATTGTTACCAAGGTGGCCTTTCCCTTATCAAGAGGTGAGCTTCGACTTAGAAGTAAAGATCCCCAAGATCAGCCCTCGGTAATATATAACTACTTTTCACATCCTTCTGATATAAAAGAATGTTATCTTGTTGTGAAGGTACTATCAGACATTATCATGACAAATTCTCTTCAAGAATTTGCATTTACTGGCATTGGAAACTCCAAAATCCTTAAATTTGTAGGGGAAGAACTACCACAAAATCAATCAGATTATAGTGCCATGTTAAAATATTGTAAAGATACAGTAACAACAATATGGCATTTCCATGGAGGGTGTGAAGTTGATTCTGTAGTTGACAAAAGACTTCGTGTCAAAGGAGTTGATAGTCTAAGGGTTGTAGACCATTCAATTTTCAAGGATAGCCCTGGGACCAATCCACAAGCAACTATCATGATGCTTGGAAGGTATGTTTTTTACATATTCCTTGTATTGTTTCTAAACAATTATGAATATTACTAATGATATATTTTTAATGTCATATATGCAGGTATTTAGGAGTTCGTATTCTTCAAGAGCGCATGAACATTTGTGAATATTAGACAATTTTGAAATTGTCGTAAAATAAAATGTTGTACACCTATATATCTTATTTAATTGATTGTAAAAATCAATGATGTTACTTATATTAGTATTGAGTTTATAAATATAAAATTTTCAATTATATCTAGATGAAGCATACTCTAAGTATCTAAATTTAATTATTGAGATAGAATATGGTTAAAGTGGTATTACATGAGCAAAGCAATTCAGTTTTATACTAATTTTTTATCATATAATAAAAGTTTGATTGTGTATGAAATGTATATTAATATCTATATTAACTTATAACACTACATAATGAAGGTAAAATGGACAAACACACTAACTATACTCCTTAGGCTAAGATACATGTATGCTTTAAATTTAAAGAAAGAGAACATGACCAAGAAAATATTTAAGTCTATATTTTTTTCACTATTTACTATTAGAGTTCTTGAATTAGTGTAATGTGTGAGAAGAAATCCATGAATTTATTATTAATAAAAGCTATAATTAAAAATATTTTGAAGAGATTTTGTTCTTCTAATCTTATTTAGTTTATTGTTATCTAGAAATAAATACTAGATGGTCAAGATCTAGTTTAGATAAAATAAAATAAATATAAGAAAATGACAAATAGATATTAAGTGAGTGATATGTAAGAAATATATTGAAGAACTAAAATATTAATTAATATTGATATATTTTAAAACACGAGGAACTAATCCAAGTCTAGTTCAACTATGAAATATTATGGATTATTATAGATATATATTTATTATAAAAGGTCCAATATTATCAAATTATGGGAAGGATAGTTTCCCCTTCTAGAACTCATTTCCAACTATTACACATTGTGGTTTGAAAAATATTCTTAAGGAAAACTAAATTCATATTGTTTGGATCATAGATTTTCTATAAATTTATGATATAAGAGAAATAAAAGTGAAGAATTATAGAAACCTTCTATGCTCAATCATATAATTAGAATCTGTATATGAGATTATCATCATTTAAAAGAGAAATTGAATAAAAACTATTGAAAGTTTGCACTTGATCAATTTTTTAATGGATTCTATGCACATGCAACTTTTAATTATGGGTTACTACTACTAAATTATAATATCTTACTATCAATCGTTAGGAAGAAAGTATAAACTAGTACTATATTAGGGAAATCTAATGATAAAACCACTTGCTAAAATATAAACTAATTTAGTTATGAATTATGATTAATAATTTAAATAATAAATCAACAAAGAAGATGAGATCATATCTGTGTTTTATAGTTTGATGTAGTTATAAATGGGTAATTTGATGTACATTTTAATTAACATTTAAAAATATAATTTTTAATATTAGATCTATCATAGTAAAATTATGTCAATCTTGCATTTTATTTATAACTACTTTGGGAGAAGGCTACACCTACAATTGGTACCTTACATTTCTTATTTCTACATATTTCATCTTTGGTACTTTCTTCTCTTTGACTATATATATGTTACAATAAATAAGGTGGTGTTGAGAATTATTTTGTATCATGTCATGTTCATTAGAACATACTTTGCATTTCCTTGTTGATATATGAAATCCTTTTTTTGATGAATAATTATCAAAGACACCATAAAATGATGTAAGTTTCTATAAAAATAATGTGATTTATGATCATGAAAGTGCCCTCCTCTTATTTTATAGGATAGTGCAACCTAAAAGTAGAAAACAACATTCCTAAGTCTAGCTTAAGTGAGTAAAGTAAAAAGGGATCAAATATTAAATAAATGATTAATTAATCATTAGATGATTACCTATTTAATCTAACATGTCCCATTAAATACAAATTTTGGAAAAGCTAAGAAACTTATGATGTGTTGGAAGTATGAGTAGCTTGTGCTTTTTCATTGATGTCAACCGTTCTAGGTTGTATCATTGATGTCAACGGGTCTATGGAGAGAATTTTGGAAGTTTGTAATGATGCTTTGATTTTTTGCATTATGTTGTCATTATTAGTACCTGTTGGATGTTGTGGTTGTGTTGCTGATATGTGGTTTTCATTGATGTCAAAACTATTAGCATTGTTGCATTAGAAACTGTATATGTCGAGGATATTGAGAAAATTGTATTAAGAAGTGCTATAGGTTGTCAGTGGTGAAGTGATGTTCTTTTTGTTGGTGTATTCAGTACATTGTTGGACCCTAAGGTTGAGGACTAAAGGGTTTCTTGTTGAGTATGTCTAGTTTATCCATGATGAATTTCAGAGATCCGCATGAAGAGTTGATCGAGTTATGGTGATTTTCATTCTAATAGTTTTTCTATCACTTTAGTTAGTCTTCCTGATTGAAGATTCTATGATTTTTGTAAGTTTAGTTGTTGCGGATGCTTCTATGGTGTTTCATGGTGCTTTTGGATGTTTCTAGTTTGTTCTCTATCTTTGTGGCATGTCTGCATTGATCGTTATGCTTGTGATCCGAGATTTTCTCTTGCATGTTCATGTTTTTCATGTTCTTGGACAACAAGGAGTTGAAGCATGTTGTGGATCTTCCGAGGAGAAATTAATTGAAGTGTTTTCATGTTGGAGATGTTTTTTTCAGTCTTTTCTATGTTATGAATGACCTTGGTTGATTCGCATGAATAATCTTTTTTTTTTGGGCAGATTGCTTGTAATTATTTTATTATCTTTTTGTGGCTGACTTATAGTGATGTAGTTTCTTGTTGTGGATATATAAGAGCAATTGTTTTATCAATTGAAGGCATGAGTGTGGGTGTGAATGTGAAGTGTATGAGTCCCATGTGTGAATAAATTTCAGATCATTCGAAGGAAGAGTAGAGAGTGAAGAAGAGTGAAGAAGTGTTCATGTGCTTAACCAAAATTGTAACTAGGCATTAGCAGATGCTATTTTCTCAGTTCAAATCTGGATGGTTTTAATCTGAATCTTTCTATAAGATAGTGTGTCTTCCTTGGGTAGTGAGCCTTGTTGTATTTGAGCAGTGAGCTCTAGGTAGTGTGCCTAAATGCATGTGCATTCCCCATTCATATTTCTTTATAGTTATAATAGCGTATAATCTTGTGGATTGATGACCACGGTGGTTTTTCCCCTAACAGGGTTTCTACGCAAAAATCTTGGTGTTCTGTATGCTTCTGATGTGTTGTTAATTTATGCTTTCATGATTAATGATCAGATTTGAAATTAATGTTAATAAGTTGAATGAGTTTGAGATTCAGTGACAACTGATTCACCCCCCCTCTTAGTTGTCTACCCTTGAGTTGGAAACAATTGGTATCAGAGCTTGTGGTTCCTTGGAAGAAGTTGAATAGCTTGAGGTGATCCAAGATGGTGACTTATAAGAAGGACAGTGCTAGATTTGATGGAACAATTTATTCTTTATGGAAAGCTCGAATGGACTGCCATCTGAGATGCATTGGTGAACCCTACTGGAGCATTACAAAAAATATTTATGTTATTCCATAGAATGGTGCTACTGCTTCATGAATATAATATCAGGGATAAGGAGGCATTATTGAGTACTTTGACTGATACTGAGATGATAAATGCAATGGATCTAAAGACTACTTATGAGATCTGGAAGAAGTTGGAGACCTTGTATGAAGGTGATGCAAATGTGAAGATTGCTAAGCTACAAAGTTGAAAAGGAAAATATGAAAAGTTGAAAATGGGTGATGATGAAAATGTTACTAATTTCATGCAAAGAGTAAATGAAATTGTGTGTGGTATAAGATGTGTTGGTGGACAGATAGATGAATCATAGATTGTCGCTAAAGTTCTTAGATCTTTCCCTGATTCTTATAAAGTCAAGTCTAGTGCTATTGAAGAAATCTGAACTGTGACAAATGTTACCCAAGATATGTTGATTGGTAAGCTTATTGCTTTTGAGTTGAGTGAGTTTGGTGATTCCCTTCCTAAGGTTGAATATGTATTTAAGGCTACTACTTCTAGAAGAGATAGACATAGATATGATTTAGGTGAAAGCTCATTAAGAAAGACATTCAAATATGAGGATGAAATGAAACATCTAGATGAAGAGGATAGAGAGCTTGAAGAACTTGAAGCATTGATTGTAAAAAGAGAAGCCAAAGGACAAGGTAAGTAAAAGAGAAAGTTTCCTATTAAATGTTTCTCTTGCAATAAGATAGGTCATTTTTCATCAAGGTGTCCTGAGAGAATTTCCAAGCCAAGATTTAACAAACCTAAATTCTGAAAGAAGTGTTACTATATTGTTTATGAAGGTGTAACAAATGATGAATCTGATAGAGGAAATGCAAGTGAAGATGAATTTGTGTTTATTGCTATCAAGGAAAATAATTCCGTGTCTATTGAATATGCTAGTTGTACAAATATGGAGAAATCCCTAACTAATCGAGCTGAAGAGAAAGATGAATGGGTAATTGATAGTGGTCGCTCTCATCATATGACAGGAGATAAAAGTAATTTTGTGAATTTGGAGAAGTATGATGGTGGTGCTATGAGATTTGGTGATAACACAGCTAGTGTGATCCGTGGAAGAGGATGCATTTCATGGACAATGAGTGCAAAATATTGGGAAATTCTAGAAATGTGATTGCATCAAGTACACAAACAAAAGGTAATATCTTTCATCTAAATGTTGCTAGTAAAAGTTGTTTGATTGCTCAAGTTGATGAGAGTTGTTTATGGCATAGGAGAATGTATCATGTTAACTTTGATAACATTGTCAAGATAAGTTCCACTAAACCTGTGAGAGATCTTCCCAAGCTGATGAAACCTACTAATGCCATATGCAAAGAATGTTGATTAGGAAAGCAAACAAGAATTCCATTTTGAAGTAAACAAAAAAATTTAAATGAATTGTTGGAACTTGTGCATACTGATTTATGTGGTCCTACTAGAACTAGAAGTTTACAAGGTTACATATACTTCATGTTGCTTATTGATGATTATTCAAGGATGATGTGGGCTACTTTCTTAAGGGAGAAATATGAAGCTCTAGAAAAGTTCAAGATCTTTAAGGCTATGGTTGAGATAGAGACTAATTTGAAGATTAAGTGTTTGAGATTGGATAGAGGTGGTGAATTCACTTCCGGTGAGTTTAATTCTTTTTGTGAAGAGCATGGAACAAAGAGACAGTTATTTGCACCTCGGACCCCTCAACATAATGGAGTTGTGGAAAGGAAGAACAAAACAGTTCTAGATGCAGCTAGAACCATGATGTTGGAAGGAAATGTGCCTCATATCTACTAGAGAGAAGCTATAAGTACTATTGTGTACACACTTAATCGAGTACAAATCAAAGGTGATACTGGTAAGACTCCTTTTGAACTTTGGATTGGTCAAAAGCCTACTATTAAATATTTCAAAATCTTTGGAAGCAAGTGTTATATCAAAAGAGATGAAGATATAGGAAAGTTTGATGCTAGGAGTGATGAAGGAATCTTCTGGGTTACACTACTAAAAGTAAGGCCTACCAGTGTTACAACAAAAGATTGAAGAAAATCGTTGAAAGTGCAAATGTTAAGGTTGAGGAAGACATAGCTGCACTATCTAGAAGCTGCAGATATGATTCTGATGATTAGAATGATAGTACAAGAAAAGGTAAGCAAGGTCATACTGCAAGTCAAGTTCAAATCCTTCTAATGAATCAAGAAGATCAAGAGGAAGGAGAAACTAGTGGAAGAATAGAAGAGAGATCAGAAGAGCCTAAAGTTGAAGAACATTCTAAGAAGACTCTGAGGTATGTGAGATTGAATCATTCAGAGAATTAGATCATAGGTGATAAGAACAAAGGTGTCTGGACTAGGAGAAAAATTGTAGAAGAGTATTGTTTGATTTTAAAAATTGGGCCTAACAATGTAAATGAAGCATGGAAAGATGAACATTGGGTTGAAGCAATGAAAGAGGAACTGCAACAAATTGAGAAAAATGATACATGGATTCTTGTTCCTAGACCTAAGGATAAGAATGTAATTGTCCAGCTAAATGGATCTTTAGAAACAAACTGAATGAACAAGGTGAAGTGGTTAGAAACAAAGCAATACTAGTTTGTAAGGGATATTCTCAAATGGAAGGTATTGATTTTGAAGAAACCTTTGCCCCTGTTGCTAGAATTGAAGATGTGAGATTATTTCTTGCTTATGCTGCCTATAAAGACTACAGGGTTTATCAAATGGATGTCAAGTCTGCTTTTCTAAATGGTGAATTGGAAGAAGAGGTATATGTTGAGCAACCTAATGGATTCTAGTTGACTGATCAGGAAGGTATGTTGTGTCAATTGAAGAAAGCATTGTATGGTCTTAAGCAAGCCCCTAGAGCATGGTATGCTAGATTGGATAAGTACTTGGTGAAACTTGGATTTAAAAAAGCTACTGATGATAGTAATTTGTATTTCAAGAATGATGAAATAAAGATTTGATTGTGGAAGTTTTTGTTGATGATATCATTTTTGGAGGAGATGATAGCTTGTGCATGAAGTTTGCTAATGAGATGCAGAATGAATTTGAGATGTCAATGATTCGAGAGATGAAATTTTTCTTGGGATTGAAAATTACTCAGTTAGATAAAGGGATTTTTATATCTCACTCCAAGTATGTGAAGGAATTGCTGAAGAAATTTGGTATGGAAGATTCAAAGCCTGTTGGTACACCCATGGTGATTGGATGTAATTTGACAACTGATAATGATTCTCTAAAGGAAAATTAGGCAAGATATACATCAATGATTGGTGGATTGCTTTATTTTACTCAAAGTAGGCCTAATATCATGAATGTTGTATATATTGTTGCTAGATTTCAAGCTAATCCTAAAGAATATCATGTGACTACTATGAAGAGAATTTGCAGATACTTGAAAGGGACAGTTGATTTTGGCCTATAGTATCCTAAAGATGATGACCTTACTCTGAGTGCCTTTACTAATGTTGATTGGGCAGGAGATGTGAATGACAAGAAAAGTACTAGTGGTGGAGCATTTTTCTTGGGAAAGAAGTTGATTTCATGGCTGAGTAAGAAGCGGAATGCTATTTCTTTATCTACTGGGGAGGCATAATACATTGTTGCTGGTAATAATTGTACTTAAGTACTATGGATGAAATAAAGGTTGAAGGATATCAGAGTTGTGTATGATGAGCCTATTGTTATATTCTATGATAACTCAAGTACTATTAACATTTCTAAGAATCTGGTACTACATTCAAAGACCAAGCATATATCTATAAAATTTCACTTTTTGAGAGAGAAGGTAAGTGAAAAGGAAGTCAAATTGGAGTGTGTACCTACTAAGGAGTGGATTGCAGATATCTTTACAAATTCATTTCCTAAAGATAGTTTTGAGTATCTCAGAGGGAATTTAGGGGTGATTGCCCCTCCTAATCAAAACCAAGGACGCATTGCTTTGCATCAATCTATGTATTTCATGATCATATTATGATCCAAATTGATGTTGTGGTGGCTTCTACTTAGGGGGAGTAGTTAGATGTTTAGAAGTTCAGATATGTGGTTCAGAGCTTGTATTGAAGAGATCTTTGTCATTGATGTCAAAGGGGGAGAAGAGTAATGTGAAAAACAAAATTTTGATTATCTAGGGAGAAGAGCCTTGTGGGGAGAAGAATTGAGGAAAGAAAAGTAAGAACTTAAAGGAAGAGTAAGAGTAGTTGTGTTGATGGTATTTTTTAGATCATATGTTGTCATCAATTGCAAAGGGGGAGATTGTTGGATTTTGTGGTTGTGTTGCTGATGTGGTTGTCATTGATGTCAACACTATTAGCATTGTTGCATTAAAAGTTGTATATGTCTGGATATTAAGAAAATTGTAATGAGAAATGCTATAGGTTGTCAGTGGTGAAGTGAAGTTCTTTCTATCAGTGTGTTCAGTATGTTGTTGTTCTGAGGTTGTGGACTAAAGGGTTTCTTGTTGAGTATTTCTAGTTTATCCATATTGAATTTCAGAGATCCACATGAAGAGATGATTGAGTTATGGTGATTTTCATTCTGATAGTTTTTCTGTCGCTTCAATTAGTGTTCCTGATTGGAGATTCATGATTTATGTAAGTTTAGTTGTTGTGGATGCTTCTATGGTGTTTCATGATGCTTGTGGATGTTTCTAGTTCATTCTCTATCTTTGTGGCATGTCCACATTGATTGTTGTGCTCATGATCCAAGATTTTCTCTTGTGTGTTCATGTTTTTCATGTTCTTGGGCGATAAGGTGTTGAAGCATGTTGTGGATCTTCGAGGAGAAATTAATTGATTTTTTTTTGTGTTGGAGATGTTGTCTTCAGTCTTCACTATGTTATGGCTGACCTTGGTTGATTCACATGAATAATCTTTATTTTTTTGGGCCGACTGCTTCTAATTATTTTATTATCCTTTTGTGGCCGACTTATAGCGATGTAATTTCTTGTTGGGGATATATAAGAGTGATTGTTTTATCAATTGAAGGCATGAGTGTGGGTGCGAATGTGAAGTGTATTAGTCTTGTGTGTGAATAAATTTTAGATCATTCAAAGGTAGAGCAGAGAGTGAAGAAGAGTGAAGAAGAGTGAAGAAGTGTTCATGTGCTTAACCAGAACTATAATCAGGCATTATCAGATGCTATTTTATTAGTTCAAATCTAGATGGTTTTAATTTGAATCTTTTTGTAAGACTGTGTGTCTTCCTTGGGCAGTGCACCTTGTTGTATTTGAGCAGTGAACTCTAGGCAATGTGCCTGAATGCATGTTCATTCCCCATTCATATTTCTTTATACTTTTAATAGGGTATAATCTTGTGGATTGACCTCCATCGTGGTTTTTCCCCTAATAGGGTTTCCACATAAAAATATTGGTGTTAGGTGTGCTATTGATGTGTTGTTCATTTATGCTTTCATGATTAATGATCAGATCAGCAATTAAGGTTAATAAGTTGAATAAGCTTGAGATTCAGTGGTAATTGATTCACCCCTCCTTTTAGTTGTTTTCCCTTGAGTTTCCAACAGTACCAATGGTGTCAACCTCTAGTGTTGATTTGATAAGCTTCTGTTGGTGTATTTTCAACTTCTTGTGTATGGTTGAGTTGCTATAGTACATTGGTGGTGATGAGAAAGTGTTGAAGATAATGAGAATGATATGGTGCTTGGTTTCCAAGTACTTTTGAGAAAATTTGAGTAAAAAAGGAAACAATATGGTGAAGATTATTTAGTGTGATAGAGTGGTGTTTAATGTTTTTCTTTTTGTTTCTTCTGTGTTGAAGATCTACTTATGTGGTTCAAATATGGTGATATGAGGTAGTCATAGGTTTTATATCAATATTTTTAGGTTTTGGTTCATTGTGCAGAGAAATTTTTGTTCATTAGTATTTGAAATGTGTTGCAATGATGTCTAGTAGAAATCATTTTGCTCCACATTTTTTCACATTTTGGTTTCTAGTCTTGTAGATCTTGAAGTGTGCTAATATTGCTAGTATCTATCTCTAGTCCTAGTTGTTTGTCTTTTTGGTGTTCTACAAGGTTGGATTCATGTGTTGCAGCATGAGAAAAGTTAACTAGGTGTATAGGATGAGTTTGTTCCTCAAGTGAAAGTGGTTACAAAGTAATTTGCTGGATTTTAAGGTATTTAGAAAATATTCCAGATTATGTTGAAGTGATGTATCTTATCCATGAGTCATCTTTGGATCTAAGGATGTGTGTAATTGAATGTTCAATGGTCTTTATAGAGGTTCACTCAACCTTGGGTGCATACACTAATTGGAGATATGATTTGGTGTTTTTTGAAGTGTGGCATGGTGTGTATGAGTGTATTTGGGTACGAGTTAGGGTGTGTTGTGGTATTCCTTCATTCCTTTCCAATACGAGAATTTTTTAGTGCCAACCTAATTTTTAACCCGCATATTTGAGGTGCAGAGTAAACCTTGTTAAGTATTTTTAAGGTTGAGGATGGTATAAATAAGTGTTGAGTTGATGTAGAATCAAGAAGTGAAGTGTGTGATGTGACGTTTAGAGTTGTGATGTGTGAAAGTGTGAAATGTAGTGTGATATTTAATGCCTAAGACTACTAAAAGTAGTGAGAAGAAGGTGTCTACATTCTTTAGAGAGATTGTGAATGCACTAGTGATGTTGTGGTTGATATTTCTATTCATTTGAGATGGATTTCTCATTGTATAATTCTTCTTTCTTCTTTTCTATAATCTAGAAATGATTCCTTGGTAGTGAGTCCTTTTCTTTTGGGTAGTGAGCCTATTGTATTTGGTGTTGCAATTAATTTATATTGTGAGCTAATCCTCATCATGGTTTTTCCCTTCTTGGGTTTTCCATGTAAATTTGGTGTTCTTATGTGTTTAGATGTGTTTACATTTTTTTTTTCATGTTTACATTTTGCTAATGAATGATAAGGGTTTAATGGTAGTTAAGGGTTTAAGGAATAATGCAAATCTGAATGTTAATGAGGTTTTTGAAGTTTTAATTTAAAACTAATTCACCCCCCTTTTAGTTGTCTTGTGCATTCAACAAGTGGTATTAGAGTAAGGTTCCTTGGAAAAAGTATTAACTACTTGAGGTAAATCTTGGATGGTGTACAAGAAGGGGGCTCCTTTGTTTGATATATCTAATTATCCATTTTAGAATACTAGGATGGAAGGTTTCCTTATTTCTCTACAATTGGGAGTTTGGAAGTCTATTGAAACTAGATATACAATGCCTACAAATGATCTGAGTACTGATGATGAGATCAAGGAATATGAGAACGATTCCTAAAAGCAAGGTATAGTCTTTTGAGTGGTATTTCTAATACTAAACTTGTGAAATTTATGAATCTTAAATCTGCTAATGAGATCTAGAAGAAGCTAAAAAGTGTCTATGAAGGAGATGAAAAAGTCAAGCAAGTTAATATGCAGAACCTAAAGATCAAGTTTGAAACCCTATGGATCGTAGAGGATCATAAGATATTACAAGATACATATAGAAAATGGAAAAAGTTGTCAATTCCATTAGAGGCCTTGGTGGGAAAATTGAAGAAGATGAGGCAGTAAAGAAGGTACTAAGAACTCAGGCTAAATCCTATAGTGGTAAAGTTTCTATTATTCAAGAATTTCAAAACTTAGATCAGTATTCTATAGATCAGTTGCTTTGTTCTAATGTAACTTCTTTTGAATTAAGAGATTTTGGTTAAATTGATTCAAAGAAAGAGAGTTCTTTTAAAGTCAGAAAAGTGGAGAAGAATGAGGTATCTGATCTAGATGAATTTGATGAGTTGGAAGTAAACTTTGTGAGGAAATTGAAAAAGGGAACCAAAAATTATAGAGGCAACTTAACTTTCAAATTCTTTAACTATGGAAAGATTGGTCACTATGCTTCAAGATGTCTTGTCAAAACTTTAAGAGATGGAACTAAGGAGAATAAAGTTAAATCAATTAAGAAAAGTTACTATGTTAGAGAAGATACAAGTATATCTGATGATAAATTTTATTATCCAGAGGTTGAAGATGATGCATGCTTATTCATGGTTCTTATTGCTAGTAGTAATTCTACTAACTATGATATAGATGAAGGAAAGTTCTCTAGAAGGAAGTCATAATATTGTAGGAGCAATGGTGACTTCTTTTCATGTAAGAGAAAATAAAAACAACTAGATTATTAATAGTGGATGCTTAAATCACATGACAGGTGATAAGAATAATTTTCTTAAGTTTGAGAAGTTTGAAGGTGGTTTAGTTAAGTTTGGTGATGATACATCTGCTAAGATATGTGTAAAAGGTTCACCTATTTCTAATGGAAAGCATAATACAAATGATGTTCTTTATGCTAAGGGTTTGTGGCATAACCTTTTGAGTATAGGAAAAATGTGTAGCAAAGGATATAATCTTGTGTAGCAAAGGATAGACAAAATATCATGCATGTAGTTTGTCTTGTGGATAGATTTTAAAAATGTGTCAAAGAGTCACATGTTGTAGTAGTGAAGAGAATATTCAAATACTTGAAGGGAACTCTGAAACATGAGTTTTGGTATCCAAAGGACATTGATTTATCTTTGATTTCTTATAAATATGAAGAAATTGGGTAGGTTGTGTGGATGAAAGAAAAGTAAAAGTGGTGGTGCATTATTTCTTTGAAATATGTTGGTGTCTTGGCTAAGAAAGAGGTAAGATTCAGTGTCATTATCTACTATAGAGGTAGAATACATTGTTGCAACATCATGTTGCACACAATTATTGTGGATGAAGAAAAATTTGAAGGATATCAAAGTGGTATATGGTGAACCCATTTCTATATTTTTTGAGAACACAAGTGTTATTAATATTTCAATGAATCTAATAATGCATTCAAGAAAAAAACATGTCTCTATCAAATATCACTTTTTGAGCGCAAGAAGGTTACAAAGAATGAGATGAAGCTAGAGTATGTGCCTACAAAGGATCAAGTTGCAGATATCTTCACAAAGCATCTTCCTGTGAATAATTTTGAGTATCTCTTGAAGAAGTTGGGGGTCAATTCCCATCCTTCTTTCAACTAGATGCATAAGGATATCCATTAGTCCAGTGGATCTCAAGATTTATTCCTTATTCTAGACTAATTTTGATGGCTACTTCTTAGGGGGAGTAGGTAGTAGCATTGTACCTAGTGCTAGAGAAAACACATTAAAACCATCAAATATACATTATACCATAGTCTCAAACTCACAAAAACTAAACATCAAATTACACATGATACCTAGGAACTAGGAAAAGTATTAAAGACTCAACTACCACCCCACTATGCTACAACTCATACCCCACCAACCAAAATTCTATGAAAAAACCACTTCCTACTCCAAATATTCACAAATGCAATTATGAGAAAAGTATGCACTAAGTGTCCACCAAAAAACATAAAACATTTTCAAGGAAAGATCTCCAAAAAATAGCATTTCACTAAAATGGTCACTACCACAATCATTAGCATATGTGAGAAGCCTAGAATAACATTCAAATGACTCCCATTCCAAGCAAGGATAACTAACAAAGAGGTGGAAATTTTAGTGGTCCTCCACAATTTCCTGTACCTAGAAGACGTTCTAAAATACTTTCAAAAACCCATTGTAGAGATTAGCCACATGAAGCTAGAAGATCTCTGCTACCAATTACTGGAGGATAATGAGAAAATCTATAAGCCACAGTGCATAGAGATAGGTTGGCAGAACCTATATGTATACAAATATTACCAAAAAAATTGCATTGAAGATGAATGGGTTTAAATTGTGTTAAGTTGACTACTTGATGAATTCATGTATTTAGATAAGCCACATAGAATCATAAAAGAGGAAATCCATGTCATAGCCAAGTTGAGAATGGTAGGAGGGATTCCATCCAAAAAGGACATAAAAAAAAATGAAGTAGATAAGCTAGATCCAAAGCTACATTTGATGGTAAAATATTGAGCTTGAAGATGACTACCAATCCTAGACTCTAGTATGCAACAATTTGCATAACCTACAAAATTAGCTTACCAATTGAGAAGACTCTGTAATTTCCATCACCATCAACACCATATACAAGATGATGGTTAAAGGAAAATACTTCAATTTTTGTGAGGTGATAAGGGGAAAACTATTGGAGAACTTGCAAAAAATCAAGAAATCTAGGTATCACTTTCGGTATGGAACATTAATTATATGTTTAATGTTTTATTTTTTGAAATAACTGCCAAACTTCAAAGGTAAGATCTAGTGAATCAACCAAACCATAGTTGTCCAAATCAAGTACCATACCCATCAATTTAAGAATTTTCAATCATGACAAATAAAATACTACGTGGTTTTCAAAAACTTCTAAGAACAAATGCAATTAAGGGGTCAAACCCTCATTTATCAGCCAAAGAATATGGAAGTATTATAAATTTCATGGTGGACAAAGAGAATACATATATGAAGGTTATTGAACCTTTCATTGTATTCATTCTAACACTACCAAATGAAGTCACCCATCCAAAAATAGATGTGTACATGGCAACCCCACTCTAGAACCCAAGGTTTCTCAAAGTAGAGAGGTTTGAAACCTCATAGGTCTAAGAGGAAGTCATGGGAAAGAATATTGAAAAATAAAATTAGGAGGAATTTGAAAAGAATAAAAATAAATTTAATAAATAAGGGGGCATGCCAAAAGGACTAAAACCAATAGTGGCCACTTCGACACAATCATAACCTTATGGAAGAAGGGCTATGAGGTCATAGACCAGCCCACTAGGAACATTAGAAGGACCTTTGATGTTAGCACTAAGAGCCTCTTAATCAGGGAAGCCACTATAAGCCCCAAGAAGAGCTCGATAGGAAAGGAAAAATAGAGGGCCTAAAGGAAGAAAGAGCATATAGATGAAGATGAGGTAGAAGATATCTTAGAAGAAGAGGAAGAGGTCAAGCAACCTATACAATAAAATAAATGAAAATAGAAGCCTCTAGGTACTCCTGAAACCAAACTAGAGCAAAGGAAAGGACAACAAGACAAGAACTGAGTGAAAAAAACTTTGGTACTCTCAAAATACCCAATCAATGTGCTTGAAATTTATAATGCTCCAAAAACTCCACACCCAATGTGATTTGGTCAAGGATCAACTACAACAACTAAGAGAGTTAGTTAATAATGAGTTGAGATTCATCCAACTAGATGTGAAAGATGAAAAGTAGATAACCAATAGTGTCACCATCCCAACCACTCTCTGAAAAGTAGAACACACATTATCTCAAATAAAATCCCAAATATGTACACTCCAAGAAAATGCACATTGGACCACTACATTTGCAAGAATAAATATATATTATCATAATATCCTTCCCCGTTGGACAACATGACTTGAGGACAATACATCATTTTAAAGGGATGTTGATGTTCATAGGAAAAAGTTAGAAATAAAACATATTATAGAATACTTGAAGAAGATTGTATAAAACTAGAAGAAGAATCTGGTATTAGGTGAAGTCATTAGTCACTAGTAGGAGTCATGTCCCTTCAAGGGAACATATATTCTTGAATTGATGGAAATAGGGTTCCCCACCTTTCTGGAGTATGAGTTAGGGTTTAGGACCTAGACCTATTTCCCTCAAGTTTCATTCAAGGATACCTTAGAGATCTCAATCCGAAGGTAGAAAAGGGGAAAGAGATCTTGCAATAAGGTATAATAAGGTGTGATTGAGGACTAAAAGGGGGTTCACCACCAAGCTAAGCCTTGGAAATACAAGTAACATGCAAAACCTAATGATCAAACCTAATGATGTGCAAGACTTGCATAGATGGCCAAAAAATGAATGTAAAATATAGCAATAAACTAGAAAAGTGTAGAGGTGCACCTAAAAACATGTAGAATCTTGAATGAAAACCCAAAATGTTCAAAATGTTGAATTTAATGCATACTGGGACTCATACACTAGGATGAGTGATTAAGTCCCAAATTAGGGTTTTTGGGCTATTGAACATGTAGAATACTGAGAGGGGGGATGCATCAGTATTCCATAAAACCATTCACATAAAATCCATCTAAGCATTATCAAAAATTACACTGAATACTAGAGGATGACATGAAATCAAGACAAAGCATCAACACAAACGAACACCAAGATTTTTACGTGGAAAATCCAAAATGGGAACAACCACAGTGAGGATTAGCTCACAAGATAATATATCCGGATATAGAATATTACAGGGCTCATTGCCAAGACTCACTTTCCTTGAAAGGATCACAACCTAAATACAAAAAGAGATGGCTAATAGACAAGATACAAAAGTGTATGGCCCACTGCCACAAGTGTGAATTGATGAAGAATGCACCTTCCCTATGTTGGAGTTCAGTTTCGGTGAAGCGCAATGTTTGAGTAACTCACTCAGTTGCTCATCTATACAATTCACACATATTCATTTTCAAATTCTACCATGTGAACATTCTTGTCTCTTCCTCTCCTTCTCACCACACACATTCACACCAAAGAATTTATTACATATATACATGTGTATCCATGTTTCTTAATTAGGTTGACCTAATTAGAGAAACGTTAATTCATAAACTAACTTTGTTAGTATGGACCTAAGCTAGATCCCTTTAATATTAATATATCTTTAGGTTGGCCAGAGTTAAACCAAAACTCTAAACATATGTACACACCATCAAACATGCACCACAAAAACTTGTTAACTTATTGAATTCTCTTTTGGACAACATCAAAATACTTATCCTCGACACAACATAGTATGATAATTAATTATGAGAAAATGTGGAATCTCCCACAACAGAGTGTAGGAGGAAAACTCATCGAGGTCCACAAAAAGTAATACTATCATTCATATCTCTCAAATTCCTTCACATATCATCATGAAACTCTAAGGTAGAATACATCATGTAGACTTAGACTTGTGTACAAAGTCCTATAATGATATCTTTTACTGAGATAGAATCCAGACCAAAAACTAATGTACAAAGCTAGTGTAAAAGCATAACATTGTTCACAACCAATTGGTAGCAGTGCCTCAAAACCCATACACCCTAGTTAGTTGAAACCATGTCAGAGAATTCAATTGATGTTAGGGTAAATCATGTTATCAGCTTTCGAGCAAATCATACAAAAATAGGATAGTTTAGATCAAAATAATAGATCAATAGGTATTAATAACTGAAGTAGCAAAATACTAGTAATCAACAAAATTCTAATATTTGTTGACATCAATGACAACTATCAATTTCCAACAATCTCCACCTTTTTAATTGATGGAACCACATGATGTGAAAACCGTCAAAAATACCTCTTCCCGACTTACACACAAAATCCTTTCAATTTCCTCTCTATTTTCACATGATTCTTCTCTCTCTCCCCCTTTGACATCAATGGCATCGGAAAAAGGAATTTTAGTGCATTAATAGTCCCTTTGCAAATATGAATACTTCCCCTGAGGAGTACATTCCAAAATTAATGATGATAAATGACTAATTGGAGGTGATAGATGACTATTCAACTATCTAAGAATCCTTGTTCATAAGGATCTCCCTTCATTCCATAGTTGTGTTGCCTTTGTTAGAGCATTGCATATATAATCAAGGTCAATTAAAGTATCCTTTCCTTCAACCAAAGTTTTGGGAGAAGCATAAGAGTTCAAAACCCTTTCAACAACCAAATGAACATAGTAGATTGGAGCACACTCAATCTTGATTATATATTTGAGCTACCCATACATCTCAATCAACTTTCCTATTTCCTTGTGTGATGCAAGGTATTATTCATGCAATATTGTCAAACCATAACAAGTCTAATCATCCAAACTAAGGGCATGATCAAATGTGTTAGATACAAACTTAACCCAGATTATAATCGTGCTCTCAAAGTCCTTGAGCCTTTGAATTGCATCAGGCCAAGACCAAAAAAATGAAAATAAACACTTAATTTATTCCTCACAATATTGAATAGTCTTGAGTTTTTCAAGTGCCAAGCTATGAGTAGACTTGCACTTATCTACAATTTCCAACAATGTTTTTCTTTCAACCCAAGATACCATGTCACTTACTACTTTTCTCTTTAGTCATTGAATCTATCAGTTAATACATTTGATCTTTCTCTAGAAATAACACTAGGAGATACCTAAAGATGTGTCCAACTTTTGGCCAATTGCTTGAGTCTCCTAGGAGTAGGGTCCACCTGAGCAACCAAGGCATGCACCACAACTTCTTTCCTCTTTTCTCCAGTAGAAGGCTTTGGTTCACTAGAGAGAAAATCAGACTCTTCAAGAGCTTCAACTACTTTAGTGTATGTTCCAAACCTAGGTCTATTGAGATCTCAAGGGCTATTAACCAATAATTCAATTCAACCAACAACATAATCCTTCTCAATTTCATATCCAAACTCAGGTAACCATGAATTCCTTGGTTCAACTACCTTGATGATGCAACTATCAGAGTTTACCAAAAGGATTATGTCATTTTTATACTTTGAAACCAATTCTCTTGGAATTCTCCTTCTTCTATTCATTTTGCTTTGAAACTTTCCAAAGAATGCACTAAGGGCATCTTCTTGAGCATCTAAGTCCCTAATGTTTCTCATAAGATCCTCAATCTAATGAGAAACTAGTCTGATACTCTCCCAACTAATTTCTCCTAATCCAAGCACCTCCTTCATAAAGTAGAAAATCAAACATAAAACCAATGTACCATATCTGAATGTACCTTTCTTCTTCTTGAATTCTCTTAGATTCTCCAACAGATGCTGTTGGAACAACTCATAGAGATCATATGTAGTTCTGTTCTAAACCATATCCAATGCAAGATCAATTGTGGTAGTGGAGACATTGTTTTCACAAAGATCATCTGTGAAATAGCTAAGCTTGCATACTGAATTGTCAGGTTGGAGATTCCAACAAATGTGTTCCTTATTAAACCCTTTTCTCTATCAAAGTTAAAAAAATGAGTTGGTCCAGAGGATGATAATCCAATAACTTCCCTGATTACATCTCTGGATATCTCAATGCTTCATTAAGCGACAAAAACATCACCATGAAATATGCTAAGTGTCATTTTGACACATCTTCCTTCACTACTAAAGTCCAAAAAATTGTTCCATACATCCAATTTCATTTCCATACACACATTGTACTCTGGTTTTAGGGTAAAACCATTTCTATTTAATTCTTCACTCCACAACATGAGAGATTTTTTGTAACCGTATTCTTCCAATTCTCCATGAATGTATGCTCCAACATCTTCAATCGGTATGACACCAAGAGGAATATCTGAAAAAGCACCCAAAAGATCAAGTTCTAGGCATTTAATAGGATGTATTTTGTACTCTGGTTCTCATATTTATAAATTGTTTATAAGCCAGGGAAAATCCATTGCATACAAGATACCACAAGTAATTTAGAAGAAGAAGTGCCATCAACTTACCTTTTCCTTTTCTAGCAAGGCCAAATTTAGAATTTCCACAAGATAAAATTACTCTAGTTTCTTCAAGCTTCCTCTTCATGCTTCTTCTAGCATAAATTCTTTTTTATCGAATGCATTTTTCTAACCATATATGAATTTATTCTTTTCATCCCAATTACTTCTACAATTATTGCTTCAAATCGCAAGTAGATCACCTCAAAATTTGTGAAATATTTCATCCTTTCAAATTCTACTAAATAAATTCATTCCCACATGTGTAACTAAAAATTCCTTTCACATGAATTCTTGAGTTCATAACCTTAATAAATTTACTTCTATCGTTATATGACATCAAAGAGGGGTTGATAATTTTTTTAATTAATGCCCCCTTTAGCCAAGTTTTGAATTAATTTTTGAGTGAAATATCTACACTGGAAGATGACACGAAAACCAATGCTTCTAGTTTTTCTTTCTTTCTAGATTTTCCTTCTTTTCTCCATATTCTCTCCATCTCTTTCTTAACTTATGTTGGGTCAACCTTGTACTAATTCATATCTTTTTTCTAGATTGTTACCTCTCATTTTTTGCTTCTAACATGTTCTGGATTGTTGCAATTAAAGAAAACACCATTCTTCCATCCAAGCTTTCTCTTATTCAATCTATATTTGCATTGGTTGGATTTATGTACAATTGAATAGAAGAGATAACAGTGACCTTTAAATGAATAAATCATCTTATCTGAATTTTGATTTCTCTTGATTTCATTATTTTGCTTCACTTTACTTTTACAATATTTTTCCCTATGTCCGAACTTATTGCAAGAATAATAGACACCATTAAATGATAAGTACCTTTGAGCATTAGTCTATCTAATGAGAATCCTTTCAGTATAGCTTATAGCTTCTTAAGTCCTTGATTTTTCCATCTTTGCACATAGTCTTCTTATTCAAAGGTTTCTTTATCTTTGAATCATGTTCTTCTTCAAATCCTAATCCTCTTTTATCCATTGCAAGTCTTTGAGAATCAATCAAATCATTAATATTTGCAGTGCTTTTCTTGAATTTATCCTCAAATATTTTTTCCTCTTCTAGATCTAATCTCAAAATTTCCATTTCTTCCTTGAGATTTATACATGTTCATCTTTCTTCCTTTGAATTTCAACTTTCTAGCAATCTTCAATCCTTTTATTTTCTTACAACTGATGAAGCAATCCAGTGATATCATCATGCTCTCTTTTTAGTTTAAAACAAGAATATTCATATCTTCTCCTTAGATCCTCGATACATTCATTCGCTTCCCTTAGCTTATTCTTCAAATCTTCATTTTCTTCTGAGTGTCCAATAGAGACCACTTCTAGAGGAAAAAAATTATTGTAATCAAATTTTGTGACTATACTCAAGTTGTTAGGCTTCTTCAAAGGAACCAAACTCTAATACCAATTGTTGAACATCTAGAATATTGAGAGGGGGGTGTGAATTGTTATTCCATAAAACCATTCACATAAAATCCATCTAAGAATTATCACAAATCTGATTGAATTACTAGAGGAAGACATGAAATCAAGACAAAGCATCAACACACATGAACACTAGAATTTTTATGTGGAAAACCCAAAATGGGAAAATCCACAGTGAGGATTAGCTCACAATATAATATATCTGGATATGGAATATTATAGGGCTCACTATTAGGGCTCACTTTACTTGAAAGGTTCACAACCTAAATACAAAAAGAGATGGCTAATTGCCAAGATACAAAAGTGTATGGCTCACTGCAACAAGTGTGAACTGATGAAGAATGCACCTTCCCTATGCTAGAGTTTAGTTCTAGTGAAGCACAATGCTTGAGTAACTCACTCACTTGCTCATCTATACAATGCACACATATTCATTTTCAACTTATGCCATGTGAACATTCTTGTCTCTTCCTCTCTTTCTCACCTCACACATCCACACCAAATAATGTCTTACATATATACATGTGTATCCATGTTTCTTAATTAGGTCGACCTAATTAGAGAAACGTTAACTCAAAAACTAAATTTGTCGGCATGGACGTAAGATAGATCCCTTTAATATTAATATTTGTAATACCCCTCATACTATTTAGACTTATTATTTTATGTGCTTTGCTTGGATACTATGATGATACTGTTATTGTTTGATTTGGTTAGTTAGACTTTAGATGATGTTATTTCATTATGGACATGATTATTTCATATGACATTATGGCTGGTTGTATTAGTTGATTTTTCAGAACTATGTTATGATGCAGTGATTTAATTAATTATGTCATGAGATGAATTGTTAGTTAGAAATGTTAATTTATTGGTTAAATTATAATTGTTAGAGTAGGTGTGATGAAGGACAATATAACATCACTCGTTCGTGAGTGCCCTGTTATGTTGCGATTCCTTCTCACAATGCAGTGCTTTGATTTAATGTTTCGATTATATATATATATATATATATATATATGTATGCACATGTACACGACTTCATCTGTATGTAGGTATTGCAAGTACAAGTCTCGATTCCACCTGTTTCGGCAGGATAGGGCGAGCACCAATAGCCCAACGGTTAAATGTTGAAAACATAGGTGACGATGAAATCATCCCATCCCATGATGTTAGACTGTCTCATTTAATTGGTATTGTTCATTTTTGTAATTGTCATCATTTATGGTTTGTGTTTTGTATTTTGTCGTATTTGGATTAATGTTGGTACCTTATATGTTGTGGTGTATTCGATTTAAATGATGGAAATAATTGTTTATTTTTAATGTTAGATTAAGTTGTATTTAAATATTTAAATGATTTATTTATTGTTGAAAGTCATGAGTTTTAATTGTGTGATTATTATAATATTAAATTGTGTGTTATTTATTTTAATTAATTATCTTGTTGAGGATAATTATTAGAATAAATTATTTAAATTAAATAGATAATGTGATGTGCAAGTAAAGTTGTAAAAATAGAAATTAAAACGATAAAACAAATAAAAGAATGAAAAAGTTGTGAGAACGAATAAGAATATAGATCTGATTAAAAAGCTTGCTTTTAAAGAATTATTTTCTTTTATTTTTGATTTTTAGAGTTTTTGGAAGAAATGGACGATATCTTTTATTTAATTAGGAAATTTGTAAGTTTTTCATAGACAGAGGATTATTGAGATAGAAGTTGTGCAAGTTAATGGTTCGGTACTGTTGAGTCTTCTGAATTTTTCGGGAAAGATATTTCAATCTTTTGCTTGCTATATTTTGAGGAGAGTTTTAGAAAGGGTCTTGCAATCTTTTGTTGGTATTATTTTGGAGTCTTCTGAACAAAGAATCGGATTCAAGTTCGAGCACGAAATATTGGAGAGGAGATTTTGAAGCAGAAAGGAGAAGCACTTTGTAGAGGCCATCAAGATCAAGCTAGCTTCATCAAACTTTTGAGAGCGTAGGACTACAGGTTCCACCCTCTTTCCTCTTAATTGTTTTTTTTAATTTGCAAAAAAGAAAAGAAAAAGAAATTTGTTTTGAATCAATCTTTACTTTTAAAAGAAAATATTTTTGAGAATTAGATAAAAATAATTTCTCTAAGAAAAGAAAATAAATAAATAAATAGGCCCTCTTGAAAGAAAATTCTTTTCGAAATTTGAAATCATTTCTATTGCAAACAAACATAAAGAAATTATGTCAAATTCCATTTGAATATGCCCATTTTATCTCTATTACTTACTGTGGAAAAAGGCCAATCCTTTTATTTTAATGGGTTTAAAATATTCTATAATCATATAGATTCTGTTATCTTAAATGTATGATTTTATGTATTTACACAGAAGAAATGTTTCTCTGTATATATATATATATATTACATATATATATTATATATATACATATATATTATTTATCTTAAATCAAAAATCTGTGTGTTTATAATAGTTGAAAATTTTTGGTTTAAAAAAAAAGAAATTACGGTCGATTTTCATCAGCGTCCGTACCTAGTATAGGACGAAATTTTATTTTATAAAAATAAATTAAATAAAATTAAAATTATTAATAAAATTTTATAAAAAAAAAAAATTGATTGGTATGGGAGAGGAGAGGGACGGCGCGGGCCGTACCCACTCCCCTGCCCCTACGCCAGGCCACAGACGGCTGTAGCAGTCCGTGGACTGCTGGTGCAGCAGTATGTAGGACTGCTGCGCGCATCAGTCTGTAGGAATGTCGCGCGCAGTCTGTAGGACTGTCGCGCGCAGTCTATAGGACTGGCACCAGTGGTCCTTTGTTTTAGGACTTACATTTTCTTTTTAAATTTTTTTTATTATTTATTAAAATTTGGTTTATATTTTAAACATGTATATATTTATTAATATATTTTTAAATACTTGTTTTTATATAAATTTAATAATATATTATTATATATTTGTTAAATGATATATATATATAGTGTGTATACTCACAATTTGAGTATAATTACATTCATTTTTGTTTATTTGTAAAAATTTGAAAATTGCAAGAAAGAAAAATGTTAATAGATATATATTTTTGTGTATATATATATATATCTAAATATATATATTATATATATGTAATAAATTGTATTTATAAATTTAGGTAGTTTGCAAGTTTAGATTTTATTGACTGGGATTTATTTGTGAAAATTGTAAAGTTAGGATTTTATGGGTTATTAAATGAAACAAATTATATATGATGGTGAAATTGTTATTGTATGTTTTAATTTCAATGGTTTCTCGAGTTTCTTTGGTCGAAGGTTTTAATGTATTTTTAGATATTTATCGGATGTTCTTTGTTAAGAATTAAATATTTTGACGAAAGATTATTAACTTCTTGTGTTCTTTATATCGATTCAAAATTGAAGTGTTTATGTAATTGAGTGAATCGTTTTCCTTAAACTATGAAATCGTATGGTCTCGTTATTGTTTTCCATTTAAATGATTGTAAACTTTACTCGTCAGTGTGGGAACTATTGTTGTCTGTGAAACCTTGTTCCAGAGGCTTGTTATGCTTTAGATGTTATCCTCGTTTGGTTATACTTTTGGAGTTGAAACTTATTGGTATTTTGCTTGGAAGGGTTGAATGGATTTGTTGAGTTATGTTTATGAATTATTGCGAGATGGGTAATGCCTCGTGTGGCTTGGTTTCAAGTTATTTGCTTTATCTGTTTCGGTTCAACCCTTGCCTAGTTTTGATTTATGTTAGGGGTCATACGGAGAGTGGCTCTTCGTGGGCACCGACGCCTCGGGTAAGAGGAAGTGCTCAGGTGAACCCACGTAAGAGTAGTTAAACAAGTGATAATCTAAAAATAGAATTTAGGGGGATGAGTAGTAAAGCACACAAGATAATAAACATTGGATTCCTCATCTATGCATTAGGGCTATCATAGACTAATGATAGACTGAGTAGGCCATGGTCGGCAAGGTCGTAATCTCGTCTTCATGAGAGGTTATTGACTCCACATGAGCTACCCTATGGTGTCGGCGCCTCAGTTAGGAGGAAGGGCTAGGAGATCCATAGATGGGTGCCGGCGCCTCAGTTGGAGGAAGGGCCAGGGGATCCCATGAGAGCTATGCGATGACACTCTCCACTTGACACCCTTGTGCTTTGTTTGTAGTTGCCTCTGGATATTGTATATTTATGATGTTTCTGATTCTTGTGAATTTGGTTTATGATTTCTATTTAGTTACTTGTATAATTGATGATACTTTATTTTATTGTGATGAGTTTCTTAGTTTTAATTTGTTATGTGATTTGTGAATGTGGATGGTTGTTCATTGTATGCCTTGAGTTGTACTTGTTTTGTACCATGTTGTTGTTGAGTCAGTTTGACATTCATGGTCGGGTTCTCTTCCTCATCACCTCTGAGCATGGGGGGTGAGTTACTTGTAATTCACATGGTTGGGTGGAACGTGCTCCGCACCCGTTGGGTTCCCCATCAGCATCATGTCTTCTTAGCATTTACGTGGTGGTGTTGTACCAGTGTTCGCTTTATATCTCAGATTTTATTATACTTGTACCATTCCCATGTTGGGGAATTCAATGTAATTCATTTATCAAAAGAATGTAATGTATTATTAAAACGATGATGTAATAGTTAGGATTATTGGTATCTTTATTAAGAGATTTATTATGGTTGTATTATGTGATAATTATTATTCTCGCATCATGGTTATTGGATGCACTCTCATTCTTGGTTATTATTATATAAATGGTTATGTTATAATCTTTATCTTTATTTCTGTTTAGTTGTTGCGATGTAACCTCGAGTGCCCCAGAGAACTAATTTTGTTAATGCTATGTAATATGCTATGTGGTTATAGTTTAATATATTTGCATGTTTAATTTAATTGTTTTAAAAAATATATATATATTTGCATTGTGTGTGTTCTCTGGGGTTTGCACGACGGGCGTTACAATATTAATATATAGTTAGGTTAGAAAGAGTTAAACCAAAATTGAAAACATATGTACACCCCATCAAATGTGCAACACAAAAACTTGTTAACTCATTGAATTCTCCCTTGGACGAAATCAAACTACTTATCTTCAAAACTGCATGGTATGATAATTAATTATGAGAAAATGTGGAATCTCCCACAATAGAGTGCATGAAGAAAACTCACCAAGGTCTGAAGAACAAAATACTATGATTCATATCTCCCAAATTCCTTCACATATCATCATGAAAATCCAAGGTAGAATACATCTTATATACTCAGAGTTTTGTACAAAGTCTTGTAATGATATCTTTTATTGAGATAGAATCTAGACCAAAAATCTGACATATAGAGCCAGTGTAAAAGCATGGCACTGTTCACAACCAACTAGTAATAGTACCTTAGAACCCATACACCCTAGTAAGTTGAAACCATGTTAGAGAATGCAAATGGTGTTAGGGTAAATTATGTTATCATTTTTTGAGTAGATCATACAAAAATAGGATAGTCTAGATCAAAATACCATATCAACAAGAATTCATAACTAGAGCAACAAAATACTGGAAATCAACAAAATTCCATTATCCGTTAACATCAATCACAACCTATCAATTTCCACCATGGGTAGGAATAGAAATTTGTTGATGGAAAGTCTGGATCTTTAGAAATATGAAGAAATAAATATATTGGCACTCATATATGGGTAGGAATAGAAATGTGGCGTATCAATCCTGCTCAGATTTTTTGGAGGATCAAGATTTGAGTCTGCTCTTCTATCTCTTCTTTGTCTTCTCAACCTAATTTTCGGATCTGAAATGCTGAATTTTGTTGTGTAGATGCCTTTTGGTGATCTTGTAAACAAGGTGACAACATTGACAACTTTGCAAACTTTACAATTTTTCTCAAATCTTTCTCTTTAATTTTTCTTCAACCTAGGTCTACAAATCACACACAAACCCTGGGCATAAGGTGTTGCAAAAATGTATGAAATTGCTCCAAAGTGTAGTCAATGAAAAAGAGGGAGGATGCTATCATATGATTTAAGATATAGAGCATACCCAATTTTCACCAATGCTACATTCAAGGATGCCTTAGATATTTCAACCCAAAGAAGGATAGGAGAGATCTGACAATAAATTATCCTAGGCTATGATCGAGACAAGAAAGGGGTTCACCACCAAGTGTAAACTTGGAAAAGACAATGAATTGGAAAACATAATGTTATATGCAAAATTGAACTAAATGACTTGAAAGTGCAAGAAGAATAAAACAAAAAGTTGTAAAACTGTAAGTGTGCACCTAGAAACTTGTTGGATATGGAATTGAGATTTGAAATCCTAAAAATGCAATTTTTTTTTAAGCTAGCAGGACTCATTTCACATTTTTGGCAAATCAGTCCTAGTTATGGAAAAATGCATCGGAGCAAGTTTCGAGAAAATGGGTATATGAATTTGCAAAGATCTCTAAAAAATGCATATAGTGGGACTCATTCGACACTATTGGTGAATGAATCCAATTTGAATTTTTTGGAAATTCAAAGTTTGGGTCTACTCTCTTTAGTTTGCTCAATCTGTTCCTCCAGGTGTTTGGATCCGAAACCCTAATTTTTGAGGTTGTGAGTGACTTTTTGTGAAGACTTTGACCTTGCAAATAGGGAGACAATTCAAACAAGTTTGAAACCTAATCTTCAATGATCAAGCCTTCAAAGCACCTAGATTTGCAATCACACAAAAAGGGAGAGAAAAACTTGTTGATTGTTAGGGAATGGGGGTTTGCCTTGGTCAAACCACTTTTAGGTAATTAAACCAAGTGATGAGATAAGATAATGAGGCATGAACATGAAGTAATGCAATTTGAAACTTTCCATGATGATGGATCTTGAATTGCTACAATAATTGATGAAGAATATTGCTCTTGAATCCCTTAGAAATGATCTTGAATGCTATCTTGATGATCTTGTGAAGACTTGAAATGCCTAACTATTGCTTACATCAGACCTAGAAGAATAAAATCCCCCCAATAATTTCAATTTAATTTTAGGTTTAAGCCACATGGGACTCATATGCTAGAAGTAGCATATGAGTCCTATTAGGCTAGGCTTTCAGACATATTTTTCAAGAAAGGCTTAGATTAATTTGAAATTAGGATCGGGGCCTCAAAACTTAGGTGGGACCCACACACCCAAGGTGGTGTATGAGTCTTGGATCACTAAATCCAGGTCTTACAATCCAAGGGCATTAATTTATGATTGGTCATTACATATGTTTCATGATTAATCTTAGAAAGATGCATTAATTAAGGCTTGTGGATGGAAAATAGGACCAAATAAGGCGTGAAGAAGACCAATTTATTAATGAATCCATAGATTAGTGTTAAAGTGTGAAGTTATACTTTACCACACCCTAATAAGGCATAATTAAGTTCATTCAGTTTACAAGGGCCCAAGACTAAATGTGAATGCGTTAAACACATTACAACACTAAATCAAGGCAACATTAGGCTCGATTTAATAGGGAGGGCCCAAACAAGTGTGAAAGTGTAAGGGGATACATTTTCCAACATTACATTTAGTGCCCACTTTAGTGAGAGGAGTAACTTGCTTCAAACTCACACTAAAGTAGACAAACTCTCATCAAGAGGGGTCCATGTGTATCGATGCAAATGGTATAGGATGAAAAAGATCAAAGGATATGACCAATCCTCTAGGATCAAGATCCTATAGCAGACCAACATAGTCGCAAGAGGAAACACATGAAAATGATATAAGGAACAACATCAAGGCACAAGCATACACTGCCAAAGACATAAGTAAAACAAAAACAAAAGCAAAAAAAGGGATGGATCAAGCTTCAATTGTTTTTCTTGCATGCTATGGATCAGATCTAGGTTGTTTTTCCAAGAAATGTTTACAAGTGGAACATGATGTCCACTATGCAAACCAAACACATGCTCATAAGGGCTAGTGGAATCCAGTATCCACTAGGTGAGCCCCCAGTGAGACACATACACGTGCGACAATATATGCTCACACAAACAAGCAAGTGGCTATGGGAAAGTCACACCTAAGTTCAGATCCCATATGGTAATCATACCAAAGTTATACCTCATGATAACTTTGATAAGGCACCACACAATAATGAACTTTGACCTTCATGAGGCTAGCAAATCTTTGTATGCTTGACACCCATGAACAAACAAGATGGCATCATATGCAAGAAAAGTGTGTTATGCAAGGTGGCCATATAATAGTTATTGTAAGGGGAAAATAGTATAAGGTACATTCAAAGTAATTTTTCTTAGTTCATGTAAGGTCTTAACTTAGGGAATATCTTGCCTTATGTCTCCATGAGAGACCAATTGAAGAATAGAAGATTCACAACTTAGTGGATGCAGTGTGTCACATCAATTCACTAAGAGGAATGTAATATGCTAAGAGAGATCACGCTCTTGAAGGACATCACACCCAATGTTACCACAAAGTGAGAGACACATCACATGAAGTAAGAAACCTACACAATGAAGCATGAGATGAAAATGCAAAAGAATAATGCCAATGAAAAAGGGTTGTCCCCACAAAATCACACAAGGGATCCATGGATTTAAGGTTAGTATGTATTTGCTACAATATTTTCAAAGAGCTCAGAACAATCATCATTCTCCAAATACTTATGGAACAAGAAGAATGACACATAGAGAGCCAAAACGGAGAATTTTTTTTTGTGTCAACATTGAAGAGACATGAATGTCTTGATGCCTTGCATTATCCCCAAAAGGAAAACATATGACAAATGAAAAAGATAAAGGTTTATGACATAGAGAAGAATGTAGGTACATATAGATGAATGCACAAAAAGAGAGAAAGACATAAAACAAAACATCATGTGGGATCACATTACACAAATGAAATCACACACATTACATGAAAATGAAAACAAAGGCAAGACTAGTAAGGCACATGCAAATTAACCTATTAGCAGGTCATCTGCATCCCAATCTCGGTCATCGTATATGAGAGGTAGACAAATAGCCAAAGGGACAATGAAAAATGTATTACTAGGACAAGGCTATCTAATGCTTTCCCCCATTGAATGCAAGACAAGAATGAGCCGAGGTAGGTTATGAGGAGGAGATCCTTGCTTTTTGAAATGATTTAGAATAAATGTAAAGCATGTAATAGTGAGAATGTTATGATCTTACAACTATTACATGGCAAGGAGCGAAGGGACATACTTTAAGGGACTATTTCTATGTTATCAAACTTCTTAAATATTTTTTTTAAAGCAAGACACTCATCATTACTATGCTTGAAGATTCTATGATATCTACAATGAGATGTGCTTTTTTACTTGGGATTTGGAAATCGAATTTTTGGCATGGGTGGTAATGCAATAAGTCCTTGAATTAGAAGTATATGTAAAGTTTTTTTAGTTGAAAATGGTGGACAAGTGAATTATAGTTTTTTTAGTTTGTAAGGCCTTCATTGCTTGCTAGATTCACCAACTTCTCTAGGTGGGATTAGGTTGAGAGGACCTAAAATTTCCTTGTCATCTTTATCATCATTGCAAGGCATCGTTTGCTCTTTAGGAAGAAGGAAACTTATGTCAAGAGGAGGTTCTTGATATCCTGTCCCTTTAGTATCTTCGGTTGGAATTTTCTCTAAGAGTTGATGAATTTTATGTTCACTTGTTGTATCACATCCCTATTTGCTCAAGATTGTGAACCCTTTTCTATATGTCTCTTCTAAGTTGATGGGAGTTTTTGTTACCTTGTTAATATAGAATGGTTGAATATTTTCTTGGTTGGAGGAACTAGGTTCACCTATTGTAGGCCAAGTTCGGCTTGTGTTTCGATTTTAGGATGTAAAAGACCAAACATCTCAAGTGATGGGATGGTAGAGGGTGTTTGTTGTTTCATAGAAGGATAAAAGGATGCATTGTTCTCAAGGTTGTCAAGGAAATCATTTATGAAGTTAGTCATGTTGTCATTATCTTCTACAATGATGTCAACATCACGAGGAGGACATTCATTAGGAGTTGAGTGAGCATGAGTGACATCAATTTCATTATGGTCATTTTCAAAGGCACAATTTAACACATCCACTAATGATTGCAAAGACATTATAAACTTACTAAAGCACATATCCATGATGAAATGCAATCAATCTCCAAACAAAAAGCTTGTCTTGTTTGAAGGCATTCAATCTCTCCACCCATTCATATGACTCCTTTACAACCTTCTCGTCCCATCGCATCTTCCGAATATATTCATGGCTTGCCCTGCTGTAGAAGCCAGCATTGACGGATGTTCCACCTCCCAGAACCCTTGCTCTTGCCGTCTGCACTCCATCTTCTGTCACAAATCCCTCAAGCACATACGGATAATCACCGGCGTTTCCAAACACCTTGAAAAAGACTTTATTGTCTGCAGTGTCGGGATTTCCATAGGGGGAGTCTCCCCTCTACAATACCAAAACAGAATAATTCTGTGACAGTGTCGCTGCAAGAGGACATCCAGCTGTACCTCCTCCAACGATAATGTAATAATATGTTCTTGCAGCCGCCTTTTCAGCATCTACTGTCATAAACGAATATGGATACTCTGTAAACATCAAGCAAATAGATGTTACATATGAAAAGGAGATGAATATGGATATTCTGCAAACAAGAAGCAAATAGATGTTATATATGTAAAAGAGATGATCAAGTTTTGTATATGTATTTCTCTATAGTAAAATAGATTTAAAACATATAGTAACCTAAGTGCTGCGTTGCCTCCACTAGGGAAAACAGTTGATGATGATTTGTGGAAATAAACAAACATGAAATTAAAAGGAATAGGATCTCCATTCTCTTTCTTTTCAATTCAAAACCAATCTAACTGCTGATGGTTATTCAATTGAGGTGAAAAATGACTGAATTTATAGATGATCAACAATTACGATAGCTTCCATGTACATTTCGTGTCAATCCATAAGACTGTTGCGATTGAGGAAGGCTACCAATACAAATTGGAAGCTACTCTTGAATATTATCCGAATTTAATAGTCAAAGGTAAATTTAATAGTTTTCAGTTATTCATTTCTAGGAGTTCTATAATTGTTATGATGTCTATGACAAAATAAATTTGAAACGTCTCTGAGACGTCTGCAACTAGCTATTCAGTTCTTTTAGATTAATGTGACTCTCCATGTCCATGAACTCGACGCAGAAGACTCGAAATTATTGTCAAACAATATCAGTTCTTGTTACCAATAGTGCAGAAACTTTTGTTATTGTTTGGAAGAAATATGCAGCGATTGTATCCTCAGCCTTATCGAAAGCTCTTCATTTGGTTCTAGTTGTCAATCACGTGACGCTTTTTCTTTGGATAAGAGGGGTGGAAACTGATAATATGCATTGATTTTTCGTATCTTAGGTTGCAAAATTTCATTTTTCTTCTAATAGGAAGGGCAGAAAAAGGATAATATGGATTGGTTTTTTCAAGTTTATGTTTGTAAATTTCAAATTTTAGCATCTTTAATTCAGTTTAAATCGTGTATAGGATATGGATTTTATGAAAATTATGAAAATTTTCTTCTTGTAATTATTGATGTCTTTTGAAGTAAAAATAAATTAATAAAGAATTAAATTATCTATTTTAATTAAGAATTCTTTGCTTATTAGAATGTCATTTCACAAGAATTCAAATTCTAAATTGTGTCTAAAGGGGCTTGATAATGTGAAACATGAATGTAATAGTTTCAAGAATGAGGATGGCAAAGAGCGAATTGTAGACCTTTGGCTTCAAATGCAACTTAATTCCTTTGTGATGCATTCTACTATGAAGGGTTTTCCTTTGTGAAGTCTATCAAGGATCCATTTGATGATGAGATGAATGATTTTCTTTAAGGTTACGTGATGTAGGGGTTGATATGTGGCTTCGTCCTACTTATGTCTATGCTCCCGTCCCCTCAAAGGGAACCCTTCATTGGTGTGGAGGTAGCATGGGTGTCATGCCCACTATTGTGTCAATAATTACATTCAATTGGCTCTTTGTTGGGGCCTTTGTCATTGTCCTATGCATTTGCTTGCATGTTTATGGTGCTAGTCTTGCTAAAGATGGCTCCCCTAGAAATGTTGTGAATTCTAGACATGCAATTCTAGATAACATTAAGGTGAAATTTAGTATGGAAATTGTTGATTGGTGCTTGATTATGTATGATGCTAATAGGTGGATGGTTTAGGCTAGCTATATATTTTGTGGAGATTCATTGGCTTAGGTAGAAGGCTATCTATGAAGACCTAGATGGACAATATTAGAGGTAATTCATACACTATTTATCTTATTTCTTTTGTTCTTGTAGATGGTTTTCCACTAGGAATAGTGGGATATTTCATTGAAAGGTGATTCTATAGATTAAAAAATTTATATAATGTATTGAGGAAAAATAATAATACAAATTTGATTCTTATCCTCCTACAACCATTTATTATTTAGATAATAATACTATTAGTTCATATTATCCAATTAGATCATAGACAACTCAAGTTAAACTTACTATTTATGTAATATAATATCATCATATTTAAATAATGAATGCTTTACATAACTCAAAATCTTCTTATTATAATGAACAATAAATAATAGATGACTTACATGTCCATGAAATTGACACAAAATAATTCAAATTATTCTCAACCAATATTAGTTCATATTACCTATAGTGAATAAAAAATTATATTTTTTTGGAAGAAATATGAATTATGAGTATCTTATTCCTTATAAAAGCTCTTCATTTGGTTCTAGTTATTGATCAAGTAACACTTTTTCTTCAGATAAGAAGGGTCAAAATAGTTAATAATATGCATTGATTTTTTCTATCCTAGGTTGAAAATTTTCATTTTTTTTTTCTACTAAGGAGGTGTAAATGAATAATATGAATTATTCTTTTCAAGCTTATGTTTCTAAATTTCATTTTTTTTAGTTTTTAATTCAATTTTAATAATGTATAGCACATGGATTTTACGAAAATTGTGACTTTTTTCTTGTTACAATTATTAATGTGCTTTGAAGTATAATAAACTAATAATGAATAAATTCACCTATTTTCATTAAGAATTACTTTCTCTTTTGAAATTTCATTTGACAATCTAATTCAAATTCTAAATTATGTCTAGAGGGGTTTATTCAAGGAGCAAGTGATCGGGATAACAAAGACAAGGATGAAGATGGCTGTGATGATATTAAATAATGTAAAATATGAATGGAATATTTTGAAGGATGAGGATGGAAAGGGAAAAAATATAGACCTTTGGCTTCAAATGCAACTTAATTACTTTATGATCCATTCTACTAGTAATTTTTTCCAGTCTATCAATGATCTATTTGATCATGAGATGAATAACTTTCTTCAAGGTTATGTGATTTAGGGGTTGATTTGTGGTTTCCTCTAGCCTATGTCTATTCTAAGCTCCCCTCAAATGACACCCTTCATTGATATGGAGATAGCATGGGTTTCGTGCCAACTATTGTGTCAATAATTAGGTTCAATTGGCTCTATGTTGGGAAATTTGTCATTCGCCTATGGTTTTCCTTGCAAAATTATAGTGCTATTAATGCTAAGGATGGCTCCCCTAGAAGCTTTTTGAACTTGAGAGATGCAATTATAAATAAGAAGAAGGTGAAATTTACTATGGAAGATGTTGATTGGTGCTTGATTGGTTATGCTGCTAGTATCTTGGTAGTTTATGATAGCTATATATATTTAGTGTAAAAAATGCTTAGGAAGGATAATGGATCAGGTAGCAAGATGCCTATGAAGACCTAGATGGATGAAATTAAAGGTAATTCAAACACTATATAGCGTATGCATTTTGTTCTTATACATGGGTTAAGTGATGCTTTTCTTCTTAGAATATGGGTTTAATATGATAATTAGTTCAAGTATTATCAAATTAGATCTTAGAAAACTCAAGTTAAAATTATTATTTATTCAATATCAATATCATTATATTTTAATTTATAAATAATAAAAATAACTCTCAATATTATTATTATAATGAAATATAAATAATAGATGAGTGTGCTACATCCAAACATTTTTTAAGATTGGTAAATCTAACAAAAAATTATACAAATAGAAATGGAAAACTAGATCAATACAGTTTCACTTTAGTTCATGTATAATGAACCTTGGTTTTGAACTTTATATGAGATTAGCAATCAAAATTACTAACATTTTCTTCCTAACATTCTCATGCTCAAAACAAAATTGTTGGCAATGGGTTCTAAAAGGAATATTGGTTAAGTGTGGATCATTCTCCCAAATGAAAAAAAAAACTTTTTTAAATCCCCCATAAGTAAAATAAACGAGCCAAAAATCACACTCATAAATTCATTTTTGAACAATGATCATGGGTGGGAGAGATTATATAAAAAATTATTCCACCAAAAATTAACTATTATAAATAATGTGACATTTTTTTTGAAGTTAGGAGGGGAATGGAAACCCTAGTAGAAATATTGAGGATAAAAGGTTGAGCATACTACAAGACTCAAACAAAATTTTAGGGCATTTGGGGCCATGCAATAGGAAAACTACTAAGGGTAAGTCCAAAATTCTAAAAAAATAATGGCTTGAAGCATGGCACAAATTGAAGGTGTGATATGATAGAGAAGTATAAACCTCTAATAGGAAGAAGTGAACAAAAAATTTGGAATGAATTACATACTCAAGAAGGGAATTTAACACACAATAGTCAAAAATAGGGTAGACATAAGTACATGCCTAATATGTACCAACTTGGATTGGCAAGAAATGGGACATAATGTGTCTACCCCAATGAAAATTAATTTTCCTCAATCAATTGCATTTTAAAATATTAAAACATCTATATGCCTTGCCATATTAAACCATCCACTAGAGAATAAAAACCATTTTTCCATCCTCATGTCAATAAAAGGAAATATATTTGAGAATTCTATATTGTTTCGTAACACATTTTGATGAAAAATACATGAAAATTGTATTTCTTTCATACCTCTATGAGCTCAAACTCATAAACCAATTTGTGAAAGCTTCTAATTTTTTTGTAATCTATGGATATGATCCATTCTTTTCAATTATATACACTAAGAATCTCATTGGGATGCAACTATGTGAGTTGGGTATATTAATTGGCTTTCTCTTTTCCTTCAGGCCCCTTGGAAAGATTTGGTTTATGTATCAACTTTCCCTGCTTGTGACACATGGTGTCCTCATGTTCATCCACCACAAGCAATGCTTGAATCTCTTTAGAGATAGTTACAAGGTGCCATGTGGTGGATTTGATGTTGTCACCACATAAGAAACAGATGGGGTTTAAAAGTGAGTGCTAACTTCCACGTGGCATTGCTTCACACTTAAAGAGAAATAGAGTGTTGCAAGTATGAAGGTGTTGTCATTGATGTCAAAATTATGTCTACTAGATGGTGTTTTCATTGATGTCAATTATGTTGTTACATGAGGAAAATTCTGAGGATATGAGAAAATTGAGAAGAAAAGGAAAACTAGTTGTTGAAGGTTGTGCATGTGTAGTTGAGATATGGAGGAATTGTTGTGAGTACATGGAGCTATATTTTGGTTGTAGTATTTGGAGATGAGTTGGAATGAAGTAGTGAGCAGAGATGATGTCTTTGGTACTTGATTTCCAAGTTATTTTGAAAAAATATGATAAATAGAGAAAATAGTGTTATGCAAGTGCTTAGAATGTGCTCTAGATCATGTTATGCATTTCTTTTGTATTGATTCTATGCCTGTGCAGATTTAGTATGTTTCTTTCAAGGTTGTTAGAGGTTTCTATATTCATAATTTTGGGTTCTATATTGTTGATAAGAGGAATTTGTGTTTACCAGTATGATAATTGGTTTTGCAATTTTGTATAAAGATGTCGAGGAGAAATGCATTTGCTCCACATTTCTCTAAAATTTCATTTCAAGAATTGTGGTTTTGAAGGAGAGTTAATGGTTGTGTTCACTTTTTTGTGTTAAGAGGATTTGTTACATAATGAGTATTGGAAGTTTTGGAAGCGTGTACTTAATGTTGGGTATGTGCAGGATCATGATGGGTATTTGGAGGATATGTGGCTAACAACCTTTTTTTACCCAAAATTGATGAAATGAAAAGGGTTTTTAAAGAAGATTCTCATCTTTCCACCAACCTAAATTATGCTTTACTTTGAATTTAATAAATAATTATTATTCAATTTTCTATTTGAATTATGACTAAAGTCATGATTGATAGGTTGATTGAAAAAAACCTATAGATTTCAAACGGTATCACATTTTTTGAATCCAAAACATGTATCACATTATATGCTTTGGATACTATAGGATTAAAAAAAGAAAAATTTAATTTAATGAAGTTTTGACCAAGTTAAGGTGGCCAGACATATGAGTTTTATATTTTTGAAAAGTTGTAATAAAAAATTCATAATTAATTATTTGCTTGGAAGAAAATTACAAAAAATATGCATCACATTTGAACATGAGTCCTCTACTTATGTCTAAAATCTTATAAAAAAGTATTATCATTTTATTGTGGTTAGGGTGGTCAGACAGACACCTACTTTTTATTTTTTTCCCTGAAATTTAAGTAGTACTGCATTGAAATTTCAAATTTTCACCAAATAGATTTAAAAATAAATAAATAAACCTAGTATTTTAGAAACTACATTAAATTTGCTACAGATTCTATTCTTATATATTTTCAAAATAATATAGATAACTTATTTAAATTTTTATGTTAAGTTGCCTAACTTTGATTTTTTTGAATTTTTTGCCACTTAAGGGCCTGTTTTTTCCATGATGATCCTGCACATACCCTATTCAAATGTGTTTTCACAGGTAACAATCGATTTGGTGTCTACACTACATTCAATTTTTTTGAAGTATTAATGGACATGTAGCGTGGAATATGGGACTTAATTTTTGGTCTCTATTAAGTTTTGTTTTGGTCCCCTTTCATTCCTATCCACTACATGAATGTTTAGGTGCCAACCTAATTTGAATTTGTAAATAAAATGAATAGAATTCCAACCTTGGAGAAGATGTTTAAAGTTGAGGCTGATATAAATAAGAGTGGAGTTAATGTTAGTTGATTGAGAAAGAAGTGTAAAGCATGATACATGATATATCAATGCAAGTGTTGTGTGTGATGTGAATTTGAGCAGAGCAATGCGAATTTCAGGTGTTAGGGTTCTTGAAGGCAGTGAGTTGAAGGCATATGAAATCATTCAAGAAAGGTTGCAAAATTGTTGGACCACTGTGGTGGATTCCTTGTTGCATTGAGAAATTATTATCTATGTAACATTTCTCTTCTATCTTCTTGTATTTCTTTCTATGGCAGTAGGCCATGAATGTGAGCCTTTTTGGACAATGTGTTCTATTCTAGCAAAGAGCCCATTTATGTCAGTTTTTCAATTAATTATATTGTGAGCTAATCCTCACCATGATGCTCCTTCATTGGGTTTTCCAGATAGATATTGTGTTCTATTGTGTATGGTGTTCTTATTTTAGTTTTTGTTATCTACATTTCATGATTAAACATTATAACATAATAAGGGTTTAATGAATACATGTGGATCTAATTACTGTTGAGGGTTTTTGATGTTTTGATTAGATACGACTTATTCAACCCCCCTCAAATTAGTTTTCTTTTTCATTCAATAATTTGTATCAGAGCAAGGTTCCTTGGAGAAGACTTAACTACTTGAGGTAGATCCAAGATGGTGAACAAGGTTACTTTGGAACGCCCTATATTTGATGACATTGATTATGCATTCTAGAAGAAAAAGATGGAAGAATATCTATCTACTCAGGGATTTGAGGTTGATAAATCTTATCATATTACATATACTCCACCTCTAAATGGTCTAAGTACAAGTGTAGAGATTAAGGCACATGAGATTAATTCTAAGGAAATATTTACTATTGTGAATATTCTTTCAAATACTGAATTGGTAGAAGTTATGAGTTTGAAAACACTTAAAGAAGTTTGGGATAAGCTCAAAAGAATTTATGAAGGAGATGAGAAAGTCAAGCAAGAAAAGTTTCTGAATTTGAAAGCATAATTTGAGACCTTGTGTATGTCTAAACATGAAATAATCAAAATCTACATGTAGATAGTTGATGAGTTGGTGAGTGCAATGAGAGTTCTTGGTGCACAAGTCAAAGTTCATCTAAAGTGGTAAAGAAAGTTCTTAGATTTGTTCTTGATTCTTATAGTGAAAAGGTATTTGCTATTGAGGAAATTGAAAATATTGATACTTACTCTAGAGATCAGATGATTGGTACACTAGCTTCTTTTGAAATGAGGAAAAAAGGTTTGAAAAATGGTATAGTTGTAGAGTCTGCTTTCACAGCTAGTGTATCAGAAAATATTGAAGATTTAGATAAAGAAGATCCTGATGATGTGGAAGCTAAATTTGTAAGAAGAATGAAGAAGGGCACCAATAAGTACCAAGGTAAACTACATTTCAAATGTTTTAGCTATGGTGATATAGGTCATTATGCTTCTAGATGTCCAAGGAGAGTTGTAAACAATAAGATCAATGAGAATAAATGAAAGATGATTAAGAAAGCTTATTATGTTAGAGAAGATGTTGGTATTTTTGATGATGAATCTAATAATGGAGATTTTGATGACAATGAATTCCTATTCTTAGTTATTAAAGAAGGATCTAGTTCTACTAACTTTGAAAGTTGTGTGAGGGAAAGTATTCCAAATAAGAAAGATAAGGTTGAAGGTACTTTGGCATTTGATTTTCATGTTAAAGATGATAATAATTACTAGGTTGTTGATAGTGGTTTCTCTAATCACATGACCAAAGACAAGAGTAAGTTTAGTAAACTTGAGAAATATTATGGAGGACTAGTTAAATTTGGAGATGATTTAGGAGCTTAGATTTGTGGACTAGGATCAATAAATTTTGATGACAAGCATAACACTAATAAGTTTTTCTATCTTAACAATTTAAGGAATAAAATTTTGAGTGTTGGAAAAATGTGTAGGAAGGGATATAGTCTTGTGTTTTAGGATGGAAAATGTGAGATCAGAAAAGGGTCTGAAACTTTGATTGCTTTTGGTAAGAGAATGGATGGAAATATTTATCATCTTAAGGGTGTTGATGGACATTGCTTTGTGTCACAAATTAGTGATGGTCAGATTTGTAACCAAAGGGTGTGTTATATGAAGTTTTATAATTTGGTGAGAATCATTTTAGTTCATGCAGTGAGAGACCTTCCTAGAATCACGAAGCCTATCAATGCTATTTGTAGAGATTCTTAGTTTGGAAAGCAAACTGTAAGGATTAGTTTCAAGGGAAAGGAATAATCTACTATTGGACTACTAGAATTATTTCATATATATCTTCATGGTCCTACAAGGGTCAGAAGTCTACATGGTGGTAGGTACATTATGCTTTTGATTGATGATTATTCTAGAATGACATGGGTTACATTTCTTAGAGAAAAATATAATGCACTAGATAAATTCAAGACACATAAAGCTATGATTGAGAATGAAATGGATCTGAAAATAAAATTCTTAAGGTTTGACAGAGGTGGTGAATTCACCTTGAATGAGTTTAACATTTTTTGTAAAGTTCATGGAATAAAGAGACATTTGTCTACTCCTAGAACACCTCACTAGAATGGAGTCGTTGAAAGGAAAAACCAAATGATTCAAGAAGCTACTAGGAATATGATGAAAGAGGAAAATCTACTGGAATTTTACTAGAAAGAAGTTATTCATACTATTGTTTACATACTTAATAGAGTTCAAGGTAGAGCTAACAAAACAAAGATTCCTTATGAGTTATGGTTTGGAAGGATTCCTACTATGAAGTACTTTAGAGTATTTGGAAGAAAATGTTATATCAAAAGAGATGAAGAAAACTTAGGAATGTTTGATACAAGGTTTGATGAAGGTATTTTCCTTGGATATTCTACTAAAAGTGAAGCTTATAGATGTTACAACAAAAGGCTGAAAAAGATAGTTGAAAATGCAAATGTTAAGCTTGATGAAAACTTTCATAATTCAATTGTAGTGAATGGATATGTGTCAGATGAACAGGATTTTAGAATAGAAGAAGAAAAAATTGTTGAAGAACTATAAAATGAAGAGGAATAAGCTCCAAAGAAGACCCCTAAGACATCTAAGAATGTGCAAAGGAATCATTCCAAAGAACAAATCATTGGAGACAAAAGGAAAGGTGTATTGACAAGAAGTAAAGTTGTTGAAGTTGAGGTAAATTTGCATTTAATTTCTAAACTTGAACCTAAAATAGTAAGTGAAGTTTTTAAGGATGAACATTGGATGAAAGCAATGGAAGAACTTATGTAGATATAAAAGAAACAGACTTGGGAATTTGTCCCTAGACTAGTAAACAAGAATATAATTGGAATTAAATGGGTTTTCAAAAACAAGATGAATGAGAATGGATAAGTGGTGAGGAATAAGGCAATACTTGTGTGTGAGGGTTATTCAAAAGTGGAGGAATAGACTTTAAGGAGACATTTGATCCTATGGCTAGAATGGAAGCTATCATAATGTTTTTGGCATTTGCAACATGTACAAAGACTTTTTAAAAATTTTATCAAATGGATATGAAGTCTTCTTTCCTAAATAGTGAATTGGAAGAAGTTTACATGGAAAACTGGAAGGATTTCAGTTATTAGATTAACCAAATATGGTATGTATATTGAATAAGGCACTATATGGATTGAAGCAAGATCCCAAAGCTTAGTATGCAAGATTGGGCAAGTACTTTATACAATAGGGGTTTAGTAAGGGTGCCACAAATGGTACTCTATTTCAAAATTGAGGAAGAAAAAATATTGATAGTGGTTGTATATGTGGATGATATTATCTTTGGAAGAAATGAAGTGATGTGTAAGAAATTTGCTAAAGAGATGAAAAAAGAGTTTGAAATTTCAATGTTTTGGGAGATGAATTTCTTCCTTAGGATAAAAATAAATCAAACAGATAAAGGGATTTTCATTTCACAATCTATGTATATCAAAGAAATGTTGAAGAAGTTTGGAATGGATGACTCCAAACTAGTATGTACTCCTATGGTGATAGGTTGTAAATTGAGAAAAGATGATGATTCGCCTAAGGCTAATTAGAGAAAATACAAGTCTATGATTGGTAGACTGCTATATCTAACTGCTACTAGACTGGATATCATGCATGCATTTTTTCTTGTGTCTAGATTCCAAGGAGATCCTATAGGAAAAACATGTTGCAAAAATGGAGAGGATATTAAGATGTTTAAGAGGCACTCTGGATTATAGCTTATGGTATCCTAAGGATACTAATTTTACATTAAGTTCTTATACAGATGCTGATTGGGCTGGTTGTGTTGATCAAAAATACAAGTGGTGGTGCATTTTTTCTTGGATATCGATTATTGTCATGGTTGAGCAAGAAGAAAGATTCAATTTTCTTTCTCTACTATAGAGACTGAGTATATTGCAACAACATCATTTTGTACACAATTTTTATGGATGAGACATAAATTAAAGGATATTAGAGTTGTATATGATGAGCCCATATCTATATTTTGTAAAAATACTAGTTTAATTATCAATTCAAAGAATCCAATGATGCATTCAAGGACAAAGCATGTATCTATTAGGTATCACTTTTTGAGAGAAAATATTATGGAGAATGAGGTGAAGCTTGAGTATGTACCTACAAAGGATCAAATTGCTAACATATTTACTAAGGCTTTTTTTAAGGATACTTTTGAGTATATTTGAGAGAGGTTAGGGGTTATTACCCCTCCTTTGATGAATTAGATGCATAATTTCGGTGGATCTATGGATCTATTCCTATTCTAGATTGGTGTTGGAGGGTACCTCTCAAGGGTAGTACATAGTGTCATGTGTTGTCATTTATTTTTTTATTTGACTATGTGTACTCCTAAAGGGGAGTATTTAGAGTAGGAATGTTGGTTCAGTATCAAAGGGAGAGAATAATGCAAAAAATTTAACCTTTACCATTAATGTCAAAGGGGGAAAAAGTATCTGTATACCCTTGATATTATGCTATTCTAAATGAGCAAAACAACTAAAAACTATGAAAAACATAATATCAAGAACACCTCAAGATTAGCCAAAAGAGAGTGATAAAACACTAAAGAAGGTGGATAGGACAAAGACAAACAGTTTTACCTTCCTTTGTAGTTGATACTCCTTTGATTGGCCCTTGCTTAAGATAGGATGCGTGCTCCTTGATGGCTCTATTGAAGATCTTTGCTATGTGTTTGGATGCAAATGCAAGTGGATGTGATTGAAAATTGGATGAGTGCACAAAATGGCAGCATGTAGTTGCAAATTGACTAAGTGTTGAGAAGGAAAATTGGCAGCATAAGGTTGCTCAAAGAATGAAGTCTTTTAAATGCCTTGAGGGAGGGTATTTATAGAAGAGGATCTTGAATTCTCTATTCAATGGTCAAGATTGATCAACAAAGGTCCAGAATGAAGGGCTATGGTGGGTTGAGAACCCACAAGCCCTCACATCTGGACATGTGGAGGGTGAAGTGGCCAAGGGGGGATGAGATGGAGATGAGGTGTCAAGAGGGTACATGAGGTGGAGGAAGTACAAGTACCTTGCAAGTACATTGGGAGATGGGAAAAATCTTGGGTGAATAAAAGTGAATTAAAAATTCACAATGATTGGAAGAATCTGGTGGATAAGACAATGCTCCCAAAAGGTGGGAGTTTGTCACATGTGACTTGATGTGACAAGTCAAATATTCTAGAAGATGCATGGGAAAAGGGGATTCACAAGAGGAATAAAATTTAAAGCTTCCATGGGAAGAGAACACAGGGAATTGAGCAAAGGAATTAGGTACATGCTTAAGGAGATGGGGAGAGTTGTGGCGTTACCTAATTAGGTTTAACTAATTAGTAATTAGAAGAGAAGTGAGGGTTAGTGGGATTAAAGCCAACTTGCAAAAGTTGGTACATCACTAGTCAGGGAGCATGTGCATCCTTAAATAAAGATAGGAAATGGATTAGGATTGGGTAGAAAATGACATGAGAATTAAATAAATGTAATATTTATTTAATTTGCATTTGTCGAAAAAGCCAAGGAGGGTGGTAAGGTGTTTGAGTATTATTAAAATACCTTAGGGTTAAGCAAATTAAAGATATTAATTAAATATGGTAATATTACTTGCTAATTAACTTCGGATTGGATAAGGAATGTTTAAGATAGAAAGAAATTGGTAGAATTTGGACCAAATCGAAATGTCCAAATTTGGATGTCTACATTTTGCCCCTCTTTGAGATGGTGCTACAAAGTAGCATCATTTCAAAGAATATTAAAATATAGAACCTAGAAGAAGATGGTTAGATTGGAAAAGATGCCCCAGTCATCCAAAGGAGTGACTAGGAAGAAATATGATGGGGGTGAAGATGAAAATTAGGGATAAGGATGCCCCCTCGAGAGGACATGCGGGTTCAAGAGAACACGAATGTGCTCTCGAAATGGATGAGATGATGCAAGGTGAGATGAAGAAGACGATGCAAAGTGATGATAAGTGATTGGAAGCACAAATAGATTTGAGGACAAAAGGTGATGTTGCCCTAGTCAAGGTACAAGCCAAAATGGGTTGATGATGGATGGAGTGTTGTCAATGAGGGAATTAAGGATCCCGAAACAACATGAGGATAGGGAAGGAGACATCCCACAGAGTGGTATTGATGAGGGAAGGATACATCCCAAAACACCACTAAAGGATAGGGAGGAATACCTCCCGATGATGATGAAAGTGTTGTTGATGAGGGAAGGATACATCCCAAACAACACTAAAATGATGATGATGGTGATGAGGATGATTGGATCAAGACCAAGGAGATGATTAGATGATTCAGGCTAAAGGGAATGGATGGTGATGATTCAGGCCAAAATGGGTTGATGATGGATGGAGTGTTGTCAATGAGGGAATTAAGGATCCCAAAACAACACGAGGATAGGGAAGGATACATCCCACTAAGTGGTGTTGATGAGGGAAGGATACATCCCAAAACACCACTAAAGGATGAGGGAAGGATACATCCCAAACAACACTAAAATGATGATGATGAGGATGATGATGAGGACGATTGGATCTAGGCTTGTAACAAGACTGAGAACAAGACCAAGGATATGATTAGATGATGCAGGCTAAATGGAATGGATGGGGATTGGATAGAGATGTGAGATAAGGAGGAAGGATGAATGGATGGGG
>VDFB02252616.1:141597382-141620724 GCA_007258455.2 Sequoia sempervirens
ACCTAGTAGTTTAGAAACTTCATTCAATTTTCTACAAATTCTATTCTTACATATTTTAAAATAATATAGATAACTTATTCAAATTTTTATGTCAAGTTTCCTAACTCTGATTTTTCTGAATTTTTTGCCACTTAAGGGCCTATTTTTTCCATGATGATCCTGCACATACCCCTTGATGCTTCCTAAAAATTCCTATTCATTTTTTCAACCACTCCATTCTGTTGAGGAGTCCTTGGGGTTGACAAATGCCTCTTTATTCCTTAAACTTCATATAAGAGATCTACCAAATATTACAAAGCCAATTAATGTTATCTACAAGGAATGCCAAATTGGGAAGCAAGCTTGAAAGAGTTTCAAAGTCAAATAACTTGATCTACTACCAGATCTTTTTGGACCTACAAGAACAAGAAGCTTTCAAGGTGGGGTATTTCATTCTATTAATTGATAATTATTCTAGAATAACTTGGGTTAGTTTTCTCAAAGAGAAATCATAAGCTTTCAATAAGTTTAAGGAATTAAAAGCCATGGTTGAGAATGAAATGGATATGAAAATTAAATGTTTGAGATCTAATATATGTGACATGCATTCTTCTATGCCATATCCAACTTTCATTGATCTGGGTCATAGAGCATTGATCATTTGCATCCTTAAGTTGATAAAAATTTCATCTATCAACTCTTCCTCTTGCAACAATTTAGTTTGAGATAATTTTTTGATCTCACAACCATTGTCTTGAAACACAAGATTATGTATCCTTTGCTACACCATTTTCCTATAATCAAGTAAGTTTATTCCATAAAACCCTTAACATAAAGAGCATCATTTATTGTTATGCTTGCCATCAGAACTAATTGAACCTTTTACACATATCTTAGCAGATGTATCATCACCAAACTTAACTAAACCACCTTCAAACTTCTCAAACTTAAAAAACTTATTCTTATCACCTATCATGTGATTTAAGCATCCACTATTAGTAATCCAGTTGTTCTTCTCTTCTCTTACATGAAAAGAAGTCACCATTGCTCCTACAATATTATGACTTGCTTCTAGAGCACTTTCCTTCACACTATCTCAGAGTTAGTAGACTTAGAACTAGCATTAAGAACCATGAACAATCATACATCATCTTCATCATCTGGATAATCAAATTTATCATTAGATATACTTGCATCTTCTCTAACATAGTAACTTTTCTTAATTGATTTAACTTTATCCTCCTTAGGTCTATCTCGTAAAGCTTTGATAAGACATCTTGAAGCATATTGACCAATATTTCCATAGTTAAAGCATTTTAAATTTAAGTTACCTTTGTATTTTCTAGTTGCCTTGTTCAATTTCCTCACAAAGTTTACTTCCAACTCATCAAATTCATCACAGATTAGATTCCTCATTCTTCTTTGCTTTTCTAGCTTTAAGCAGTCTCTTTCTTTGAATTGATTGAACCAAAATCTCTCAATTCAAGAAGTTTTTATTAGAACAAAGCTTTGGCTGATCTCTAGAATACTAATCTAAGTTCTAAAATTCTTGAATAGTAGAAACTTTACCACTATAGCATTTAGGCAGAGTTCTTGGTACCTTCTTTACCACCTCATCTTCTACAAGTTCTCCACCAAGGCCTCTAATGGAATTGACAAATTTGTCCATTTTTTGTATGTATCTTGAAATATATTATGATCCTCTAAGATCCATAGGGTTTCAAACTTTATCTTTAGGTTATGCATCTTAACTTGACTTTTTCATCTCCTTCATAGACACTTTCTAGCTTCTTCTAGATCTCATTAACAAATTTGGGATTTATAAATTTCACAAGTTTAGTACTAGAAATACCACTCAAAAGACTATACCTTGCTTTCCCATTGTTCTCATAGGCCTTGATCTCATCAATAGTACTCAGATAATTTCTAGGCATTGTATATCTAGTTTCAATAGACTTCAAAACTCCCAATTGTAGAGAAATAAGGAAACCTTCCATCTTGGTATTCTAAAATGGATAATTAGATACATCAAACAAAGGAGCCCCCTTCTTGTGCGCCATACCAAATCTACCTCAGGTAGTTAAGAATTCTTCCAAGGAATCTTGCTCTAATACCACTTGTTGAATGCACAAGACAACTAAGAGGGGGGTGAATTGGTTTTACATTAAAACTTCAAAACTCTCATTAACATTCAGATCTGCATTCTTCCTTAAACCCTTAACAACCATTAAACCCTTATCATTCATTAGCAGAACGTAAACATGACTAAAAGTAATGTAAACACATCCTAAACACATAAGAACACCAAATTTTGGAAACCAAAGAGGAAAAAGGAAACCATGATGAGGATTAGCTCACAATATAAATTAGTGCAATACCAAATACAATGGGCTCACTACCCAAAGAAGAAGGGCTCACTTCTGAATTAGATAAGAAGAAGAATAATGATACAATGAAATTTATCTCAAAGGGAATAGAAATATCCACCACAACGTCACTACTACATTCATAGTCTCTCTAAAGAATGTAGAAACCTTTTGCTCACTACTTCCAATAGTCTTAGGCATTAAATCTCACACTACATTTCACACTTTCTCACTTCACAACTCTGAACTTCACATCACACACTTCACCTCTTGATTCTCCATCAACTCAACACTTATTTATACTATTCTCAACCTTGAAAATAGTTGACAAGGTTAACTATGCACCTCAAATATGCTAGTTAAAATTAGGTCGGCACCAAAAAATTCCTACAATGGTAAGGAATGAAGGAAGACCACAACACACCTTAACTCAGACCCAAATACGCTCATACATGCCATGCCATGCTTCCACAAACACCAAAGCATATCTCCAATTACTGTAAGACCTAAGGTTGACCAAAAATCTATAAAGACCATTGAACATTCAATTACACACATCCTTAGATCTATAGATGACTCATGGATAAGATACATCACTTGAACATAATCTAGAATATTCTGTAAACACCCTAAAATCCATCAAATTACTTTGCAACCACTTTCACTTGAGGAACAAACTCATCCTATACACCTAGTTAAATTTTCTCATGTTGCAACACATGAATCCAACCTTGCAGAACACCAAAAACACAAACAACCCAGACTGGAGATAGATACTAGCAATATGAGCACACTTCAATATTTGCAAGACTAGAAACCAAAATGTGGAGCAGAACACTACGCTAAGACATCATTACAACACATTTCACACACTAGTAGACACATCTTTCATTGCCACGATAAGACAAAACCCTAAAAATATTGATATAACACCTATGGATACCTCATATCACCATGCTCGGAACCACATAAGTAGATCTTCAACATAGAAGAAATGCAAAGAAAAACACTAAACACCACTCTTTCACACTAAACACTCTTCACCACATTGTTTCCTTTTTTATTCAATTTTTCTCAAAATCACTTGGAAACCAAGAACAACAAACACCATCTCAACATCTACAACACTTTCTCATCACCAACAATGTACTTTAGTAGCTCAGCCATACACAGAGTTGAACATCCACCAACAAAATCTTATCAAGAAACAACACTAGAGGTTGACACTAGTGACACTACAAATGGCAACATAATGTAGCTAGTTAAAGTATCATTACAAACTTCCAAAAATATCTCCATAGACCTATTGACATCAATGCAACAACCTAGAACTGTTGACATCAATGAAAACACACAAGCTACTCATACTTCCAACACATCATTAGTTTCTTAGCTTTTCCAAAAGTTGTATTTAATGAGACATGTTAGATTAAATAGGTAATCACCTAATAATGAATTAATCATTTATTTAATATTTGATCCCTTTTTACTTTACTCACATAAGCTAGACTTGGGAAAGTTGTTTTCTACTTTTAGATCATATTGTCTTATAGAATAAGAGGAGGGCACTTTCATGATCATAAATCACATTATTGTTATAGAAACTTGCATCATTTTATGGTGTTTTTGATAATTATTCATCAAAAAAAGGATTTCATATATCAACAAGGAAATGCAAAGTATGTTCTAATGAACATGACATGATACAAAATAATTCTCAACACCACCTTATTTATTGTAACATATATATAGTCAAAGAGAAGAAAGTACCAAAGATGAAATATGTAGAAATAAGAAATGTAAGGTACCAATTGTAGGTGTAGCCTTCTCCCAAAGTAGTTATAAATAAAATGCAAGATTGACATAATTTTACTATGATAGATCTAATATTAAAAATTATATTTTTAAATGTTAATTAAAATGTACATCAAATTACCCATTTATAACTACATCAAACTATAAAACACAGATATGATCTCATCTTCTTTGTTGATTTATTATTTAAATTATTAATCATAATTCATAACTAAATTAGTTTATATTTTAGCAAGTGGTTTTATCATTAGATTTCCCTAATATAGTACTAGTTTATACTTTCTTCCTAACGATTGATAGTAAGATATTATAATTTAGTAGTAGTAACCCATAATTAAAAGTTGCATGTGCATAGAATCCATTAAAAAATTGATCAAGTGCAAACTTTCAATAGTTTTTATTCAATTTCTCTTTTAAATGATGATAATCTCATATACAGATTCTAATTATATGATTGAGCATAGAAGGTTTCTATAATTCTTCACTTTTATTTCTCTTATATCATAAATTTATAGAAAATCTATGATCCAAACAATATGAATTTAGTTTTCCTTAAGAATATTTTTCAAACCACAATGTGTAATAGTTGGAAATGAGTTCTAGAAGGGGAAACTATCCTTCCCATAATTTGATAATATTGGACCTTTTATAATAAATATATATCTATAATAATCCATAATATTTCATAGTTGAACTAGACTTGGATTAGTTCCTCGTGTTTTAAAATATATCAATATTAATTAATATTTTAGTTCTTCAATATATTTCTTACATATCACTCACTTAATATCTATTTGTCATTTTCTTATATTTATTTTATTTTATCTAAACTAGATCTTGACCATCTAGTATTTATTTCTAGATAACAATAAACTAAATAAGATTAGAAGAACAAAATCTCTTCAAAATATTTTTAATTATAGCTTTTATTAATAATAAATTCATGGATTTCTTCTCACACATTACACTAATTCAAGAACTCTAATAGTAAATAGTGAAAAAAATATAGACTTAAATATTTTCTTGGTCATGTTGGTGTAATGCGGGATCATCATGGAAAAAGCAATGGTGAGGCCCATAAGTGGCCGAAAAAGGAAACTTAGAAAAATTAGGTTAAGCAACTTGGCGTAAAAATTTGAATAATTTATCTATATTATTTCAAAAATATGTAAGAATAGAATTTAGCAACAAATTAGATGTGGTTTCTAAACTACTAGGTTTTTATAAAAAAATCTATTTGGTGAAAATTGAAATTTCAATCACGGTGAGTACTTAAATTTGGAAAAACAAAGAAGTAGGTGTGCATGTCTGACCACCCTAACCACAATAAAATGATTATATTTTTTTTATAAGAGTTTATATATAAGTAGAGGGACTCATGTCAGATGTGATGCATTTTTTGTAATTTTTTTTTTTTCCAAGTAAATAATTAATTATGAATTTTTATCACAACTTTTAAAAATATAAAACTTGTATGTCGATCCTTATGCTTGGTCAAAACTTCATGAAATTCAAAATTTTTTTAATCTTATAGTATGTGAAGCATAGAATGTGATACATGTTTTGAATTCAAAAAATGTGATACCATTTGAAAGCTATAGATGTTTTACAATCAACTTATCAATCAGGACTTTAGTCATAATTCAAATCGAAAATGAATAATAATTATTTATTAAACTCAAAGTAAAGCACAATTTATATTGGTGGAAAGATGAGAATCTCCTTTAAAAACCCCCTTTTCATTTCATCAATTTTGGGTTAAAAGTCCTTCCGACTACACATATCCTACACATACCCATCATATTGGCACTTTTGGCCCATCATGATCCTGCACATACCCTATTCTATTTTTTAAAATTTGCATAACATACATGTATCTTGGCCTGGGAATATAGTCAATGTGTTTGTACATTTTACCTTTATTATGTAGTGTTATAAGTTAATATAGATATTAATACAAGTTTCGTAAGAATCAAACCTTTATTATATGATAAAAATATACTATAAAATTGAATTGCTTTGCTCATGTAATACCACTTTAACCATATTCTATCTCAATAATTAAATTTAGATACTTAGAGTATGCTTCATCTAGATATAGTTACAAAATTTATATTTATAAACTCAATACTAATATAAGTAACATCATTGATTTTTACAATCAATTAAACAAGATGTATGGGTGTACAACATTTTATTTTATGATGACTTCAAAATTGTCTAATATTCACAAATGTTCATGCGTTCTTGAAGGATACGAACTCCTAAATACCTGCATATATGACATTAAAAATATATCATTAGTAATATTCATAATTGTTTAGAAACAATACAAGGAATATGTAAAAAACATACCTTCCAAGCATCATGATAGTTGCTTGTGGATTGGTCCCAGGGCTATCCTTGAAAATTGAATGGTCTACAACCCTTAGACTATCAACTCCTTTGACACGAAGTCTTTTGTCAACTACAGAATCAACTTCACACCCTCCATGGAAATGCCATATTGTTGTTACTGTATCTTTACAATATTTTAACATGGCACTATAATCTGATTGATTTTGTGGTAGTTCTTCCCCTACAAATTTAAGGATTTTGGAGTTTCCAATGCCAGTAAATGCAAATTCTTGAAGAGAATTTGTCATGATAATGTCTGATAGTACCTTCACAACAAGATAACATTCTTTTATATCAGAAGGATGTGAAAAGTAGTTATATATTACCGAGGGCTGATCTTGGGGATCTTTACTTCTAAGTCGAAGCTCACCTCTTGATAAGGGAAAGGCCACCTTGGTAACAATAACTCCTAGATATTTATTGTTTGTGTCACTTCCTTGTTGAGAATAGCTAACAGACTCAAGGTAGACTTGTGAATTGTCTATTATACCAACTACTTGTACCTGAGCAAATTCAAGTGGTTCAGGGGATTCTACAATAATTGTTGTACGTGGTGGATCTTTAATCCCTTTACCTACTAAGTTTAAATCTAAAACTACAGTAATATTCAATTCTTCAAGTTGTTCTTTGGGGCCGATTCCACTTAATAGGAGAAGTTGTGGGCTACCTATGCTTCCTGAGGACAAAATTACCTCACTCCATTGTGACAATTGATTGATAAATACTTGATAAGAGAGACCATCAACACTACTCGTGAACTCAACCCCCGTAGCCTTTAGCATTCCTACAAAATAATTTTATAACTAAAATTAGAACTTTATTAAAAATCAAAATATTAACATAACAATATAAATTTTAGAAAACAATTGACAATATTTAAAAAGTTAAATGCTATGAACCCTATAAAAAAGTATAATGATTATATATAAAGAGAACTATTATTCTAATTAATATATTTTTCAACAAATAAAACACTAGACATACCTTTGTTCGAGGCAAACTATCATTAAAAATAATTTTATATTAAGACTCTTACATAAAGAACCAAAAGGAATATAACTAAAATTTTTACCAAGTGACAACTAATCAAAAAAACAAGATATTTAATCTTCAATAGAGTAAAACAAAGAATATAGTTCATAGTTCCACGAAGTTTCCTATGGGGAGATGTGGGGACAGGTATCAAGGATGGTGGGGGAACGGTGGGAGGGTGGCGACAGGGTGCTGAAATACAAATACTACTTGAAAAAGTAGTTATAAAAAGATGTATAAGTATAAAAATTTTACATTTTGGAGACAACTAGGAGTCCCCTAGACATCTTGGGGACACCCGATGTGTCGAAATCCTAACATCATCTTGGAGATGATGACACTACTGGTGGGATGGTGGTGATCATGGTGGCCTGGTGGGGGACGTCCCAAGTCCTCAAGTCTCTGAAATAGAGACGTATAGGAAACACGGAATTTTTTGGGGAGGGACGCATCCCATGAAACAAACACAGTTCATTGTATCTGAAAGGATAGAATCAAGAAACAAATAAGGGATTGGTTGACCTTTAAAGGGAACCATAACCCCAAAAAAGTTACTCAGACAAAAACTGTAGTGTTCAAAACAGGACAAATCTTTTCGCTTTGAAAAAGTACTATCATACCCCACTATGACCGACCTATAGCTGTCCTACTGGCGTGCATAAGCTTGGATTCTTATGTTAAAGCAAGGCAAAACTTTTGACATTGAAAGAGACAGCAAACCGACCAAATGGACGGCCATTGTTACCTGTGGAGGGCTTCTATTATTGTCAGGACAAGACTTCTAATCATAAAAAACAGTGCAAACCCAGCCACATATTTTTAAATAATGAAGCCATGGATATCCATATTTGGAAACAAACTAAAACATGGAAATGAAAAGACAAATTTACCTGATGAGGAATCCAGGAGGATTCTACTGGCTGTAGCATTCAGAAGTACTACAATGTTATCTGGATTTGCATACTGGAGAAGATCTGCAGCTGTGTGTCTCCTTCCATTGTTATCAAAAGATGAAGCACTAATCTTGGTGCCCTCCAAATGATCTAGAGTAAACCCATGATAAGGAGTCACTCCAACCTCTAAAAGTGCATCTTGGAAAGCAGAACTCCAGCGAAAAAGCTTGTCTGGTTTGAAGGCATTCAACTTCTCCACCCATTCATACGACTCGTTTACAAGCTTCTCATCCAACTCCATCTTCTGAATGAATTCTGAGCTTGCCCTGCTGTAGAAGCCAGCGTTGATGGTTGTTCCGCCTCCCAGAACTCTTGCCCTTGCCAACTGCACTCCATCTTCTGAGACAAACCCCTGAGCGATATAGGGAAACCCACTGGCTTCCCCCATGACCTTAAAAAGGGCTTTATTGTCCTTAGTATCTGGATTTCCATAGGGAGTGTCTCCCCTTTCCAATAGCAAAACAGAATAGTGCTGTGACAGTGTTGCTGCCAGAGGACACCCTGCTGTACCTCCTCCAACTACAATGTAATCATATGTTCTTGCAGCTGCCTTTTCAGCATCTGCTGTCATGAATGGAAAGGGATATTCTGCAAACACAAAGCAAAAAGACATCCCCCATTAATGTTACATACCAAAAGTAAATGATTGAATTGAAGATTGTTTGTGTATGTTTTTTACATCAACCTTTCAGATCACTTCTTTTTGATAATGAATCGCTGAATAGAATCCAAAAAGACTATGTACAAAATATATACAATGAATTCAAACGCAATCTAAACTCATACCAACTAATGATTCAATTGTTTATCTACATCTAATGAAAAGTATTGATTTGACAAAAAAGATTGAAAGAATATGGTTACCCAAATTCCCTGTTGCCACAGCTGAACAGGACAGCTGTTGATGGTTTGTGAAAACTACCAGAAACGAAAGAACAAACAGCAGAATCTCCATAATCACTAGTCAATCTAACACAATCTCTAGATTTGAACTACTCCGATAGCTTCATTTCTGCTTTGATTGAACTCAACTTATAGATGATCACCAAGTGGGAATATTCTAATAATCTTTAGATAACGAGGCAATCTAAGGTGTGAATCCATTCTATGCACGTGGCGGTGCACATCTACCATTCGTTCAGAGTATATTTGACCCTCTTCAAAGAATCTCTATTCATTGGCTATGATCAATTTAATATAATTTCGATTACGCGTTGCGTATGACTCATAGAATTTTCGGTACGTTGAACCATACAGGACGCACACCTTAGCTGACTTTCCCTGTAAATCATTATTCTGTTAAGAAACAAAGGTTGTTTACTGGGAAACTTTCCACTGTAAATCATTCTTCTGTCAAAAAAATTGTTGTTTTCGGGGAATGTCAATTAAGGTAGCTTCTTAGATATAATTAAAAAATGTTATTTAAAGGGAAAGTCAAGTAAGGCGGCTTCCCAGATATGATAGAATATAGTCTTATTTAAGCCGGCTCTTTTGAAAACTTCAAATCAAATATAGTCTTATTTTCTTAGTCAAATCAAACATTTCACTTTAATAGAATTTTTTTTTTATTAGTGTTGTTTTCAAATAGATTTTTTCTATTATAAAGTTGTTTTCAAATATTCTGTAAATAAAAGCGTAGTAGTTTAATTAGATGAGTATAATTGATAAAAGGGAATGTCATACTCTTGTAGACTCTAAAATTATTCTTTTAATTGTTTTATTGATCATAATTAATTATCATTTTTCTATTATTTTATTAATTATCCATTTTCATCATTTAATATCATTTCATATTTATTAAATATCATTATATCATTTCTCATCATCACCACAATAATTATGATGGCTTAATTAAAAAAAATAGTATTTAAATAATAAGAACTAATTACCCATTTCTAATTATTTATCATAGCATTAATTAATCATTACATTTGCTATCATTTACCACACTATTAATCACTTATCATTAATTATCATAGATTTCTTTTATTTAACAATTTATCTATTTAATTAAACAATATTTTATTATTAATTAAATGAGAGTTAATTAGGGTTCATCGCATAATGTGATGGTTAAGTGGTAGCATTGTTGTTTTGGCCATCAACGTTCAAGTCTCCACTGGGATAAAAAGACACTTATGAACCAAAAAATAAAAATAAATAAATGAAAGTTAATTATCCATTTTTCAATAATTGAATTTTTATTTTCAGCTCATTAGTTAACTTTGTCTAAAAATTAGAAACTTCTTCTTCACTTATCAATCAACTTGACTCCATAGTAGTTCAATCAATTTGGGTCTTATATCTTATGCTTATCTTCCATTTAATTTTTTTCCAACAAATTTATATTTATACTATTATTCCTTCATCATTTTCATACACTCGCTCTTTATGCAAATCCACTTGTTGAAATATATCATCAATAAAATATCGTGTTATGTTGTTGAGTTACATCGACATTTATAACTTGAGCAATTCAACATCTAGTTTGAGGTTTGCATCAATTGAAATTGACTAATTGGATTTGATTTTCATTTTATATTTCAAGTTCTTTGCTTTGTATTTTTCAATGTCATTGCATACATTATGGTGAACCCAACAATAACACACTAGCATGCTAACTAATTGTATTGTTTGCAATCTTTTTGGCATTTCTTATTTTTTTGGTTTCTTCTTTCTTTAGGTGGTTTTGGATATCAACTTTTTTAGAATCCTTCTACTATAAAAAAATATGTGATGGTTACGTTAAAAAGGGAAATAAAATAATGTTTGATATATAATAGTCTATATTTTGGTCCAAGATAACTTTTTAAACTAGAAAATTTTACTTTTTAGACACTTTCATTGGTAATATGTACATTTGTATGGATTTATTTCTTATTTAGTGTAATAAAATTTTAAGACATGTTAAAAAAAAAAATTGATATTAAAGTAGGGAAAGAGCATTCATCCCAAAGGTACAATAGAACAAAAAGAAAAAAATAGAGGCCCAAATACCACCATCCAAGAGAGAAGGCACATAGGCCTCCGAAAAAATATCAAAACATTATTAAAAGTTCTTAGTCATAACAAAGTTCAGGCATATAGTCCAGAGATAGACATTGAACAACAAAATACAACAAATCATGGTAGACATCAATAATCTTTATGATTACTTATTAAATCCCAATTAGCCTTTAGCTTGTCGAGAGATTCCTTCAAGTCATTCTCCTCAGTTTCGTCTATGTTGGTCATCCTTTAGCAACTACCTCTTGTTTCTTTTCCATTTTATTTTAGATTTTCTTGATCTTACCTATAATAGTGTCTAAACCAAAAGAAGTGGGGTGTCCACCTTTTAGGAGTGGAACACCAAAGAGGGTGGGGGAATCCTCTTCTTCCTATTTCACTCTTAGTTCATTCGAGGAAACCCTAGAGATCTCAATCAAATGATTCGATTAAGATAAGGGGTTGCTATAAGGTTTCCTTTGGGGTGATTAAACAAAAGCAGGGTTCACCACTAAGCAAAGGATTAGAAAGAAGGAAATGCAAATGATATGCAAATCTAGCTATGTAACCTAAGAAATGAAACTTAAAATTAGAATAAAAAACTAAGAGTGAACAGACGGGCAGTTGAAAAACTAGAGATTCTTGAAACAAGGTATGTAATGCAGAATTTATGACTTTTGATGTGAACTAGGACTCATATGCCAGACTAGGCGATTTAGTCTTAGTTTAGGGTTTCAGGCTAAATCTGGAATATGCAACTGGTAAACCATGATCAATAGGAAATGACTGAAAAGTGGTATATTGGGACTCATATGCCCAAGGTGGTGATTTAGTCCTACTATTAAGGTTTGTTTGAAACTCTGGTATCTACTAGTGATCTTCTAGAGTTTCTCTCCTATCTGATTTCTGAGTCTAAAACTTTGAACTTCAACTTGTAGCTAACTTTCTATGAAGATAGCAACTTCTTGACAACTTTGACAACTTTCTTCAATCTTGCAACTTAGTCTTCAAAGGATCTTCCAGCTCAAAGCACCTAGATCTGCAATCACACATGTAGAGAGAGAAAATTGTTGATTTTTTAGTGGATAGGGGTTTTCCTTAGTCAAACCCCATTTTGGTAATGAAACCTTGAAATGAAAATGATATAGAATGGAGGAATGATGAATGGAAAATACGCTATGTTGCAACTCGCCAAACCCTTGGAATAAAGTTTGCAATCTTGTATGAAATGGATAGCATGAATGTAGATCTTGACTCTTGATTGAATCCTTATGAATCTTGACTTGAATGGTTGCTTGAATCATGAAAACCTACATCACAAATTTTAGCTCAAAAACACACATGATGCATGATACTTTGACATGATGCTTAAATCTTGAATGTACCTCCAAAATTCTTGATAATCATCTCTTGAATGCTCTTGAATGTTCTTGAATAATATTGATCTCATAAACTTTCTATAGGAATATTTTCTTAAAAATAATAGGAGAAATTATGTGAAATAACCTTGTATTTATACTTGTTTATGCCAAATTTCTCAAAATTACAACACTACAAGCCAACATAAGATCTAGGAGAATAAAATCTTGTCAAAAATTGAATTCAAAATAGATCCAACCTAAAGCAGGGCTCCTACACTAGTTGGGGCATATGAGTCCCAGTAGCCTAAGCTTGAGACACAAATTTTAATAAATGCTAAGTTCTATACCAAATTCAAGATCAGGCCCCGAGACTTAGGTGGGACCCATATGCCCAGGGTGGCATATGAGTCCTAGATCATTAAATTTGGGACGCATAACCAAAAAATCATGAATTATGATTGGTCATTAGTTAAGTTTCCAGATTATCCTTGGGAAGATGTAGTAAATAAGGCTTGTAGGTGCAAAATAGGACCAAATAAGGTATAAAGAAGCCTAATTCTAGCAGGGAGGGTCCAAACAAGTGTGAAAATATAAAGGGATACATTTTTTTACACTACATTTAGCCCCCACTTTAGTGAGATGAGTAACTTGCTTCAAACTCACACTAAAGTAGACAAAATCGCATCAAGAGGGGTCCAAGCATACCAATGTTAGTGAGATAGGATGACAATGATCAAGATGGTTGCACAAGCCCACAAGATCAATATCTTGTGGAAAAATAACATAAGCAGAAAGGAACACGCATGTGAATGATGTAAGGAGAAACAAAAGGATACAAGCATACACCGCCAAAGACATAAAGAAGAAAGAAAAAAAAAGGTGGATCAAGCCTTGTCCATTTGTCCAATGCGACATGGATCAAATCTATTTTTTTTTCCAAAAAATTTTTACAAGTGGAACACGATGTCCATTATTCAAACCAAACACATGCTCACAAGGGCTAGTGGAACCTCAAGCCATCCACTAGGGGAGCCCCTAGAGACACATACACATATAGGCGATATGCACTCACATAGACAAGCAAGTGGCTATGGGAAAGTCACATCTAAGTTCAACTCCCATACACCAACCATACCAAAGCTATACATACTAATAACCTGGATAGGGTGCCACACAACATGAACAATATGATTCATGAGGCAAGCAAAACTTTGTATGCTTGACATCCATGAACAAATAGGATGGCTCCACAAGAAAGCAAAGTGTTATGCAAGGTAGGCATATAATAGATATTGTATTTAAGAAAAATTAGTGTAAGGCATATTCAAAGGAGATTTTATTAGTTCATGTAAGGTCTTAACTTAGGGAACATTGTGCCTATTGTCTTCAAGAGGGGACCAATCAAAAAATAGAGGATTTGCAACTTAGGGGATGTAGTGTGTCACATCAAGCCACTAAGAGTAATATAATATGCTAAGAGAGATCACGCTCTTGAAGGACATTACACCCAATATCACCATAAAGAGAAAGATGCATCGTATGAAATAAGAAGACTAGAAAATGAAACATGAGTTGTAAAAGAATAATACCAATGTATTCCCCCACTTTAAAGAAATTGTTAAACTCCATGTTGTGAGCAATTACTTTAAAGTAGAAAATGATAAATTCTAACAATAAAGAGGACATGAGAGATTATTTGGAAACTTCTATGCCAAGTCATATGTTTCCAAAATAAAGCTATGTCATGAAAAAGGGGTTGCCCCCAAAATGAAATCCCAAAATAAAACAAGGGATTCACGGATTCAAGGTTAGTATGTCTTTCCTACAATGTTGTCATAGAGCTTGGAAACATCATCATTCCCTAAATACTCATGGAATGGGAAAAATAATACAAAGAGAGTGAAAATAAAGAAAAAGCTTTTGGGTCAACATGGAAGAGACCTAAATGTCTCAACATCTTGCATCATCCCCAAAAGGAAAACACGAGACAAATGAAAAGATAAATGAAAAGTGATGAGACAAAAAAATGTCTCATCTATTAGCCAAATAAAAGCATGTATTTTGTTTAATTATGAAGTTTATCAAGGCTGAGCATGATCAGGAAAGTGAGAGATTTTCAGTTGTAGTAGTAAAATATTTCATCATATCTTTAAAATTACGATCTGAGTTCTTGAGATGTTTGGAAAGAAATTTGGAGACAAGAAGGTGAAAAAACCCATTAAATTTCAGAAAAACCTTGTTTGTGCTTGATCGAAAACTTCACCAGTCCAATGCTCGAGAACTTTGCTTTCATGCTTCACTAGTTCAATGCTCTGGAACTTTGTTGCTCCTGAATTTTCAGAGCTAAGAAGGATCTAAGTGAAGGATCATTTATGAAGAGGTTGACTAATTTGGGTTTCTATGAGCAGTTAAGAGACAAAAATTGAGAGAATATTGGGGGTAGTTCCAAGCATTAAGCTAGGTTGTTGGTTTGTGCAAACAAATGGAACATATGTAGGAGACAATTTTGGGTAGTTTGAACATTTTTGCAAGCATCAAGGAGTTGTTTTATGAGCTTTAATGATACAAAAGGGAAAGGAATTATTTTTTAGTAGTCAAATGTCTTTTTGGATCTTTTTTAGGGGCTACAAAATAGGTATATTTGTTTTGGACGAATAAAGAAATTGACTCAGCAAGATGAAGGAAAGACTTATCTTTTTCCCTCAACACATGTTCCTATATTCTAGCAAGTTGTTGCACAACACTTAAGCCTCGTCTTTCAGATTAGTTGAAGATAGGAATTCTATAAATTCATTGTAATCAAGGAATCAAATGGAGGGGATTAGAAAGACTTGTTTTGTCCTAAGGGCCCAATGTATTTCCAAAAAATTTAGAATAAATTTGAATTCAAACAAGCTTTTCATTTACAACAAAGTGTGAAATAGTAAATAGAATTTTCAATTCATGCAAGTGTGCCTTATATTAGTTTCCTTTCATAAAACTTTCCTTTTATGCAAGTGTGCTCCATAATAGGAACTTTGTTTTTGCATAATAGTGGTTTACAATTTTTGGCCAACCTAGACACTAAAATTATTATTTTTTAACTAAATCTTCACATTCAATCACCTATAAGCTGCTAAACCGTGAGGGAATTTGAAGATAGGTGCAAACTAGAGTCTCATCAAATTTTGTTTTTATATTCTAAAATATTTTTCAAAATTTTGGAATCAAATTGCACTTCTTTTTCCATCTCCCATGATTTTTTTTTCAAAACAACCTTTTTAAAAGTGTGCCACACCATATAATGCATAACTTTTTTCCATGAAGGATAAAATACATAATTCTTTCAAATTTAGATTTGTAACTCGATATCTAGTGCTTCCACTTGGTTAGATATTTTTTATTGAATATTTTTTCCTTAATCAAGTTTCAAAGTCAAACAAATTACAATTGAGACCGGCGACCATTATAACCGCGTAACTTTTTGTATATGTCAAAATTTAATTTAATTTTTTTTGTTGGATCAAAGGACTTCAATATCTGGTGCACTCATATTTTTCAATTTTTTTTTTATAATCTTCTATTTTTCCACATGTGAAGAACAAAGAAATTCATTTTAGATGAAAAACCTATGTTTAATAAAACTTAAAAAACAAATACATAACAAAACCAAAACATATTAAAATTATATTCATTGGATAGCTTGTTCTGAGGAATACCATAATTATTTGAAATAAATTTTAAATGAATTCATTTGATCCCCCAAAAGCTAAATCAAAAGTGATTTTTTATCAGCATTTTGATAGGTGTAAAGGAGACGCATTTATAGGTATGGTTTAAAACTAGCGAGGTTCTATCCAAGGGGGTTTGATCTAAGGTGATTTGATCAAACCCTCTTCAATTGGAATCCTTAAAATGGAACTTTTTAAGGCTTAAATCATTATATTTTCTAAAAATATGTGATTTCAGCTAAAATTCATTCCTCTTAGGAATTGTAAACCACTATTGTGGCACATAAAAGTAAGTTTTCTCTATTCTCTTTTGCATATAGCCATGGACACTACCTTGGATTGATAAGTTAAATGATGAGGATTACAACAAAGCCATCAAAAATATTTTGGGTCAACATCATGGAAGAGACCTAAATGTCTCGACGCCTTGTATCATCTCCAAAAGGAAAACAAAAGAAAAATGAAAAGGTAAAAATTTATGACATATAGAAGAATGTAGATACAAATAGTGGAATGTTACAAAGAAAGAGATACATCAAACAAAATAGTATGGGGAGATCACATTACGCACATGCAATCACATAAAAGAAACATGAAAAAGAAAATAAATACAAGACTAGTAAGGCACATGGAAGTCAACCAATTAGCAAGTCATCTACATCCCAATCTTGTTTATCATATATGGAAGGCAGAAAACTAGCCAAAGGGACAACAACGAGTGCACTACTAGCATAAAGCTATCTAATTCTTTCCCCCACTAAGTGCAAGACAAGAATGAGCTAAGGTAGGCGATGAGAAAGAGCTCCTTACATTTTGAAATGATTTTCAATGAATGTAAACATGTAAAAATGAGAATATTATGATCCTACAACTATTACAGGGCAAGGAGTTGAAGGACATGCCTTAAGGGATTATTTCTATGATATCAAAATTTTTAAATATTTTATTTAAAGCATGACACGCATTAGTACTATGTCCAAAAACTCTATGATATTGACAATGTGATGTGTTTGTGTTCTTAGGATTTGGTTTTTTATTTTCTCACATTGGTGGTAATGTAATAATTCCTTGACTTAGAAGTATGTGTAGGGTTCTTTTAGTTGCAGATGACGGACAAGGGAATTTCAACTTCTTTAGTGTGTAAGGCCTTCATTACTTGATAGATTCACCAATTTCTTGAGGACCTAAGATGATCCTATCATCCTTATCATTGTTACGAGGCATTGATTGCTTTTTAGGAAGGAGGACACTTATGTCAGGAGAAGGATCATGATATCCTAACCCTTTGGTATCTTCAATTGGTATTTATTCTAAGAGTTGATGAATTTTGTGCTCACTTTTTGTATTGCATCCTTATTTGCTTAAGATCATGAATCCTTTCCCATATGTCTCTTCTAGGTTGATGGGAGTGTTGGTCACTTTCTTAATATAGGATATTTGAATGTTTACTTGATTAGAGGTGTTAGGTTAACCTATTGTAGGGAACTTAGGCTTAGCTTGTGTTTCAATTTTAAGATGTAAAAGGCCAAATATCTCAAGTTGCATTGGTTTTTTCATGGAAGGATAAAAGGATGCATTAGTCTCGAGGTTGTTAAGGAAGTAATTTATGAAGTTGTTCATTCTATCATCATCCTCTCCAATGATGTCAACTTCATGAGGAGGACATGCATTAGGAGTTGAGTGAGCATGAGTGAATTCAATTTCATTAGGATCATTTCCAAAAACACAACTTGACACATCCACTAATAACTTAAAGGACATCCAAATGTTTCCAAAGCACAAATCCATGATGAAATGCAATTTGACATAAAATGAAATGCAATTTTTAGATTGTACACAAGGTAATTTGCTGATTACAGTATTCAACAATCTAAAAATTAAATCTTGTAAATGTAATTTTGAAATTAAACAATGCTCAAAATGAACCAAATTAAGCTAGATCCAATGAAATGAATGAAATAGAAACTTAGTAATTTGAAACTGAAATCTAACAACAACAAACAGAAGCATAGAAACAAGCTTTTTAATGGTATAAAATGGAAATTAATACTTGATACAAGACTAAATGACCCAGAGGGACGTATAAGTCCTAATTAAGATTTTTGAATTGTTCAAATGGTGAAAAATAGTCAACACATAATTCATAGAAATCAGGTAAAAAAACTTGTACTAGGACTAAATCGCTGATAGGGTTGAGTGAGTCCCAAATTAGTGTTTTAACACTAAATTCAACAAATTATGGGTGAATGTTAAGGTTTCTAGTTTGTATGTTGTCTTGACAATGTGCACTTACAAATTTCAAATGAAATTCAATGATGCACGATGAAAACATGAAACCTATATGCACTTTCACTAATGCAATGTTTAGAAGCCCTAAATGAAAATTAACTAATGAAGGACCTAATGCAAAGTTGATGTAAGCTAGATCTAGGACTATGATGCACTCTAAATTATAAAAAATGGTTTGAACGTCAAGTTCACCATAATGAACTGAAAGAAATGGGGTGCTCTTCCTTTTAGGAGATGGAACACCAAAGAGGAGGCGATTCTCTTCTTTTTATTTTGCTCTTAGTTCATTCAAGAAAACTCTAGAGATCCCAATCTAATGATTCAATTGAGAGAAGGGGTTGCTATGAGGTTTCCTTGGGTGTGATTAAACTAAAGCGGGGTTCACCAATAAGCAAAGGCTTAGAAAGAAGGAAATACAAATGATATAAAAATCTAGCTATGTAACCTAGGAAATGAAACTTAAAATCATAATAACAAAATGAGAATGAACAAAGGGAAACCTAGAAAATTGGAGATGCCTAAAAAAAGGTCTGCAATGCCAAATTTATGACTTTTGATGTGAACTAAGACTCATACACCAGACTATGTGATTTAGTCCCCGTTTAGGGTTTTGGGTTGAATTTGGAATCTTCAATTGGTAAACCAAGATCTACAAGAAATGACCAAAAACTTGTATACCGATACTCATACACCCAAGGTGGTGATTTAGTCCCAATATTAGGGATTTTCTGAAACTTTGGTATCTTCTAGTGATCTTCTGTAGCTTCTCTCCTATCTAATTTCTTAGTATAAAACTTCAAATTTTGACCTGTAGGTGACTTTCTGTGAAGATAGCAACTTCTTGAAAAATTTGACAACTTTCTTCAATCTTGCAACTTAGTCTTCAAAGGATCTTCAAGCTTAAAGCACCTAGATTTGTAATCACACATGTAGAGAGATAAAAATGTTGTTTTGTTACTGGATAGGGGTTTTCCTTGGTCAAACCCCATTTTGGTAATCAAACCTTGAAATGAAAATAAAATATAATGGAGGAATGATGAATGAATAATATGCTATGTTACAACTCACCAAACGCTTGGAATAAAGGTCCCAATCTTGTATAAAATTGCTATCATGAATGCAGTTCTTGACTCTTGATTGAATTCTTATGAATTTTGACTTGAATGCTTGCTTGAATCATGGAAACCTACATCACAGATGTTAGCTAAAAAAAACACATGATGCATGATGACCTTGACATGATGCTTGAATCTTGAATGTAGTTCAAAAATTCTTGATAATCAGCTCTTGAATTCTCTTGAATGCTCGTGATATCATAAAATTTCTATAGGAATTATTTCTTAAAAATATTAGGAGAAATTATGTGAAATAATATTGTATTTAGACTTGTTTATACCAAATTTCTTGAAATTACAACACTACAAGCCATCGTCAAATCTAGGCGAATAAAATTTCACCATGAACTGAATTCAAAATAGGTCCAAGCTAAAGTGAGACTCATACACCAGTTGGGGTGTATGAGTCCTAGTAGCCTAAGCTTGGGACAAAAATTTCAAGAAATTCTAAGTTCTATGCAAAATTCAAGATTAGGCCCTAAGGCTTAGGTGGGACCCATATGCCCAAGGTGGCATATGAGTCCTAAATAACTAAATTTGGGACACGTGACTAAAAAATTATTAATTATGACTTATCATTAGTTAAGTTTTGGGATTATCCTCAGAAAGATGTATTAAATAAGGCTTGTGGATGCAAAATAGGACCAAATAAGGCATAAAGAAGCCCAATTTTTGTAGGGAGGTTCCAAACAAGTGTGAAAATGTGAAGGGATATGTTTTTCTACACTATAGTGTCAAAAATAGCTTGCTTCATGATCCCCTCACCCATCAATTATTGAAATAGCTTTTCCTATAGTATCTTACAAAGCTTCCAAAGCTAAAACTTTGTCCTTACGTTATCTTTGCCACCATGTATCTTAGCTCTCAAAATATAACTATGCAACTCCTTTATTTAGTCTTTTGTATTTTCTAGAGGCTCAGTGTTAGTTTCTTCCCCTCATTTGGTTTTCTCCATCTTCTCATTAGTATTGAACTTACCATCCTTCTACCACAAATTGATATCATCCATTTCTTCTTCATTAACCTCCCCAAATATCTCCTCCTTGTTGTTTTCCTCTTCTTCCTGCACATTACCTCTTCTTCATCCTCTTCCCATAAGCTATAATATGGGATATCCTCTTCATAATAAGGGAGGAACTCTTTGTTAGAGGATCCCAACAAATCTCCTTCACGGGATAAATTATTTCCTTTAACATACTCATCTTTATTCTCTTAACTGGCATAGACTAACCTAGTAGACCTCCTTTCACTTGAACCACCAATGATAATGCTCTTTTGGAAAGGATTTGGTTCATAAGAAATATTTATTGTAATAAAGCTATAGGGAGCTATAATTTTCTTTTTGGAGGAAAGAAGGGTAGGAGGGGATTTCCTTTTTTGGGGGGTGGCACTTTGTGAATCGTCGATAGAATGGGATATCAGGGAGAAAGTAAAAATTAGAACCCCCTTTTTAGACTTATATTTCAAAAATGGAGGGGTATTTAGGGTTGAGAGAGATTTTTTTTCAATTAGCTTTATTTTTAGAGGATTGATATGGGTATGTGCAGGATCATCGTGGAAAAATTAGGCCCTTAAGTGGTGATGAAATTTAGAAAAATCAGAGTTAGGAAACTTGACGTAAAAATTTGAATATGTTATCTATATTATTTCAAAAATATGTAAGAATAGAATCTATATCACATTGAATGTAGTTTCTAAACTACTAGGTTTATTTGAAAAAAAAAATCTATTTGGTGAAAATTTGAAATTTCAATGCACTAGTACTTCAATTTCAGGGAAAAAATAAGAAGTAGGTGTCTGTTTGACTGCCCTAACCACAATAAAATGATCATATTTATTTATAATATTTTAGATACAAGTAGAGGACTCATATCTCGATGTGATGCATATTTTTGTAAATTTTCCAAGTAATTAATGATGAATTTTTTATTACAAATTTTAAAAAATATAAAAACTCGTATGTCTTACCACCTTAACTTGGTCAAAACTTCACGAAATTCCTTTTTTTTTAATCCTATAGTATGTGAAGCATAGAATGTGACACATGTTTCAGATTCAGAAATTGCTATACTATTTGAAAGCTATAGATGTTTTTCAATCAACCTATCAATGAAGACTTTAGTCATAATTCAAATAGAAAATGAATAATAATTATTTATTAAATTCAAAGTAAATCATAATTTATACTGGTGTGAAGTTGAGAATCACCTTTACAAACCTTTTTCGTTTCATCAAATTTGGGTAAGAAAAAAGTCATCAACCACATACCTATCATATCGCCACTTTTTGGCTCATCATGATCCTACACATACCCATATAAAGGAGGTAGTGTTCAGTTGGGGGCTTGTGGAGAGTACCAATTTATAAAGAGAAAAGATTAAACCCTAATAAAGAGGTGGTGAATCCCCTTTGTTAATGTAGGAAATCAGTGAGGAAAGTAGGTAAAAGGGAAATTAATCCATTCCTTACGATAGATATGATTTAGAAATGGAAATGATAACCATGAATAGTCTTAAATATTCCTTTTGAGGTGAAATAGCACATGATGTAGAGACTTACTAGATTGTAGGGCACAAGAAGCTTCTCCCTATCAAAATTATTTTAGAGCCTCACCATTTTTACTCCTTCTTGATAGAACTTATCCATGAAACTCTATTGCTTGCTATTGCCGACCTTTGCCACTTTGATACTTTTACATTTTAAACCTTTTGTTTCCATAATAAGTTGACTTATCACCTCAAAATGGATTCCTCTAATAGAAGGATTTCCACCTTTCCAATATTTATATAATTTAGAAGTGAGGATATAATCAATACCCTTTCATAGCCTAGAAAAAAAGGCATAAGGTCTATCTTCTCAAATATTTTCAAGCATTCAAGATTCTACTTCAGAGGGATGCAAGAAAGGGGTTGAGAATGTTTTCTCGAGCCTCCCATATTTTTGAAAACATTCTTCCTTAGTAGATAAAGACACATGAAACACAAAATAATCTTAAAGCATAAAGGAGGAGAAATTATGTTTATATTAAGAAGGAAACATGTTGATGGGTGTTTCTATGCACTTTCTCAACACAGGTAATGCGTATGTGCACTACCTCTCTTGAAGGAAATTTTCCAACAACAATTTGCTGAAAATCTCGCCAAGGTCTCTCGGGTGTCAGGTCATGACTTGCATGAAATTCCTCAGTTGATATTTGATGTGATTTTTTTGATAATCACGAGGAAGACTTACATTTCTAGATGCAAAATGGATCTTAAATTTTGAAGTTTCTGAAGTGGGGGTTACAATGTCATATGTTGTAGGTTCAAAAAACAATCTGAAACTTCAATGTTTTCTTTAA
>VDFB02252616.1:141620824-142052464 GCA_007258455.2 Sequoia sempervirens
GGAGAGTTGTAAACAATAAGATCAATGAGAATAAATGAAAGATGATTAAGAAAGCTTATTATGTTAGAGAAGATGTTGGTATTTTTGATGATGAATCTAATAATGGAGATTTTGATGACAATGAATTCCTATTCTTAGTTATTAAAGAAGGATCTAGTTCTACTAACTTTGAAAGTTGTGTGAGGGAAAGTATTCCAAATAAGAAAGATAAGGTTGAAGGTACTTTGGCATTTGATTTTCATGTTAAAGATGATAATAATTACTAGGTTGTTGATAGTGGTTTCTCTAATCACATGACCAAAGACAAGAGTAAGTTTAGTAAACTTGAGAAATATTATGGAGGACTAGTTAAATTTGGAGATGATTTAGGAGCTTAGATTTGTGGACTAGGATCAATAAATTTTGATGACAAGCATAACACTAATAAGTTTTTCTATCTTAACAATTTAAGGAATAAAATTTTGAGTGTTGGAAAAATGTGTAGGAAGGGATATAGTCTTGTGTTTTAGGATGGAAAATGTGAGATCAGAAAAGGGTCTGAAACTTTGATTGCTTTTGGTAAGAGAATGGATGGAAATATTTATCATCTTAAGGGTGTTGATGGACATTGCTTTGTGTCACAAATTAGTGATGGTCAGATTTGTAACCAAAGGGTGTGTTATATGAAGTTTTATAATTTGGTGAGAATCATTTTAGTTCATGCAGTGAGAGACCTTCCTAGAATCACGAAGCCTATCAATGCTATTTGTAGAGATTCTTAGTTTGGAAAGCAAACTGTAAGGATTAGTTTCAAGGGAAAGGAATAATCTACTATTGGACTACTAGAATTATTTCATATATATCTTCATGGTCCTACAAGGGTCAGAAGTCTACATGGTGGTAGGTACATTATGCTTTTGATTGATGATTATTCTAGAATGACATGGGTTACATTTCTTAGAGAAAAATATAATGCACTAGATAAATTCAAGACACATAAAGCTATGATTGAGAATGAAATGGATCTGAAAATAAAATTCTTAAGGTTTGACAGAGGTGGTGAATTCACCTTGAATGAGTTTAACATTTTTTGTAAAGTTCATGGAATAAAGAGACATTTGTCTACTCCTAGAACACCTCACTAGAATGGAGTCGTTGAAAGGAAAAACCAAATGATTCAAGAAGCTACTAGGAATATGATGAAAGAGGAAAATCTACTGGAATTTTACTAGAAAGAAGTTATTCATACTATTGTTTACATACTTAATAGAGTTCAAGGTAGAGCTAACAAAACAAAGATTCCTTATGAGTTATGGTTTGGAAGGATTCCTACTATGAAGTACTTTAGAGTATTTGGAAGAAAATGTTATATCAAAAGAGATGAAGAAAACTTAGGAATGTTTGATACAAGGTTTGATGAAGGTATTTTCCTTGGATATTCTACTAAAAGTGAAGCTTATAGATGTTACAACAAAAGGCTGAAAAAGATAGTTGAAAATGCAAATGTTAAGCTTGATGAAAACTTTCATAATTCAATTGTAGTGAATGGATATGTGTCAGATGAACAGGATTTTAGAATAGAAGAAGAAAAAATTGTTGAAGAACTATAAAATGAAGAGGAATAAGCTCCAAAGAAGACCCCTAAGACATCTAAGAATGTGCAAAGGAATCATTCCAAAGAACAAATCATTGGAGACAAAAGGAAAGGTGTATTGACAAGAAGTAAAGTTGTTGAAGTTGAGGTAAATTTGCATTTAATTTCTAAACTTGAACCTAAAATAGTAAGTGAAGTTTTTAAGGATGAACATTGGATGAAAGCAATGGAAGAACTTATGTAGATATAAAAGAAACAGACTTGGGAATTTGTCCCTAGACTAGTAAACAAGAATATAATTGGAATTAAATGGGTTTTCAGAAACAAGATGAATGAGAATGGATAAGTGGTGAGGAATAAGGCAAGACTTGTGTGTGAGGGTTATTCAAAAGTGGAGGAATAGACTTTAAGGAGACATTTGATCCTATGGCTAGAATGGAAGCTATCATAATGTTTTTGGCATTTGCAACATGTACAAAGACTTTTTAAATTTTTTATCAAATGGATATGAAGTCTTCTTTCTTAAATAGTGAATTGGAAGAAGTTTACATGGAAAACTGGAAGGATTTCAGTTATTAGATTAACCAAATATGGTATGTATATTGAATAAGGCACTATATGGATTGAAGCAAGATCCCAAAGCTTAGTATGCAAGATTGGACAAGTACTTTATACAATAGGGGTTTAGTAAGGGTGCCACAAATGGTACTCTATTTCAAAATTGAGGAAGAAAAAATATTGATAGTGGTTGTATATGTGGATGATATTATCTTTGGAAGAAATGAAGTGATGTGTAAGAAATTTGCTAAAGAGATGAAAAAAGAGTTTGAAATTTCAATGTTTTGGGAGATGAATTTCTTCCTTAGGATAAAAATAAATCAAATAGATAAAGGGATTTTCATTTCACAATCTATGTATATCAAAGAAATGTTGAAGAAGTTTGGAATGGATGACTCCAAACTAGTATGTACTCCTATGGTGATAGGTTGTAAATTGAGAAAAGATGATGATTCGCCTAAGGCTAATTAGAGCAAATACAAGTCTATGATTGGTAGACTGCTATATCTAACTGCTACTAGACTGGATATCATGCATGCATTTTTTCTTGTGTCTAGATTCCAAGGAGATCCTATAGGAAAAACATGTTGCAAAAATGGAGAGGATATTAAGATGTTTAAGAGGCACTCTGGATTATAGCTTATGGTATCCTAAGGATACTAATTTTACATTAAGTTCTTATACAGATGCTGATTGGGCTGGTTGTGTTGATCAAAAATACAAGTGGTGGTGCATTTTTTCTTGGATATCGATTATTGTCATGGTTGAGCAAGAAGAAAGATTCAATTTTCTTTCTCTACTATAGAGACTGAGTATATTGCAACAACATCATTTTGTACACAATTTTTATGGATGAGACATAAATTAAAGGATATTAGAGTTGTATATGATGAGCCCATATCTATATTTTGTAAAAATACTAGTTTAATTATCAATTCAAAGAATCCAATGATGCATTCAAGGACAAAGCATGTATCTATTAGGTATCACTTTTTGAGAGAAAATATTATGGAGAATGAGGTGAAGCTTGAGTATGTACCTACAAAGGATCAAATTGCTAACATATTTACTAAGGCTTTTTTTAAGGATACTTTTGAGTATATTTGAGAGAGGTTAGGGGTTATTACCCCTCCTTTGATGAATTAGATGCATAATTTCGGTGGATCTATGGATCTATTCCTATTCTAGATTGGTGTTGGAGGGTACCTCTCAAGGGTAGTACATAGTGTCATGTGTTGTCATTTATTTTTTTATTTGACTATGTGTACTCCTAAAGGGGAGTATTTAGAGTAGGAATGTTGGTTCAGTATCAAAGGGAGAGAATAATGCAAAAAATTTAACCTTTACCATTAATGTCAAAGGGGGAAAAAGTATCTGTATACCCTTGATATTATGCTATTCTAAATGAGTAAAACAACTAAAAACTATGAAAAACAAAATATCAAGAACACCTCAAGATTAGCCAAAAGAGAGTGATAAAACACTAAAGAAGGTGGATAGGACAAAGACACAGTTTTACCTTCCTTTGTAGTTGATACTCCTTTGATTGGCCCTTGCTTAAGATAGGATGTGTGCTCCTTGATGGATCTATTGAAGATCTTTGCTATGTGTTTGGATGCAAATGCAAGTGGATGTGATTGAAAATTGGATGAGTGCACAAAATGGCAGCATGTAGTTGCAAATTGACTAAGTGTTGAGAAGGAAAATTGGCAGCATAAGGTTGCTCCAAAATGAAAGTCTTTTTTAAATGCCCTTGAGGAGGGGGTATTTATAGAGGATCTTGAATTCTCTAGAGAATTCAATGGTCAAGATTGATCCAACAAGGTTAAGATGAAGGGCTATGGTGGGTTGAGAACCCACAAGCCCTCACATCTTGACATGTGGAGGGTGAAGTGGCCAAGAGGATATGAGGTGGAGATGAGGTGTTAAGAGGGTACATGAGGTGGAGGAAGTACAAGTACCTTGCAAGTACATTGGGAGATGGAAAAAATATTGGGTGAATAAAAGTGAATTAAAAATTCACAATGATTGGAAGAATCTGGTGGATAAGACAATGCTCCCAAAAGGTGGGAGTTTGTCACATGTGACTTGATGTGACAAGTCAACTATTCTAGAAGGTGCATGGGAAAAGGGGATTCTAGAAGGAATAAAATGTGAATTAAAAACTCACATGGGGAAGAGAGGAGCCTAGGGTGAATAAAAAGGAATTAAAAATTCCTTGGGAGATGGGGAGAGTTGACCAAGGTACTAATTAGGTTTAACTAATTAGTAATTAGAGGATAATTAGGGGTTAATTAGGATTAAAAGCCAACTTACCCAAAAGTTTGGAGATGTGTTACATCTAATCAAGAGATTAGGCATGTGCATCGCTAAATGAAGAGATTAGGAAATGGATTAGGATTAGATGAAAATGACATGTGAGGAATTAAATAAATGTAATATTTATTTAATTTATTTGATGAAAAGAGGATCAAGGAGGGTAAGGTATTTAATTATTAATTAAATACCTTAGGGATTTGGCAAAATTAAAGATATTAATTAAATAATAGTAATATTACTTAATTAACTCGGATTGGATGAGGATGTTTAGATGAAAAGTGGTAAATTTGGATAAATCAAATGTCCAAATTTGGATGTCTACATTTTGCCCCTCTTTGAGATGGTGCTACAAAGTAGCATCATTTCAAAGAATATTAAAATATAGAACCTAGAAGAAGATGGTTAGATTGGAAAAGATGCCCCAGTCATCCAAATGAGTGACTAGGAAGAAATATGATGGGGGTGAAGATGAAAATTAGGGATAAGGATGCCCCCTCGAGAGGACATGCGGGTTCAAGAGAACACGAATGTGCTCTCGAAATGGATGAGATGATGCAAGGTGAGATGAAGAAGACGATGCAAAGTGATGATAAGTGATTGGAAGCACAAATAGATTTGAGGACAAAAGGTGATGTTGCCCCAGTCAAGGTACAAGCCAAAATGGGTTGATGATGGATGGAGTGTTGTCAATGAGGGAATTAAGGATCCCGAAACAACACGAGGATAGGGAAGGAGACATCCCACGGAGTGGTATTGATGAGGGAAGGATACATCCCAAAACACCACTAAAGGATAGGGAGGAATACCTCCCGATGATGATGAAAGTGTTGTTGATGAGGGAAGGATACATCCCAAACAACACTAAAATGATGATGATGGTGATGAGGATGATTGGATCAAGACCAAGGAGATGATTAGATGATTCAGGCTAAAGGGAATGGATGGTGATGATTCAGGCCAAAATGGGTTGATGATGGATGGAGTGTTGTCAATGAGGGAATTAAGGATCCCAAAACAACACGAGGATAGGGAAGGATACATCCCACTAAGTGGTGTTGATGAGGGAAGGATACATCCCAAAACACCACTAAAGGATAGGGAAGAATACTTTCCGATGATGATGATGAAAGTGTTGTTGATGAGGGAAGGATACATCCCAAACAACACTAAAATGATGATGATGAGGATGATGATGAGGACGATTGGATCTAGGCTTGTAACAAGACTGAGAACAAGACCAAGGATATGATTAGATGATGTAGGCTAAATGGAATGGATGGTGATTGGATAGAGATGTGAGATAAGGAGGAAGGATGAATGGATGGGGGGATACATGCAAGATGATAGAATGGAAAATGAAATGCAATCCTAATGCAATTTTCCATCTTCGGAGCACTAATTTTTGCTATAGCATAAGACACAAGATGCTAGGGTATGAAGAACCAAGGCGAATTAGTGTCTAATGCATAAAACAAACACAACAGACAAGAAGGCTATCCCAACACCCCAAGGTCGCAATGACTTTGGTCGGGCTAGGTATTGGGATAACCACAAGCACACAAGGATGCCCCAGCATAACACAAGACCTCGGGGATCTTGGTGGGTACTATGTGGGACAACCAAGAAGACAAAGAATAGACATAAAAGATCGAATATGCCCTATGTTGACCAATCCAAAAGGCACACCATAATATGATGGATTATGGCGGTCTTGACAAGAATGATGATAGGGAGCTCAAATGATAAACAAAAGCCAAAAAGCATCAAAAAGATCACAATCAATTTCAAATGTCCTTTGCCATAGGATCAAGGGGATGGATGGGATTGGTAGAGTGTTAGGAAGGATGCATCTGTTGAGACCGAAGATGATGGATATTAAAAGATCATTATGATGCGGGATGTTCAAAATCGATTGGACCTCATGATACAAGTGGATCTTGTTTGTTAAGAACCAGCTAGATAAGGGCATAGCTTGATGACACAACACAAGGGAGACAAGACACAACCTAAAGACCTAGGGGCTCGGGGGCCGATCAAAGATTAGCCTTGCCTACGTGAAAGCGCAGAGCCCTCGTAGTTCATGGAAAATGACCATGGATAAAGCGGAAAGAGGACAATGATGACTGATGATGGACACAAGACGTGACCGACGAATGCCCCGGGGGAGGATCAAATGACCACCCTTGCCTACGTGAAAGCGCAGGGGCAACGTAGTTCGATAAAAGGACCATGGACAAAAGTGAAAAGGGACTAGTGGAGACGAGACGATGGAGGATCAAAACAAGGTTGATCCAAAAGTGCCCTGGGGGCAGATCGCACGATCAGCCTTGCCTACGTAAAAGCGCAGGGGCAACGTAGTTCGACAAAAGGCCACAGACAAGTGATGGATGAAAGATGATGAGATGACCCTAGATAAGGGGGTAAAATGATTGGACCGACACGATGGGACAAGATAGACCGGTTGGATTGGATTGGAGGATGATGGTGATCACGAAGCTCAGGGATGGGATAGTTATCCAAGTTATCAAAGATGAAGTGGGCAAATGACATGCCATATAGATGAATGGTGAAATGATGAACGATGAGATAGAAAAGATGTGCAAAAGAAGCAGAAGTGATGACAATAAGATGGATGACATTGGATTGCATGGGGTAAAGCCTATAGCTAGATACCGATGACAAGGGATTATGAGATGGGATGGGGGGAAAGGATGGGGGGAAGGAAAAGGATTGTTTGGGTGGATTGGATAGAGGGATAAGGATTTGGATGAGGAAAAGGTGACCAGATGGATAGATGACTAATTCTTGGAACTAGAAGGTGAAGGGTGGTGACAGATGAGTAACTGATTGAGCAAGATTATGGAATGAGAGTTTGAAATGATAGGAGGTTTGATGAATGTTTGGGGTGATAGGAGGTTCGATGAAGTGTTGAGATGATAGAGGAAGGGTCGAAGTAGAGGAATGGTTATATGGAATGAGTGAATGGATGAATAGGAGAAAATTGAAGAAGATGGAGGGAGGGATCTAAAGACTTTGTTGCAGATGGATGAAAGCCCAGATTAGGGGTTTGGCTAAGCTCAGATTGGGATAAGATTAAAGCTCAGATGAGGATAAGAAGAAAGCTCAGATGAGGATTGGATGAAAGCTCAGATGAGGATTGGATTGAAGATTAGAATGATTGGAGGATGTGAGGGGATGAAGTCTACACCAAGTTCCGGGGCTTAAGGGATGTAAGGTGTTGACCAGCAGATTTTTCCAAATTTGACAATTTTATAAAATTGTCAAATTTTTCCTTTTTAGGAAACTTCATGGTCGTATGTTTGAGAGTCCCAATTTTTTTCAAGAAATACCCATTGGTGAGATAGGATGAATTGCCAACTAACATCCCAGATTCGAGATATGCATTTTGAATTATGAGCAAAAACATTTTTTTAAAAAACACTAAATTAGGATTTTGAGGGTCAAGATGAAACTTTGAGGCCCCAAAAAATGGGTCAAAATAGAGGAAACTGGTTGGGAATCCACTTGTTAGCTCATAACGCAACCACCCGTCAAATTTTAGCTCAAACGGACACCCGAGTCAAAAGTTATGGCCTCCGGAAGTGTCAAGGTAAAAATCAAAAATCAATTTTGAAAATTTCAAAACATGGGTTTCGTTCGGGAGCAAAATTAAGCAACTGGGTCGGGATCAGTTTTTTAAAAAAGACAGCAAAAGTATGCTTTTTTGCAGGGTAAAGAGCGCGCTACAATTGGGGCGGGTGTGCCCCCTGAGAGTAGGCCTTGGCCAGCTCAGAGTAGCGCCAGGTTAAGTATGGCCCAGCCCGTGGTGGCCACGCCCAGGTGGTGGCTTGTGATCCTCCCATTGGGCGGGAGCCTTCCAAACCCAGCAGTGGGCCCCAAGCAGGCGGACAGGGGAGCCTGCAGCCTTGAGGGTGGAGCCTTTAAGTGAGCCACACATGTGGTATGTGAGGGAAGGTTGCCCATAGTATGAGCTATGAGACGAACCCATGCATGTGCATATTGCTCCAGTGAACCTGTAAGTGTAGTATCCCAGAGTGTTATCCCCTGTGATGGCCAGTGAACCCATGTAGTATGTGTGGGGAGGACAAGCGGGGGAAAGGGGGAAGGGAAAAAAGAATAAGAGGGGTGGAGTGGCTATGAAAAAGAAAAGAAAAAAGAGGGATGGAACAATGGACATGTGAGAAAAGATAAAAGATTTGAAAAGATGTGAAGAGAAGCAAAAGTGAGGGCGATTAGATAAAGGGCATTGGGTTGTATGGAAGGAGGCCTAGAGCCAAATACCAATGACAAGGGATTGTGAGATGGGATGAGGATAAAGATGAAAGAATGGATGAAGGAGGAGAGGGATTATTTGGATGGATGCTAGTATAAATGGATATGGAGACAAGGATGGGGAGATGAAAAGGATGCTAGGATAGATGGAAAGAGAGATGAAGGGATGCTAGGATAGACGGATACGAAGATAAGGATGGGGAGATGGAAGGGATGTGATGATAGATAATGTCTCCAAGGACTATGTTACAAAGGAAGCTGATGCCCCCACCCTAGATATGTCATATATGAGGAGGCATGAGGGGTGGAAGATAAGTGGATGGGAAGATAAAGGAGATAGCTAGATGAAAATAGGATGGGTGACTAAGGAATATGATAGAGCATGGATGAAGGGGATGTATACCAAGAGGTGGCCAAAGCATGTATAGATAGGTTCCCCTATTTTGATCAAGATCACAAGAAGGATGGAGGGATGGGCGATAAATGGGATATGATGGTAGGATGCAGAAGATAGGTGGGATGGGGGGATTTATGAAGAGGACAGATAACAAGAAGACAGGTGCATAACATAGCGGATGGAGGGAATGCATATCAAGAAGTTGCCCCCAAGTGCAGATGGGGATTTACGCATGACGCCTGTTTGCCAGGTTTTCATCATCGTACTTATCCAAGGCGCTTGTTTGCAAAGTTTTCACCATTGGATGAATTATTTCTCTCTTTTTTTTGACTTTTTTGACTTTTTTGACTTTTTTGGATAATAGGGGGGTGAAAATGGATAAGGATAGGGATGTGGATAAGGGAAGTTTAGAAGATACATGATATGGATATGGATGGATGACTCAAGTATCAAGTTCTATGCGAGGTAGTAAGAGCCCATGTTCGAACCGACTATTGGATGTTGGTACAACCTTATGAGGATAAACGGATTATGCAAGAGGATGAATTAGGGGGATTTGATGGGGGAGATATGTGGGGTAATGGATGGGATGCTGGAAAGGGTATGGATAGAATGATGGGGTGGATATGTGATGGGGAGATGTGTTCAGGACCAACATTGGCACATGTGGTGGTGGATGTGAAAAGATGAGAGGATTACTAGATGGAGAATGTGTGGATAATGGAGGAGATGGGGCAGTGAACTTTGGAACATAAGGGCCCAAAACAGACTTAGGAGATGAAAGGGGTGTATGACTAGCTTTTGGATTAGCAACTTTGGATGTTCTTACAGATTTTTCATGTGATGTCATTGCATCTTTTTTCTTTGGAATCCACATGGTTTTGATCTTTGCTTTGGTGGGCCTTTGCGGCCTATAGATTTGATTTGGATTTTGGATTTGGTTTTGCTTTGTTTTAACATGTCTTTTAGAAGGGACACGGGAAGCTTTTGATGCATGTGGATGTTTGGATTTATGCATTTTTATGTTAGCATCCAAAGTGCATTTAGTAGCCATGGGATGGGTGTGGAGAGATGGATAATGTGGAGCGACGAAGGTAGGAGTATGTGGATTATGTGTAGATGGAGGATGCGCAGGTATGTGCCTTTGTTGATCCTGATTAGGATGTTTATGATGGATGCCATGGATAGGCATTGGATGGATAAAAGGATGAGATAGAGGAGGTGATTTTGGGATATACGGACCCAAAGTAAATGGAATGGGTGGAGGGACATAGGGACCCAGAATGGATGGAGTGGATGAAGGATGGGGTATGGTGGATGGAGGATTGGAGATGGTAGATGGAGGGATGTAAGGACCCAAAATGGATGGAGCAGATGAAGGAGGAATATGGACAGTGGTTTTGAGGCGATATGATAGAGGAGGAGGGATGGCAACATATAATTTAGTGGGGCGATGGGAAGAGCCAACATTTCTTTTGGAAAAGGCTCGTTGAGGACGTCTAGAGGTTGTACCAACATCTTTAGATTGTGAGTCTTGGGAAATAAGTTCGAGACCTTGCATGCAGACTTGTTCTTTGACTTGGATAGGCTCTAAAATACCTTGTTCATGAAGGCCTAGACCTTTTCCTTGATAGTTCATTTTCTTGAGCATGCGGTCCATGATAGGATTTGTGTTATTCTGGAAACATGATGCGAGTCCATCATTAGGTGGAGGATGATGGGTGGTAAATATACTGTGTTTTTCATTTACAAGGAGACCACCATGGAAGAATGTGAGAGTACCAAGGGGATATGCAAGCGGTGTAGGTATAGCAGTTCTAGGTGATGATGGGGGATCATGAGAGGGAGATGGTGGGATAGCAGCATGTGGATAGGTGATATCAGGAGAGGGATTAGGGGATATGATAGGATTTGGATTTGTGGTAGTGGGCTCATGCGGTGGAGATGAAGATGGAGTGGTGGAGATAAGGGGATCATGGGGTGGAATGGATGGGGGACTGTGATCTTGAGGTGAACGAGATAGGATGGTAGGATCTTGATCTGGAGAATGAGATATGTTGGCATGCTTTGGATTAGACTCTTGGCATGACGCATCTTGTGTGGATGGAAGGATGATAAAGTGTTGGAGAGACTCTTCGAGTTGGGGAGATGGAAGGATGGAGGATTCGATGCAGTCATCAGAATGGATTTGGGCGTCATCGATGGGCTCGATGACTCTTGGAGTAGGAGGTGGATGTTCAATGGATTCAACGGATTTAAAGGATGCGATAGTAGGAGATGGGGGCCCAGTGGATTCAGAGGATGTGATGGTTTCATTAGTGATAGGTGTTGAGTGGAGAAGGGTCTCATCACTAACGACCATGGATGATGGGTTGGGATGGCATGGTTCCACGACTGCAATGTGTGGAGTGGGGGATGTTTCCTTTGTTATAAGTCCTTGGAGAACTTTTGAAATGAGAGACTTGCATATGGTTGGCTCGGCTAGGGTGGTAGAAATGGATGAGGGATTATGGATTGGTGGACTAGGGTTAGATGGAGGGACGGGATTGAATGTAGGACTACAAGTAGATGGAGGACTAGGAGTAGATGGATGAATGGGATTGGATGTAGAACTAGGAGTAGATGGGTGAATGGGATTGAATAGGTGGGGGATTAGGTGAAGGGTTAAGATAGGAGTATCGGCATGGTGAATTAGGATACAAGGATGTGGGTGGTGGATGGAGATATTGAACTGCGGATGTGGGATTAGGATAAGTTGATGTGGATGTTGGATTAGGATATGAAGGTACGAACGTAGGATTAGAGTGAGTAGATTGGCATGGAAGATTAGGGTAGTGTGCATATGCGGATGAAGGATTTAGATAGGAGGATGTGGATGGGGGCTTAGGATAGGGGTATTGAGATGGTAGACTAGGATAAGAGGATGCGGGTGTTGGATAAGAGGATGATGTAGATGAAGGGTATGATGGATATGACGGATATCCCTTGTCAAAGGTAGCAGAAGCAACATGATTAGGCATGGATGAAGACATAACGGGAGAACTTGAGGGGGTGATTGGATATTGGAAAGCGGGTGGAGAAAGCTTACTAGAGATGATAGTGTCAATGGGATCTATGTCGTATACCTCTTGATCAACAAGACTTTCGTTATCGTCATCAATGCAATTAGGGTTTCCCTTGACCACTATTGATGGAGGATAAGGATTCATGATGGTGAAAAGATAAAGAGGATGGATAAAAGATTTTGGATGGGAACGGATTAAAGCTCAAATTGAGATTTTGGTCAAGCTCAGATCAGGATTGGACTAAAGCTCAGATTAGGATGATTGGATGATGTGATGGGATTGATTTTGATTTTGATGGGATTGGATTTGGATTTGATTGGATTTGATTGGATTTGATTGGATTAGATGGGATTGGACTTGGTTTGGATTTGATTCGGATTGGACTTGGATTTGATTTGGATTAGACTTGGATTTGATTGGATTGAATTTGATTTGATTGGACTTTGGATTTGGATTGGATTTGGATTGGATTGGATTAGGTTATGAAAGGTGTGAGGGAAAGACCTTAAGCTTGATCACGTGAGATTACCCTTAGTAACCTTAGAGCTTTGATTGATTAATAGGATGATTACGGCACCGCATCCACCTTAAGCTAGGAATGGATTGATTGGGCCAAGGATGATAACTTGCAACACCGAATTCACCTCAAGATGGAGGCGAATTGATTGGGTTTGAAGTTAAAGACTAATAATCAAGTTCAAGCGCTATGGTCAATTTAGGTAACCACTTAGTAATACAAGGTTAGGACAGTTTGGCTATGGGTGGTGCTTGGAGAGGCAAATGGTAAGAAATGATTGGTGGATTAGGAAGAAATTAGAATGAATAGGGAGAATTAAGGATAAATGTGGAGGATGTATGGGGATTTAGGATGGTCAAACGAAAGGTTGGAATAAGGAGATGGAGGTTTAAAAGGGGTAAATGGAGGTTTTTATTTTTTTTGATGGTTTAAAGTGACAAAACAAAGGTTTGGGATGATGAGGTAATGGTTTGGAATGGTAAAATGAAGGTTTGAAGGTGGAATGAATCCAAATGGAGGGGTTTCGGGTAAACACACTTTTGAAGCAAAACAGGGGCGTAATTGCACTTCTGCAGCAAAACAAGGGCGTAATTGCACTTCTGCAGCAAAAACAAGGGCGTAATTGCACTTTTGCAGCAAACACAGGGGCGTAATTGCACTTTTGCAACAAAAACAGGGGCGTAATTGCACTTCTGCAGCAAAAACAAGGGCGTAATTGCACTTCTGCAGCAAAAACAGAGGCATAATTGCACTTCTGCAGCAAAAACAAGGGCGTAATTGCACTTCTGCAGCGGACCAGAGGCTTGGTTTGATGCAAATGGCTATGGCAAGGACTTTAAAATGATAATGATAACGCCAAATTGTTAAGAGTTCACTGGTTTTTTCACAAGAAAGCACTCTCAAACAAATACAACCCTATAATTAGTGTTAAGGGTATGGCCAAAGTGGTCTTAATCTAGGATGCACAAGGTATCTAGGGAGTCCTCGATATACTCTCGGTACGTGAGGCACAACCGTGAACACCAGCCCGTCACAAGCGTGAGTCGGGAACCCCAGCGAGATACTGAAGGGCTCGGACCAACTCTTCACGTCTATCTAGGTATCACCCTAGCTTCGACGCTCCGCCAATTACAACGTGACTGGATTGGGGTATAGCTTTCGCTCTCCCCCCTTTGTATACCCCGCCGGTACGCGTGGTTGGAATCGTCCCTTGGGGTGATGAAATCCCCAAGCAGGTCCCACTATGAAGAAAGCAATAACCGCTTCCAACTAATCCCCAAGCTCACACGAAGTGCAAGGGGAAAGCAGAAACAAGCTACTACTCCCTTAGGGTAACACAAAGAGACAAAATAGCAAGCAGCAAATATTACTCCTCCTAATTAAGCTATGTTCTTAGAAAACAGCAAGGATAATTTTAATGAAGATGGAGCAAACGGATAGCCCTGCAAGCAAATATTAGATATTTTATCCCGCTTTCTCCATCAACTTCACAAGAATATGCTGCAAAAGGTTAGCATAAAACACATGTATCCTTGGAAGAACAATGTTAATAAGGAAAACAACAACTGAATCTAAAATCAGAACACCAATTTTACCTTCCAGGGGGGCGCAGTCGCCCTTCTGCAGCAAAACAGGGGCGCAGCCGCCCTTCTGCAGCAAAACAGGGGCGTAGCCGCCCTTCTGCAGCAAAACAGGGGCGTAGCTGCCCTTCTGTGAAAATGGGGCGTAGCCGCCCTTCTGTGAAAAATGGGGCGTGGCCGCCCTTCTGTGGAAAATGGGGCGTGGCCGCCCTTCTGTGGAAAATGGGGCGTGGCCGCCCTAAAAAATGGGGCGTAGCCGCCCTTTTGTGAAAAATGGGGCGTAGCCGCCCTTTTGTGAAAATGGGGCATGACCACCCTTTTGTGAAAAATGGGGCGTGGCCGCCCTTTTGTGAAAAATGGGGCGTGGCCGCCCTTTTGTGAAAAATGGGGCATGACCGCCCCTCTGCGAAAAAATGGGGCGTGGCCGCCCTTTTGTGAAAAATGGGGCGTGATCGCCCCTCTGCGGAAAAATGGGGCGTGGCCGCCCTTTTATGAAAAATGGGGCGTGACCGCCCCTATGCGGAAAAATGGGGCGTAGCCGCCCTTTTGTGAAAAATGGGGCGTGACCGCCCCTCTACGGAAAAATGGGGCGTAGCTGCCCCTCTGCAGAAAAAATGGGGCGTAGCCGCCCCTCTGCGACGCGTTCCTGCAAAAACTTAAATAACAGAAAACGTAAAATATGGGAGCCCATTTGTGGGTCCCACAGGGCGTGCCAGAAATGTATACCCTTGATATTATGCTATTCTAAATGAGCAAAACAACTAAAAACTATGAAAAACAAAATATCAAGAACACCTCAAGATTAGCCAAAAGAGAGTGATAAAACACTAAAGAAGGTGGATAGGACAAAGACAAACAGTTTTACCTTCCTTTGTAGTTGATACTCCTTTGATTGGCCCTTGCTTAAGATAGGATGTGTGCTCCTTGATGGCTCTATTGAAGATCTTTGCTATGTGTTTGGATGCAAATGCAAGTGGATGTGATTGAAAATTGGATGAGTGCACAAAATGGCAGCATGTAGTTGCAAATTGACTAAGTGTTGAGAAGGAAAATTGGCAGCATAAGGTTGCTCCAAAATGAAAGTCTTTTTTAAATGCCCTTGAGGAGGGGGTATTTATAGAGGATCTTGAATTCTCTAGAGAATTCAATGGTCAAGATTGATCCAACAAGGTCAAGATGAAGGGCTATGGTGGGTTGAGAACCCACAAGCCCTCACATCTTGACATGTGGAGGGTGAAGTGGCCAAAGATATGAGGTGGAGATGAGGTGTCAAGAGGGTACATGAGGTGGAGGAAGTACAAGTACCTTGCAAGTACATTGGGAGATGGGAAAAATCTTGGGTGAATAAAAGTGAATTAAAAATTCACAATGATTGGAAGAATCTGGTGGATAAGACAATGCTCCCAAAAGGTGGGAGTTTGTCACATGTGACTTGATGTGACAAGTCAACTATTCTAGAAGGTGCATGGGAAAAGGGGATTCTAGAAGGAATAAAATGTGAATTAAAAATTCACATGGGGAAGAGAGGAGCCTAGGGTGAATAAAAAGGAATTAAAAATTCCTTGGGAGATGGGGAGAGTTGACCAAGGTACTAATTAGGTTTAACTAATTAGTAATTAGAGGATAATTAGGGGTTAATTAGGATTAAAAGCCAACTTGCAAAAGTTGGAGGATGTGACACATCCTAAATCAAGGATAGGCATGTGCACATCCTTAAATGAAGAGATTAGGAAATGGATTAGGATTAGATGAAAATGACATGTGAGGAATTAAATAAATGTAATATTTATTTAATTTATTTGATGAAAAGAGGATTAAGGAGGGTAAGGTATTTAATTATTAATTAAATACCTTAGGGATTTGGCAAAATTAAAGATATTAATTAAATAATAGTAATATTACTTAATTAACTCGGATTGGATGAGGATGTTTAGATGAAAAGTGGTAAATTTGGATAAATCAAATGTCCAAATTTGGATGTCTACAGTATCATGTGAGAATAGTGTAAGGTATCTGCGGAGAATTTTTTCAAATCATTTATGAAGAAAAGAAAGTGTGTGGAGAGTTGTTGTGTTGTCTTTGATGCCTTTTCACATCATGTGTTACCATTAATGATAAAGGGGTGGATTTTTGAAAGCATGGAAATGTTGTCATTAATTTCAATAGGATTTCTATTTAATGGTGTTTCCATTGATGTCAATTGTGTTATTACATGAGGAAAATGTTGAGGATATTGAGAAAATTGAGAAGAAAAGGAAAATAGGTTGTTGAAGGTTATGTATGTGTAGTTGAGATATTGAGGAAGTGTTGTGAGTAGATGGAGCTATCTTTTTGTTGCAATATCTAGAAGTGAGTTGAAATGAAGTAATGAGTTGAGATGATGTCTTTGGTACTTGATTTCCAAGTGTTTTTGAGAAAATTTGATAAATAAAGAAAATAGTGTTGTGTAAGTGCTTAAAATGTGCTCTGGATTGTGCTCTGTAACATTATGGTGGATTCCTTGTCGCATTGAGAAGGTACTCTCTATGTAACATTTCTCTTCTATCTTCTTGTATTTCTTTTTGTGGTAGTGAGCCTTGGTTGTGACCATTTTTGGACAATGTGTCTTATTTTGGTAGTGAGCCCCTTTGTATTGGTTTTACAATTAGTTATATTGCGAGATAATTCTCATTGTGGTTTTTCCCTCATTTTTTTCCATGTAAATCTAGTGTTCTCTTGTATATGGTGTTTTTATTTCAGTTTTTGTTATCTACATTTCATGATTAAACATTATAATAGAATAAGGGTTAATGAATGCATGTGGATTTGATTACTGTTGAGGATTTCTGATGTTTTGATTGATACAACTGATTCATCCCCCCTCTCATTTTTCTTGTTCATTCAACATAGATTCCCCTTTTTTGAAGTCGATGATTGAACTCCACAACACCTAGAAATCATCTGCAAGCAATTATCCTATCACAAAAGATAGATCAAAGCAACTGATTTTCTATGCAACCAAGAGAGAAAAGATTGAATCTAGAAGAGCAATTAATATGTGCAATATATTAACTTGAGTGGTTTTGAATTGAATTATTACAATGAATGTGCAAGCTTTATAAAAGCATGCAAATGTAAATCCTAGATGTGGATTTGAATAGATAGTGACAATTGTTCTAATCTCATGCAATGAGACAACTTTTCTTATATTTAATTCAAACTAATAATAAAAAAGCACTCCAACGTTTAGCTTAAGTGAACTAAAGTAATAAGGGACTTAATAACTAATTAATGAATAATTAATTATCAAGTGATTATCTTGATTGCTCCAACACCCTTCATGGGAAAATGATGCACCATTAATTAGAAGGATGGGCCCTATTCCTAATAGAGACTTCATGAGTAGTTTGAGTGGGGCATGTGTCGACATCAAGAAATTATAGGGTGTTAAGTTTGTGTCATATCTTGGATTATCATATCATGTACATATGTGTGTTGATATGCTCCAAAGATCTGATTCTATTACTAAAGCCTCATTATGAAAGTGAGTGGGAGACTCTAGGTGTCTTACAAGGCTCCAAATGTAAATTTTCCTTGGCCTCCAAAGACCGATCCAGGAAAGACCATGATTCCTATATATTGGGGAGTTTCATCTTTGTGGAATCTATCTATCTATCTCTCTCTCTTAGCTCTATCAATTCTAGATTAGTTAACTGTTTCTTGAGGGAACAACATGTAATAGTTTTGTTCTAAATAAGAATGATAGCAATTTTTTTCTTTCTTTCATAGACCTTAGTAGGTGCCCCTACTAGGAAGGATTGAATATTTTGTACTATTCTCTCAAGCCTTTGTGATTTTTTCTCTATCCAACAATGAAGAGGATGTGTTGTTCTATGCCAAATTATGTGCAATCATTAACTAGTTACTATTTATGCTCTTTGCTTCTATAGTATAATATTTTGATAGTATTGCAGATTTTAAATCATTCATATTCTATTTTAAACTATTTTTAATGGTTTAAAGGTTTAAATTTGTATTATGCAAGTTTAGAGTGTATACAAATGCAATTCAGTGCATCACCTTAGTTAGCTTCCCTTTAAGTTTTTCTTGTTTTCCTTCTTCCCCTTTTCCCCAAAAAATTTGAAGAGTCGGCTTCTACTCTTGGAGGTTTCTTCACAGACAACAATTTTAGTCCCACAGTTGTGAGACTTTCCATAAGACATTGCTTTCCTAGATAGTGAAATTTTTCAGCATCAATAATTCCTTTTCTAGCATTCCTAGTAGGACCTATTCAAGGCTTGACTAAAAGTAAGATTTTAAGATTTGAAGGTCTATCACAAGGTAATTTGCAACACAAAATATAGGTTTACTACTCCCACCTCTTGTGGTTGTAACTCCTCAAAGTGTCACAAGGTCAAGTACAACACAACAAATACAATAGATTGTTGCTCTAGGACTAGCAATAAATTTTATAGCATGTAATAATGGTAGCCTACTTATTCATCTAGTAGCCCCAACTACTTGGGATCCTTTCCCTACTAAGGCCTTAAAGGCACACCCCAAATTCATAAGGGAGGGTTTTCAAATCACTATATATAACATCTTAAATATTTGGGAAATATTTGCATAGTGCAAAAATTTATAGAGGAAAACATAGCCTTAAGGGTACTAGCTTCCGTATTCAAAGGAAAAGCTTTGGACTTGTATAGATTCTTTCCTCCCAACTCCATTGCCACATGGGACCAACCCAGAGACAATTTCCTCAACTAATTCAAAGAGAAAGGTGGTTGCTCATCTCTACTCCAACAACTAATTACTATCAAAAGAGTCATGTAGGAGGCTACTATAGATTTTAATACCAGGTTCCATAAAACCTGACAAAGAATCACTACCATGACTCATCACCCACAAGTATGACTATTGTATTTTATCTCAAATCCTTCAACTCTAATATAGTTGTAATGATCTAGTCTCTTGGAGGCTAGACATTGTCAAATGTATATGAACTAGCTATCTACGTAGAGAAGAACTTGATAGATGTTGAGAAGCTTCCATTGTGGGGTGATCCAACAATACTAGTTTACAACTTTTGGCCAAATTGGACATTGAACTAAACTTTTTTAACTAAATCTTCACTTTTGAGCACCTATAGTGGCTAGACGGTGAGGAATTTGAAAATGATGCAAAGTTGTGATTTGTGACATTTTGTATGTAGATTCTAAATACAATATTTTTTAAAAAATATTGGAATCAGATTGCAGTTCTTTTTCCATCTCCTTTGAAAACTAGTTTTTAACAGTAAACACCATTTTTTAAGAGTGATGTTACTGGCTAACACATAATTTTTTTCTATGAAGGATAAAATTCTTTTTTTTTTTTGAATTTAGATTCATAACTATGATATATAGTGCATGGAATTGGTTTCATAGCATTTCATTGAAGTTTTTTTCTTAATTAAGTTTCAAATTCAAACTAGTTATAATTCAAACATGATTTATTCACTAAAACATAACCTTTTTGTATGTATCAAAATTCTTTTTTTTTTGTTCGATCAAGGATACCAATATCTAGTGCAACGATATATTTCAATTTTTTTTTTGATAATCTACTACTTTTCCACATGCATAGAATAGAGAGCTTGATTTTTGGTGAAAAACCTACATTCACAAGAAATAAAAAATAAATATAATAATGAAATTAAATATATTTAAAATTATTTTTGGAAGCTTATAATAAAGACTACATATACTTACAAAAAATAAATTTTAAATGAATTCATTTGATCCCCCAAAAGGTAAATCAAAACTATTTTTTTATTAGCATTTTGATAGGTGTAAAAAAAGACTTCATTATAGGCATGGTTTAAATCTAGCAGGGTTCTATCCAAGGGGGTGTTATCTAAGGTGGTTTGATAAAACCCTCATCAATTGGAATCCTTTAAATATAATTTTTCAAGGCTTAAAAAATTACATATTTTCTAAAAATATGTGATTTTAGCAAAAATTAGAATGTCCCAAAAAGTGTAAACCACTATTGTGGGATCACCCCGTGGTTTCCAAAGCCTATATTCTTAGTGTTTCCAATACCACTGCAAGAAGAGGTTCCTAGCACCTCGCAAGATGCTCTTCCCATGTATGTGTATCTAGCTATTTTGACAAGTTTGGTCGCTTTATCATCACTAGTAGTGGAGATGAATGACATGAAGAGCATACTAGAAAATCTTTCTATTGAGATAATAAGTCTCAAATGACAATAGGCTATTCCTCCAAAGCCCGCCTTTCAAAATTATCAAGGTGGCAGACCATTGTATCAACATAGCCAACATAACCAGTATGAGGGAGGATAGAGACCAAATTGTTAGGTACAACCTGCAAATAAAATTATCTTGATTCCCACCCCTTTATAAAAGATCCCTTCAAATCCACATAGGGAATTGATTCTTGGATAAAACAACTTTGTAGATGTCCCAAATTAATGGAATGTTTTGTGCAATGATGTACATATACCAAAAATATTTCCCATAGGTAATCTATAGTAGAGAGTCACCGAGAAGTGAAGATAAGGGATGGTACATGATTCATCCCATGTTATAGATTTCAATATACAGGTGTCGAGAACGTTGTCCCAATGGCCCAAATGCAAGGTATGTCCCTGGAATAGGAAGAAGAGATGGCCTAAAACATGTGCTATCTCATGGTTGAAAGGAAAGGATATATTTTTTGCAAATGAGACCCATGTGGTAAAATCCTTGCAAGTCCAATTGAGCTAATAAATGTACTCTAAGAAATTAGTTGAGGCCTAAGAAGCTTTCACAATGCCTAAGATGACCTTCAAGAAAAATTTAGGCTCCAACCATCACCTCTAATATATGAAAAGTGGAGTGATAAAGTGTAGAAAGAAATAAAAGAGCCCAAGGTCGAACCTCAAGGGTCATTGAATGTGGTCGAACAATTGGAGAAGGCCCTAGACAATGTTTCTCTCTAGGATACATGTTCTATCAATCTCTAAGCAGAAATCTCAACACCGAATCCTCACTAAATTCCCCCTTTAAAAACAAAACATTATTTGCTAAGAGGGGCTGGTGCGAGTCACCATATTTCATGATCAAGTTAATAGCATATGGGAAAACTTAGGGTTATCTAAAAAACCTGAGATCCTAGGAAAAAGGGAACCTTTAACCAGAGGACAATTATGCTTCACAACCCTACCCAAAGCCGAATTGATAGCTTCCGGCGCAAAACTCTTGGAGAATTAAAATAGAAGGCAAGGAAAGTCAAAGCAAAAATACCTGGCTTCCAAGGAAATAGTGAAAAGGAGTTCTTATAGAAATATGACCTATGTTTCAAAATATTTTCTTTCATTGAGCTCTCCTTAAAAACCACCAAAAATGAATCTATTGAAAAAGGAAAATATCAAATTCTTCACACCAATTTGATAAGATCCATTTATTGATTTTCCCAAGAGACAAATTGATCTATTAGGATCTATGATAATTGCTCAATAAATGTTAACTTATACAAATCAATAATTGACGTCTTAAACTTAATTTAAAGTTCATTTAAAAGACATTAAATGATTAAAATAATAGGAAAAAAGAGCACATAAGAGAAGACAAGACAACAATTTGATAAAAAAAGTTCACCAAAATGGCTACGTCTCTCAATCCCTCTCCAATGAGTAACCCATCCTTGATTATGCTTCAATTGTTGTTTAAAAGGCACCTTCAATCTGCTACAAAGTCTACTTAGGTGATAATGAAATGAAAAAAATTCCCATCTTTCAAGTACAAACAAAATTGGCATAGAACCTTTAATTGAACAAGAGTTGAAATAATTTCACTATCAAAATCCTTATTCCTCTAATCCCCTTCACCCCATTTAAATTCATTTCTAAATGCTATGTACGGTGTTACAATAGAATAAAAGTGATTTTTGCATATCTTATCCCAGGCTCCAGGTATGTGGCGCAACGGTAATTTCGGAAAATGTCATTTTAATATAAAAACCGCCAGATTTACTAATTAAGTCAGATCGCCGCCGCATTATCCTCAAACACGCATACTTGGCGTGTTGGTGGAAGTTTGAGTCGGAGGGAAAGGGTCTGTGGTTCAAACCACTATCCTTCAATAATGTGTTTGTTGCTTTATGGATAGAACACAGTGTCTGAGGTTCAAACCGCTATCCCCTCAATAGAACACAGTGTATGTAATTTCCTGACAATGGTGTGAGGTGTATTCCCGTTGGGGAAGGTCACCGGTTCGATCACTACCGACAACATTTTAAACAAACCCAACCAACAACCACAAGGGATGCCTCGTGGAGTCCAACCATTGGGCCACATGGCATCATTTAATTTGCTACCACACTGCCATGTGGAGTCTTAATGGTGGCTCTCATTCCAACCTCTCATGTCAGCCACCATTATGACCCTTCTAGGTATGCACGAATTCACCATATCTATGATTAATGCTAGGTTTAGAGCCACTGGCCAAGACAGCAAGCCTATTACTCCTCCTGTCATGCCAGGAGCAAGAGGCATCGTTTTGGTGATGGACGTCATTATGGTTTTTCATGAGTGTAACTATAATGAGACACACCCTTCCCCGTATTACCTAGCATGTTGCTTGCTAGCAGTACACCGATCTGACACTTTGTTGCTAGATGGCAGTGGAGACCATTCCCTGACAGTTTGATCTACCCATGGAACCTTCTTTTTTCACAAAATTCCTCATTTTCGCTCACATTAATAATATCTTACTATATATTGGGATCTTCGATTTTGCGTTGGAAAATTTGAAGGTTGAGGTTTTTTAATATTAATAATTGCATTGATTCACAAATGGTCATTGGTGGATTAACCAAATTTAGTAAAAATATACTATTTAAATTATTCTATGTGATTTTAGATGTGGATAATGTGAGAAATAAATCTTCTCGATGAAGCGTGACACCTTATTGAGGCATGAAATATAGATAACTACACACCTTATAAGTTCATGAAAATGAAAGTATGCAAAACAAATAATCACAAGGAATAAGTCATAATGTATAAATTTCAATATATGCTCATATTTATAGTCCAAATTTGAGCCACTAGATCCCATATTTTTTATGAAGCAGCCCTAGAATAGGCATGTAAATCCACTAATTTAAGATAAGATCATGAAAATCTCAATGCAGCTGTAAGAAAAAGAAGGAAATATACTAAGAAATATTATCTCCAAAATTTGGACCTTGACTTGTATTTATTTTGATTATTTTTCTTTAGATTTACCATAAACCAAAATGACCTCTTTAGTTGCTTCACAATTTTTTTCATTTTTATCCATTCATAGAGTAATGAGGCAACCACCTCAACCATATCAAAGCTAGTGGTACTAATCTCAATAACCATCACAAGGTTCTTTCATGAATCATTTCAAGAATATATTAGAGTCATACATTGATCCTCCTCCTCCACTCAATCCAACCAAACATAACTAATAAAATAATATATTGAAATCACTCATATGATCGAATATAAATCAAACATCCTTTATTTTAAGAGTAAAAATTCTTTCACATGAATAATTTATTCACCTAGGATTTATCTTGACAAATATAAACAATATTTTTCTAATGATTTTCTACACTACCCCCTTCATGAAGATTCAAAATAGCTAAATTTAATAAATAGAGTCTCATAAGACACTTATACTTTATATTCATCAACTCCTAATGTTGTTGTTTCATATTTGATGTTTTGTTATTAGATATTGTATCCCATTGATCTCTCTCCATGAGCATATCCTCAATCTTAAATCTCCACAACTCTAAATTTACTACCATCAAAGTTATCCATTTCTACTGCTCCCAATGTGCCCTTGCATCAATTTTTTAAGTAAGAAAAAAATTACCTATATAATCTCTCAATTGAATATTTTGTATGAGTAACCCCCTAGAAAGAAACTATGATCAAAGGTGATCTAAGTATAGTAACAATTCAAAGGCATAAAAGTACACAAAAAGCTTTCCTACACTAATATAGCGAGGAGAGTAATTTGAAAATCTTAATATTTATAACTACAAAATGTATAAATAAATATGAACATAAAATAAGTATAATACAATAATACAAAGTGTACATGAGAAAAATCATATCATGAAAAAATACCACACTCCAAAGTAGTCAAATCTATTATTTCATAAATCAAATGGTTTAAAATAAATTTCCAAAGAAATAATTAATAAGAATATTCCAAACATAGGAAATTTGAGTAAATATAATAGTATAATGGTTCTAGCAAATATAAAATATAAACTACAACTCTAAGCACGAGTAAAATAGATGAAGTAGAAAATATAATCCTTTAAGGGTTTATAAAAAACATTTGGAAACCCACTCATTGGAAAAACTTTAATACGATGGACGTTGCCGCTCTCTCCAGCTTCTCCCGCCCAGAAGAAATTTTGGATGGCTTTGACCATTATGTCATTCCGCCCGTCTTTTCCTGGTTGCGAGCTCTTTGTCGACCTCTCAGCTGTTGCCCAAGCTATTGGCCCTGCCGTGGGTGAGGTTGTCCCCGCTCCTACTGGGGGTGCCGCTGCGGGTGTGGTTGGGGTGTCCCAGAGATCTCTTGCAGATCTAGTGCATTCTACTATTGTTTCAAAGGGCTCTACACCTTCCTTTGTTGATGTTGTGAGAAATAACAGGTCAAGGGGGGTTCCTATGCATCCTATGCGGTGCGTAGAAGCTAGATGTTTATGAAAATATTGATGTTTATTCCCAGACTGCTCTTATTTGCATATTTTTTCATTTGTGGCCTTCCCTCCTCAATTTGCAGGTTGGATCATCAATCATCGGTTTCCATTGGTTGTTGGTTCGATTGAGATTTACCCTTCTGCATGGGGTTTTTTTTGTTGTGGGTTTCTATTCTCCAAAGGATAGACAGGCTATATTAGACCATGGCTTGCAAGAATGCGATTTACACCTCCTCTCCTTGAGACCTTGGGTTCATTCTTTTAACCCTTTGAAGGGACTCTTAGATGTTGTGGCTGTTTCAGTAAGATTACCTTATCTTCCCTTATAGTTCTGGTGTCTTTTTGCCTTTGAGGGTATTGGTAATGCTCTAGGTAGGTTCTTGCAAGTGGATTGTGCTTCCAAGAATTTTACTCACATCTCCTTTGCACAGATTTTGGTGGAGGTAGATTTGTCGAAGGCTTTACCTAGTGAGGTATCATTGCAGGTTAATGTTTGGTCTTGGTCCTAGCTAGTGGATTATGAGGGTCTACCTTTTCACTAGAGATGTTGTTTTATTGTTGCTCACTTGGCTCGTGACTGTTCTAAACAATTCCACCTTATTTCCTCCTCTACCTGGAGGAAGAATTCTCTCCATGAACACTTAATAGAACTCTCTTCTACAGACTTTGATTCTTCTGATGAAGGTTCAAGGCCTCATTCTCCTTCTATGAGGAAAAATAATATTGATGTGGTGGATGCTATTCCTCCTATGGATTCTATCTTTGGATAAGGTTGCTCCTAATGTTTTCTGTGTTGACTCCCCTAAGGCCCCTGTTGGACCCCTTCTGGGAAAAGCTATCAATCTTCGAATTATGTTGTTGTGGGATTGGCTTTTGCCTCCTCTAAGGAACCTGCCTCTCTGAATCTTGTTGTTGATGGTGTTGTTTCTCTAGTGGCTTCTACAAAACTGGTTCAACACTCAAATGTTCCCTTTGAGGTGTGTGATGTGTCCCTTGAGGCTCCTCCTGATTTTGTGACTAATCTAGTTTGTGATACTCCCTAGACAGTTGTGCAAAGTAAAAATAAATGTACTCCTAAAAAAGTCTCTGATGAGATGCCTTTGAAGGAAAAGTTGGTGGTTTCAAGCTCTAGAGCATAAACTATTTTTCTATGAGTAGGTTTCTATGTTTTATTAGGTCTTGGTGGCTATGTTCTTGCTACTAGTCTATTCATTGTTGTTGTTCTTGTCTTGTTGTTCTTGACTAGTTTTTATGTTTGGCTAGTCTTATTTTTTGGGTTGTTCTGCCCAGTTGTAATCTTTGTTTGGAAATCTCCTTTTCTATAAAAAGGATTAGGTCCCTTTCAAAATCCCTACTTACTTATCAAAAACATTTGGAAACCCATGAGAGGTATGAAACCTATAACCAAGATTTAAAACTCCAATGCCTCTCCATGGTCTTGGTATTCCTAACTATTTTTGGCATATTCCTTACACAACTTACAATGTCATATTTCTATCATATTTGAAAACCCAAACTTGAGCACCACAATTTATCTTAATTACAATACATGTACCAACCTATCATAATTGTGGTAAAGTTACAATTTAATTTTCTTCTTACATTGTCATACAAGTCATAGAATTTCTCACATGTGACTCTCTTCACGATAAATGCATAGACATCATGATCTGGGGGATATTTTCACTAAAAATTGAAGAATCTCCAATACTCTAGAATTTAGCACCATCAGAAAGAGATCGATCTCCTAATTCTAGCGCAACTTAAACAAAGCGAAAAGGAGTATGTTTGCACAAGTTACAACCAGTCAAACCTTGGGTCAAACTACCATTAGGGGTCGTCCAAGAAGCAAAAAAATGATTATCTCAGAAATCAATAGAGGTGGCATCAAAGAAAAGAGCTCATCGAGACGATTCTGGCAACGTTTTTTTTGTCGAAATCCGATGAAGCATGCTCGAGATATTGGCAGTCAAAGTTCAATTGACTTGGTGGTACAATGGGTGATGTCATCATGCTGACATGTCAGTCCATACAGTATGGAATTTGATGTGGAAAAGCCAGGGCATGACACATGGTAGTTGAGTCATCTGAATGGACCAATGAGATGCTGACATGTGTCCATTCGTATTACAAATCATTGGCATTGTCAGCGAGCAGTCATCATCCCAGTCAGCGAACACATCCGAGTTAGTGGCCAGTTAGATGTCGCCATGTGGCACCCTCCTAGTGCGACACGTGGCCTCGCACTCCTTTGCGGGCAATTTGTTTGGTTTGTTTCGATAAAAAGGTTAGGGTGATTTGAACCCCTAACCTCCCAACTACAAGCACTAACCTCCACCACTCGCCCGTGAGATATTCTCAACTTAATAACTGCGAATGGTTTATTTTGTTATATAACGATTGGGAATTGGCTATTAAAAGCTAGCGGCCAGGGTTGAACCCCTGATCGCCGACTTACTCAAATATATAGCCACCGATACACCATCAAACACGTTTGAAATATTGTATGGCATCAGTTGGTTTTGGATAATTATTATGTCCGATAGCCATAATCTTAAAACAAACTCCCTTAAATTAAAACAATAAAACTAAACCCCTTTAAATGGAAAAAAACAAAGCTCGAAATTGAGGTAATATGAAGGGTTAAAAATACTTGTAAAGGATTAATATAATCCTAATATGTTACTAATGGAGATTGTTGAAAGTTATATTTAAGTAAGGGAGGATTTGTTAAAATGTTTACTATGTAAGGTGGATTTAGTGATTTGAAAATATAAAAATGGGAGATAGGGGGAATATTGTAAAATCAATTGGTTAAAGGCCAATTTGAGTAAATTTGATATATAAAAGGGGAGTTTAGGAGTGAGTTTTGGGTACTCAGAATTTTCAAGTCCAGGTGGTGAAGTTTTGAATTAGAGGAATAGGGAGATTTTTCTAAGGAGATTATTTTGAGCCTTTTTGTAAGTCGAAGTATTGTCATGTTATCGAAGTGCTCTTGGTGCAATTGTAATTCTATTTTTGGAGATTAATCGGATTGGTCTCACTCTATTGGAGCAAAATCGGAGACGTAGTCACGTTTGTGGCGAACTCTGTTATCAGTTCATTTGCACTCTCTCTCTCTCTCTTGTTCCTTCTCAATTTCATTCTTTTCAACTTTAGTTTTTAATGCATAATTTCAATAATGTATGCATGAATTGTATTTCCACTTAATTCACATGTTAATGTGTTAATTTTGTTTATGTAATTTGGATTTCATGATTTGCAAACATTAAGCATTCAAATGCAATTAGTCTAGATTCTAATCAGATCAAGTGGTATTAGAGCTTTTGGTGACTATTATTGCAGTTGTTTTGAATGCTAACAAGATCTAGGATTCAAAAGGGTTAAGGAAAGCTTGAGGAATATAATCCTGAGATTGGGAAAAGAAGAACTTTTTCGAAGATGTCTGTGTCTGGAATGGAGGTACCTGAAGAACTCAGTGAGCAATATTTTTGAAGAGATTTTTGGCAAATGAAAGCTGCATTGGAGATGCTACTCAAGGAAAGGGAAGAACGCATGAAACATGAAGAAGATCATGGAGATAGTAAAAGCAAGAAGAAGCAATCAGGAGGTGGTGATGAACCCCCAAAATCTCCTCCATCTACTCCTCCTTCTCCTCCTTCTCCTTCTTCTTCTACACATTCTCTTTCTGGTAATCCTTTTAAAGGTGTAAATAAGCCTCAAATTAAATTGGATGTTAAATTTGACTTACCAAAATATTGTGGTGAATTAGATGCTGAAAAACTAGATGATTGGATTCAACAGGTTGAAGTATATTGTAGAGTCCAAAACCTCGTAGATGATGCTAATACGGTCCAACTTGCTACTCTTCGGTTAGGGGGTACAACTCTAACTTGGTGGGAGAGTAGGACTAGAGCAGAAATCTCCCAACATGGTAGAGTCAATTTATCTTGGTCTGAATTTATTAATGCCCTTAAAAAACAATTCTATCGCTTAGGTCACATGCAGGAGTTAATGATGAATTGGCAAGTGTTTAAACAAGGGAAAGGTCAAACTGTCCAAGAGTACACCCATGAATTCAGAAAGAAGGCTATTGCATTAAATGTACCTTTGTACATTTAGGATACTTTGTTAAAGTACATAGGAGGTCTTCATTCATATCTTAGACATTCCATTTTGGTATTGAACCCTTGTAATTTGGATGAAGTGTTTGTTCAAGCTACACACTTAGAGTCAAGAGGAAAGGGTTCTTTCATTGATAATGATAACTCTATAAAGAAATCTTCTAAGAATGCAGAGACAAGGAAAGGAAAGAAGATAGCTACAGTCAAGAAGGATGACAAGCTTTCTTGCTCTCATTGTGACAAGAAGGGTCATGATGAAGATCATTGTTGGAAGTTGCATCCTGAATTGAAGCCTAAGTGGGCTCAAAGACAAAATCAGAAACAAAAGGGTAAGGAGAAAGCCACAAATGTTATGGATCTTGGTTCCGATTTAGATGATGAAACTAAGATAATAGCTACGGGTATGAAAGGTAAAGCTCCTAATTTTAGTGTTTCCTTTGATAGTTGTGCTTCTACTTCTAAAGTTAACAATGTCTCTGAAGATAAGAAAAGGAATGAGTTGTTTCATTTAAGGGTTGTTGCTAAGAACATTAAGATTGATGCACTCATAGATAGTGGATCTCAAGTCAACTTAATTTTTGAAGATGTTGTAAGAAACTTGGGATTAAAAACTACACATCATAAGAAACCTTATCCACTAGGCTAGATTTGCGAAAATGATAAGTTGCAAGTAACAAGACAATGCACTTTGAGATTTGCAATCACTAGTAAGTTTGTGGATGAAGTACAGTTTGATGTGGTTCCACTAGATATCTATGGGATAGTTCTGGGTAGCCCTTATCTATATGATCGGAAAGATATTTTCTATAGGGAAAAGAATCATTATCATTTGTTTAAAGATGGCATTCAGTATATTGTACATTCTCACAGGATTAAGACTGGTCATTCTTTTACAAACACAGGGCAATTTAAGAGGGTGATTAATGCAAGTAAAGATTTAACTCTTATGTCTATCAACATAGGTGGTTCTAGACAGGAACTTGGAGTAGCTAACTAGGGTCAAACATCACAGGATGCACCCACAGTACAACATGAGGGAATGGAGATTGAAAGCATTAATGGTCCCTTGGGTAAAAATGTTCTTGTTGCGAAGGATCAATATTTTGTTGATTTTTTCTCTTTCATATCTGCATTATTGTTCAGCTTGATGCAAGTCAATGTTTGTTGGTTAGTGGCTACGACGGTTGATGTAGATGCTTATGGAAGTGATAGAATGATGTTTATGATAAACAATGTTGTTGCAGTCTTTGTAGTGATTGTGAGTTAAGTATACAGATGTACAAAGGATACAAGACAAGTGGGGAGGCCAAGTCCTCACTTAATGTCTGAATAAATGCCACTTTTGGAGGTCCAAAAGTTCTCTAGTGAGGAGGTCTAATCCGGGGGATATTTTCACTGAAAATTGAAGAATCTCCAATACTCCAGAATTTAGCACCATCAGAAAGAGATCGATCTCCTAATTCTAGCACAACTTGAATGGAGCGAAAAGGAGTCTGTTTGCACAAGTTACGACCAGTCAAACGTTGGGTCAAACTGCCATCAGGGGTCGTCGAAGAAGTGAAAAAAATGATTGTCTCAAAAATCAATAGAGGTGGCGTCAAAGCAAAGAGCTTGTCGAGATGATTCTGGCAATGTTCGTTTCGTTGAAATCCAACGAAGTATGCTCGAGATATTGGCAGTCAAAGTTCAGTTGACTTGGTAGTACAATGGGTGACGTTATCATGCTGACATGTCAGTCTGTACTATACAGAATTTGATGTGGAGAAGCCAAGGCATGACATGTGGTAGTTTAGTCATCTGAATGGACCAATGAAATGCTGAGACGTGTCCATCCGTATGACAAAATCATCGGCATTGTCAGCACGCAGTTATCGTCCTAGTCAGTGAACAAATCCGAGTTAGTGGCCAGTTAGATGTCGCCATATGGCACCCTCCTAGTGCGACACGTGGCATCACATTCCTCCCCGGGCAATCTATTTGGTTTGTTTCGATAAAAAGGTTAGGGTGATTTGAACCCCTAACCTCCCAACTACAAGCACTAACCTCCACCGCTCGGCTGCAAGATATTCTCAACTTAATAACTGTGGATTGTTTGTTTTGTTATATAACGATCGAGAATTGGCTATTAAAATCCAGTGGCCAAGGTTGAACCCCTGACCACCGGCTTACTAAAATATATAGCCACCGATATGCCATCAAACGCGTTTGAAATATTGTATGGCATCGGTTTATTTTGGATAATTATTATGTCTGATAGCCATAATCTTAAAACAAACTCCGTTAAATTAAAACAATAAAACTAAACCCCTTTAAATGGAAAAAAACAAAGCCCGAAATTGAGGTAATATGAAGGGTTAAAAATACTTGTAAAGGATTAATATAATCCTAATATGTTACTAATGGAGATTGTTGAAAGTTATATTTAAGTAAGGGAGGATTTGTTAAAATGTTTACTATGTAAGGTTGATTTAGTGATTTGAAAATATAAAAATGGGAGATAGGGGGAATATTGTAAAATCAATTGGTTAAAGGCCAATTTGAGTAAATTTGATGTATAAAAGGGGAGTTTAGGAGTGAGTTTTGGGTACTCAGAATTTTCAAGTCCAGGTGGTGAAGTTTTGAATCAGAGGAATAGGGAGATTTTTCTAAGGAGATTATTTTGAGCCTTTTTGTAAGTCGAAGTATTGTCATGTTATCGAAGTGCTCTTGGTGCAATTGTAATTCTGTTTTTGGAGATTAATCGGAATAGTCTCACTCTATTGGAGCAGACCCGAAGACGTAGTCATGTTTGTGGAAAACTTCGTTATCAGTTCATTTGCTCTCTCTCTCTCTCTCTCTCTCTCTCTCTTGGTCCTTCTCAATTTCATTCTTTTCACCTTCAATTTTTAATGCATAATTTCAATAATGTATGCATGAATTGTATTTCCGCTTAATTCACATGTTAATGTGTTAATTTTGTTTATGTAATTTGGATTTCATGATTTGCAAACATTAAGCATTCAAATGCAATTAGTCTAGATCCTAATCAGATCACATCACAAGATGCCAATGCATGAATTTTTTCGCCACCTCGTAGTGTGATGCCTACATTCTTATTAGAATATAAGCATATGTCTAGTAAGTCACTATGTGCAATTTTGAATCTCCTAAAGAAAGTAAAGGACAAAAGAAGATGAAATAGGAAATGCATAAGAAATATATAAAAGAAGACACTAGTCATGCAAGATTGACACACCATTTCCCAACATTTTTTTTCTTTAATGGGATATTGAGAACTATAAATTGATCCTTGTTATCAAGTTGAGAAAATTAGACACTTTGAGCTACTCAAAATATAGACTAATTTTGAACTTTATTTTTGTCTTCTACATGTAGTGAGAATGTTATTCTCTTGCGAATAGCATGAGTTAATTTTTTGGGGGCATTATACTTAATACTACATATTTTGATATTCTTATCAATCATTGATCAACATATTCTTATCTATCCTTTGTGATTATGTTCTTATATATTATTCATAAATTTGGTCTTATCTATCCTTAATGAATATCATCTCCAATAGGCTTTCTACTATCATTTTGGATATATATATATATATATTCTAGGTTCTCACTGATGGTGATGATTTTTCATTTCAAATAAAATAGGCATTTAAAGTAGCAGATTTGTCTAATTTCCTTATATATATTTTTCTTAAAATTTGTCTATTAAAGTATTTAAATATTAAAACCAACTTTTAGATAAATTTAGTATTAAAATGAAATATTATAACAATTATGGTGATTATAATAAAAAATAGTTTTATACTACATTAAATAATATATTATTTTAGAAAAGTTGTTTTCAACTCTACTAGCGAAATATCCATAATGTTCCATAAAGCATGAATGCATATTTAACAAAGTTTGAACTTTCTATTTAATTTTTCAAATACGTAAATATCTATTTATTTTAATGCATTATATATCAAATATATATTTGATTAATAATTAATAATGGTACACAAAATAAAATAGTTAACTTATGGTTGACATCTATCCACATATTATTTAAAGATGAATTTAAGATATAAATATTGTTAGCAATAGTTAAATAGTGAATATGTGGTAAAACAAGCTTAAAACATTGAACTTTGTCAATAAATAGAGGTATTATATTTACAATATTGTAAAATAATTTTATTATATAATTATAAATTACATCATCAATTATTTATGTAATCTGAAATTACATCACAAATTGTATTATTTTGTTTGACAATCTATAATAAAATATAGAATATAAAATATTCTTTTGAAGAAATTCCAACTTGAAGTATTTTCATTTTTCCATGCGTTCTTCGATGATGTGAAGTCCTATATACCTGCACACATTACAAAAATATAATTATAACATTAAAATGATAATCGAAAGTTTTCACAATAAAATATCATATATTAAAGAACAAGAAAATACCTTCCAAGCATCATAGTAGTGGCTTGTGGATTTGTCCCTGGGCTATCCTTGAAAATTGAGTTGTCAACAACCCTTAGACTATCAACACCTTTTACATGATGCTTTTGATCAATAACCAAATCAACTTGACATCCTCCATGATAATGCCATATTGATCCTAATGCATCCTTGCAAAACTTGGCCAAGGCATCATTATCTGATGGATTTTGTGGCAATGCTTCTCCAATATATTGAAGCATCTTTGAGTTTTCAGTACCATTAAATGCAAACTCTTGAATAGCTGATGTCATGCTAATATGAGATAAAGTTTTTACACCAAGCATGCATTCCTGTAGATCTGAAGGATGAGAAAAATAATTATATCTTACAGAAGGGCTATCTAGAGGATCTTTGCTTTTAAGCCATAGCTCACCTGTGGATAAGGGATATGCCACCTTACTAACAATCACACCTAAATATTGATTATGTGTAGCATTTATTTCTCTAAAATAGCTTGTAGGCTCAATGTAAATGTTTGAATTGTCTATTATACCTACAATTTGTATGTTTCCAAATTCCAATGGCTTAGGGGATTCAATGATAACTGTTGCACGAGGTGGATCGGAAATCTCTTTTCCTACTAACTTCAAATCTAAAAGTACACTAATATTCAAACTTTTTAATTGTTTTGATGGACCTATTCCACTCAAGAGAAGAAGCTGGGGGCTGCCTATACTTCCTGCTGACAAAATAACTTCACTCAAATTTGATGATTTGTTGGTTGATACTTGATAAGACCTGCCGCCATTGCCACTGATGAATTCCACACCATTGGCCTTCAACTTCCCTGCATCATCATTGATCATCTAGCATTCAAAGTCTATATAAAATAAAAATATTATACTATTGATTTTTTTTTTTACGGAGATTGATAGTATAATTTATGTTTGCAATTAAAATTAAAATAAGAAAGAATTTTATTTTTTAAAGAACGAAAAAGAAAAATGGAAACCCAACATAAATATTGGAAGAAGGTTGATGAATGCTCAAGCTACAAACAAAGTTTATTTACCGTGAGGTCTATTATAATTGAAGAAAAGTCTCGATTCATAAAATATAAATAAAAAATCAAGGAATTCTTTGAGGAAACAAAATATACATACGTACCTGATGAGGAATCAAAAAGGATTCTGCTGGCTGTAGCATTCAGAAGAACTACAATGTTATCTGGATTTGCATATCGCATAAGATCCGCAGCTGTGTGTCTTCTTCCATTCTTGTCAAAAATTGTAGCACTTATCTTGGTCCCCTCCAGATTCTCCAAAGTATATCCATTGTAGGGAAGCACTCCAGCTTCCAAAAGTCCATCCCGGACTGCAGAACTCCAAACAAAAAGCTTGTCTTGTTTGAAGGCATTCAATCTCTCCACCCATTCATATGACTCCTTTACAACCTTCTTGTCCCATCCCATCTTCCGAATATATTCATGGCTTGCCCTGCTGTAGAAGCCAGCATTGACGGATGTTCCACCTCCCAGAACCCTTGCCCTTGCGGTCTGTACACCATCTTCTGTCACAAATCCCTCAAGCTCATACGGATAATCACTGGCGTTCCCAAAAACCTTGAAAAAGACCTTATTGTCTGCAGTGTTGGGATTTCGATAGGGGGAGTCTCCCCTCTCCAACACCAAAACAGAATAATTCTGCGACAGTGTTGCTGCAAGAGGACATCCAGCTGCACCTCCTCCAACGATAATGTAATCATATGTTCTCGCAGCCGCCTTTTCAGCATCTACTGTCATGAACGAATATGGATATTCTGCAAGCATCAAGCACATAGATGTTATATATGAAAAAAACATGATCATGTGTTGTATATGTATTTCTCCATAGTAAAATAAAATTCAAAACATATAATGACCTAAGTGCTGCGCTGCCTCCACTGGAGAAAACAGTTGATGATTTGTAGATATAAACAGACAAGAAATTAAAAGGAATAGGATCTCCATTCTCATTTTCTTCAATTAGAACCAATCTAACTGCTGAAGGTTATTGAATTGAGGTGATAAATGACTGAATTTATAGATGATCAACAATTTCAATAGCTGTCGTTGTACTTTACGTGATAATCCATAATACTATTGCGATTGACGACGACTACCAAATACAAATCAGAGGCTACCAAACACAAATCAGCCGCTACTCTTGACTATTATCCGATTTAATAGTCAAACGAAAATTTCTTCGTAACATTAATGTTAATATTAACTTTGAAAATTAAATTAAATAATATTTTTTTAAAATACGGTTAGGACATGTCCGTATGAATGATATATACAGTTAATGAGTTCCGAAAGTTGTGCTCCAATATTTTAAAATTGTCATAACAAAATTAATAAAATATATATTTATTCAGTATTCACGGTTGGTTTTTAAATAGAGTACGTTGCCAGAAAATTTAAATAATGGTTTTCAGTTACTCATTTCTAGGAGTTCCATAATTGTTGTCTTTGACGAAATAAATTTGAAAAGTCATTGAGACGTCTGCAACTAGCTATTCAGTTCTTCTAGATTAAAGTGACTGTACATGTCCGTGAACTCGAAGCAAAAGACTTGAAATTATTGTCAAACAATATCAGTTCCTGTTACCAATAGTGCAGAAACATTTGTTATTGCTAGGAAGAAATATGATGCGTTTGTATCGTCAGCCTTATCGAAAAATCTTCATTTGGTGCTAGTTGTCAATCACGTAACGCTTTTTCTCTGGATAAGAAGGATGGAAACTGATAATGTGCATTGATTTTTTGTATCTTAGGTTGCAAAATTTCATTTTTCTCCTAATAAGAAGGCGGAAATAGGTAATATGGATTGGTCTTTACAAGCTTATGTTTCTATATTTCAATTTTTTGGGTCTTTAATTCAATTTAAATCATTTATAGTACATGGATTTTGTCAAAATTGTGATTTTTTTCTTCGTGTAATTATTATTTGTTCATATCAATTGTTATCTAGAAGAATTCAAATTCTAAATTGTGTCTAGAAGGGTTCATTCAAGGAGCTAGTGATGAGGATGATAAAGACAAGGATGAAGATGGTTGTGATGGTTTTGGATAGTGCCAAACATAAATGGAATAGTTTCAAGGATGAGGATGGAAAATAATGAATTGTAGACTTTTGGCTTCAAACACAACTTAATGCATTTGTCATGCATTCTACAAGGAAGGGTTTTCCCTTTGTGAATTTTATCAATGATCTATTTGATGATGCGATGAATGAATTTCTTCAAGGTTACATGTTGTAGGGGTTAATATGTAGCTTCCTCATACCTATGTCTATGCTTCCCTCCCCTCAAATAGCACCCTTAATTCATGTGGAGGTAGTGTGGGTGTCATGCCAACTATTGTGTCAATAGTTACATTCAATTGGCTCTATGTTGGGGCATTTTTCATTGCCCTATGCTTTTCCTTGCATGTTTACAATACTGTTCATGCTAAGGATGGACCCCTTAGAAATGTGAATTTGAGACATGTAATTGTAGATAAGAATAAGGTGAAATTTACACTAGACTATGTTGATTGGTGCTTGATTAGATATGGTGCTAATAGCTTGATGGTTTAGGGTAACTATGTCCTTGTAGTGTCCAAAATTCTTGTGGAGGTTACTGCCTTAGGTATCAAGCTACCTATGAAGACCTATATGAATGATATTAAAGGTAATTCAAACTCTATTTAGTATAACTATTTTTTTCTTATATATGGGTTTAGTGATGGTATTTTACTTCAAATATTGGATTTTGTTTTTGAAAGGTCAATCTCTAGATTACAGAATTTATGTAATATCTTGAGAAAAAGAAATAATGCAAATCCTAATTTCATCATTCAAGAAATAATTATAATTTAGATAATAATACTATCAATTTGTATTATCTAATTAGATCTTAGAAAACTCAAGTTTAAATTATAGTTTATTTATTATCAATATCATTATATTTTAAATGATAAATGATAAACATAATGTTTAATCTTCTTACTATAATGAACAATAAATAATAGATGATTGTATTACATCCAAATGGTTCTACATTATTATTAACTAAACTAATAATTCATACAAATAACAATGAAAAACTAGATCAATCCAATTTCAATTGAGTTCATGTCTAATGATCCTCATTTTTTAACTCTATATGGGATTACCATTCAAAATTAGTAACATTTTTATCCTAACATTCCCATGCTCAAACACAATTGTTGACAATGGATTTTAAAAGGAATATCGGTTAAGTGTAGATAATTCTCTCAAATGAAAATATGTACTCTTCTATATCCTCCAAAAGTAAGATAAGAAAGCCAACAAGCACACCCAAAACTTCATTTTTGAAAATTGATCATGGGTGGGAAAGCTTCTATTTTAAAATTTGTTGCACAAAAAATAAACTATTAAAACTAACGTGACATGTTTTTTGAAGTTAGGTGGGGAATATAAACCCTAGTAGAAATATTGGGGATAATTGGTTGATAATAGTACAAGACTAAAGCTACATTTTAGAGAATTTAGGGTTGAGAAATAAGTGTGCTAGTAAGGGTAAGTCTAAATTCTAAAAAAAATAATGGTAGAGTGGGGCACAAAAGGAGCATATGATATGATGAAGAATTATAAACCTATAGAAGGAAGAAGAGAACAACAAATTTAGAATGAAAGACAAAAATCTACAAAAAATAGGGGGTTATATAAAAGGGAGTTCACCAAAATGATAGTAAATAACCCTATTCTCCACTATTTCATTCAAGAAATGAGATCCAAATAGTGAAGGGACTGCTAACCAAAATGTGAGTCAAATCATGGTGTGAAAATGCAAATTACCCTTTTATGCAAGGAAAGGGGTATGAGTCAAACAACACTTTAGGGAGAAAGATTAAAAATAGCAAATCAAACTTAAAATTCAAGTTATAAAGTGCATCTAGAAGATTAAGCTCAATTCTAATGGAACCAATAGTCAAATTGTAGATCTTGGAATGGGAATGTTATGTGTACCATCCACCAAAAGTGCTTTTTTGAAGCTTACTCAGGACTCATTCGCCCTATGGAAAATGGGTCCTAGCTAGGGCTCCTAAAAATCAGTTTCTAAGTTTTGTTTTGTTGTGTTTGTACTATGAGATTTCCAAATCTCATAGTCAAGAAGTCAAAAATAAATCCTATAGGTCAATTTCCATGAAATTGCAAGAAAAGTAACAACTTTGACAACTTTTCATTTTTTTCTCTTCAATAGATCATCAACCTAAAATTTTCAAACACACATCAAGAGATTAAAATATTATTTTGTTAGGTGAATGGGGGTTTTCATTGGTCAAACCCCATTTTCGTAATCAAACCTTGTAATAAAATGAAATAGCATGAAGGAATGATAAATGAAAAATGCAATATCACAACTCATGAAACCCTTGTTTGAACCTTGGAATATGGATCAACAAGTTGCATGAGACGACTTCAATAGATATGGATCTTGATCATGAAACTTGATTTGAAACAATGCCTTTGATATGATTGAATGAATCTTAAACACTACATCAACATATTAGCTCAAATAGCATGCATGACGCAAGAAAGCTTTGAAATTATAATGGAATCTTGATTGCTGCAATAATCTTCTTCAAATATATCATTGAATGCCTTGAAAATGCTCGACATGCTCTTGATAATTCTCACTTGAATGGTTTAGGTGCTCCTGAAAACTTTCTAGGATTGCTTAGATGAAACTTAGTGAATTGGCCTCCTATTTATACATATGTTTGCTGTGAAGGTTTTTTTTGCCTCAGTCATTTTATTTATTTTTGGTTTGCATAAACGTGTTTGGTGTCAAGTGCACCCATGCTAAAATAAAACATCGAAAAGGTGTGCAATGCGCCACAGTGTTGCTGCACAACTTTTCCCTTTTATTTTCCTTTTAGGAGGAGGTTCCAGACACATGTTTTATTGTCAGACGTTTCCCTGGGAGCTATATTTGCAAGCTCAAGAGTTTTTGACCTACTAAAACATCACCTCCTTGTCACAAGTTATTTGCACTACCTATGAAGATATCTAATTGGGGAATTTTTCTGAGGTGGTTGGCTTTTCATTTCTTCTCTCAATTTTTGGGATGGAAGTTTTGAGATGGTACCTCGCAGTAATGTGATCAATCAATTGTTTCTATTGCCAGGCTGTTGTTCCTATGATCTAATTGTATTTGGGTCTTATCTTTGCTAAAATATCTAGAGAACATTAATGAAGTAGCTAAGGAGTCAATGCAAAGATCTTTTGTGGCCTAACCTAGAGTCTGTGATCGGATTGTGTGCTATCAACTGTCAACACTTGACAGTAATTACTTTTGATTTGAGGTGGTGTTTTTCTTTCTTCAGCAGCTATAAAAGGAAGGTGATGACACCAGAAAGGGAGATTTTGATTTTTGATTTTTTAGAAGAAGGATTTTCCAAGAGGAACTATTTTTCCTTAGTTGAATTGTTTCCTTTTTTATTTTTCATAAAGTTTTAAGAACTATATTTTGGAAGCAAGTTATAGAACTACTTTATTCTGACAAATTATATCTATTAAGGTTTAAACTATTGTCGGATTGACATCCAACCTTTGTTTCAAAGTTCAATTTTAATTAAAGCATGAACTATTGAGGGGAATTTATTTAGACTGTGCATGTATGGCCTTTTTCAAGCTTTCTTTCTTTATATTGTCATTTTGAATGAAACACTGTGTCTTGCAAGCTATATTTTGGTAGTTTAAATAGTAGATTTCCATGCTTTATGCTTGTATTGTGGAATAGTAATTTTTGGGAGAAGTTAGACTATGTCACTAGACATCTCTATTATCTTTGAAGTTGTTATTTTTCTATGCTATGCTATATTAGGAGACAAAGTTCTCATAATTTCTAAAATATTATTCTTTTATTTTAAGGAATTTTATGTTTGATCAGACCTCAATGAACACTACCTGCATAAATATTTGAATGTCTACACTGTGCTTGAATTTAGCCTTTATTGTTCCTTCTCTTTCCAACAATGAGGGGTTGTGGCTTTATGTGTCCTTTATATCAATTATAGGAATAATTTGAGTTTGAAATGTTGTAAAAGCTTTGGCATATCACCTTTCATGTTTTATATTTACATTTATCTATCTCCCTTATCTCAAACCCCCAAAAGAAGATTTAGCTTTCTATAAAAAAACCCAAAGGTATTCAGTGAGATGCAATTTGTCCATGACTCGCTAAATTTACCATAAGACTATCAGAAAGGAGCAATATTTGATGATCAACTGTTCTTTTTCTAGCATGCCCGATGGGACCAAAGTTTTTCCAAATGCCTGATTAGAAGTCAGAAATATTTCTTAAATCAGGCTAAGGAAGGAAACTGGAAATTTCATGCCCAAAGTCCAAATGAGAGCATCCTCAAGAGGTCATTTCCAGTACACTCAGTTACCAACCTCAAATCCTATAAGGAGAAAAACTATAGGTTTTGTATCCCCTGTATGGAGTAATAGAGCATGAAGTCAGAGCCCATTATCTAGAGACTTATCTACTCCACCTAGAGGCTTAAATTTCCAAGTAAGATTTCTTGTATTTCCAATTCATAGAAATTTTTTCCTCATGGCTCAAGTATCTCCTCTTGCTCCTAGAAACATCATAAAATGGGACAATGGTAGTCCGTTACAACCACCCACACCCCTAGATGTATGGCATGCCATACTAGCTAATGACCTTAAGACTATCCCAAGATTCTCCAGGGAGGATTTCAAAACCCCTTCCAAACACCTTTAAGATATAGCAAAGGTATGTAGGGTACACAACATATCAGAGGAGAACATTTCTTTAAGACTGTTAGTGACCTCTTTTATGGGAACGGTTCAAGATTGGTATCAATCTCTAGCCTCGAGTTCCATTCTTTCTTGGGAAAAGCTTAGGTAGTACCTGTTTGAATGATTCTCTAAAAAGGGAGATCATTTTTCACAGCTGCAACAACTAATCACCATCAAGAGGGCCTCACATGAAGCCATGAGTGATTTCAATTGTACGAGGTTCCATAAGACCTGGAAAAGGATTCTCATGACTACTCAACCTCAGACCGTGATGGAGTTCATGTTCTATCTAAAGGCTAGCCATCAATTCAGACATTGCACTTATGGTAACCTCTATGGGAGGGAACACCCTACCTGACACATACAAGATGGCAGTGCACATAGAGAATAACTTGATCAATGCTGGGAAACTTCTGCCTCGACCACCAATGCAAGTATTCACAGAAATCTCTGATAGCTGCCAAGAGGAAGCTAATTCAAGTGCTCATGCCACACAATTGAAACTGGTCACCCCACAATCTATGAATGAATACCCTACCACTCAATCCAACACATCAAGTCTCTCATCAATGGAAGAAGATATCATTAATATAAAAGATTTGTTGCAGAATTTTGCTAATGAACTAGTCATTATCAAATGAAAACAAGCGACACCTCCAAAAATGACCACTTAGGTCTACGACAGAGGAAGGTCACCTTACCAACAGGATTCATATCAAGGATCCTACAGATCAAGAGGTCAACAGGAATTGTCAAAAAATTATATAGTTCTGGTTGCTACGCCATTATAGACAGTCAAGGGTAGTTCGAATAAAGAGATAGTCCCAGGCCAGAACAATTTGGTGGAGGAAAAAAATGTCTGGTGCTTCCCATGCAATGATAGCCATATGCCCCAAAACTGTCCAAGGGGGAATATGCAGCAAAAAGTGGTAGAACAAAGGAGTAAGGGTATGTTTTCGAGTGTAGATGAATATGAGTCACCTAAAATGAAGAATTCTCATCTTAGGGCACAAATGTAAGGGATTTCACTTGAACAAGAGTCAGACATTGCGCTTGAACAAGCTCTTTTCTCATGGTTGGAGGAAGACGAAGTTTTGTTTGCAAACAAAGCTCTGACAACCAAAATTCTTAAAGTACAATCAGATTACAATACAAGATCGAAAAGAAGGCTGACAAGATAATATATACAACAAGTTCTGCCATATCTGCAACCACATCAACTGTCTCCCCTAAAGAAGCAGGCTTCACCGCCCATCGTCTGACCTAGTTCACGACCATATATTTAGCCATCAAGGGAAAAAGAGGTAGATAAAGTACAATTTCCAACCCTGATGGAATGTTTTCTCCCCAAAAAAAGGAGATACTACCGTTTAAGCCAAATACCCAAATTGTTGCGAGACTTAACGTGGTGGAGCAATTGAAGAAGGAACCTACCAATGTTTCATTGTGGGACATTATATCAATTCCCAAGCAACAAACCTTGCTTTAGGAAGCATTGAAGGTGGAAGGACAAAATGTGTAGGAGAGTACGACTCAGTTGAACAATCAGAGCGGAAATGATAGATCCACATTTCCCCCTTAGGCTCCAAAATCAACAACTTATACAAATAATGTGGATAGCGTTAAATAAAAGGAGGTAAGTAGAATAAAACCCACACCTTTATTTTTGATGCTTATAGTAGGAGATAATTTGTTGCACAATAATATGATTGATTCAAGAGCTAGCACAACTGTAATGCCCAAGCAAATGGTGGATGCTTTAAACTTAAGTATGAACCCCTTGAAAAGGGAATTATGCAACTTGACAGAAAGAAAGTCGTGACTGTTGGTCAGATAAGGGATCTATCCTTGACCCTCCCCTCCTACCCAAGCTAGACAGTCACCTAGGAAGTAGTAATAATTGACATTCCACCAGTTTTTGGAATGTGCTTATCAAGAGATTTTACTGCCAAACTTGGTGGATACCGGGCACTTGATTGGTCCCACTTGATATTGTGAACCAAAAATGGAGCATAGACAAAGATTCTATTTGAATCCTTGCATCTCGAACATATTGTGGATGATGCAAATCTATGCTTCGGAGCTGCTGATACCATGACTATTGAGTAGGAGAGATACTATGTGGAAATTCCTATAGAGGAAGAAGATATAGATGAGTGGATTTTGGAAGAAGAAATGTTGCTAAATCAACTCACTGATTCTGATCCATTTGGAAACTTTCGTGCAATAGGGCTAAGTGCTTATGTGATTTTTGATAGAGATCAAGCCTGTGCGGAACTAATGAAAATTCCAAAGGAGCTTGATGATTTGTCTTATAATCATGTATGGATCGTAACCTTTGATGGTGTCAACTACAATTTTGGCCCCAGAGTAGGTGCCCGATTGATATTTCTAATGGGATCAAAATAATTTAGAGCTTATTATTTTTAGTCTCCATGCTCTCCTAGTGAAGTTGGATATGAATTATTGGTCCATGGATCAGATCCAATGGAACAAATAGGTGCGGGTGTGAAACAAGTTGTCAAAAATTTAGAATTGATAGAAAGCTAGATCTACAGGCAAGCAACCACAACAAATACAAGGCTAAGATGCCAACTATAGAATGTAAGTGACCTCATCAAAAGTTTTGAAGTTTTTGGTATGGAAGGAAATCCCTGACCTCAAGATAGCATCATCTATCAGATGTTTCTTATCGGAGCACATTTGAAATCAATTTCTGATCTGAAAAAAACATATTCTTTATCGTTTCAAGGGATTATAGCAAGCTTAGTGTTGGAAAAGGAAAAAAAAATAGTAGTTGGTACGAGGACCTCTCATAGGAATAAAAGAAAGTTGAAAACATTATTTTGTAGATATGATCTCAAAGGGTATGAACTGGGTATAGTCCAGCCGATCTCTACCTTAGACAAAGGGCCTAGGTCATTTGAGTAGAAACAAAGGATAATTTGCTTGAAGGAAAGCTTCTTGGAAATATAGGTTTTCATCAAACGGGGAAGGATTTTGCTGGATAATCATTATTCCCTGACATTGATGTGACAGTTCTCCCAGGCTCTAACCGGGACAAAGATCTCATCGTTGATACATAATTCCTAAAGGGACAATGAAGTCTTCATAATGGTATATGACTGACTAAGGACGACATCTACCACCAAGTGGGAAACTTTCGTACACTCAAGAACGAAATTTTTTGAGACAGTCTGAAGCTAAGAATTAAATATAAGTTTTCTTTTGGGTAAATCTAGCATCGCTTGAGGATTCATACCAGATTTCACAAGCATTGCGACCTCATTTTCCCTGATGATAAAAGAGAAATCATCTTTTCAGCAAACTGCCAAGGGCATAATGGTTATCAAGTAGCTAGAGAAGAATGAGGGAAAAAATGAAGAGTGCCCCATTATGCTCCCCTCAGTAAAGAAAAGGAGAAACAATGTGTAGAAATATATCACAAAAGAAAAAATTGATAAGCTTTTAAGGAAAATAAAAGCCATGCTGGGTCTGCCCAAAAACGTCACACCTCCTAGTGCCCAAGAGCCAGTAGAATCACAAGGGTCAAATTTTGTTATCAAACACAAGGTTTTTCTGAAGACTTCATCATATTGTTATATGAAAGAGGGTAGTCCAACCAAATTAACCATTAAGAGCCTAATTGGGTCAATCCAATGTGTTGGGTTGGCCACCTTAAGTGATTTTCCCAGTCATAGATGAGTTACCCCACCAATGAATCAAATTACCCCCAAGTCAACCCCAAAGTTTTTTGAGTACAAATTGATGTACAAAAACTCGACAAAAACCCTGAGGTGGAAAAGAGATAGGAAAATAACCCATGGAGCTACAATTCACCATTGTCAAATAATCAAATGATGTTTTGATGAAGATAATTCTTACCCAAAACAAGGTTCAGTGCAAGGGTACCACAGACTTGTTGCAAAGCCAGGACGACTGATAATTCCAAAGTGTTGTGGAAAGGACCTTTCGAAAACAACACATGCAAAAAGGTGAAGGCATACAGACTTAAAGAGATATTTTTAGATGTGTTGGTGAACGGTATTTTTCAGAGAATTTTCTATTAAAAATGCACAATTCTTTTAAATTTTTTAAGAGTTACGTACCATATGTAAAAAAATTGCAATTATTTTAAAGTTTTTGAGAATAAGGCCCAAAATAACACAAGAGAAATAAGAGCTATACTATATTATGTTTATTGACAAAATTTACAATAAAATATATAGCCCAAGGCTTAGAAATATCATATAAAGCTCTCTTGAGCAAAACCCAAAAAGTGAAGTAAGCAAAAGTTGTCAAAATGGAGGCGATGATCAAATAGTTAGTATTTTTTCTGCCTCTAATGGAAAAGCAAGAAGGGACTCGTACTCAGCTTCTGCTTCTCCTCTTTTTCTTCTTCTTCTTCTTCTTTCGTCAGATAGGTTGTAGGTAGGGGCAAAAAACACAACAAACATGGGCCGCATAGTTCAAACCTAATGTCTACTCACTATGAAGTTGCACCTGGTAACTAAATTGCTTTTTCCAGGGAATCCCTGAAACTTCCTCCATGTCATAGTCCCACAAAAGGAAGGGGGCTACTGGCTGAGAAGAACAATGGTACACCTCCACGTCCATGGTGTGAAATTCAATAAGGAATGGCAACCAGGACACGTCCATCCTAAAGTTCACAAACCTACAAAGATCCATGGTGCTTGGAATGGCAAAGCTCAGAATAGCCACTTACACTATCTCACCAAGCCCTTCCATTAGAGAGGTGTCAAAAATCTTCTGGCACAGTAAAATTATCATGGGCTTGGCCACACCTAGGTCTAGCAGTGAGGCCACGAGGCATGAGAGCATGTTACAATTGCTCCACAACTAGTTCTCATCAGTAAGGTAGTTTGCATTGATGACCCACTTGAACACAATCATCATTAGGGGGCACAATTAATCACCAAGAACTTTATACAATTGTTAGTAATCTCTCCCAGAAAGTAGTTATGTGGTCTCCATGGAAGGAACCAAATAGGGGTACCTAGACCAGTAGACATCACCACAATAGTGGAAAATCATGGAGGAGTATGCAGAGGGCTAGCTAAGTTAGAGAACTATATGTCCGAATGAATGTAACAAAAGGTGGTGTGGCTATATATAGAAAAAGATAATGGGGAAACTTCACCAATGGGATGCTTATTTTTAATTGGATGGGAACAAATTTTTTTGAGACAAAATAGAGAATGATTGGCAAATCATATGGAGGATCTGATGGAATGCCTTGAGAAATAAATTTGAGCATTGGGGAGTAAATGCCCTCATATGCTGATGGTTGACATGTGCCCTTGCCATCATCAGCGCCAACCTATCCACTAATGAGAAAATACATGGATTAACATGCTTAGGCTTTTAAAAATTAATGAAGACGTCTTTCCAAAAGTACCTTGTGTCATCTCAGCATGCTCCATATGACAAAAAACATGCCTTCCAACGTAATGAATTAAAGGAAAGAAGAGGCAGCGAAAGGAATGTACTAATTCTATTTCTACGACTTTTTTGGCTTTCCCAAGGGATACAGATCTCCCATCCACATGTATTTCCCCAGTGGAAAAATTTAATGAGCCATCGATAGTAGCAAACTCATAACTACATGAAAAGCTCTGAAATTTATTGCACTCAAAAGAAAGTTATTTTTTAGCAAGAGAAAATGGTTATTGTAGCCAGAGAGTTTCTATATCGCTTTCAAGCAATCATGGCAGAAGTATCTACCTCTCGCAGACAGGCCGAAGTACCAAATATAATACCTAGTTATGCAGATATTTTTGGGCACTATTCATTCGCCAATGCCCCAGCTCCATAAGAGCGACCTTTTGAATGTTGCAGGAAGCTTCAACCTAACAAAGGCATCTTGAGGGAGGCAGTTCAACATATAACTAACAATGTTTATGACCCTCGGTTATCCACCAACCTTAAAAATGTTAGGGAAGGTTCTTTTTAGAGGATGTTAGGTCATGAGTCTGTAGAGGGTTTTGCATTTTGAATTTGGAACAGTGGCCTACCAAAGTTTGTGCTACCTTTTGTTCATCTATGCTTGGAGTTGGCTGACGAGTGCACAAAGAGGTTTAACAGAGATACAGAGGCTATTGAGGGCCATGGGGTCAAGATCACCATTTTTGCCCAAGCTATCCGGGATATGTTGTGTATCCCTATGGGCTAGGGTGCAAACCTTTTTGATGAGGAATAGATGGATGTCCTAGGGGAAGATATTTTTAGAAAGACAATTTTTTATGAAAAGGAAACAAAGGAAAGGCCACAGAGAGGAAAAATTCACTGGCCTCTATCACGAGGAAAATTTAAGAAGGATATGCAGTCTATTTTCTCGATGTTGGCCTAGGTTTTTGGTCTCAACGATGATGAATAGGGTAATCCTTTCTAGTTTTCCCTAGGCCTTGAGCTCAAAAGATAAAGAGTGTAGAGATGCTATGATTTTGCCAAAGTAATGGACAAAAATATGAAGCTATAGTTGAGAAACTACATTGTGGAGTCCAAGTTTAGGTATTCTTTTGTCCTGGTTCATTTACTATTGTAATCAATGGAAAATTAGATTGTTAGCTTGTTACAAAATAACACCAAAAATCCAAAGAAATAACGAAGCACAAAGGAAAAATGATGAAAACGAAAGGAATGATATTACCATAAGTCTTCCTCTTCCATGCTTCACCTTCGTTACACCTCCTAGCTTGTAGTAAAATGTTGCCCTCAGATTCATGTATGAGCAATTATGACAAATGACAAGACTAAAGCAAGTTTTGAAGGATTTATTCAAAATCTAAATGCCTATGCCTATTGCCAATGCCTATGTCTAAAACAAATGCCCATATTGAAATACTAAAATTTCCTATGACCATAAAAGTGAAAATAAATGCCTATAGTAATTATGCAAAATGTCAGCATGTGTGTGTCCTTGAAAAATGAGAAGATGGCATTTTATAGAAAAGGCCATTTCGAATGGATGGACGAGATACATTAAAGACAAGAATCTAAAACGGACGATCCAGATTTAACCCGAGAATCCCTAATTAGCGTTAGGGAAAAATCCTTAATCGAACGGTTAGAATAAAATCGGATCGATGGTGGAGAATAAATGAGACAATTACTTAGATTATGAAGATTTTCAAAAAGTCAAGAAGATAAGATTGCCTAATTTGCAAGATTTGAAAAATCAAAGGGATAAGATGTGGACTGAAGATAAGATTTGGAAAATCAAGAATCTGCCCGATTGCTTGATTTTTGGAAGATTAGTCACTAATTTGAATTAAAATAATTCAAATTCTGGATTTTGAGAGATAATAAATAATATTTTTTAGATTATTTATCCAAAAGGACTAATAGTTAGGATAGACATGACATTTTAAATAATTTAATTTATTTAAAATGAGAAGAATATGAAATTAGCAATTAAATAATTAATTTTAATTATTTAATTTAGGAGATAAGACTGATTAATTAAATAAATTAATCAATTTATTTAATTAAGAAACTAGTGACATATTAAATAAATAAATAAATATAATTCATTCATTTAATAATCAAATAAGAAATATATGACGAAAAGGGGGAATTAAATAAATTAAGAAATTTATTTAGACAGTTAATGACGTATTTAATAAATAAATAAAATTTATTTATTTAATAATCATGAAGAATAACTGACATGAATTAATTAAATAATTATAAATTATTTAATTAATAGTCGAATGTGGACCAAGGACATAATTAAATGTCTTAATTATGCTAAGATGAAAATGGTAAAAATGAAGCTTGCAGGCCTAGGTCATTTTTAGGTGTCTACAACTATTGCATCAAAATTTTGAGTTGCTTGGGAGAAATGTGCCAGTATCTAGGATAGATGAGAGAGATTATATCTAGCCAATTTCTGTGTGAACCCCCATGTTTTCAAGAACAAGAGATTACTATCAGTTTGCAGATTATTTTTTGAGACAAGTGCTACAAGATTTACTACCTCACCACATCAGTCATTTTTCTCAAGAATTTATAGAATGGATAGAGCATCCACCTATCCCAATGGATTACTTCCTCGGCGAAGATTTCACATTCGTCAGGTTTCATGGTTTCCCTAGGGAGGTCTTCTGACTCCCCAGATTTGTGACAAACATAACTTTTGCAATGGAGGCTTTCCCACAAGTATCCACTGTTGATAGGATTTATTGTGCGAGAAGGAATAAAGAAAAGCCTTTCAATCTTCCCCTTATGATTGCAAAGAGTCAAGTGGTACTAAGCAAGTGGAAGGTTGAGGATGAGATCTAGAACCATTTGGTTGCTTTAGATTTGGTCCTCATTTGTGACAAGTGGAATTATAACCTAGATGGGCATTTCAACTTAAGGCATGAGTTTAGGGAGTATTTTCGAAGGAGGAGAAATCCTACTCGAGAGAGTACGGAAATATACATCAACCTAGCCCATATACCAAAGGAATGACTAAAATGGCTAAGTTTCTATGAGCCCTAGGCACAATACAAGAGGAGTCTCCTAATGAGAAAATATTTTAATGCGCAACTGAGTCATAAGGGATGGTCAGAAAGAAAGAAGGCAGACTTTTGGTGGTACTGATAAGAGATGAGGAATTTGGGTGTTTTGTTTGGCAACTTCCAACTTGATGAAGAGTTCAAAGATGCATATGATAGGGAAGTTGATTCTAACAATAGCAATCCTGAGACAAGCCATGAAGTTGAAGAGGAGCAAGTTCCACTCATAATTCCTAGACCTCGGGAACCCAACAACCGAAGAAATTTAGGGCTAGGGGGTTTGTAGGCCCTGTCTGCCGCACAAGCTTGAAGCAAAGAAAAGGAGGCTCGACGATCCCCAAAAAGATCCTCAGTGGTCACTGATGTATGAATATCAGAGGACTTTTCCAAAAGGAGATCAAAACGTGATGGTTCTAATTGTACAAAGTGGAGGAAGATTCAGGACTTAAGTACCCCTAATATGTTGATTCGTCCAGAGGAAGAAGTGGAGTATACCTTGCGGAATGTTTCATTGACAACAACTTAGGTAATTTTTCTCCCCCTTTTCTTCCTATTTTTGCATCTCTGGTACAACCCCAGTCTCTTTCTATTGAAAGTAATCCCCCATCTTTGGTTCCTGAATCGGTAATGAATACAATCCCTACCATTGAAAATGAACCTGCTGAAACTCTTCTACACATTGAGAGAATGTTATCTGCAGTAGTCGCTATTGTGCCATTAGTGTCTTCTTCTAAGACCGCCATTGAAATTACTGAAACTATGAATTTACCCATTACTCCTGGTCTGTCTACTTCTGAGAAAGTACCACTACATTAGCCTGTTTTCACTTTCCCCCTATTGTTTCTTCCCCTACTCCCTTTGGCATTCCACCTTTTTAAATGATCACACTTCCATTTATGTCTCCTCATGCTCATGTATATGAAGTCTCCCCTACCGTCACCCTGTTTGGACTACCCCCTAGTGCTCTTATTGCTACTCAAAGTGTTGATGTCCCTTAGACTCTTTAAGGTCATTTCTATGCCACCAAATAGGCCTAAAAGATTAGGAAGCTGAAGATGTTGTCAAAGAGTGTCAAAATACTTTCCACCAAGAGGATTGAATCTTGTTTTAATGAAAAGTGGAACTCCCTGCTTATAACCACAATGAGGCCTTTAGTTTCCAATCCTGAAGGGAAAATGGAAATGGAGGACTACGATATTCATGTTGTCAGCCTAGATCTGAGTGAAACTCGCTAAAGTGATAAAATGGTCCTAGCCAAAGCCACAGAAAAGGTGGTATATGTTGATTATGAATGGCTGGAAAAGCAATTAAGGAAGCACAAGGCTGAGTTGGCAAATGTTAAAGGGACAGTGAGCAGGTTGCAGAATGAGGTCTAAGCCTAATATACTGAAATGACCAGTGTGACAAAAAATTCAAGGCCAACAAGGAGACATGTCCAAGTTGCTTGTAGATACCCAAAATGAAAAGGTTCAGCTTCTTGCTGAAAATAAAAAAAATAAAGAAAGATTTGAGTGATACCGGATCCCAAAATATTGATGATCTATAGAGAGTCTAGATTGAGGCAGAGAAGTCAAGACAAGAAGTCGGAAGACTAAACTCTGAGTTGGAAAATGCTCTTCAAGAGAAAGTTCAAATAGAAGAAAATACCAGAGTAAGAGAGGCTCATTGGAACTAGAAGTTAATTGCTGCAAGAAGGTCTGGATCCTTCTCCATAATGAGAATGTTAGTGGCTATGCATTGGGAGTACATAGTGGTTGGTGTGTGTGTACTAGCACTTGTCCTACAGTTCTTAATGGATGTACGTGAAATGAATTCCAAAGTTGGTCCAATGGCTGACCATTTCATACAAACATGTTCACCCCGAGTTGTGGACTCCCAAAGTTTTATTTCCAAATTAAGTATTGCTACTAACTAGTTTCTTAGAAGAGCGGGAATTCCTAGTTGGTCCAAGATGGGGTGTCATCTCTTTCAAGAAGATTTTTGATGTCGAACAAACATACAGATAGATAAGGACCCTTGTTTTACTAACTAATGTAGATTGGGAGGCTTACTACGCAACTTTTGTCAATCTCGAGGAATAGGCAGAGGCCTAGGTTCGAATCTCTGCAGAAACGAAGACACCTATGAGTCACCAAAATTGTGAAGGTTTTTTTCACCTCAGTCATTTTATTCTTTTGGTTTGCATAAATGTCTCTGGTGTTGGGTGCACCCACGCTAAAATAAAACATTGAAAAGGTGCGCAATGCGCCACATGGTTGTTGTACAACTTTTCACCATTATTTCCTTTCGGGAGGAGGTTCGAGACATGCATTTTCTTATCAGACATTTCCCTAGGAGCTATATTTGCAAGCTCAAGAGTTTCCACTGTGCTGACACGTCACCTCCTTATCATAGGTTATCTGCACCACCTATGAAGATATCTAATTGGGGAGTTTGCCTAAGTTGGTTGGATTTTCTTTTCTTCTCTCAATTTTTGGAATGAAAGTTTTGAGACGACACCTCACAGTAATCTGATCAATCAATTGTGTTTGTTGCTAGAATTTTTTTCCTAGGATCTGTTCGTATTTGGGTCTTATCTTTGCTAAAATATCTAGAGAACATTAATGAAGTAGCTGAGGAGTTAATGCAAAGATCTTTTGTGGCTTAACCAAGAGTCTATGATCGGATCATGTGCTATCAACTTCAACACCTAGCATTAATTACTTTTGGTTTGAGGTGGTGTTTTTCTTTCTTCAACGACTATAAAAGGAAGGTGACGACACCAGAAAGAGAGATTTTGATTTTTGATTTTTCAGAAGAAGGATTTTCCAAAAGGAACTATTTTTCTTTAGAGGAATTGTTTCCTTTTTTACTTTTCTTAAAGTTTTAAGAACTCTATATTTCAGAAGCAAGTTATAAAACTACTTTATTCTAGCAAATTATATCTATTAAGGTTTAAACTATTGTTGAATTGGCATCCAACCTTTGTTTCAAAGTTCAGTTTTAATTAAAGCATTAACTATTGATGGGAATTTATTGAGACTATGCATGTATGTCCTTTTTCAAGATTTCTTTATATTATCATTTTGAATGAAACATTGTTTCTTGCAAGCTATATTCTGGTAGTTTAAATAGCAAATTTCTATGCTTTATTCTTGTACTATGGAATAGCAATTTTTGGGAGAAATTAGACTATGTCATTAGACTTTTCTGTTATCTTTGAAGTTGTTATTTTTTTGTGCTATGTTGTATTAGGAGATAGAGTTCTCATAATTTTTGAAATACTATTGTAGATATCCAAATTTGGACACTTCTATTTGTCCAAATTCATCTCTTGATCCTCTCATTTTCATTAATTAAGTAATATATCAATATTATTTAATTAATATCTGTGTACCTTGGAGTTTTACCATATTCTAATGTGCAAAATAACTTAAAATGCAAATGATAAAAGCACTAAGAACACTTCAATGATTAGCCTAAAGAGTGATAAAACAAGGAAAATAGATGAAATAAAATGCAAATCGATTATACCTTCCTTGTTGTTGAAGACTCCTTGGTTGGCCTTTGATTTAGATGGATTTGTATGCTCCTTAGATGGCTTTTGATGTTACTAGAAGCAAGATTGATAATAAAAAATGACTAAATGGATGGCTAAATAGTAGTAAATACTTGAGAATGCAAATTGGAAACATAAGGTTGCTCAAAATAAAAGAGTGTTGAAAATGCCCTTGAGGAGGGGGGTATTTATAGAAGAATTTGAATTTTTTAGAGAATTCAACAGTTGAGATTCATCCAACAAGGTCAAGATGAAGGGCTATGATGGGTTGAGAACTCACAAGACCTCACATCTTGACATGTGGATGGTGAAGTGGTTAAGAGGAGATGAGGTGTAAGTGAGGTGTCCAAAAGGTACATGAGGTGGAGGAAGGACAAGTACCTTCCAAGTACCTTGGGGAGTGAGAAGATTTCTTCAAAAAGGGATTCCTTGTTCCTAAGTGAGAATGAAAGAGACATTTGAAGAATTTTGGAATTCCTCAAAAATCTCCATGGGAAAAGGAGAGGTAGTTGGGGAAATAAATGTGAATTAAAAATTCACATTCTTAGGAGAGTCTAAAGGATAAAAGGTGAGCTCCAAAAAGGCGGGACTTGGTCACATGTGGATGATGTGAGAAGTCCAACGTTCTAGAAGCCTTGGAAGATAGAATGTGAATTAAAAATTCACATAGGGAAGAGGAGAAATGCAAAAAAGAGATAAATGCAAAAGTTGACTAAAAAGGTGGTGTTAAATATGGCTAATGACCTTGGTTAAGGTTGTGAAAATATTTGATTAGAATAATTAATAGAATATTAGAGGCAAGTGGAAAATGTAGGAGGATATGACATTAATCTTTGATTAAGAGGATGCACATTATAATCATGAATTAATTAAATTAATTCATATTAGAGCAAGATCATGGAGGATGTGACAAGGAGAGAGAGAATGAAGAATTTTAAATTGATTTTAAATCAAAAGGGTCAAAAATGACTAAATTAAATAAATTGGTGTATTTATTTAATTTAGAGAGGAAGGTGAAAGATAAAGCATTTAGTTATTAAATTAAATACTTTACAGATATGAGACAAAAATTTTAATATTAATTTAATAAATTAATATTTAATATGATAGACAAAAAGGGAGTAAATTTAATCAAATGGGAGTGATTAAATTTAGATGTCCACATTTTGCCCCTCTTCGAAATATTGTTAGAATAATAGTGTTTCGAAGAAAAATAAAATACAAATGAGGGAGGAAATGATAGATGGTGATGCCCCTAGCATGGAAAATGTTGAAGATGCCCCAATGTCTAAGTCGAAGGAATGGAGGAATGGTAGGAGGGTATGCCCCCTCGAGAGGGCGGTTGGGGGAGAAAAAGGGGTCCCCAGGCAACATCTCGATAGGAAGAAAAGAAAGACACCATTAGATAGAGCTTGAAAAACCAAGCAATTTTGGTTTTTGAATGGATGTGATCCAATGCACTGTTTGCAAACGACAGCCTCGAGAAGTTTGGAATTAGTTGGAGGAAGAAAAAGATAAATATAAGGTAAAAAATACCTTTTGAGAAGAAGAGAGTTAAAAAGGTAATTTCAAAAATTACCTTAGTCATTTTTACTGTAGCGGTTGAGGGGAGAAGAGTAGAAAACAGAAAGCAACCGAGGAGGGATGATGCTAACAGACAATGACACAGAGATTACGCATTGGGCAGATGAGGTGCGCGTATTATACAGCGAGCTCACGGTCCCATAGCAGGTGAGTGGCAACAAAACCCATATATTTAATTTACACATTTTTAACGTATTATTTGATAGATTTTGAAATTTTGAAAACGTGGGTTTTGTTTGGTAGCAGAATTAAAAAAAGGGTTGGGGTTAGATTTTGAAAAAAAAATGTCAAAATGTTGAAAAGAATAGGGGGAAGAAGAAATAGGGTGGGGCATAGCTGCCTCGTTCCAAGGTGCTGCTGCCATGGCCAAGGGAAAAATTGCCCTAGCCGTGGGCGGATCCGCCCCGGCCTAGGCGGAGCCACCCGCGCCTAGGGCAAAGCCCCCTCGATTGTGGGTGGATGCGCCCACAGCTTAGGCGGAGGCACCCGTGTAGGCGGGCAGACCCGCCCAGGGTGAGCTACCCTAACAACTGGTGAGGCCACCCCGACAGCCAGTGGACCCACTCGAGGGTGGGCGGAGCCGCCGGTGGCTGTGTCACCCCAACAGCCGGCGGACCAGCCCAGGCGTGCTAGAGATGTGTACCTTGGAGTTTTACCCTATTCTAATGTGAAAAATAACTTAAAATGCAAATGATAAAAACACTAAGAACACTTCAATGATTAGCCTAAAGAGTGATAAGAAAAGGAAAATAGATGAAATAAAATTCAAATCGATTATACCTTCCTTATTGTTGAAGACTCCTTGGTTGGCCCTTGATTTACCAGAAATGTGTACCTTGGAGTTTTACCCTATTTTAATATGCAAAATAACTAAAAATGCAAATGATAAAACACTAAGAACACTTCAATGATTAGCCTAAAGAGTGTTAAAACAAGGAAAATAGATGAAATAAGATGCAAATCGATTATACCTTCCTTGTTGTTGAAGACTCCTTGGTTGGCCCTTGATTTAGATGGATTTGTATGCTCCTTAGATGACTTTTGATGTTACTAGATGCAAGATTGATAATGAAAAATTACTAAATGGATGGCTAAATTATAGTAAATGCTTGAGAATGCAAATTGGTAGCATAAGGTTGCACAAATTGAAAGAGCATTGAAAATGCCCTTGAGGAGGGGGGTATTTATAGAAGAATTTGAATTCTCTAGAGAATTCAATGGTTGAGATTCATCCAACAAGGTCAAGATGAAGGGCTATGATGGGTTGAGAACTCACAAGCCCTCACATCTTGACATGTGGATGGTGAAGTGGTTAAGAGGAGATGAGGTGTAAGTGAGGTGTCCAAAAGGTACATGAGGTGGAGGAAGGACAAGTACCTTCCAAGCACCTTGGGAAGTGAGAAGATTTCCTCAAAAAGGGATTTCTTGTCCCCAAGTGAGAATGAAAGGGACATTTGAAGAATTTTGGAATTCTTCAAAAATATCCATGGGAAAAGGAGAGGTAGTTGGAGAAATAAATGTGAATTAAAAATTCACATTCTTAGGAGAGTCTAAAGGATAAAAGGTGAGCTCCAAAAATGTGGGACTTGGTCACATGTGGATGATGTAAGAAGTCCAAGGTTCTAGAAGCCTTGGAAAATAGAATGTGAATTAAAAATTCACATAGGGAAGAAGAGAAATGCAAAAAAGAGATAAATGCAAAGGTTGACTAAAAATTTGGTATTAAATATGGTTAATGACCTTGGTTAAGGTTGTGCAAATATTTAATTAGAATAATTAATGGAAGATTAGAGGCAAGTGGAAAATGTAGGAGGATGTGACATTAATCTTTGATTAAGAGGATGCACATCATAATCATGAATTAATTAAATTAATTCAGTTTAGAGCAAGATCATGGAGGATGTGACAAGGAGAGAGAGAATGAAGAATTTTAAATTGATTTTAAATCAAAAGGGTAAAAAATGACTAAATTAAATAAATTGGTGTATTTATTTAATTTAGAGAGGAAGAAGGTGGAAGATAAAGCATTTAGTTATTAAATTAAATACTTTACAGATATGAGACAAAAAGTGTAATATTAATTTAATAAATTAATATTTAATATGATAGACGAAAAGGGAGTAAATTTAATCATATGGGAGTGATTAAATTTAGATGTCCACAATATCCTTAAATTCTTCTAAATCCCTAAGGTATCTAATTAAATAATTAAATACCTTACCCCTCTTTAATCCCTCTTTACTTTTATTTTCACCAAATGAATTAAATAAATATGACATTTATTTAATTCTTCACATGTCACATCCTCCATCATTTTCATCTAATCCTAATCAACCTCCTAATCTCATCATTAGGAATGTGCACATGTTTAATCCTTGTTGAGGATATGTCACATCCTCCAACTTTTGGAAGTTGTCTTTTAACCTTCATTATCCACTAATCATCTTCTAATCACTAATCAGTTAAGCCTAATCAGTACCTTAGTCAACACTCCCCATCCCCCAATGAATTTTTAATTCTTTTTATTCCTCCAAGCAATCTTATCTTCCCCATGCAAGTCTTCTAGAATCTTTGACTTGTCACAACAAGTCACATGTGGGTAAGTGCTTACCTTTTTAAGCACCTTGTTTTATCCAAGGTACTTTCCACCTCTCTTTTGGAACCTTGTCTTATGCATAAGATCTCCCAATCATTTTCAATTTTAAATTCACTTTTTTATTCCTCCAAGGAATTGTCTCTTCCCCATGTGATCATTGAGAGGTCAAATCAAGGTACTTGCAAGTACCTCCATCACATGTCCTTCTTCCACCTCACTTACACTTTATCACATCCTTGGCCACTTCATCCTCCACATGACAAGGTGTGAGGGTTTGTGAGTCCTCAACTCACTATAGCCCTACATCTTGGCCATGGTGGCTAAATCTCAACCATTGAATTCTCTAGAGAATTCAAATTCTTCTATAAATGCCCCCTCTTTTCTCTCATCTAGTAACCTTATGCATTTGATACCAAATTCTTTCCATTTTTCCATTTGAAGCCATACTTAGCCAATTTACATATTTTTCCTTCATCATAGCACTTGAATCCACCATTATCACACTTTCAAGCTAATCTTGCATCACTTCTTTCATCTTCATCTCATTTTCTATCCTAGGAGCATACACAACATTAAAGATCGATTGGCCAACCAAGAAGCAACTTGATAAGGTATAATTGTTTTATTCCATCTTCTTTGTTCAAGCTCAATATTTTGCCCAATCTTAAGGTGTTAGGTATTCTTTGTTGTTTCTTGCATTCTTCTTGTTCCTACACATTTAGGAACACAAATTTTCACTTGGTCACATTTTTGGCACGCCCAGTGGAACCCAAAAATAGGTCTCTTGCTATCAAGTTTTCTATTGTTTCACTATCTACAGGTTCAGGTTGTAGAGAGGTAGACCTTCCCTCATAAAGAGGTGGGCCTACCCATCCAGGGGTAGACCTTCCCACCTATGGGTGGACCTACCCAAAACAAGGGGGCAGACCTTCCTAAAAGAACATTTTCTAGAAGGTAAAAACTGCATTTTAAGCATCATTTTTTGCTGTTTTGAGTATTTTTGACCCCCTAACGTGTGTTATTTGTGTTTGTGCAAGGATTCAATTAGCATTTGGTGAAAAATGAAGCAATTTTTTTAACAAATTTCTTGCAAGGACATCCATTTTTAAAGCATTTATCAGCTGCTTGTAATCATTTTTCATTAGTTTAGGCACACAACTTAACTAGGGGGTGTCAAATTTACTATGTGTGTCATGCTTGTGGTAGGCTATTGATGTATCCAATCCCCTTGCACCATTTAGTGATCCTGGGTGATGAGAAATCATAGCTTACCAAGTCCTTTGAGTCACCCATTTTTTCTTTTTCTTAGGGGACCTGCTTGGGAATTTCATCAACCCAAGGGACGATCCCAACCACGTGTATACAAAGGGGGGAGGCCAAATTTGTACCCCAATCTAGCCACGTCTTTATTGGTGAAGTGTCACAATGACGTGAAGAGTTGGTCTGAGCCTTTATTATCTCACTAAGGTTCCTAACTTAGACTTGTTATGGGTTGGTGTTCATAGTTTGGGCCTCACATACCGGGTGTATATCGAGGACTCCCTAGCCATCTTGTTTATCCTAGATAGAGTACTTTGTTGGCCATACCCATTCTACTAATCTTAGGATTGTGCTACTTGAACTGTTTTCTTTGTGCAAAACTAGTAACGTTATGTTAAGTCAAGTCAACCTTATCCTCTGATTGTTGTTTTTTGTGTTTTGGGTCCTTTGCCATAGTCATTTTTTGTGAAAATCAAGTTCATACTTGTGTAGAAGGGTGGAATTTCCCTTGTAGAGGGATGGACCTACCCTACCAAGGGTTAACTTGCCCTCTGTATCAATCCCTTTTCAACTTGTCTTTGTCAGATTTTCCCAATTTTTTGTCAAAAAGGCATATGAATCACTTAAGTGCATCTTAGAACATCATTAGATTCCATATCTATCATCAAATAATCCATCCCAATCATCTAGACTTTATTTTGAAGGTTTTGATTTTTATGCTGAAACTTTTGGAGGCCATAACTTTTGACTTGGGTGTTCGTTTTGGCTGAAATTGTATGGGTGGTTGCATTATGAGGTGGCATGTGGATTCTAGATTGACCTTGTGTCAATCAGACTCTATTTTGCCACATTTTCGGGGCCTCAAACTTTCATCTTGACCCTCAAAATCGTAATTTAGTGGTTTTTTTTAAAAAAAATCAATTTGTTTTCATTAATAAGTCAAAATGCATGTCTTAGATTTGGGATGTTAGTTGGAAATTCATCCTACCTTATTTTTGGGTATTTTTTATCAAAAAAATGAACTCTCAAAGGTATGCTTGTGAAGTTTCCTAAAATGGCAAAATTTGACAATTTTTGAAACTGCCAAATCTAGAAAAATTTGATTGTCAACATTTTACATCCTCTAGTTAAAACCCCTAAACTTGGTTTAGAATCAATCCTATCACATCCTCTGATCCAATCCCAATTTGAGCTTTGTTCCATCTACATTCTCCCAAGGTCATTTGTTCATCATCTGATAGGGACATCATCCAAAAGCATCTTTAGGTTAGGTATCCATTATCGTTTTCTCAATCCAAATCCTCTAAACTTTGCTTGAAGTTATTATCCAAATTGACCTAAGTTTCTAAATTGATAATCAGCCTCAACATCTGCTTAGGATTGTCATCTTTCTTGAGTTAATCATCATTGTTGGCCCAATCAATCCACTTTCAATCTCAAGGTGGATTTGATGCCGCAATCATCCATTTATCCTTTAATAAGATCAATCATTATCCTAAGTCACCTAGGATAATCTATGAACTTGTTTTAGAATCCCTTCCATCATCCTATCTGATCCATTATTTGATGTTATCAATTGTTTCATCAATAGATCCTCTTTGATTTAATCCAACCACAACTTTATCAACTCACCTTCGATGCAATCAATCAACTTCTATCTCAAAGAAGATTCGGTGTCATGATAATCCTTTGCTAATCAAATCCAATCGTCAGAACCAATCCTATCCCATCATCTAATCATCATAATCTAAATTTTAATCTAATCTTGATCTGAGCTTGACCAAAATCCCAATTTGAGCTTTAGTCCGTTTCCACCCAAAATCTTTAATCCATCTTATTTATCCTTTCATCATCATAAATCCTTATCCTCCATTTGTAGTAATCAAGGGAAACCCTAATTATGTTGACAACAATAATGAAATTCTTATCGATAAAGAAGAATATGACATAGATCCCCTTGACGCTATCATCGCTAGTAAACTTTCTGCATCCACTTCCCGCAATCCAATCACCCCTTCAAGCTATCTTGTTATGTCTTCATCCATGCCTAATCATGTTCCTTATGCTACCTTTGACAAAGGATATCCATTATCTTCCTCACCTGCATCCCCATCATATCCTTCACTTGCATCATCTCCTTATCTAACATCCATGTCTTGCTATCCTAATCCATCATCACAATACCCCTATCTTAATCCCCCATCCACATCCTCCTATCTCAATCCTTCATCCGCATATAGCCACTACCCTAATCCTCCATACGAATCTTCCCATCTTACTTATACATTCACACCTTCCTATCCTAATCCAACATCCACATCAACCTATCCTAATCTAACATCCACATCTTCTTATCCTAATCTATCATCCACATCTCCCTATCTCAATCTTCCAACTCAATCTTCCCATCCTAATCCACCATCCCAATACCTTTATTACAACACACTACCCATATCCTCTTGTCCTAATCCACCATCCTAATATCCCTATCTTAGTTCCCCATCTACTTCCTCTAGCATCAACCCACCATCCACGTCATCCAATCCTAATTCACCATACCAATATCCCTATCTTAACCCTTCATCTAATTGTAATCCCCCATTTACTCCTAGTCCTAGCATCCAACCCTAATCCTCCATTTACTCCTAGTGTTCCATCCAATCCCGTTCCTCAATATAATCCTTCACCAATCCCTAATCCTTCATCCACTCCTACCTATCCATCTAAGCCTCGAACATGCAAATTTCTCACTCCAGAAGTTCTCCAAGGACTCATGATAAAGAAGACATTCCCCACTCCACATCTTGAGGTTGTGGAACCATGCCATCCCAATCCATCATCCATGGTATCCAATGATGAGACCCTTCTCTATATCATACCTATCATTGATGTTACAACCCCTAATACCACTCAAACTATTGAAATCATCAAACCTATCGAATCCATTGAGCCCTCATCTCCTACTCTGAGAGCTTCTAAACCCATAAAAGATAACCAAACCCCATCACCATCTTCTACTCCTAGATCCACCCAATCCATGAAAGACACACAAATCCAATCCACTTCTCCTACCCCTAGTATCACTAAAATACATTCCAATGAATGCTTTGAATCCTCCATCCTTCCATCTTCCCCACTTGAAGAGTCCCTCCAAGATTCCATCATCTTACCTCCCACACACGATGAAGCTTTCCAAGAGCTTGATCCAAAGCATGCCAACATATCACCTTCTCCATCTCAAGATCCTACTAACTCATCCATTCCACCTCATGCTCCCCTTGTCACTACAGATCCACTCCCTCCATCTCATGATCCCTTATCACCCTCCAATCCACCTTAAGATCATAGTCCCCCATTCATCCCAACACATGATCCCCTTGTTACTTGAGATTCAACCGCTCCATCACATGAGCCCTTATCTCCCACTGCCACAAATCTAGATCCTATCACGTTACCTAATCCTTCTCTTGATCCCTCACCAACTCCTTGTACCGATCAAGAAGTTGCTACCCCTTCATCTGCATCTGATAATCCTCTACCATCGCCTAACCATACTATTCCCACACCACTTTTATATCCCCTTAGTACTCTCACATTCTTCCATGGTGGTCTCCTTGCAGAAGAAGAACAAAGCATATACACCACCAATCATCCTTCGCCTAATAATGGACTCGCATTGTTCTTCCAGAATAACAAAAATCCTATCATGGATCAAATGCTTAAGAACATGAACTACCAAGGAAAAGGTTTAGGCCTTCATGAGAAAGATATTTTAGAGCCCATCCAAGTCAAAGAGCACGATTACACATGTGTTCTTGGTTATACTTGTCAAGACTCACAATCCAAAAATGTTGTTACAACCTCTACTCATCCTTGACAAGTCTCCTCCAAAAGCATACGAGGCTCTTCCCATCGCTCTGCCAAATTATTTGCTGCCATCCCCCCTCCTCTATCAGATCACCTCAAAACATCTATCCATATTCCTCCTTCATCTGCTCCATCCATTTTGGGTCCTTATGTCCCTTCATCCACCATCTCCCATCCTTCATCTACTCCATCCATTTTGGGTCCTTATATCCCTTCATCTGCCATCACACTTCCTCTAGGTCCTAAGTCCATTTTGGGCCCTTATATCCCAAAATCACCTCCTCCATCTCATCCTATTCATCCTTTCATCCATCCAACACCTATCCATGTCACCCATCATAAACATCCCACTCTCATGTTCCCTAATGAGGATCAACATAGGTGCATACCTTCACATCCTCTATCCACATATCATCCCCAAAATCCCACCTCCATCAGTCCATCCACATCCCCTCCACATCATCAATCTCCTCACACCCATCCCATTGCTATTAAAAGAAATTTGGATGCCAAAGTAAAAGTGCATGAATCCCAACATCCAAATGAATCTAAAGCTCCCCATGTCCCCTCTAAAATACATGGTGAATAAAAGAAAAATAAAATCCAAAATCAAAATCAAATCCAAAATCCAAATCAAATCTACAAGCCGCAAAGGCCCACCAAAACAAAAATCAAAACCATGTCGATCCCAAAGAAAAAAAGATGTCATTCCTTCAAATGAAAAATATGTAACCACATCCGAAGTTTCTAATCCAAAAACTAATCATACATCCCCTCCATCTCCTAAATCTATTTTGGGTCCTTATATTCCAAAATTCACTATCCCATCTCCTCTGTTATCCCCACATTCTCCATCCATTAATCCTCCTATCCTTTCACATACCCTACCACATGTGCCAATGTTAGTCCTAAACTCACTCCTCATTACACACCTACCCCATCATTCTATCCATACCCTTTCCAACATCCCATCAATTATCCCACATATCTCCCCTATAAAATCCCTCCAATTCATCCTCTTGCATAATCCATTTATCCTAATAAGGTTGTACCAACATCTAAGAGTCGCTTCACACATGGGCTCTTAATACCTCATTTGGAACTTGATGCTTGAATCCTTCATCCATATCCTTATCATGTATCTTCTAAACCCACTTATCTGCATCCCTATCCTTATCCATCTCCACCCAAATGCTATCTAGAAAGTCAAAACGTTAGAAAAAGTAAAAAAATCAAAAAAATCAAAAAAATTGAGAAAATAGTAAAGAGAAATAATCCATCCAATGGTGAAAAATTGGCAAACAATTGCCTTGGATAAATACCATGATGAAAACCTAGCAAACATGCATCATGTGTAACTCCCCTATCCAATTCACTTCCGCACTTGGGGGCAACTCCATCCCCTTCATCCATTAACTGCATCTCCTTCTCCCATCTCCTCCATCCAACCTATCTTACACATCCTACCTGTCATATCCCATTTAACTCCAATCCCTCCATCCTCCTTGTGATCTTGATATAGATAGGGGAAAACATACATACCTACTTTGGACACCTCTTAGCATATATTCCCCTCATCCATACACTATTGTATTCCTTATCATCTATATCTACCTTTTTCATACATGCATCCTATCCACATCCATCTACCTTCCTTTTCCACTCATCATGCTACCATTAATCTCCCTTTTTCATTGATGCATCCTATCCATATCCATCTCACCCCTTTATTTGACTATACTTCTATCTTCTATCCTTCATGCCTCCTCGCACATGGCATATCTAGAGTGGGGGAATCTATCTTCCTTTGTGCTATAGTCCTTGGAGATATCATTCATCCCTCAATCCTCTAATTCTTTTTCACCTCCCCATCCTTATCTTCCAATCCCTCCACACAATCCTTTTAACCTCCCTATCCTTATCCCCCTATCCATCCATCATAGCCTCCATTTTGTCTCCCCATCTGTATCTTCCTATTCATTTATCTCTATCCTCATCCCATCTTATAATCCCTTTTTATTGGTATCTAGCTATCGGCTACTCCACATGCAATCCATTGTCATCTATCTCATTGTCATCACTCTTGCTTCCTTTGCACATCTTTCCAATCTCCTATCTCTTCTCATCATTCATCTCTCCATTGTATCATTCTCCCAATTCATTTTGATGATTTGGATAACTATCCCATCCCTGAGCTTCATTTGATCACCATTATCCTATCCAATCCACCAGGTCTATCTGATCTCATCGTATGGGTCCCATAAATTTATCCACTTATCCTAGTCATCTCATCATCCATTGTCCATTGTTTTTCTTTGGTCTTTAGTCAAACTACATTGCCCTTGTGCTTTCATGTAGGCTAGGTCGATCATTTGATCCGCCCGTGGGGCTCGTTTATCATCTACCATTAGTCTTTCTTCTTTTGTCCATCCAGTCTTTGTCATCCATCATCGAGGTCTCCATTGTCCTCTTCCCGCTTTTATCCATGGTTAGTTGTTAGCCTCTTATCAAACTACAAGGGCTTTGCACTTTCACGCAGGCAAGGCTAATCTTGGATCAGCCCCCGAGCCCCTAGATCTTTAGGGTGTGTCAGTCTTGTGTCTTGTATCTCATGTTGTGTGTCGTGTCATCAAGCTATGCCCTCCCTTATCTAGCTGGTTCTTCACAAACAAGATCCACTTGTATCATCAGATGCAATCAGTTTTGCATCTCCTATGTCATATCAATCTTTTAGTTAGTCTCCATCTTTGGTCTCAATAGGAGGCATCCTTCCTAACATACCTCATCAATCCCATCCATCCTCTTTATCTTATGGAAAAGGATGTTTGAAATTGATTGTGATCTTTTGATACTTTTTGGCTTTTGTTTATCATTTGAGCTCCCTATCATCACTGGTCATGGTCACCTTGATCCATCATATCATGGTGTGCTTTGAATGGTAAACATAGGGTCATATCTTAATATTTTTGCTTTGTTGTTGTCATTTACATTGTCCCATGTAGTACCCACCAAGATCCTCAAGGTCTTGTGTTACACTAGGGAATGCTTTTGTGCTTGTGGTTATCCCAATACCTAGCCCAACCAAGGTATTCATGACTTTGTGGTATTGGGATGGCCTTCTTGTTTGTTGTGTTTGTCTTATGCATTAGACACAAATAGGCCTTGTGGTGCAGGAGCACCTAGGAAACACACCAAGGAAACAATCTAGGTTGATTTTTGTTTGGGTATGTTATTGTGAAGGTCATGTTGACCATTTAGTTAGCATTTATGGATTTTGAATAAAACTTGATCTGTTGTGATCAGTGTAATGAGAAGTGAAAAGGATAGTTGAGTGTAGTTCCTCATTTGGTTTAGGTTGGCAACATTTGGAAAAAGTTGGAAAACACAGTAGGTTTTTCAACTCTTGCTATTTCATCATTAGAAGGCCGACCTAGGGTTGTTAACTACTTGGAAAGCCTTTAAAAGGTGGCCCTCAACCTGGAATAGAGGTTGGAAAAGTGTTGTATCTATTGGAGTTCTATTCAATTGGAAAAGCAATGAATTTCTTGAAATTTTCTAGTTTTTAGTTCTTGTTAATGTGTTAATGGTGTATTTCAGGCTTTGAGCAGTGTTTGGAATGTGTGGTATTCATTTTAAAATCTTTTTCTAGTCATTAGTGGTGTTGCTTCATCATTCTTTAGCTTTGTTCCTAGTAGGTTTTGTTCATTTTCATTACTTGTTCAGTCCAGTAGACTGTTATTCATGGAGTCTTAGACCTTTGTTTTCCACTATACCTGGTGTATAACCCATGGGAAATGAGGTTAAGCACCATTCTTGTATATAGAATAGGTTTAGGAGATGGTAAGAGGCAAGGGTCCATGGAAAAGGTCTTCTCCTAGGCGAGCTTGACTGTGGCCGGCTAGGAAAGATAATGAAAAGCAAACACTAACGTTGCAGGGGTGTCCTTTGCTTGGAAAACCAAGGTGTGTGGTGGTTGAAGGAGGCCTTACAAAGGCTTGGAAGGAAGCAAGAGACATCACCAATCCATTTGGAGGTTGGGGTAAGCTGATTGTTCACAGTGTGGACAGAAAAAAGGCCTAGAAAGCCCTAAATCTAGCAAAGTGTGGGTTACGCCTGTGTACAGACGGTGGAGGCTCCAAACCCCAAAAATCTTCAAGATGTGGGCAAGGGCATCACAAATCGCAAGGAAATAACATAGGTCTTTTGGTGGGTTTTAGAGTGAATTCCATTTTTCTTGGGTTAGGAGGCCTAAAAGGGGCTCAAGGCTAGTAGCCTTCCTAAACCCTAGAATAGGGTTTGAAGTGAGCGATGGAGAATTGGTGATTGGATGTTGATCAAGAACCTTAGTGAGATGGATTTGAAGCCATGGAAGTCATCACACACCCCTGCAATAGTTTAGTGAAGCTTGGAGGGTTGGTTAGCCTTTAGGAATATTAAGGGCTAAGGAGAGAATGGCAGAGAGAGCACCAAGATTGGATTGGTTAGGGAAATGGAGATGATAGTAGGGTTAGTCGAGAGAACCAGGGGTACCTAACAGGTATTAGGGCCTATAGGTTAACAAGGTTGAGTCACCTAGGAGTTCTTGGGAACAAGGACCTAGAGCATGGAATAGTGAGTGTTCCAGCGAACCCTACCCTACCAGATTGGTATTAGAGCAAGTTAAAGATTTGGGAAGAATCTTGTATGTTTGAGGTTGAGTCTAGTGATTCTTCCATCATGGTGAAAAATGTAGAGTTGTCCAAGATGGTTGAAGAGTAGGAGGAAGACAATAAACAATTGAGGGAAAGAATAGCCCAAATTGAGCAAGTAGTGAGGAGTGCGCAATTTGAAGGAAGGATACGAAAGGAAGAAGAGGTTGCAAAGGAAGACAAGACCCCTGAACCTGACCCTATTCTAAAAGAAGAGCCTTTCTTGAAGGCATTGAAGGCTTTGAGTGGAAAAGCACTTGAAGGCATACCACTATTTAGTGGAAAAATGGAAGCTAATTTAGTTGTTGATTGGATAGAGGGAATGGAAAACCATTTTGAATGTGATGGAGTCACTAAAGCACAAAAGGTAAAGATGGCCAAATCAAGACTAAGAGGTTCTACCTTAACATGGTGGAAATTTGTTTAGACAGAGAGGGAAAAGGAAGGCAAGCAGCCTATTTCAACTTGGAAAGGAATGGTTGCCAAAGTGAGAGAGGCATACATGCTTGATGATTATGAGATTTAGTTACAAAAGAAAAGACAGAGCTTTAGGCAAAGAGACCAAGATGTAAACACTTACACTAAGGATTTTCAAAAACTTTGCATGAGGTCTAATGTGATAGAGGATGAGAGTCTCAAGGTGGCTAGATACCTTAACGGTTTGAAGTGGAACATTCAAGAGGAGATGAATCTTCTAAGTCCCAAGAAAATACACCAATGCTATCAATTGGCCATAAAGATTGAGGAAAGAAGCAAGAGGAAGCAAGACCAGGCTTCTAAAGGCAGAGGCAAAGGCAGAGATCAAAGAGATCAAAGAGGGCAGTGAGGTGGCTACCAAGGTAGAGGCAATGACCAAAGAAACCAAGGAGAGTCTAAAATCACAAATCATGGAGGTGAAACATCTTCTAGAGTAGGATATAATAGAGGTATAGGTCCTCAAGGAGGTTCAAATAGAGGAAGAGGAGTAGGAAGGAGCAATTCATATTTTGCAAACATGAAATGCTACCATTGTAGTCAAGTAGGTCATCCTGCTTATAGGAGACCGGAGAAAGCATCTTCATCAAGCAATGAGAAGAGAGTGGATTATTCACAAGAGGAAACCATGAGTCCTAAGTCATCTAAGATCAGTCATATTGAATTTGAGGTAGGAGAGAATCTGACGTTCAGTAGGGTTTTGATCAGACAATTGGTCAAAGAAGAACCAAAAAAATGAAGAGCTCTATTTAGAGTAAGGTGCAAGATACTTGGTAAAGTATGCAAGATCATAGTAGATTATGGTTCAACAAACAATATAATCTTAGAGGAGGCAATAATGAAACTGAAATTGGAGAAGATACCCCACACTAACCCCTACAAGGTCACATGGCTAAACAAAGGGCAGAGTGTTTTAGTGAATGAGCAAGTAACGGTGGAATTTTCCATTGGAGGGTACAAGGACAAGTTAGTTTGTGATGTTTTACCCATGGATGCATGCCATCTACTATTGGGTAGACCATGGAAATATGACAGAGGTGCCATATATGATGGGAAAGAGAACATCATCTCATTCAAGAAGGATGGAAAGAGTTTCAAGATGCAGTCACTATCAGAAGAAGAAGGATAACCAAAGACAACAAACATCATGCTGAGTAGTGGGAAAGAGTTCCTTAACAACCTACATCAAGGGAGTGAAGGATATGTGATTGTGTTACAACCTAAAGAAGAAGACAAGGCTGACAAGATAATCATACCCAGAGCAATCCTAAAGTTGTTGGATTAGTTCAAGGAGATTGTCAGTGATGGTACACCTGCAACTTTACGTCCAAAGAGAGCCATTAGTCATCAAATTGACTTCATACCTAGAGCTTCATTACCAAAAAAACTAGCATACAAGCTTACACCAGATCAAAACCTAGAAGTATCTAGGAAAGTGCAAGAATTGTTGGATCAAGGATTGATTCAAAAAAGCATCAGCCCATGTGCAGTACTAATGGTTTTAGCAACCAAGAAGAGAGGTAAATGGAGGTTATGCACTAATTCTAGAGCAATCAATACAATCACCATTAGATATAGGTTCCCTATTCCTAGAATTGAAGACTTAATGGATTGTCTTGGAGGAGCTCAGTACTTCACCAAGTTGGATCTCGAGTGGTTACCATCAGATCAGAATAAAGGATGGAGATGAGTGGAAAACAACCTTTAAGACAAATGATGAGTTGTATGAGTGGAGAGTGATGCCATTTCGTCTCTCTAATGCCCCTAGCACATTCATGAGGCTCATGAATGAAGTTCTTAAAGAATTTATAGGGATATTTGTGGTAGTGTATCTTGATGACATCCTCATATACAACAAGATAGTAGACGAGCATTTAAAACATGTGGAGATGGTTCTTAGAAGGTTGCAAGAGGAGAAGTTGGAAATTAATATAGAGAAGTGTGAGTTCTTTAAGCAAGAGATTGTCTATTTGGGTTTTGTAGTGTCCAAAGGATTATTGAAGATGGATCCAAGCAAAGTGGAAGCCATCCTAAACTGGCCTACACCAACCATAGGGACAAAGGTAAGAAGCTTTCATGGATTAGCCCAATTTTATAGAAAATTCATAAGGAACTTTAGTGGTATATGTGCACTAGTCCTAGATACAATCAAGGGTGGTTTAAAAACTAAGTTTGTGTGGACTCAAGAAGATGAGAAAGGGTTTGAGAAACTGAAGCAAGAGGTGGCAACTCAACCTATTCTCTTATTACCTAGTTTTGATAAATTGCTCACTCTTGAATGTGATGCAAGTGGAGTGGCAGTAGGAGGAGTGCTAAGTCAAGAGGGCAGGCCTATATCCTTCTTTCGTGAGAAGCTCAATGAAGCAATTTAGAAGAAGTATTCAACCTATGACTTAGAACTTTATGCTTTGGTTCAGTCATTTAGGAAATGGAGGCATTACCTTCTACCCAAGGAGTTTGTAGTCTTTACTAACAATCAGGTACTTAGTTTTGTCAACACTCAAGAGAAGTTGAGTAATAGGCATTTGAAATGGATGGAATACATCCAAGCTTTTACCTTCACCATCAAGCATAAGAAGGGATAGCTAAACAAGTTAGCAGATGCACTAAGCAGGAGATTGTTGATTGTGCAAGAAATACAGATCAAGAGCATTGGCATAGAGAGTTTCAAGGATCTCTGTGGGGAAGATGAAGACCTTTCAGAGGTCTATAAGGTATGTACTAACTTTGAGAATCATTTCCATAGCTAATATTCTGAGTATACATTGCAAAGTGGGTTATTTTTTTAGGGTAATCAGTTATGTGTTCCAAGAGGGTCAATGAGGGAAAATCTAATTTAGGAAAAGCATAATGGTAGTCTTAGTGGACATTTTGGCATCAACAAGACTTTAGAACTAGTGCAAAGATTCTATTATTGGCCTAAGTTGGCAAGGGATGTTAGAAAGTATGTGGAACAATGTGTTGTGTGTATGAAAGCTAAGGGAGGAGCTAGTAATACTGGTTTATATCAACCCCTATCCATTCCTAACAGACCATGGGAGTGTGTGAGCATGGAGTTTGTGGTAGGACTTCCTAAGACCAAGACTGGTTTTGACAATGTCTATGTAGTGGTAGACAGATTTAGCAAGATGAGCCATTTCATTCCCTGTAAAACTACTCATGATGCTAGCTACATAGCTCATCTTTTCTTCAAAGAAGTGGTAAGGATCCATGGACTACCTTTGAGCATTGTTTCAGACATAGATGTGAAGTTCATGAGTCACTTTTGGAAGACTCTATGGAGAAGATTAGGTACCAACCTGTCTTTTGGATCAGCTTACCATCCTCAGACCGATGGTCAAATAGAGGTGGTTAATAGGGTGTTGGGTAACCTTCTAAGGTGCCTAACTAAGGAGTATGGATAGACATGGGATATGGTTATCTCACAAGCTGAGTATGCTTACAATGATAGTGTGAACCGGACCACAGGAAAGAGTCCCTTTGAGATTGTGTATGGGATGCACCTAAGAGGCATATGTGAGCTCAAAGATCTTGGAGATATGGAACAAAGAAGTGGACATGCAAAAGACTTCAGTCAGACCATGAACGAGATTCAGGAGTAGGTAAATAGGACAGTCACTGAGGCTACACAAAAATTGAAGGAGAAGGCAAATATGTCAAGGAAGGATGTGCAATTTGCAGTAGGGGACTATGTCATGGTCCACCTTAACAAATCAAGGTTTTAGAAGGGAATGCCAACCAAGTTCCAGATGAAGAGAGTGGGTCCATGCAAGGTATTGGCCAAATATGGGAAGAATGCCTACAAGGTTGAGTTACCTACTGATCTACGGATCTCTCTAGTATTTAATGTAGCTGATTTGATCAAGTATAAGGGGACAGTAAATGATGTGGATCAGAACAGTCAGGAGATCTTCAAGGACATCAGTAATGTATCCTTACCTAGTCAAGACAAGCCTCAGGCAGAGAAGATCTTGGAGTCAAGAGTGAAGAAGGCTACAAGACATAAGGTGTACATGGAGCACCTTGTCAAGTGGAAGAACAAGCATGAATCAGAAGCCACATGGGTAGAAGAAGATCAGTTCAAGAAGTTTGGTATTGACCTATCCTTGATCTCTCCTTCCATTCCTTAGTGTTTGGGCTAAGAGGGGGAGAATGGTGCAGGAGCACCTAGGAAACACACCTAGGAAATAGTCTAGGTTGATTTTTGTTTGGGTACGTTATTGTGAAGGTCATGTTGACCATTTATTTAGCATTTATAGATTTTGAATAAAACTTGATTTGTTGTGATTAGTGTAATGAGAAGTTAAAAGGATAGTTGAGTGTAGTTCCTCATTTGGTTTAGGTTGGCAACATTTGGAAAAAGTTGGAAAACACAGCAGGTTTTTAAACTCTTGCTATTTGATCATTAGAAGGCTGACCTAGGGTTGTTAACTACTTGGAGAACATTTAAAAGGTGGCCCTCGACCTGGAATAGAGGTTGGAAAAATGTTTTATCTTTTGGAGTTTACTGTTCAATTGGAAAAGTAATGAATTTCTTGAAATTTTCTAGTTTTTAGTTCTTGTTAATGTGTTAATGGTGGATTCTAGGCTTTGTGTAGTGTGTGGAACATGTGGTATTCAATTTACAAGCTTTGTGTAGTCATTAGTGGTGTTGCTTCATCGTTCTTTAGCTTTGTTCTTAGTAGGTTTTGTTCCTTTTCATTGTTGATCAGTCTAGTAGACTCTTATTCATGGAGTATTAGACCTCTATTTTCCACTATACCTGGTGTATAGCCCATGGGAAATGAGGCTAAGCTCCATGCCTGTATATAGAATAGGTTTAGGAGATTGTAGGAGGAAATGGTCCATGGAAAAGGTCTTCTCCTAAGCGAGCTTGAATGTTCCCGGCTAAGAAAGATAGTGAAAAGCAAACACTAACGTTGTAGGGGTGTCCTTTCCTTGGAAAACTAAGGTGTCTGGTGGTTACAGGAGGCCTTACAAAGGCTTGGTAGGAAGAAAGAGACCGCCAATCCATTTGGAGGTTAGGGTAAGATGACTGTTCACAATGTGGACATAAAAAGGCCTAGAAAGCCCTAAATTTAGCAAAGTGTGGGTTATGCCTGTGTATGGACGGTGGAGGCTCCGAACCCCAAAAATATTCAAGGTGTGGGCAAGGGAATTACAAATCCCAAGGAAAAAACATAGGTCTTTTGGAGGATTTTAGAGTGAATTCCATTTTTCTCGGGTTAGGAGGCCTAAAAGGGGCTCAAGGCTAGTAGCCTTCCTAAACCCTAGAATAGCATTTGGAGTGAGCGATGGAGAATTGGTGATTGGAGGTTGATCAAGAACCCTAGTGAGATGGATTTGAAGCAATGGAAGTCATCACACACCCCTGCAATAGTTTAGTGAAGCTTGGAGGGTTGGTTAGCCTTTAGGAAGATTAAGGGCTAAGGAGAGAATGGTAGAGAGAGCACCAAGATTGGCTTGGTTAGGGAAATGGAGATGATAGTATGGTTGGCCAAGAGAACGAGGGGTTCCTAACAAGTATTAGGGCCTATAGGTTAAGAAGGTGGAGTCACCTAGGAGTTCTTGGGAACAAGGACCCAAAGAATGGAACAGTGAGTGTTCCAGCCAACCCTACCCTATCTTCTTGGTTCTTCATACCCTGGCATCTTGTGTCTTATGCTATAGCAAAAATCAGTGCTTTGAAAATGGAAAATTTCATTAAGAATGCATTTCATCTCCCATTCCATCCTCTCATCTATCCAAAATAACCCCCATCCATTTATCCTTCATCAATCTCCCTCCCCTCCTCTATCATCATCTCTTGAATCTTCTTAGAATAATAAAGATTGGTTATTCTAGGCATATTATCCACCATCATTTTCATTCCTTTCATCCATCTCACATCTCAATCTAATCCTCATCTATTCACTCTAGCACAAGTCATCTAATCACTTCCTTAGTCTTGTTCCCAACCTTGCTACAAGCCTTGATCCACTCATCATCATCATCCTCATCATCAGGATGTATCCTTCCCTCATCAACAACCCTTTTTATCAGGATGAATCCTTCCCTATCCTCATGTTGTTTTGAGATGTATCCATCCCTCATTAAAAAACCTTTTATCATCATCATCATTGGGATATATCTTTCTCTATCCTCGTGTTGTTTTGGGATATATCATTCCCCCATTGACAACAATCCATCCATCATCAACCCATTTTGGCTTGTTGCTTGATTGGGGCCACATCAAATTTGTCCTTATATCCATTTGTGCTTCATCCATATCCTATTGCTTATCATTCCATCCCTATGCATCATCTTCCTCATCTCCCCTTGCCTCACATCATCCATTTCAAAAGCACACCCGTGTTCTCTTGAACCTGCATGTCCTCTCGAGGGGTCATCCTCAATCCCTAATCTTCATATTCACATCCTCAATCACCTTCATCTTCACCCCCATCATCTTTTTTCCTAGTCACTCTATTGATGACTGGAGCATCTTTCCTAATCTAACCATCTTCTTCCAGGTTCTACATTTTAATATTATTTGAAATGATGCTACTTCCTAACACAATCTCAAAGAGGGACAAAATTTAGACATACAAATTTGGACACTTCCATTTGTCCAAATTCATCTCTTGATCCTCTCATTTGTATTAATTATGTAATATCACTATTATTTAATTAATATCCTTAAATTCCTCTAAATCCCTAAGGTATCTAGTTAAATAATTAAATACCTTACCCCTCTTTAATCCCCCTTTAATTTCATTTTCACCAAATGAATTAAATAAATATAAAATTTATTTGAATCCTCACATGTCACATCCTCCATCATTTTCATCTAATCCTAATCAACCTCCTAATCTCATCATTAGGGATGTGCACATGTTGAATCCTTGATTAGGATATGTCACATCCTCCAGCTGTTGCAAGTTGTCTTTTAACCTTCATTATCCACTAATCATGTTCTAATCACTAATCAATTAAGCCTAATTAGTACCTTGGTTAACTGTCCCCATCCCCCAAGGAATTTTTAATTCATTTTTATTCCTCCAAGGAATCTTCTCTTCCCCATGCAAGTCTTCTAGAATCTTTGACTTGTCACATCAAGTCACATGCGGGTAAGTACTTACCTTTTTAAGAACTTTGTTTTATCCAAGGTACTTTCCACCTCTCTTTTTGGAACCTTGTCTTATCCATAAGATTTCCCAATCATTGTGAATTTTAAATTCACTTTTTATTCCTCCAAGGAATCGTCTCTTCCCCATGTGATCATTGAGAGGTCACATCAAGGTACTTGCAAGTACCTCCATCATATGTTCTTCTTCCACCTCACTTACACTTCATCACATCCTTGGCCACTTCATCCACCACATGGCAAGATCTGAGGGCTTCTGAGTCCTCAACTCACTATAGCCCTACATCTTGGCCATGGTGGCTAAATCTCAACCATTGAATTCTCTAGATAATTCAAATTCATCTATAAATACCCCCTCTTTTCTCTCATTTAGGAACCTTATGCATTTGATACCAAACTCTTGCCATTTTTCCATTTGAAGCCATACTTAGCCAATTTACATATTTTGCCTTCATCATAGCACTTGAATCCACAATTATCACAATTTCAAGCTCATCTTTCATCCCATCTTGCATCTTCATCTCATTTTCCATCCAAGGATCATAGACAACATCAAAGATCAAAGGGCCAACAAAGGAGCAACTTGACAAGGTATAATCATTTCATTCCATATTATTTGTTCAAGTTCAACATTTTGCCTAATCTTAAGGTGTTAGGTGTTCTTTGTTGTTGCTTACATTCTTCTTGTTGCTGCATGTTTAGGAACAAGGATTTTCAGTTGGTCACAATTATTCTTTTACTTTAAGGAATTTTATGCTTGATCGTACCTCAATGAACACTTCCTATGGAAAGATTTGAAAGTCTACACTGTGCTTGAATTTAGCCTTTGTTGTTCATTATCTTTCTAGCAATGAGGGGTTGTGGCGTTCTGTGTCCTTTATATCAATCATAGGAATAATTTGAGTTTGAAATGTTGTAAAAGCTTTGGCATATTTCCTTGCATGTTTTATATTTACATTTCTCTTTCTCCCTTATCTCAGAACCCCAAAAGAAGAGCCAACTTTCTATAAAAAACAAGGAGGTATTCAGTGAGACATAACTTGTCCCCCACTTGTTGAATTTCCCATAAGAATGTCAGAGAGGTGCAATCTTTGATGATCAACATTAGCATTAATTCCCAAAATTGAAATAACACAAGCCAACATGTGAATACAAATTTGAAATCATTAAAAAACTAAAAAATATATATTTGAAATTTAGGTCCTAGGCATAAGTGAGGACCCATTTTCCCTTGGGTGAATGGGTATTAGGTTACTTACCTAGGAAACACATTCTCCAATGTTAAATGTTATGTGATGAAATTGATGAATGTTGGGTTTTACCCTTCAGAAATTGTAATTAATTAGGCTTGGATTTGAATTAAAGGGGCGAATTACTTTAAGGCATAATTAACCTCAATTAATTAATAAATCCTTGGATGAGTGTGAAAGTGTAAAGTTACACCTTAGAAGATCATAAATAAGGAAAAATTAAGTCCATTTTAATTAATAGGACCCTAAAATTAATGTGAATATGTAAAATACATATTTGAACACTAAATTAAGGCATGATGTAGTCCCTTTATTTATTATTATTTTTGAAATTAAGTGTGAAAAAGGTATACTCTTTCTTATACTACATTTAGCCCCCACTTTAGTGAGAGTATGGCTCCATGTTAGACTCATAGTAAAGTAGACATTCAAGACACATATGTATGCATCAATGAAAAAGATACCCGTTCACACAATATCAATGATTATGAGAAGAAGGGAGGTAGATTAGGCTTTGACTGTCCTATTGTGATGTGGAACACAACTGTTTATCCAGGAAAGGGGTGGATCAAGCTTCAACTATCCCAACATGACGTGGAACATGATCATTTATACTTCTCATTTATAAGAAGAGCTCGATGTTCACTATGCAAATTAAACATACCCGAACATGCGCTAATCGAACCTGAGGAAATCCACTAAGTGAGCCCCCAAGAAAGTGGAAAATGAGAGAATCTTATTAGGAAGCCATACCATATAAAATCTATCCTCCTAACAACTTTAATAAGGAACCACACACATTTTATTTTTGTTATGAACATGGGAAATGCTCCACTAGCAAGGAAGGTGCGTTATGCTTGGTGGTCTTGAAATTTGGGTTCGAGCTTCACAAGGTTAACAAGTTGTGTTATGCTAAACACTTATGAACAATAATGCTAGTATTGGTTTGTTCAAAGGAAACAAGTGCTTATTTCATGTAAGGTCTTCTTCTTAGGGATCATCTTGCCTAATTTCTCCAAGAGAGGTGAAGTATAAAATAAGAGAATCACAACATAGTGAATGCAGTGCATCACATCACCACTAAGAGAAAAGTCATATCCTAAGAAATATGATGCTCTCAGAGGATTTCAAACCCAATGAAACCACCAGAAAAGGACACATCACAAGAATAAAGAAAATCATAGAGTGAAACATCAGTTTCGATGTCTGCTCCCAATTTAAAGCAGTTACTAACACAATGAAAGGGGAAGGAGTTTCCCACAAAAACTATTAAGGGATCTATACATTCGAGGTCACTATATCTTTGGTAAAATATTGTTATAGATCTTAGAAATATCATCATTCCCTAAACACTCATAGAACAAGAAGAATGACATACAAAGAGTGAAAAAAAAGAAAAAGGTTTTGGGTCAACAAGGAAGAGACCTAAATGTCTCAATTCCTCATGTCATCCCCAAAAGGAAAACACAAGAAAATAAAAAAGAAAAAATGTTTATGACATAGAGCAGAATGTAGATACATATGGAGGAATGCACATGAAGAGAGAGATAAATAAAAAAAAATAGTACAAGGGATCACATTATGCACATGTAGTCACACAAAGAATATGCAAAAGAAATGAAAAAAAATACTAGTAAGGCACATGTGATTCAACATATAGAAGGTCGTCTACATCCCAATCTTGTTTAGTGTACATGGAAGGAGGATAACTAGGCAAAGGGAGAACATCAAGTCTTGAACTAGGAAATGCACCAAGTTCAACACTTATTAGTAGAAACATCATTTAATATTGAATTATAGAAGAGGAAAACATTAGATTTAGTTCAGTATGCTCTTCCTAATTAATCTTTGTAATTTCAATGTCATCATCTAGATTAATAACTATGAGAGGTCTAATGACAATATCCTTAGAAGTTAGTTTTTATTTATGCTATGGTGAGGGTGAAAATACATCATTCCTTGCAAGAGATAAGTTTGGATTTTGATTCTCTATGTTGTTCTTTTGTTATTTTTCTTGTTATGAACAAGAAATAGCATGACATATATGCCTACGCTCTCTAGCATTTCTATTTCTTTTCATTCAGTTTTCAATTTGTGTTTTTGTAGGAATGGGTTTATCAACCATAGGTTTCTTTTCTTCGCTAAAGTGAGGAATGAAAGGAACCATAGGAGGTTGTTCAACAACTTTCTCTTTAGCTTTGTAAACTTTTTTGACTTTAGGAGGCACTACTGGTTTTGTTTGGTTATCTCATGGTCTCTTATATGAAATGGTTGAAGGATTTGTCATAGGCTAGTCTTGGATAGTTTGAAGGGCTTTAGGTTCAATCATGGTCTCATTTAGGATAGGTGCCTCAATCATTGGTTAAGGCATATTGCTAAGGGATAATTTTGCTATACACTTTGCCTTAAATTTTTGATAGGATTTGAGAAAGAAGTCTTTAGGGGTCTAATAGGTTTGATAGGCTCGGGCCAAAATAAATCCAATGAGAAGTTCCCATGGGAAGATATAGGATTAAAGCCACTATGATGCATTCTAAATATCGCATTGCTATATGGAAACTTTAAGCATTTATGTACAACCAACAGGATGACATTCATGGAATGAAGTCATGGATAGCCTAACTTCACATGAAATTTTTCTGATGATGGGATGATGGTGAATAATAAATTTAATTTTTGTATTCCAACCTTTAGAGGGAGATTTATCAATCCAATCATCAGGCATACAAAACCATTATGCATTTTGATCCATGCTATCAGTTTTTCATACGTATCTTGATATAGATCATGCACAAATAGGAATTATTTAGTGATCATGTTCCCTACACATATATGATCAATTAATATCCCATTGGTTGGCTTGTCATTGATTCTTCCAACAATGTAAAGAGGAACATCATGTGCATGTGTAATTATATCTTGTTGTGAGAAAGTAATATAAAGCATCTTCTTAGTTAGGCCCTTCTTTTAGCATCAATAAAGTTGATCGAGGTATGTATATTATAATTCTCTTGATATTTAAAGTTTTTCTTAAGGATTCAAGTGTGGCTACAAAAAAATTGTATTCCTTCTTCATTCTTAAACAACTTTCCAATGTTAGCTAGCATAGGAACCACATCAGGACTCACAATATTTTATAATTATTCAATTTCTTCATCCAACCTTCTTATGTTTTCTTATGGGATATGATCAACATCATTCACATTGTTTGTAGGAAGTGAAGTCATTGGAAATGAGATATGATGGCTATGATCCATATAGGGTTCATTATCAACACTATTAGTAAACGAGTTGGAGGACCTAAGATCCATGGCGAATGGTGTATCATGGGATGCCATGAGTCTCAAACTACATCTCACAATAGTATTGATAATAGGGCACCAAGTTCTAAAGCTAATACAATATTTCACAAACTTAGTGTACAAACCCAAAACGAAAGAGGGTGAATGCAATTCAATGACCTATAATGTAAAAGGAATTTTCATATTCTAAACAAGGTAATTTTCTAATTACACATTGCAAAATCTGAAAATAATATCTAGTAAATGCAATTTTGAAATCACACAATGCACTAATGTTATCAAATTAAGATAATTATGATCAATTCTACTTAACAAAAAAATTGTAAACCGAAAACAAGAAAATGAAATGCAGAAACAAATGTTTTAGTGCAAAAAAATAGGAAATGACCCTAATCATGGACTCATTTTCCCTAGGGAGAATGGCTCCTAGGTTAGGGTTTTTAAAAAAAAAATTATAGATTTTTGAGAAGATTTCCATGAATTCCAGATTTTGATAAAAAACAATAAGTTACAATTTAATATTTCTTTGAATTTAATGTTGAATGCAAGTGCAAAATGTGATAAAATGATAAACTAGGAGACCTAATTTGATATACAATTTTGAATTCAATTTTTAAATGCAAGTGAATGATGATGCAATGCTATGTAAATGATATGCAAAATGATTGATTTTTTTTGTAATTTTTCATATTTAAAGAATGCAAAGATGCAATCCTAAAACCCTTTAATGAAATGCAAACTAAAATGAAAACTAGAAACCCTAAATGAGTTTCAATTCAATTCAATAAAATATAAATGAATGCACAATCTAAATCTACGATGCAAATGGACTCTAAAATTCAAAAATTGCAATGCTCATAGTCAGTTTCACCATAATGAAAAGGTGGAAAAAAAGGGGAGTTATATAAAAGGGGGTTCACCAAAATGATAGTACATAACCCTATTCTCCACTATTTCATTCAAGAAATGTGATCCAAACAATGAAGTGACTGTCAACCAAAAGGTGAGTCAAATCAAGGTGTGAATCTACAAATTTCCCTTTTATGCAAGGGTAGGGGCATGATTCAAACAACACTTTGGGGAGAAAGATTAAAAATAGAAAATAAAAGCCAAAATAAAAGTTATAAAGTGCATCTAGAAGATTAAGCTCAATTCTGATAGAACCAATAGTCAAATTGTAGATCTAAGAATGGGAAAGTGATGTGTACCAATCACAAAAAGTGCATTTTTAAAGCTAAGGACTCATTTAACCTATGATGAATGGGTCCTAACTAGGGATCCTAAAAATTAGTTCCTTGGTTTTGTTTTGTTGTATTTGCGCTCCAAGATTCCCGAATCTCATAGTCGAAAATTCAAAAATAAATATTGTATGTCAATTTCTCTGAAATTACAAAAAAGTGACAACTTTGACAACTTCGAAAGCTTTGAAATATTTTCTCTTCAATAGATCTTCCACCTAAAATTTGAAAAGACACATCAAGAGAGAAAAATATTGTCTTATTAGGTGAATGGGGGTTTGCCTTGGCAAAACCCTGTTTTGGTAATTAAACTTTGTAATGAATTGAAATAGAATGAAAGAATGATGAATGAACAAATGCAATGTCATAATCCACCAAAATCTTGTTTGAACCTTGGAATATAGATCTATAACTTGCATGATATGGCTTCAATGGAGGTGGATATTGATCATGAAACTTGTTTTGAAGCAATTCCTTTGATATTCTTGAATGGATCTTGAACACTACATTAACATATTAGCTCAAATAACATGCATGATGCAAGAAAGCTTTAACATGAAAATGGAATCTTGATTTCTACAGTATTCTTCTTCAAATCTACCCTTCAATACCTTGAAAATTCTCTTGAAATGCTCTTGATAATGCTCTTTTGAATGCTCTAGGTGCTCATGAAAACTTCTAGGATTGCTTTGATGAAACTTAGTGAGATGGCCTCTTATTTATACATATGTTAACATCAGTTCCCAAAATTAAAATAACACAAAATGGCATCTGAATACACATTTGAAATCATTTAAAACTACCAAAAACATATTTGAAATTCAGGTCGTAGGCCTAAGTGAGGACCCATTTTCCCTTGGGAAAATGGCTCTGAGGTCACTTAACTAGGACACACATTCTCCAATGTTAAGTGTTATGTTATGGCATTGATGAATTTAAGGTTTTACCCTTTGTAAATTGCAATTAATTAGGCTTGGAATTGAATTAAAGGGGCCAATTGATGCATAGTTAACCTCAATTAATTAGTAAATCCCTAGATGAGTGTAAAAGTATAAAGGTACACCTTACAACACCATAAATAAGTGATAATAAAGTACATTTTAATTAATAGGGCCCTAAACATAATGTAGATATGTAAAATACATATTACAACACTAAATTAAGGCATAATTTACTCCTTTTATTTATTATTATTTCCCAAAATAAGTGTCAAAAAGGTATACTATTTCCTACACTATAAATTCATACTCAAGAAGGGAAAACATAGAATACAAAAAAATAGGGTAGACATAAGTACATATCAAATATGAACTAACTTGGATCGATGAGAAATGGGACAAAGCAAGTCTACAACACTCATAATTAATTTTCCTCAATCAATCACTTTTTTAAATATTCCAATATCTATGACCTTGCCATATTAAATCATCCAATAGAATATTTTTGTAACAAATAAAGTACTCCTCCATTATTTTATTTCTTAAGTTGTACTCTCACTTACAACCATGTTTTCTTTGAGAATCAAAATGAACTTTTCCATATTCATCAATCAAAGGAAATATATTTGTGGATTATAAATGGTTTCCTAACACATTTTAATCAAAATAACATGAAAAATAGCACATCCTTCTTTTTCTTAAGAGCTCCAAGTCATAAACCACTTTTCCAATGCCTCTAAAAAATTCTAATGTATGTAAAAATATGGTTTAATAATTTCAAATGAAATTCCCTTAAATTAAGATTTCCTCTATGGATACAATCTCATAAATTCCATGTGTCTAATATTAAATTTTCTCTCAATCATATAACAATCTACATGCATGTTTCTATAATTTTTATCCTATTAGAGATTATTCTTAAGTGAACTCTAAACGTGTTGATTCTATTAAATCACATTACTTGAGCTCTTGATAATCTTCTATCCACTATAAAATAAAAAATGAAGCCTTGGGCTTTATACTCAAAAATGTGTAACATGATTTTTTAATATTGATTTCCTAGATGGATCCATTTGATCCATGTCTTATCTTTAATAGTGATATAATTTTTCAAATAAATTTCCACCCAATTATTTGTAATTATAGTCTAGCCATTTTTTTGTGGTAGGTAGTGCTAGTGGTGATATTATTTCCCACTAAAAGGAAGTGATCTTACAAAAAAAATAATAAAACTATTTTCACTATCACTAACAATGGTATTGGGTAGTCCATAGACTTTTATTACTTTTTTGAAGAAAAAATTAACCAATTGTACTACCTTGAAGTATAAATTAGTCATAAAGAAATTTCCACAATTTTTATTCTTTTTATATCATGTATACAATCCTTACCTTGGAATTTAGGAACTAGCATCATGAAACCCATTAAAACACATTATTAGCTCTACTTTCAGATGGGTAAGGACTTCAAAAGACCTAGAAGGAATGCATTTTTTTATTACATTCTTTGATATGTCTAAGGACATCATCCTTCAAACCCTTGAATATGATGTAGGAGCATCCCTTGTTGTAATGCCATCATGTATCAACCAAAAATATTTCTCTTCTTGCATTTCAGAATGTAGCTGTTTCAAAAATTCATTCCACATTTTACCACATTACCATTTTTTAGCTTATGGAGTAGGATATAGCATCTACATGAGGTCATCTCCATCATATCCATAATTCAAGATATTTTCATTCATTTGAAGAAAGTTATCACTCTAAAAATTTCACTATCATTCTTAGTCAGAGCATTTGGGGCCGACCTAGTCCAAAACTCAATGTGTGGACCTATTTTGAAGTGTGGAGATTAATGGAGCATCATACAGTCATTTTAGGTCCAAGGGGATCTTTCTTGGAGATTTACAATATGTTTCATTTTACAAACAATTTCCTTTCATATTTTAAGGCTCATGTACATGCTTGATCATTCATCAGGTTTGTAAAACCTTGAAGTTGATGCAAAATATTATTAGAGCTGGAGAATAATATTTAAGATCATTTATAATTTGTAGGAAAGTAGTTAGTTATTAGATTAAGGATTAGAATTTAAATATTTTGGATATTTAGACCTGACTATCGAATAAGGCCTCAGTGCCAATCATAATGTTGTAATGCTCCTATGGTAGGCCTGTGAAACCTGGATGTTCCACATATGAGGTATATGATGCATGTAATATTTCCAATCATTGGTTCAATGAGGATATATATTTACTAAGTATTTCTTGTGTTACTTTTCCCTATTTTTACTCAAGCTACATGGTTGGATATTTATTTTTGGGCACTCCACCCATGACTACACCAAGTGGTATTAGAGCAAGTTTACAAGTCCTAAAGGAACTCCTTGTGGTGAATGGATCTCTAACCTAAGGTAGACTACATGTGTTTTCAATCAACTGCCAAGTGTGAGGAAATTGAAACCCTTGTAGCCATATCATCAAGTTGAGGCAATTACACCCGATCTAAGGAGACCACATGTTGTGGCGAATGTCACTAGAAGAATGGATGAATTATTATTGATAATGTGATAAATGTGAGTTTGATTGGAAGTAGTAGAAACATATAGAAGGTGATGTTTAAACCCTAGAAATGAGGATGAAAGAGATGGATTAGATCATGCTATGAGGGTATGTGTAGGATCATGATGGGCCAAAAAGTGGCAATATGATGGGTATGTGGCTGACGACTTTTTTCTTACCCAAAATTTATGAAACGAAAAGGGTTTTTAAAGGATATTCTCAGTTTTCCACCAATATAAATTATTCTTTACTTTGAATTTAATAAGTAATTATTCTTCATTTTCTATTCAATTTTTGACTAAAGTCCTGATTGATAGACAGATTGAAAAACATCTATAGATTTCAAATGGTATCACATTTTTTGAATCCAAAATATGTGTCACATTCTACGCTTTTCATACTATAAGATTAACAAAATAAAAATTGAATTTCATGAAGTTTTGACTCAGTTAAGGTGGTCAGACATAATATTCTTTTATATTTTAAAAAAATTAATAAAAAATTCATAATTAATTATTTACTTGGAAAAAAATTAAAAAAAAATATGCATCACATTGTTACATGAGTCCTCTACTTATATCGAAAATCTTATAAAAAAAATACTATCATTTTATTGTGGTTAGGTTGGTTAGACAGACACCTACTTCTTATTTTCCCTGAAATTTAAGTACTACTACATTGAAATTTCAAATTTTCACCAAATAGACTTTTTAAAAAAGTAAATAAACCTAGTATTTTAGAATCTAAATTCAATTTTCTATAGATTCTATTCTTACATATTTTAAAAATAATATAGATAACTTATTCAAATTTTTATGTCAAGTTGCCATACTCTGATTTTTCTAATTTTTTTGCCACTTGAGGGCCTATTTTTTCCATGATGATCCTGCACATACCCATGAATCAAAATGAAGAATCCCTAGATGATGATGAAGAAGAATAGATTACGTAAAAATATTGAAAGCTATTTCCAATATTGGTAAGTGACCTAGAATGGAAATTCAAAATTATGTGAGAAATTTAAACCATAGGGGATTAATTGATTGGATAAAAAATATGGAGGAATAATTTAGGTAAGAATAAATTGAAGGCTCGTAAAGAGCAAGATTAGTGAGAAATAATTTAAAAGGACATGTTTCTTTATGGTGGAAGGAAGTTCAATTGGATAGAAATAGAAGAGGAAAAGAGAAAATCATAAAGTGGGATAGGATGGTGACAAAGTTGAAGAATCAATTTTTACCTACTAATTATGAGTTGGAACTATTGAAAAGATTCATGAACCTAAGGAAAAAGGAGAAATACGCAAAGGAATATAATGAATAATTCTACAAGATGATCATTAGGGTTGGACATAGTGAAGAAAGAAAAGAGAATGTTTTGAGGTACATCAATATATTGAGAACAAATATTCAAGAAGAATTGAGTGTGGTAAAAATGATATCCACTTAAAGAAGCATACCATTTTGCACTAAAGGTAGAGGGAAAGCTAAACAAGAAGTTTGAACAAAGAAAAGGAAGTGTAAGAGGAAGATTTTAGAGGAGCGGATCACAATATATAGAAGAATACCCTATACAGAGAAAAAAATGATGAAAAGCCTTTCCATAGTGAAAAAGGATTGTAATTCATACCACAAAGGAAGAGAAGACGAAAATTTCTATCACAGTGATAGATGAGGTTATAATTCCTACTATAATGAAGGATATAAAAGAGATTGAGGAATATCTAAGAAGAGACCATTTAGAGGAACCTTATTCAAGTGTGGAGGTGAAGGAAATAGAGCATTTGAATGTCATTAAGAAAGTACTGGTAAGAGAACTAAGCATACATGAAGAGAAAACTATGTGGATGAAGAACCTATTGGATCCCCTAATTTAATTGGGAAACATGAGAAAGGTGAATTTGTGGTGATTCCAAGAGCTTTGATACGTGAAGAAGTGATTGAGGAACCACCATAAAGAAAGAGATTTTTGAGGAAGAGATGTAAGTCTAGAGGAAAGGTATGTAAGATTATCATTGATAGTGGTAGCTCTGATAATCTATTTTTAGAAGAGATGGTATCCAAGTTGAATTTGAAGAGATTGAAACATCCAAAACCCTATACGATTGCATGGATTCGTGATGGGCATACGATATTGGTGAACGAGAAATATTTTGTGAGGTTTCAAATAGGATCATATTGGGATGAAGTACTGTGTGATGCTTTTCCTATGGATGCATGTCATTTATTGTTAGGAAGACTATGTAAATATGATAGGAAATAAATTCACAATAGAAGAAGGAATACCTATACAGTGACATCAAATGGAAAGATAATTAAATTGATACCTTTGGAAGAAGAGAACAAAAGTGAAGCTTGTGGCACTACTAGATTATGCTTGGTAGATGGAAGGATGTTTTTGGAAGGAATGAGACATGAGAACATTTGTTTTGCACTAATTTAAAAGAAGGGTGAAAGTCTAGAGACAACAAATAATGTTGATCCACCATATATAAAATTAATAGAAATATTGAAAGAGTATGAATACATCACATCAAAGAATGTACCAACTAGTCTACCACTAGCCTGAATCATCCTTTAGCATATAGATCTAATATTGAGAGAAAGTTTTCCTTTCAAAGAAGAACATATGATGACACCTACAAAGAATTTAGAATTGAATTGGAAGATACAAGATTTTTTGATTAAAGGATTGATTAGAGAGACCTTAATCCCATGTGTGGTACTTGTTTTACTTATACCAAAGAAATATGGAGAATTTCTAGAAAGTGTACAAATTCCAGAGTAATTAATAGTATCATTGCCAAGTATATATTTCTATTGCTAATGATGGACGCTATTATGGACTATTTGAGGTTAAAAAAGTATTTCACAATGATTGACCTAAAGAGTGGATATCATCAAATTAGAATAAGAGAAGGAGATGAATAGAAGACTGCATTTAAAACTAATGAAGGATTATATGAGTGGCTAGTAATGCCTTTTGGATTAACTAATGCACATAGAACTTTCATTAGGTTGATGAATGATGTACTGAAGAAATTATTGGATTAGTTTGTCATTATTTATCTAGGTGATATGCTAATTTTTAGTTAGACTAGAGAATATTTTTTTTGGAACGTTAGACAAGTGTTCCACATATTGAGAGAGGAGAAGTTGTTGATGAATGCTAAGAAGTGTATGCTTATGAAAAAAGAGTTTTTATATCTAGGTTTCTACATTTTTGTTGATGGATTGAAGATGGACCTTGAGAATATTAAAGAAATTTTGAGTGGCCTATACCAATGAACATTGGAGAGGTAAGATCATTTCATGGATTGCCTAGTTTCTACCAAAATTGTTGGATAAGACAACTGAGAGGGGGATTGAATCAATTGTCATAGATTATAACCTTAAATTCAATTACCAGAACTAACACATAAACTAATTAAGTGATTAATCATAAAATGCAAATGCAAAATCACAATAATGCCATATTTACATGGAAAAACCAATGAGGGAAAAACCACAGTGAGGATTAACTCACACTACAAAGAATATCAAAACTAATTACAAAAGGGCTCACTACCTGAAATAAGGACTCACTGTCCATAGGGCTATAACTCAAAGGGCTCACTACTAAAGAGATAAAAAGAAGAAAAAGAAGACTTGTTACAAAGAGACAACAATCCCAATGGAATGAAGATTCCACCACAATCACTGATCAACTTACATGAATGATAGAGTTTTCTTTCTACTCACTGCAACTGAAAACTCGACGTTAAACTTCACACTCAACTACCACACACTTAACTCACACACTTTAAGAATATCATCAAAGTGACATCTAATGTTTCCCTTATCTTCTTTCTTTTCTTATGTACAATTTTCATCGCTAGCACATTCTATATTTATACTATCTCCAACCTTGAAAAGATACAAAGTCGACCATACAACTTCAAATTCAAATTAGGTCGACACGAAACATCCTAGGGTTTAATTATCTATGAGGGTGATCCAAACACATACTTCATGGGGACCCATAAAAGATCAAGCATGCTCCATCAACATCAAAAATAGTGCTTGAAACATGGTTGGCCAAACTAGTGTAAAACACGTAGATCAAATAAGCTCGATACTTTGAAATATCGAAACCATCTTCAATAGAAGTAGGGAAACAAAAATCTAGAACCACATGCCATAATAATTCATCAAAGAGAAATCTGGACCATCAACAATTCTCCTACAACTCAATCAAAACATAGAAAAACATAGTTCACAAGCACCAAAACAACATCCTCAATAGTTGAATACCTACAACCTTCTTTTAATACAATTTTCTCAATATCCTCAAAATATACAATCAGCAACTAGTGGATAACCATCTGACTGATTGACATCAATGACAATACTTCATTCCTCTTAACATCTTGTGAAAATATCCCCCTTTGTCATTGATGGAAACACATGATGTGAAAAACCATAAAAGTCATCATACCGGTTTTGAAAATACTTCTCAATATTTTTCCTTTTGCTTCTCCCCTTTAGAAAATGATTTCCTAATTACTTGCTTTCTCTTATTAACTTTCTTTTCCTTTTCACATGCTCTCTCTCCCCCTTTGACATCAATGGAAAAGGAAAAAGATATGTCCATTAAAACTTCCTTTGACATGAAAACATAATACCCATAATGACAAAACTTAAAAATCTGCCTGCTCCCACTGAGGGGTAGCCACAAAAAAAATATTAGTCCAAAAAGTTAGAACCATGAATCCAATAGACTGATGCCTCTCCAAATGTATCTTTTTTTGTAAAAGGAGGGGCAATAACCCCTAGCTTATCTCAGAGATACTCAAAAGTATCTTTAGCAAGAGTCTTTTTAAATATATCCACAATTTTATCCTTTGTCAAAACATACTCAAGCTTGACTTCATTCTCCATGAACTTCTCTCTTAAGAAATGATACATGATAGATATATGCTTCATTCTTGAGTGCATCACAAGGTTCTTTGAAATGTTATTTGCACTTGTATTATCACAAAAGATAGAAATAGGATCATCATGTAGTACTATGATATCTTTATATGAATAGGTGAAAATATGTGTTAGAAAATGAGCAACAAACAAAAGAGTGCAAGAAAAAAAAGATCAACACCCTACATCTCAAGATTGGACAAATGATTAGCATAAAAAAAAAATGGAACATTTCACCTTGTTGAGTTTTCTTTTGGTTGGTCCTTGATTGTTGACGTGATATATGCTCCTCTTGATGGCAAAAGATGTATGATTAAGATGCAATATGGATGGAAAATAGATGAGAATGTTATGTTGTATGCAAGGAAATGGGAATTCTAGCTAAGTATGGCTCAAGTGTAAATTTTTCAAGAGTTTGATTAGCGCAATGATCTCCTTCCTAAATGAGAGAAAAGAGAGGTTATTTATAGAGAATTTTGAATTCTCTAGAGAAATGGACTATTGAGATTAAACCAACAAGGCCAAGATGTAGGGCTATGGTGAGTTGAGGACTCACAAGCCCTCACATATTGACATGTGGCATGTGAAGTGGCCTGAAAAATATGATGTGTAAATGAGGTGGAAGGAGGGTACATGAGGTGGAAGAAGGACAAGTACTTTGCAAGTACCTTGGGGGATGAGAAGATTTCTTCAAAAAGGAACCTTTTGTCTCCAAGTGGGAATGAAAGTGACTTTTGAGGAATTTTATAATTCCTCAAAAATCTCCATGGGAAAAGGGAAAGTAGTTGGAGAAATAAATGTGAATTAAAAATTCACATGCTTGCAATAATCTCATGGACAAGACAAGGTTCCAAAAAGGGAAGCCTTTGTCCACATGTGACCTGATGTGACAAGTCAAAATATTCTAGAAGATGCATGGGAAGAGGAGATTCTAGGAGGAATAAATGTGCATTTAAAATTCACATGGGAAAGAGAGTCAATGCCAAGAAACGAAAATGAAAAGGTTGACCAAAAAGGCATGCTAAATGTGGGTAATGACCTTGATTAAGGTTGTGCAAACACATGATTAGGATAATTAATGAAGGATTAGAGGCAAGTGGAAAATTTTGGAGGATGTTATATTAATCTTGATTAAGTGGTACACATCTTTAATCATGGATAAATTAAATTAATCTAGACGAGAAGAGGGTTATGGAGAATATGACAAGGAGAGAGAAAATGAGGAATTAAAAATTAATTTAAATTCCAAGAGGTCACATGACTAAATTAAATAAAGTGGTATATTTATTTAATTTAGAGAGGAAAGAAGGTAAAAGTATTTAATTATTAAATTAAATACTTTAGGAACCTTATGTAGGAAATAAAATATTAATTAAATGAATGATTTAATTAATGCTGAAAAAGAGGATGAAATGGATGAATAAGGAGACAACTTTGACCATATGGAAGTGGTAAAATTTGGATGCCTACACATTCAATGTTTGTTTCATCCATAGAACTTTAGCAGTAGACATTGAAGAGACTAAATCTTGCTTCTTACTCAACCATGCCACTAATCTACATCCAAGAAAGAATGCACCACTACTTGTACTCTTTATGCCATCTATACTTCCGGCCCAATTTACATCTGTATAAGCACTAAGTATAAAATCAGTATCTTTATGATACCATAATCCATAATCCAAAGTTCCTTTCAAATATCTAAATATTCTCTTAACTATAGTAACATGTGTTTCCTTCGGATCTTCTTGAAATATAGCTACAAGACAAACTACATGCATAATATCTAGTCTAGTAGTAGTCAAATATAGTAGTCCACCAATCATAGATCTATACTTGCTTTGATCAGTCTTAGGTGAATCACCATCTTTAATCAACTTGCAACTAGTCACCATAGGAGTACTTACCAGTTTGGAACCATCCATCCCAAATTTTCTCAACATTTCTCTCACTTACTTAGATTGTGGAATGAAAATTCCTTTCTCTTTTTGATTAATTTGTAGCCCAAGAAAGAAATTCATTTCACCAAACATAGGTATTTCAAATTCTTTATGCATCTCTTCTGCAAACATCTTGCACATCTTTTCATTTCCTCCAAAGATAATGTCATCAACATATACAACTACAATCAAGATTTTGTCATTTTTAGTCTTGAAATACAAATTACTGCATGTTGTACCTTTGTTAAATACTTGCCAACTCAAATACTTATCTAGCCTTGCATACTAGGCTCTATGATCTTTCTTCAGTCCATATAAACCTTTCTTCAATCCACACACCATATCCGGTTGATATGTTAACTGAAATACTTCTGGTTGTTCCATGTAGATCTCTTCATCTAGTTCACCATTCAAAAATGTTGACTTGACATCCATCTGATATACTTTGAAATATTTATAAGCAACTAATGCAAAGAACATCCTTATAGGTTCCATTCTTGCTACCGGGGAAAAAGTTTCTTGAAAATCTATACCTTCCACTTGTGAGTAGCCTTTACACACAAGCCTTTCTTTGTTTCTGACAACTTTCTAGTTCTCATTTAGCTTGTTTATGAATACCTATTTTGATCCAATGATATTTAAATTGTCTGTCGGTCTTGGGATTAATGCCCAAGGTTGATTCTTTTCAATCTACAAAAGTTCTTTAATTACTTCCTTCTGATGTTCATCCTCACAGGCTTAACTTACTAACTTCAGCTCAATTTCAAAGAATAAGCTCAAATTTACTTTAGCAGTAGCTTTGCTTCTATTCAACACACCTTTTGACTTGTCTCCAATAATCTAACTTTCTGAAGGATTCCCCTATACATATTTTGGTGTCCTAGGGGACATCATCAGAGCATCTTCTTCTCTTTCATTCTGTTCATTGTACTCTTTCTGCTCATCTCTATCCTATTCTTCCAAAATTTCTTCTATTCTCACACATTCATGTCCAACAGACACATATCCATCAATATCAATAGAATTATTCATTGTTTCATCAACCTTCACATTCGAGCTTTCTACAATATTCCTCAATATTTTGTTGAAACATATATATGCCTTACTTTTAGTAGACTATGAAAGAACTATTCCTTCATCACTTCTTGTATCAAACTTTCCCATTGTTTCCTCATCTCTTCTAATATAGCATTTGCTTATGAATACCTTGAAATATTTAACTGTAGGAATTCTTTCACGCCATATCTCATAGGGAGTCTTTGTACTATTTTCTCTTGCCTGAAATTGATTAAATATATATATACCAGTGTGAATAGCTTCTTTCCAGTAAACTTCTAGTAATACGGCTTCAATGATAATTGACCTAGTAGCTTCTTGAGAGGTTCTATTTTTCATTTCAACAACTCCATTTTTGTAAGGAGTTCTCAGAGTATATAATTGTCTCTTTATTCCATGCACTTCACAAAATATATTGAATTCATGGGAGGTGAATTCACCACCTCTCTCAGATATCAAGCATTTTATCTTCAAATACACTTCATTTTCAACCATAGCCTTGAATTCCTTGAATCTAACTAATGCTTCTAATTTTTCTCTTAAAAATATAACCCATGTATATCTAGAATAATCATCAATTAAAATCATTAACTACATTTCAACAAGTAGACTTCGCACTCTCATGGGACCACAAATATTTGTATGAACCAAATCCAACAATCTAATAGTAGATTGTTCTCTTGATATATAATGATTTCTTCTTTGCTTCCTGAACTAGCAATTCCTGAAAATAGCATTTATAGTCTTTGTAATTCTTGGTAGATCTCTCATAGCCTGAATAGTACTAATCCTTTCCAAGTTATCAAAATTTATGTGACACATTCTCCTATGCCATAAGCAACAATCATTTATTTGAGTCATAAAACATCATCCATCAGCGTCTTTAAGCTTATAAATATTTCCTTTAGATTTCTTTCCTATAGCAAGCAATGTTTCAGATCCTTTCAGAATCTCACACTTCTCATCCTTAAACACACGATCATATCCCTTTCTACACATTTGACCAATGCTTAACAAATTATTCCTTAAACCCTTAACATAGTAGACAATCATTAGTATGATGCTTGCCATCAAAACTTACTGAACCTATCCCACAAATTTTGGCACTAGTATCATCTCCAAACATAACTAGACCTCCATCATATTTTTCAAGATTCACAAACTTACTCTTATCACTAGTCATGTGATGTGAGTAACCACTATCAACTACCCAAAAATTCATTTCCTATTTAGCATGTATGGAAGAGATAACTATACCTTCATTTTTCTGCTTTTCCAAAGCACTTTCATTTGACTTTTTTCTGAATTAGTAGAAGTAGGTTCATATTTAATCGCCAAGAACAAGCATTCATTGCCATCTGGATCTTCATATTTTGAATTTTCATTTGAAATACTAGCATTCTCATTAACATAGTAAGCTCTGTTAATCTTCTTTCCTTTCTTTTATTTCTCATATCTTTGTTTATTCTCTTTAGCTCTTTCAAGACACTATGCAGCATACTGACCAATTTCTCCACATCCAAAGCACTTAAAGGGAAATTTACCTTCATACTTACCTCAGCCTTTTCTCAATCTTCTTACAAAGTTAACCTCAATATCATCAAAGTTATCTTCATCCAAATATTTAGTTTTTGTAGCTTTGAAAGTAGTCTTTGTTTTGCCTCCACTTCTTAGATTCACCTTCCTCATTTCATAAGATGTAAAAAATCCTAACAAAATATCCTTAGTAAAAGTCTTATAATCTATAGTCTACTCAATAGAACTCACCTTTTCACTATAGGCATTAGGAAGAGTTCTAAGAATCTTCTTTACATTTTTGGTTTCGTCTATAGTAGTGCCAAGAGATCACATTCCAACCACTACCTCATCCCATCTCTATACACAGGCTTTAACATTCTCATCTTCGAACATATGTGAAAGATCAAACTATGTTTCCAAATTATATAATTTTTCCTCTTTTACCCTTTCATCAACATCATATGCTCTTTCTAAAGCATCCCAAACTTCCTTAGCTATCTTCAAATTATGAACCTTAATCAACTCAGAATGTACCAAAATATTCTTCAAGATGAACTTTGGCTTGTTATTCACTTCATGTGATTTAATTTGTTCAAGTGTACTTAGACCATTTGTAGGAGGAGAGTAGGGATTCTTATATGCTTTCTCTACATCATATTTGTAATACTCCAGATATTCTTCCATCAATAATTTCTAGTTACCATAATTAGTTCCATCAAACCTCGAATAATCAAAAACCATTTTTTTATCCATCTCAGACCTTCCTCAAGTAGTTAATATCTTCACCAAGGAACCAAGCTCTGATACCAATTGTTGGATAGGACAACTGAGAGGGGGGGTTTAATCAGTTGTCAAAGATTATAACCTTAAATTTTATTATTGGAACTAACACATAAACTAATTAAGTGATTAACCATCAAATGCAAATGCACAAACAAAATAACACTAGATTTACATGGAAAATCCAATGAGGGAAAAACCACAGTGAGGATTAACTCACATGATAGAGAATATCAAAACTGATTACAAAAAGGTTCACTATTTGAGATAAGGCTCACTACCTGAAATAAGGATTCACTATCCATAATCACATTCCACAGGGCTACAACCTGGAGGGCTTACTACCATAGAGATAAAAAGAAGACAAAGAAGACTTGTGATAGAGAGACAAAAATACCAAGGCAACAAAGATTCCACCACAATTACTGTTTAACTTGCATGATTGATAGAGTTCACCTTCTACTCACTGCATTTGACAACTTAGCACTATTAATCTTCACACTGAAATACCACACACTTAACTCACACACTTTAAGAATAGGATCAAAGTCATGTCTACTCTTTCACTTATCCTCCTTCTTTTCTTATGTACATTTTTTATTGCTAGCACATTCTATATTTATACTATCTCCAACCTTGAAAAGATACAAAGTTGGCCATCCAATTTCAAATTTAAATTAGGTTAGTGCCAAACATCGTAGGTTGGAATTATAATGAGGGTGATCCAAACACATGCTTCACATGTACCCATACAAGATCGAACATGCTTCATCAAATTTGAAAATAGTGCTTGACACACAGTCAACCACACTAGTGTAAAACACAACTCCAGAACCACATGCCATTAGAATTCATCAAAGAGAAATATGAACCAATAAAAATTCTCCTAGACATCAATCAAAACATAGAAAAATATCGTTCACAAGCACCAAAACAACATCCTCAATAGCTAAAAACTTGCAACCTTCTTTTAATAATTTTTTCTCAATATCCTCAACATATACAATCAACAACAACTAGTAGATAACTAGCCGACCAATTGAAATCAATGAAAACACTTCATTCCTCTTTCCATTCTTGTAACACAAATTTTATTAGAAGATTTAGTAGCATATTTATACCTATGATAGAGATAGTGAGAGGAGATAGCAAGTATTTTAAGTGGACATCCAAAGCAGGAAGAAGTTTTTAATTGCTAAAGAAAAAGGTGATAGAGAAACTAGTGTTATTGTTACCTATTTTTGATAAAGTATTCTAAGTTTAGTGTGATGCTAGTGGACATGTAATAGGATCAGCATTGAGTCAAGAAGGTAGACCAATATCATATTCTAGTGAGAAGTTGAATGATGCCAGAAGAAGATATTTGGTTTATGATCATGAATTATATGTCATAATTCAATCCTTGAAGAAGTGAAGATATTATTTATTGCCTAAGGAGTCTTTTTTGTACATTGACCATCAAGATTTTTAGTATTTGAATAGTCAAGGGAAGTTGAAATAGAGACATATGAGTTGGGTTGAGTTCTTATAGAACTACACATTTGTGTTGAAGCATAAGAGTGCCAATTCAAATCAATTTTTGTTGATGCATTGAGAAAAAGAAGGAATTTTGACAAAGATGAGGATAGAAGTATTGGGTTTTGAGAAAGAACATGTATGAGGATGATCCATATTTTTTTGAAGCTTTGGAAGCATGCAAATAACCAACAGTAACAAGCCAAAGAAAATGTTTGGATTGTTTCATCCAAGAAGATATGTTGTTAAAAGGAAATTAGTTGTGTGCATTCCAAAGATTTCAATGAGGGAGAATCTGATTAAGGAGAAGCATAGTGGAGAATGAGAAGGACATTTCATAGTGGATAAAGTAGTAGCTTTCATGAGTTAACACTATTTTTGGCTGCAGATATACAAGGATGTCAACAAGTATGTTCAAAGTTATAGAATTTTTCAGGTAGAAAATGGGAGTAGTTAGAATACTAGATTACACAAACCTACGACAGCAACAAAGAGACCTTGGGAAGATATAAGCATGCATTTCATAGTGGGATTTTCTAGAAAAGAGAGAGGATATGATTCTATAATGGTAGTAGTGGAAATATTTTCTAAGATGACACATTTCATTCCTTGCAAGAAGACTAATGTTGTTATGCATGTTGACTTATATTTCAAGGAGATGGTATGATTGCATGGATTACCAAAGAATATAGTTGTAGATAGAGATACTAAATTCATTGCATACTTTTAGAGGACATTATGGAATAATATAAAGATAGACCTGAATTTCAGTTCAACATATCACCCACAAATAGATGGACAAAAAAAGGTCATAAATAAAAGTCTAGGTAATTGATTGACATGTTTGGATAGAGATAAGGTAGGAAATTGGGACATAACTCTATTGCAAGTAGAGTTTTCATACAATAATTTAATAAATTGGAGTACAATGAAGACACCATTTGAGATTGTGATAGGAATACATACTATAGGAATTGTAGAGCTTAGAGACACCAGTGTCGAGAGTAAGAGGAGTGAACAAGCATAATATTTTGTAGGATTCATGGAAATATTGCATATTTAGGTTTGGGAATACTTGGAGGACATGGAAATTAAGTATAAGGAGAAGGAAAATGAGAAGAGGAGACATAAGGAAATTTTTGTTGGAGATGAAGTGATAATATATCTTAGGAAGTAAAGATTTCTAGTAGGGACATATAATAAGATAAAGATGATGAATTTTGGACCATACAATATTCTCAAGAAGTTTGATTCTAAAAATGCATATGAAGTGGAGTTACTAGAGATGCTTGCTATATTTCTTATCTTCAACATTGTAGACATATAAGAATTTCATGAAGTAAAATCAAGTGGAAATAACATAGAGGTTGATTTGAAGGAGAAGTTACCACATCAACCATTGAAGGATATTATTTAGATCTTAGATACTAGAACCAGAAGGAGCACTATGAACAAGAAGTACGAGGAATACTTAGTTAAGTGGAAAGGAAAACCAGTGGATGATTAATCATGGATTTCTTAGGTAGAGGTGGACTACATAGGTTTTCCTCTAGCCCTTAGAAAGTGAGGGACTCTCTTTCCTTCCAACCCTAGGTGTCTGATCAACGAGCATCCCTATTTGTAAATCAATCTTGTATCAACCAAAAATATTTCTTTTCTCGCATTTTAGTTTGTAGCTCTTTCAATAGTTCATTCTTCATTTTACCACATTCCCATTTATCATCTCGTGGAGTAGAATATAATATGTACACAAGGTCATCTACATATTATATAGAATTTAGGATATTTGTATTTATTTGTAAAAAGTTATCACTCTCAAAATTCCACTATCACTCCTAATTAGAGCATTTGGGGTCATCTTGGTCCAAAAATCATTGTGTGGATCTATTTTGAAGCATGCCAAGCTTAATGGAGCATCATATAAGCATTTTAGATCTGAGGGGATCTTTCTTTGAAATATGAAATGTGTTTCATTTCATGAAGGGTTACCTTTCATGTTTATAAGGCCGACCTAACCCTTGAGGCTTATGCAAATCATTATTGGAATTTGAGAATCACATAAATAATATTATTTTAATTCATAGGAAAGTAGTTAGTCATTAGATTTATAATTAGAATTCAAATATTTTTGATATTTAGATATGACTATCAAATAAGGCCTTCGTGCGAGTTGTAATGTTTTAATACCCCTATAGTTGGCCTTTGATCCTTGTTTATTTTGTATATATGCAATAAGATGTATGTAAGATTTATAATCTCTATTTCAATTAAGATCTATGTCTATTGAGTATTGATTGTGTTGTTTTCCATTCTGTTGACTCAAGTTACACATTTAGACTATCCATTTTTGGCCCTCCACCCATGACTGCAATGAAAAATGAACAAGTTTCCCTAATCTATTTTTAGGTCTTGAAGTGTTTCTAGGTTGTATTAGGAAGGGAGTATCAATAACCACCCATAAAATAATTCCTTTCATCAATGATATTTTCACTAAGAATAGTATTCCATTAGAGATAATTATTTAATTACTATAATTATACCTTTCATGCAAAAACTTCAATTCCAACACATCATCCTTAAACACATTCTTGGCATAATTTTCTATGATTTAATTATACCAAGGGTATGTGCAGGATCATCATGGAAAAAACAAGCCCTTAAGTGGCAAAAAATTCACAAAAATAAGAGTTAGGCAACTTGATGTAAAAATATGAATAAGTTATCTATATTATTTCAAAAATATGTAAGAATATAATCTATAGAAAATTGAATGTAGTTTCTAAACTACTAGGTTTGTTTTAAAAAAAACAAAATCTATTTGGTGAAAATTTGAAATTTCAATGCAGTGGTACTTAAATTTCTAGGAAAAAATAAGAAGTAGGTGTCTATCTGACCACCCTAACCACAATAAAATGATAATTATTTTTTATAATATTTTAGATATAAGTAGAGGACTCATGCCCCGATGTGATGCATATTTTTTTGTAATTTTTTTCTGAGTAAACAATTAATTATTAATTTTTTATTACAACTTTAAAAAAAATATAAAAAACTCGTATGTCTGACCACCTTAACTTGGTCAAAAATTCATGAAATTCTTTTTTTTTTTAATCCTATAGTATGTGGAGCATAGAATGTGATGCATGTTTTGGATTCAAAAAATGTGATTCCATTTGAAAGCTATAGATGTTTTTCAATCAACCTATCAATCAAGACTTTAGTTATAATTTGAATAGAAAATAAATAATAATTACTTATTAAATTCAAAGTAACACATAATTTATATTGGTGGAAAGCTGATAATCTCCTTTAAAAACCCTTTTCGTTTCATCAATTTTGGGTAAAAAGATAATCATCAGCCACATACCCATCATATTGCCACTTTTTGGCCCATGATGATCCTGCACATACCCCCAATATATAGAGATATGAGACATGGAACATAGATTCAACCTTTTGAAAAGTTTATAAAAGTTAACATTCCTCTTCCCTTGAATATAATAAATATAAAAAATATACTTTGAATTTTTGTGAACCTAATTTTATTATTGCTCATTTAGATCCTTCTCCTTGAGTAAATATCTCATGCAATTGTTATTAATTTTAACCTAGAATTATCCACCCACAAATTACTACATGAAATGAAGAAAAATAGGGTTTCCCAAAATGGAAAGGTAAGTCAAGATGATAATAGATCCTCTCTTCCTAATTTCATTAGGAAATGAGACCCACACAAAAATCTGAAAAACAACCCTGAGGTGAATAAAATCAATATGTGAATCTTCAAATTTCCTTATGCTTTGAGGGGGGTTAAGGTCAAGCAACACTTTTGGGAGGAAAAATAAAAATGGAAAATCAACTTGAAAGTGCTAGCTACCACTTAGATCTTGTAGATTAAGCATACAACTAAGAGAACTAACAAAACTTCTAGAAGATCTAGGAAGGGAAAACACGGTGCACTTGTCACAAAATGATGATTCTCCAAGCCTATTAGGGACTCATTCGCCCATGGGAAAATGGGTCCAGGTCTCCTTTTTTGAAAAATAAAAAACTGGGATATGAATCCTTTACCTGCATTTCCTTCTTGTATCTTTGAACTTTCAATCCCATATTTATACCTATAATAAATCTACAAAACAAAATTATTTTTTGGTGGTGGATGGATGTTTGCCTATGTCAAACCCCTAGTTTGGTAATTAAACCTTGATAAAAAGTATAGATATGAAACATAAAAGTGTGTTTAAGCCCTAATCTTAAGTGTGTATAAGATTATAAGAGCTAAAATGCAAATAAACCCTAGTCAAATGTGTTAGAATATGATCCTTAAATGAAACAATGAATAATCATGAAGAGCTACTTTAGGAGATATCAAATCACCCTAAAAGATCACAAATTTAAATATACCTTCCCTTCGGCAGAAGTAGAATCATAATAGAAGATGGAATCACTTAGAAAACAAGTCATTAGGCTTAGTTGAATGGCTTGGTGCATCTCCCAAAATATAGAATCCATCATGATCATCCATAGGCATCTATCTTTGATAATGTTTGATCTTGTTGGAAAAATGAGTCTGAAGACCTACAAAAACAAATAAAATGTTGCTCCAAGACATCAACTTTGAATTTTTGATTGAATTTCCCTTTCTCTTGAGTGTAAATATGTGTGATCTCAAGTGAATCTCTCTTGTCCAGTGAAAAATGATTAAAAGACAGCTTTATAGGCTTCCTTTGTAATTTCCTATTTATTAAATATTGAAAGTTGACACACAAAATTTAAATTTGAAACCTTGAAACATCACCAAAAAAATGTTTTAATTTAAATTTATGAACATAAAGGGGACCCATTCACCCATGCGTGAATGGGTCTAGACCTACAAGCTCAGAACCTAAGATATGTTGAGGCATTAAGTTAATTAATAACATTTATTCAATGTGGGTTATATTGTTGGGAACTAATTAAAATAGGCCTTTGGATGCATAATAAAGGGTATTAGGGGCCCATTAATGAGGTTTAAACATGAATAGATGTAAGTTCAATAAAATAGGTCCAAACTAAGTATGAAATTGTACTTTCACTTAAAAAGGAGTACATTTTTTTACACTACATTTAGCCCCCACTTTAGCAGCCATATGACACTACATGCATATGCAAGCTAAAGGAATTTGAACAATCAAATTTATAAAAAGGATACTCATATGGATTTATGGGAAAGTAGGGAGAATGAATCACCCACTATATTCATCTACAAAACCACAATGTTAAGAACCACATTTTGCAACATTGATTCATTGGTCGTTCAAAAATAATTTTATCAAAATTCTATAGAGAATTGAATTCAAGGGTAGATGTATGCCTCCCCAGATTTTTCTTATTTTATAGAGGTGGAATCAGGGTAGCTATGAAACCTCATCAAATCTCTTTGGTTCTATCATATTGTATTGGAAGTATAACACCACATATTTATAGACATTGGATTAGGTTGGGGACAAAATTTTGAATTCAACATAACAAACGACATAAAAATGGAGTACACTAGCCCCTAATATGTTGATTTGAATTAAATATACTTAGAGTAATCTATGATTCTTTTAATAAATTAAGTATATATGATTGAAAGTGATATTTATAGTTATCTTTTTTTACATTTACCTTTTGACAATTTACCTTGGTGTAGAGTGAGTGAATATGTAGAGAAGTTGAGCGTACAAGCCTCCAAGACAAGAGATTCTGCATGACGAGGTTGCACGAGGTGAGCTCTGACATACAATTAGTGGATTTCACTCTAGTTTTTCTTCGTATTCACATATTTAAAATATTTTTTATGCATTTATATAAGTTTTTGGGACCTTGGCAAAAAACTCACAAAGTGTCCTTTGTCGTAAAGTATACCTTCTGGTTGCAAAGTGTTCAACCTAGTTGCAAAGCATCCAAAATTAGCTAAAGTGTTTAGGACCCCCTATCGAAAAATCAGTCATATGTCTATGTTGGTCGCAAAGTGTCCTAGAGCAACACTAGTGAAAATTTAGTTATTTATTATGTGTATATGTAGGAACTTTGGTGATGATTTATTTTACTTTTAATGCTTTAGATTCCTCCCTGAGTCTGTGAACATTAGGAGGAAGATGGTTTTGTCACCTTTGAGAGGAGCTTTCCTAGTTGTCATAGGACAAGATTAGTATGTTATAGGAGATAGTACTATTTTGGGTACATGCCTCATGACACCCATAAGGTACCATGATGCGATGCTTATGGCCATAGTAGAGAGGTGGGATGCAAATATGTGCACCTTTCACCTTCCTACATGGAAGCTGACCATTACACTAGAGGACATTCACTACATCCTACAGATACCTATTTGGGGTGAGATTTTCCATTCAACAAAGGAGAAAACACATGAGGAGATGTAGGATGATTTTAAATATTCCCTAGGTCATCCCATTTGAGAGGTAAGCATCAAACCCCATGTCAAGCTCAAATTTTGCTATATGCATGGTCGCTACTATTGAGGAAAATTATGATAGCCACTACAACACTAGTGCTAGTTCTTGATAGGAGAGGTACACACTTACACAAATGATCAGTCCACATCATCAGAGATGTGGATAATCTAACCACATATGCATGGGGATAGAATATGTTGGCACATTTGTACTATGATCTTGGGTGTTCTGCATACTAGGATCTAGACAACATAGTACATTGCACACTCTTATAGGTGTAGTGCTTCGAGCACATTACATGTACCACACCAATAAGGTATCTATCCACAGTGGCCATTGGCTATCAATGATAATATAGCTAATATTTGAGACATCTTGGTAGGATGGTGTATAGGAGTGAATTTGCACCCCTTACACAAATTCCCCCTCTATACTTCGTCACCTTAGAAAACCAAATCCAAAGGAAAAATTCCACATCATCTTGCTGAATTCCTTCCACTTGGTGTCTATCCTTTGTGTCAGTGGAAGAATATTTATCAGGGATACCCATGTGGCATGTAGATGCCCACGTGACGTGCTTACATCCTTGACAAATTCCTGCATTTGAAGTTGGTAGAGGCATTACACTTCCCATTGGGGTTAGTTTGTAACATCCCTCTTTGACCAACCAACACTAAAATGGTAGATTCTCTCCTTCCTCCTTCAAATTATTCCATTATTCATTCAACCCATCTATTTTTGCATCTTCTAAGAATTCAACTCATCATTTTTTTCATTTTCAAGCATTGTCAACCTTCATTTTCACTCTCAACAACACTCTGACACTCCATTGCAGCATCAACACTCTACCAACTCTGTCAAGCAAGTGTGAAGCAAGCCATTGCAATAGGGGCTTGAGATTTTGCAACACCTCCCTTCATCACAGTCAAGGCTATGGTGATTGTTCAAGATCTCTTTCTCCATCATTGGCTAGTCAGCTCTTAGTGGAGGTGGTAACATTTTCACTCCTCTCCTTTACGATTTGGTTGAGTAGCTATATATTGTTTTTTAGTGTTATTCGTGTGCTTTATTTCTTTACTTCGTTATCATATATTTCTCTATCATTTCTATTTGGCTATTTGTGGAGGTGGAAACACCAAAACAAGGGTCTGACTGAGACAGGCCCCTATACAACCCCAACACATTTTCCCTCTTTCTTGTGTGTAGGACGCACATTTGGAGCTAGTTGGTGAAAAAACAATTTTGTGAGGATTTTTTCATCACCTTGGTTCTAGTTTATTTACTTTATCATTCCAATATTTACTTTACATACTTTCTCATTTTGTTTTTACCATCTAGATTGTACTAGCTAGGTTGTTAGTAGGTCTTTTTGGCAGTTTCAATGTGTTAATCATCTTTTGTTCTTACGAAAACCAGCCTGCTCGAGAGATTCTAGTACGTTGTGTTGAAATCCTAGAACTACACTGCAATCCTCAGACAGAGAGCTATCTAAGGCACAAAATCAACTCTAAAATTCTAGCTCACCTAGCCTAGACTATAGTTTGGTTCTATAGATTGATTTAAGGAATTTATAGTCCTCATCATTCTATTCCTTCATATCAAACATCGCTTTAGAGTGAGCTAAGTTAGGGAAGCCTTTCTCTCTTGGCTCTCTATGACCTTGGTCCTTGACGTGGTTGGTCCCCCTCTCTTACAGATGGATATTTTTTACACTAACGGTTCAAATTCGACCACATGGATGTGGATGAAATATTATGGAGACCGTATCTCATGATATCTTGGTATGCAGATGAGACACATCGGTTAGTTTAGATGTATTGGAATTGATTTATACTAGGGTGACACAATTAAATAGTGATACCCTTCTAATATGATCATGTTATGTGATAGTTTGAATAGATTTAGGTTCTACCTAGGCCATGGCACAGGTACCTATGGTCACCATGGAGTGTCTCTCAACTTGGAGATAGTCATTGTATCACCATTTATGATGTTTTCTTTAATGACTCAAAGGATGTGGATCACTACATGCCCCTAGTCTTAGATGTTGATGATGTAGGTACCACAATTTCCTACGAGAAATTGTGGATGGGGGTATGACCAAAACATGTCTTTATTATGTACTATCTTGTAGGAAACATGAGACTACTTCAAGGTCATGGGGATAATGGGGACGATTGGGTCATTGATGAAGATTTAGAGGATGATCTCGAGATACTTGATTTATTTCTTGATGATGATGATGATGATGAGGAGAAGGAGGATGTCCAGCTAATTAGTGATGATCTTTATGAAGCAAATGAGGTCCTAAATTCTCCCAAGAGAAGAGATTCACCTCCTATCTGAGTCACTAGAGCATGATCAGTAGCCATAGAAGGCATCAACACTCATGGGCATGGGGAGGCCTAAACTAGTAAATCATCCATGCATCATGCATATGAGGGATTTTTTGTTACATTGTTGTACCCTGATTGATAGGATAGAGACCTAGGTGGTGATTTTTTCATGTTTGAGTATATGATTTATTATTTATATATCATGATGTGTACTAATATCTTTTATGATTTCCATTTTATAGGGTCCACACAAGAGTGGTGTGATCTCTATCAACAAGTGACCACAAAGATGGTGCCTCCTTTATCCCCACATGATGAAATACCTTTAGAATACATGCCCCAACCTTCAAAGGGGTGACATGCAGATCTCTTTGAACCTATTTTGATATCAAGGGTAGCATATGAGAGTTCAACTAGATGCCCTGACCTAGCTAAGTCTAGGGAGGAGTGAGTTTTAGGATAGCTTCAACACTACAGTTTGAATGTGATGAGGTCCAAGTATCTTGAGTTCGAAAAGATAGCAAGATAGAGACTATCCTACAATCAAAGGTCTTGAGGTAGGAGCAAGAGCTTACTAGGCTACAAGTAGATAGAGACAACATATAGCAGGTGCGCATCGAGAAATTGATAAGAGAGGCTAGAGTGGCTGGAGAGGTGTAGGACATACATGCAGCCATGATATCTATGAGTAGATGACAGTTAAATTCTAATGTTTCTCGATTGATGCCAACACTAGGCCCTGAGGGGTCCAACAACCATAGGCCATATTAGCATTGCATTGTTGAGTATATGTACATGAACCTTTGATATATAATATGTGAGCATTGATGTTTGGTTTTGAATGAGTTTATGTTGTATTTGATGTCAATGTGATCTATTAAATAGTCTTAGTAAGAATATTTAATAGATGTCTCCATGATCTAATTAAACCAATTTTAGTTTATATTAGATGCTACATTGTGATTGAGTATTCTATGTTAAATTAAATGCACCTATGAATTAATTTTGAAACATTAAATGCATATTAGGATCTAATTTAACATAACACACAAGATATATTCGAATAGTATGCAAACTAAATGAATAATCCAAACTTATTGAACAACTACTCTATAATAAAAAACACACAAAGATTTATTTGTCAAAGAATGAAACAATGCAAGATAAAATAGAACACTATCTACTTAATCTAACAACACTTATTTAATATACATACTATTCAAAGAAGATGCTAATTGTAGTACCAAATAAAATGCATGAAATTGATATGTTATTTGAGAGGTGTACCATCTGTTTCCATTAATGTGTATGATCCAGACCCATAAATTTTATCAATTATGTAAGGTCTTAACCAATTAGGGCTGGACTTTCCTTTCTCATTCATACCGCCATTGAAATTATGTTTATTCTCATATAACACCGAGTCACCCTTATGAAATGCACGAGGGATGACATGATCCTTATAACTACGTTGAATTCATTTAGAATAAGCTTGGAGATGCTTGAGAGAATTGATATGTCATTCATCAAGAATTTCAAGTTGATACAATCATTTCTCCTTGTAGGTAGTATCATCAATAATCCCCCTCAAAGAAATTCTCAATGAAGGAATTTCTAACTCCAAGGACATTATTACATTGGCATCATAAACAAGATTATAAGGAGTGTTTCCTATAGATGTTCTGATCCTTGTATGGTAGGCCCACAATGCATAAGTTAATTAAGTATGCAAATCTTTGTTATGTTTAATTACCCTTTTTCTTATAATTTTCTGAATATTTTTGTTAGTTTATTCTACTTGAGTATTTGATTATGGATAATATGGTGTATAAAAATGATGTTCAATATGAAAGGTTTGAAAAAAATTCTACAAGTAATTATTTTTAAATGGAGTTCCATTGTCTAAAACTAATGCAGAAGGAAGAGAAAAGTGAGCAATAATGTGTTCCAATATAAAACTACATATTGCATCAATTGTTTTGGAATGAAGAGGGATAGCTTCTACCCATTTTGTGAAATATTTAATCTATTGTAGTGATTATAAATGTATGTCTAGTGGAAGAGGGTGGTGATATTTTTCCAATAAGATCCAAACCCCAAACTAAGAATGGCCAAATATGAACTTGGGCATGAAGCTTAGAAGTAGGAGCATGAATCAAATTATTGTGCTCTTGAAATTTATGATATTTCTTAACGTGAGAAAAACAGTGTTGTTCCATATGTAGCCAATAATATCCAATATGGATCAAGTTTTGAAGTAATGATCTTCATCCGAAATTCCCCCCACAAGCACCTACATGAGCATCTTCAAGGGATATATGAATTTATAATTATTAAAGGAATCTAAGTAGAAGACCATCAAATGATCATTTATATAACACATCTACAAGGATTATGTATTTAGATGCAAGTTTTTGAAGATGATCTCTAGTGTTTTTAGTTGTAGGATCATGAAAGCTACCTTCTTTTAGGTAGTTGAATATTTTTCACCAAAATGAAATGAAGAAAAATAAGGTTTCAAAAAAAGAAAAGGTAAGTCAAGAAGATAATAGATCCTATATTCCTAATTTCATTAGGAAATGAAATCCCCATAAATAATTGACTAAAACACTAAAGTGAATCAACTCAATGTGAGAATCTTTAGATTTCCTTATGCTTTGAGGATGGGGGTCAAGGTCAAACAACACTTTTAGGAGAAAAACAAAAAATAGAAAACAAACTCAAAAATGCTATCTACCACTTGGATCTTGTAGATTAAGCATAAAACTAAGAGAACTAGTAAAATTTTTGGCAGATCTAGGAAAGGAAAATATTGTACACCTATCACAAAATGTTGATTTTGCAAGCCTGTTAGGGACTCATTCACCCATGGGAAAATGGGTCTAGGTCTCCTTTTCTAGAATATTAAAAAATGATATCTAAGTCTTGTACCTATACTTCCTTCTTGTACCTCTAAACCTTCACTCTAGGATTTGTACCTATGATAAAACTATAAAAAAAATATTGTTTGGTGGGGGATGGGGGTTTACCATGGTCAAACCCCTAGTTTAGTAATTAAAAATTGATAAAAAGTATAGATCTAAACCATAAAAGTGTGTGTAATCCCTAATCTTAAGTGTGTCTAATATTACAAGAGCTCAAATGCAAAGAAACCCTACTCAAATGTGTTAGAATAGGATTCTGAAATGAAACTGTGAATAATGTTGAAGACCTACTTTGGGAAATATTAAATCGCCCTAATAGATCACAAATATTAATAAAAATTCCTTTAGGTAGAAAGTAGAATGATAATAGAAGATGGAATCACTTAGAAAACAAGTCATTAGGCTTGGTTGATTGGCCTGGTGCATCTCCAAAAACCTAGAATCCATCATGATTCTCCATAGGAATCTATTATCCATCTCTTGCAATGCTTGATCTTATTTGAAAAAAGAGCTTGAATACCTACAAAAATAAATAGAATATTTCTCCAAGCCTTCAAATTTGAATTCTTGATTGAATTCTCCTTGCTCTTGAGTGTAAATAATTGTGATTTCATGTGAATCTCTCTCTTTTCTAGTAAAGAAATATTGAAAGACTTAGTTTTATAGGCTTCCTTTCTAATTTCCGATTTATTAAATCTTGAAAGCTAACACTTAGAATTTCAATTTGAGGCCTTGAAATGCCACCAAAAACATATTTTAATTTGAATTTATGAACTTAAAGGGGACCCATTCACCCATGGGTGAATGAGTCCTAACGTAAAAGATCAATACCTAAGTTAGGGTGGTTGTAAGAAAATGGGGGGGAAATTTGTGGCCACCCATCTTTGAGTTTTTTTTAAAAATCCATAATACGAGCACATTATAATGTGCTCATATTATAGTGCGAGTGGGTTGTGTCATATTAAAAGAAAAAAATGAAACTAATTTTATTTTTTGATTGTGCTATTTCCTCCATTCATTGTCTCCAAACCCTACCCAAGTGTTCTTGTGTTATTGAGAGCTCAAGATTTATGATTTCTTCGCTCATTTTTCACCCAGATGCTACCAAGTCAATGGGGACCTCAAAGGAGTAAGTTTTTATTTTTTTTATTTTTATGAATTTGTTATTAAATATGTATATTTAATATGTTTTTGATGTTAATTTCTTTAATTTTCAAGAGTTGATACTCCACCTCCTTCTCCTCCTCAAAATCCTTCTTTATCTCACACCCAAATACTTGTTGAACAACAACCCCAACAAAAACCTTCAACAATTCCTCAGCATCACCCTAGAACTCAACAAAATTTAATGGTGGAAATTTACAATAACAAAAAACATATTGAGGATTTGATTTTGAGGTTGGAAGAAGCTACAAGTTCAACCTCACAAAGAACCACACTTGAAAACTCACTTGAATCTATGTTAACACATGTAGAGTCAATTAGCAATCAATTAAGTGGTTGGGTGTAGAAGATACAAGAGTATAGAGAATATTATGCAAATAAACTATCCTACAAACAAGTCAAAAATGAAAAAATTACAAAATTTGATGTGTGTTCCCTTTTCACAAACCCATGAATGAATCAACCTCTACACCCTACAAGCAAGAGGTTCCCTATCCATTGGAACAACAACCAAGGCATAAAGAACTATTTTTGGAAGAGGTGGTGTATGGTTTTTTATCATTCTCCATGCAACAATAAAGAGGTCCCATAATATTTCTTGAGGAAACTTTGTTGTGAGTTTTTGCTCAACAAAATCCCTAACTATTTTGATATGCAAGAATTCTAGGGTAGACGTGGTCATTCTACACAGGATAGACCAGGGGAACATCTTGACCTATAGTGGCTAGCAAGATGAGCACTCACTAGAACAAACTATGAGCACATGGCTATCCCTTCCATTATGAAAGAGAGTTTCGAGGTTGAGACACTAAAGTCCATTACTTCCTTGACCTAGAGCATCGCAAAGCATGTTAGTCTTGCAACACAACATAAGCTGAGAGAGAATTCGAGGAGTAGGGTTCCACCTAGTACTTGTCAATATTTGAGGTCAACTTATGCTTATGACCCCCTAGATAGTCAGGACACAATGCACAAGCTACATCTACAACTAAGAATTTGGTGAACACATATGTCCTCCTGAATGAGGCTTTCAGCTTTGATACTCAGGTAAATGTTAGCAAGTTCATTGAATTTAATCTATTAAATTTCTTTTTTGAAATGCAAGATCAACTAATTTATTTTAATGATTGTAATCAAATTTTAGGGTCATAGCATTCATTCATGTTTTAGTAGTTCTCCACCTTTATATTACACTATGACATGTAGTACCAAAGTATGTAACTAGTAAACAATTATAAATATTACATGTGAATAGCATTGTTATATGAATGGTATTGTAATATTTTATTTTGGATGTTGAATAGGTTAATCTTTGAGATTTCATGGAAACATCTCCCAATGGAGGTGGACTTCAAAGATTCACTGAGGTAATAAAATAAAGAGTTTAAATAATGAATTGTACTTCATAGATTTTTGTAGTTATATTCATATCATTGATTATGTTGCATAGCACATCTTTCAAACTCAAAGTATTAATACACATTGCATAACTAATAAATAGATGTTGATAGATGACAAAATTTCATTTACAATATAGTTTTTTGGAAATTCAACATAACCAGTTATGTATTACTTCACATTTCATAACTAATAACTAGGAGTAGATGCCAATTACATTTTCTTGTCTTGGAACTCCATGAGACCTCATTTTATTGAGGATTTTTTTCAAATAGTTCACTACCTTGTCTATGCTATGGATGATTGGAAAAATCTATCATGTATTCATAGTAGTAATGTGGTAGAAGAGACAAGTCAATGAGCTATTTGAAAAATTCCTCAAAGAAATGTGGTCACATATAGTGATGTCTATCACCATGAGATCACATTTCTTTGAGGAATATTTTTAAATATATCACTACCTTGTCTATGCTAACACATTTTTCATACATGTCTAAAAAATAATTTTATTAAATAGTTCACTTCCTCGCTATTATGGCTAAAATCCTAAAATAGGTCCTTTAGAACAAACTATGAATGCTTGTAAAAAATATATCAAAGAATAATAGTAATGTGGTAGCATAGACAAGGTAGTAAGCCATTTGGAAAAATGTCTGAAATAAATGTGGTCTCATGGTGATGACCATCACCATGAGATCACATTTGTTTGATGCATTTTTCCAAATGGCTCACTGCCTTGTCTATGCTACCGCATTTTTCATACATTTATACCAAATAATTTTATCAACCAGTTCACTTCCTTGCTACTATGGCTAAAAGCCTAAAACATATGCTTTTGAAAAAAGTATGGATGCTTTGAAAAATCTATCAAAGCATAATAGTAAGTAATAACATAGAAAAGAAAATGATTTGTTTGAAAAATGCCTCCAAGAAATGTGGTCTCATGGTGATGGACATCACTATGAGACCACATTTCTTGAAATAACTCATTTCCTTATCTATGCTACCACATTTTTAATACATGTCTACCAAAGCATTTGATCAAATAGTTCACTTCCTTGCTGATATCACTAAAAGCCTAAAACATGTGCTTTTGATCAAACTATGGATGCTTGGAAAAAATCTATCAAAGCATAATAGTAAGCAATAGTATAGACAAGGTGGTGAGTCATGTGAAAAAATTCCTCAAAGAAATATGGTCTCATGGTGATGACCATCACCATGAGACCACATTTCTTTGAGGCATTATTTAAAACTCTTTGCCTTGTCTAAGCTACCACATTTTTTGTACATCTCTACCAAAGTGTTTTTTCAAAAAGTTCAACTCCTTAGTGCTATGGCTAAAATCCTAAAATAGATTCTTTCGAACAAAACTATGGATGCTTGGAAAAAATCCATCAAAGCATAATAGTATGCAATAGGATAGACAAGATGATGTGTTGGTTGTAAAAATACCTCGAAGAAATATGGTCTCATGGTGATGTCCATCACCATGAGAGCACATTTCTTTGAAGCACTTTTTCAAACAATTCATTGCATTTTCTATGCTACCATATTCTCCATACATTTCTACCAAAACATTTTATCAAAGTACACTCAAAAGTTTTTAAAATAGTTCACTTCCTTGTGTATGCTACCACATTTTTCATACATGTCTACCAAAGTACAAAAAATTTTATTCACTATCTCATACATTGTAAGCAATGGCCTACATCAATATTCTAGTTTTCATAATTGAATAATGTTTTTATTTTATTTTTAGATGATGTGAGCAGAGACACTTCCCAATTTTCATATGGTAATAGAGCATGGTGTGTCTTCTACAATTGATAGCTCAATTCCTTTGATGGGGGTATGAGGAAGATTAGTAAATTTCAAATTATATTCTTTGTTATAGTTGTTTACTATTGAAAAATAAAATGATTATTATTTTGTAGTTTAATTTCTATCTGGATGGATTCTAGAGGATATTCAAATGTCACAGCCTAAGCCTATTTCCATGGAGAATGTGGAGAGGGATCATTTGAAGGAGATAAGTGATTATTTTTTTAAATATATATATTTTTTATAATGTAATTTTCATATATTAATGTCTTTAATTTTTTTGTAACAGCTGAAGCTTGATCTATAACTAAATAGGAGGAGCAACTCTCGATTTCAAAGTAGACTAGTGTCATACACACCTCCATCCCCTCAATGAACAAAGGAAGCTCATTTGTTTTCTTCACCTAGAGGGAAATGAATTTTTATCGGGGTCTTTTGTTGTATGCATATATGGAATTTTTGGACATATTTTGTATTGCATATACATGAAATTGTATACCTATATGTCATTCTTATAAGCCTATATGGTTATTTTGTATATATTTTATACGTATATCGACATATATTGATGTATGCCTATATGGATATTTGGTTAATACACATCTTTTTATTGATGGTGATCATATTTGAATTATAAATCCATACTTCAATAGATATTTATAGATTGTTTACTTCAAATATTTAATATCCAAGTGTTTTCCATGCACTCTTCTTTAATATAATTGTAAATATATAATAAAGTCTGAACATTATTATCCTGTAAGATTATTGAACATTAAACCAATCATATGAATATAGTAATGTTGCATGCTTCATGCTTAACGTGTTTCATGGAGGAAATTCATGTGTGTGCTTTGAACATGCTACTGTAGTGTAGTAAAATGCATACCCATGCATTTTCACACTTGTTTGGGCCTTCCTTGCTTGATTTATCCCTATTTGTCTTAATTGATTCTATTTTGAATCGACAAGTGCAATGAATTATATCTTTTTTTGGCTAATCCCGACATACTTCAATGGATAAATGATAATTTAATGATTATCTCTGAGTGTCCCTAATTTTTGGGTCAGGACTAAAATGCCACCTAGGGTGTCTTTGTCCCCCAAAGGTCTTGGGACCCTAATTTTGAAAGAACCTAAATAGGTCCCTTTTTGGAGTATGTGCCCCAAGTTTCATGCCTCAAGACTAAGATGCAACCTAGGGAATCTTAGTCCCTCCTTGAGGTACTTTTAGGATTTAATTTCAAATTCTCATTAGATTTATCCTTCTTTAATTAATGAATTCATATGTCAGCTTGTTGTGGTGTAATTTCAGGATATTAAGCATAAATAAGTATAAATACAAGGTTCATTCTCTCACATTTTCATACCTAGCAATCTAACAAGAAACCTAATCATCCAAGCATTCAAGTAATCAAGCACTCAAGAGCATTTCATCAAGCATTTGGAGCCATTGTCAAGATTCAAGCATCATATCAAAGATCTTCTTGCATCACATGTGTTCTTGTGCCAACATTTGTGATATAGGGTTTTGATTCAAGCAAGCAATTCAAGTTTATATCTATCAAGCACTCAAGCATTTCAAGATCCATATCCAAGCTAGACATTTAACACAAGTTTGTAGACTTTACAATAATGGTTTGGTGAGTTGTAGCATTGCATGTTGTTCATTCATCATTTACCTTCATTATTTCATTTCATTTCAAGGTTTAATTACCAACAAGGGGTTTGACCAAGGAAAAAATACATTCACTAACAATCAACAAGTTTTTCTCTTCTTAGATGTTTGTGATTGCAGATTTATATTGAAAAATTGAAGATCATTTGAAGTGCAAAGTTGCAAAGTTTTCATCTTCATGGAAACTCATGTATAGGCCAAATATGGAAGTTTCAAAACCTAAGATCAGAGAAGAAGGAAGTACAAAAAGCAAACCTCAGGACCACATTTAGCTATTCCAAAAATTCTAGATAGGACTAAGTCACTACCTAGGACATCTTAGTCCTCCCAGAGGTATTTTTCAAAAATTCTTTGAGATCTGGTTCTGAAATCTGAAGATTCTACATTTGCCCCAAAAAATAGAAATGAGATTAAGACAACAGTAAGGGTGTCTTTCTCCTCCATAGCTCATTTTGATAGCTTCTTTACATTTCTAAAATCTTCATTGCATTTCCAAACTTCCCAGGTACACATATCCTATCTTGTTGTTGCAATATTTCATCATTTACATCCTTCATTTAGATTGCATTACTAGGTTTTGTAGGTTGAATGCTAAAGTGTCTTTTCCAAGCATTTGGTTGGTTGAGAATTGACTCACCTTGTGAGGTTGATATTCAATCCAATTAGGAATCCTAGGACATTATTGAGTGGCAATTGGAAAAAAAGTGGTGTTCTATGACCTAGGCTATAAAGCATCCATTTTCCTATTGTTCATTTTGGTGAACCTGATGTAAGGCACCAAGACACCCTATGTCTATTCCATGTTGACCCAAAATATTTCTTATTATCTTTGATTTGTTTTCATTTTTTCCTTTTTTTTCCTTTTGGGGAATTCACAAGGTGTTAGGACACCCTATGTCTCTTCCATGTTGACCCAAAAGGTTTTTCATTTTTTTTCATTCTCTTTGTGTCATTCTTCTAGTTCTATGTGTATTTTGGGAATGATGAAAGTTTTTATCTCTTTAATATCATTGCAACAAAGATATATACTGACCCCGAATCCATAGATCCCTTGTGTGTTTTTGGGGGGAAACCCTTATTTTCCTTTCTTTTTTTTTTCTTAGTTTTCATTTTTGGCTACTTTAAAGTAATTTCTCACAACATGGTGTCAACAATTTCTTTAATGTGGGGGCAAACATTAGCATTATTTTTGGCATGATTTTATTTTTATTTGTTTCCATGTTCTTGATGTGATTTTCTTTCTTTATGTGATGCATTTTCCCTTTTAGTGGTGTCATCAGGCTTGACTTCATCTGAGAGCATGAGATTTCCTTTTTCTCTCTTGGAAACATTACATACAATGTTCCCTAGGATGAGACATTACACTTCTGCTCTCTTGGAAACAAGATGAGACCTTTTGTTCTTGTACTCTCTTGGAAGCATTAGGTATGACGTTTCCCTACATGAGACCTTGTATTTATATCCTCTCTTGGAGATGTTAAGCACAATGTCCCATAAGATTAAGACCTCACATGAACTAAGAAAAATCCCTTTGAACATCCCTCCCTCTTGTTACATTTTTCCTTTTGTTCCTTATTAAAGTCATGGAGGTATGGCTTTGATATGGTCCCCTACGGCTCACCTAGTGAACAACTAGCTTCACTAGCCCTTGTGAGCATGCATTTTATTTCTTTTTTCCTTATTGAAGTCATGGGGGTATGGATTTGATATGGATGTCTTGGGGCTCACCTAGTGGGAAAATAGCTTCTCTAGCCCTTGTGAGCATGCATCTTGTTTGCATAGTGGACAACATGTTCCACTTGTAAGCCTTTTTTGTACAAATAGCCTACACCTGATTGATAGTGTGTTTTACAACCAATTGAAGCTTGATCCATTGCATTTTTCTTTTTCCTTTTTCCTTTGTCTATCTTTGATGGCGTATGTTTGAGATCTGGTTATGGTTTCATATATCACCCGCATGCGTGTTCCTTTATGCTTATGTTGGTTTTCCATAGGATCTTGATCCTAGGGGCTTGGCCACCCTCTTGATTATTGACATCCTATCTTACTAGCATTCATATATATGAACCCCTCTTATTTGTGTGGTTGGCTACTTTAGTGTGAGTTTGAAGCATGTTCCCCCTCTCACTAAAGTGGGGGCTAAATGTAGTGTAGTAAAATGCAAACCCATACATTTTCACACTTGTTTGGGCCTGCCTTGCTCTATGTATCCCTATTTATGTCTTAATTGATCCTATTTTGCATCCACAAGCCCAATGAATTATATATTTTTCTGGCTAATCTCAAAAAATTTCAATGGATAAATGATAATTTAATGATTATGTTTGAGTTTCCCTAGTTTTTGGGTTGGGACTAAAATACCACCTAGGGCATCTTTTTCATCGAAAGGTCTTGGGACCCTAATTTTGAAAGCACCTAAATAGATCCCTTTTTGGATTTTGTGAGTCGAGTTTCATGCCTTGGGACTAAGACACCACCTAGGGTGTCTTATTCCCCCTTGAGGTATTTTTTGAGATTTAATTTCAAATTCAGGTAGGATTTAGCCTCCTTTAATTAATGAATTCATATGTCGGTTTGTTGTGGTGTAATTTTAGGATATTAATCATAGATAAGTATAAGTACAAGGTTTCCTCTCTCATACTTTCATACCTACCAATCTAGCAAGCAATCTAAGCATCCAAGCATTCAATTAATCAAGCATAAAGAGAATTTCATCAAGCATTTGGAACCATCATCAAGCTTCAAGCATCATATCAAAGATCTTCTTGCATCATGTGTGTTCTTGTGCCAACATTTGTGATGTAGGGTTTTGATTCAAGCAAGCAATTCAAGTTCATATCTATTGATCAAGCACTCAAGTATTTCAAGTTCCATATCCAAGCTAGCCATTTCACACAAATTTGCAAACTTTACAACAATGGTTTGGTGAGTTGTAGCATTTTATTTTGTTCATTCACCATTTACCTTCATTGTTTCATTTCATTTCAAGGTTTGATTACCAACATGGGGTTTGACCAAGGAAAAACCCCATTCACTAATAATCAAAAAGTTTTTCTCTTCTTGCATGTTTTTTATTGCAAATTTAGGTTAAAGACATGAAGATTATTTCAAGTGAAAAGTTGCAAACTTGCATTGCAAAGTTGTCTTCTTCATAGAAACTCACTTATAGGCCAAAAGTTTCAGAACCTAAGATCAAAGAAGAAGGAAGTGAAAACATGAAACCTCAAGACCACATTCAAAGATTCCTGAAATTCCAAACGAGACTAAGTCACCATGTAGGGCATCTTAGTTCTCCTGGAGGTATTTTTTAGAAATTATTCCAGATCCAGTTCTAACATCTGAATATTTTGCATCTTCCCTTAAAAATAGAAATGGGACTAAGACAATAGTGAGGGCTTCTTTTTCCTCCATAGCTTATTTTGATAGATTCTTTACATTTTTGGAATCCTCATTACATTTCTAGACTTCCAAGGTACACATCCTAACTTGTTGCATTATTTCATCATTTACATCCTTCATTTAGCTTATATTACTAGGTTTTGTAGGTTGAATGGTAAAGTGTCTTTTTTAAGTGGTTGCTTGGTGATGGACCCCTAAAAGCTAAAATAACCCCTTCCTAGGTCTTTCTTGTCTAGAATTGACTCACCTTGTTAGGTTGATAGTCAATCTAATTAGAACTCCTTGGACATTATTGAGTGCCAATTGGAAAAAAAGTGGTGTTCTATGACCTAGGTTATAAAGCATCCATTTTCCTATTGTTTAGCTACCATGCTTCATGCATCATGTTTATGCTCCATTGTTTATATAATTGAGGAAGACATCTTCCATTCCATGTGTATGCTTCATGCTACCATTCACTTGAATACTTCATGCTTAAGTACACTTTATTTTCTCATGTGTATGATTCATGCTTCATGTGATTACTTCATGTTTTCATGTGTATGCTTCATGCTTCCTATGTAGACTTCATCTATTACATGTATTCACATATATGCTTCATGATTCTTATGTATACTTCACATATTATGTGTATTCACATGTATGCCTCATACTTCATGTATTACATGTATCTTTCTTTTTTCTTCATGACTAGATGTATGCTAAACAAGATTACTCCATGTGTATTAAAAACAATGTTTTTTGATATGCTTTCTAGGTTGATAAGAACTAACATAAAAGGAAGGGGAATTAATCGTTGAGAAAGACATCCATATCATCCTTGAAGAATTCAATTAATAATACAACCTTAAGAAAAAATTTATGACCCTTCAAGTAGGAAAGACTATGACCCTTTTATAATGAAGTGTGGTGACATTGCCTAGCATAGATGTGCCCAACTCTACATATTGGCACTAATAGTTTGGCCCCACAAAGAAGAAAATAAAAAAGTATCCTACCTTGTAACTTTACGCTACATCCATCGAACAATTTTTGAAGCATAAAAAAATGTTTCACCATGGGAAAAATCCTCTAAGATATCAAAAAATGGTAGAGGTTATTATAGAGTTTTCATTTATTATCTTATACCCTTAGACAAAATGTTTATAAGTGACAATTTTTTAGTAATAGCTTGTCAAGGTTTTCTACCCTTTTACACTTTTATCTCTTAAGAGACTTCACAACTACAATGTAGCTCAGACTATTTTTCCATGTTTGGGTGTGAAAAAGGACCTTTCCTAGTATAAATGCACCAATCCGAACATGTTGGAACTATCGAGTTGGTCACAAAACAAATAGAATAGAAGTTACACCATCTTACAACTTTACACTACATGCATCTAACACTTTTTCCGTCAACTAAAAACTCAACACTAGGGGAACAAACCTCTGAGATATAAAAAACTAAGGGGTTATTATAGAGGGGCCCTACATGATCTTGTAGCCTTAGACAAAATGTTTGTAAGTGACACAATTTCCAAGTAATAGTCTTTCAAATATTGCTTCCCTTTTACACTTTGGTCTCTTAAGAGACTTCGCTAGTACAATGTAGCTTAGACTATTCTGGTATGTTTGGGTGTGGAACATGACCTTTCCTCACATAAAACCACCCATCTAGATGTGTTGAAATAGTCATTTTGGTCATATTTCAAACAAAACAAAAAGTACACCACCTTACAATTTTACATTACATGCATTTGACCTATTTTCCATCAACTGAAAACTTGACACCACGGGAAAATGGATTTGAGATGTAAAAAACCAATGAATTTTATAATAAAGGGGCCCTACATGATCCCATACAATTAGATGAAATATTTCTAAGTGATATGGTTTTCGAGTTATCAATCGTCAAAGTTTGCTACTCTTTGCACTTTGGTCTCTTAAGAGACTTTGCCGATACAATGTAGCTTAGACTATTCCAACATGTTTGTGTGTAAAATAGGATCTTTCCTAGCATACACCTACCCCTTCAAACGTGTTGCAACTATTGATTTGGTTGTATTCCTAATAAAAAAAAAGTTACACCACCTTATAACTTTACACTACATGTATTTGACCCATTTTCCATCAACTAAGAACTTGAAACCATGGGAAAATTCCTCACGGATATCAAACACTAAGATACATTATTATAGATGTGCCATATTTGATACCATAGCCTCAGATGAAAGGCTTCTAAGTGACATAGTTTTAGAGTAATTACTCATCAAGTTTGTTGCCCATTTGCACTTTGGTATCTTAAGAGAATTTTCTAGTACAATGTAGCTCAAGCTATTATTGCATGTGTTGGTACAAAATATGAAATTTCCTAGCATAAACCTATAAACAAAATGGGAAATGTCTACACTCAAGATTCACCTAAAAGGAGAGAGATGGGATAAAATGGAAAAAGTATACACTCAATATTAATGTAAAGATGAATGGAATATGGATAGATATGATGTCTAAATGTAGAAAGCTAATGAAATAGATCGATTATCAAGTGAAAACTAAAGAAATACAAGTTGTTTGAAAACACACTGAGATATGGAAAAGGACCTAGAAATGAAAGAAAATTGTAACAAAAATGAATGAAATAGAAAGTGCACACCTGAGATCTTGTTGGAGACTAGAAATTCCTTTAGAAATGCTACTGATGCTAAAAATTTGGTCTATAGGGACTCATTTTCCATAATGGTCGAATTAGTCCTAGATTTGGGAAACTATTTTGGAGCCTGTTTCAGACAAATGGGTATCCAAAACTATAGAAAACCCTATTCAAGCCTGGCAGTGGGACTCATTCGCCACTAATGGGAACCTATCCACTTTTTAATTTCTAAAAATCCAAAAGTGGAAACTGAAGCCATTGGTTTGCAATTCACTTCCTGAGAGGTGTCGACCTCCAAAAGTCTAATTTCTAGACCTGAAAGTGACTTTTTGTTGATATTTTGACCTTGTAAGGAAGAATATGCCTTCAACAACTTTACAACTTTATCTTTGATGATTTCCAAGCCTTCAAGATGTCTAAATCTGCAACCACACAAGAAGAGAAGGAGGAACGTTTGATGTTAGGGCATGGGGATTTGCCTTGGTCAAACCCCTTTGTAGTTAATTAAACCAAAATGAGATCTAGAATTTAATGAAGTATGGAATAATGGAGTTAACACCTTTCCATGATATTTGATCTTGATTTTCTACATCAATAGATGAAGATTATGCCCTTGAATGTTTGAAGAGTTATCTTGAATGACTTGGAATGATAAACCCTAGCTTGCTTGACTTGATGTGGAAGAAAAATGATGAATGAGTTGTGAAATAAGTTAAGATATTATGAATTAGGGTTTATAAGCTTGTATTTATGGGTAATTCATCTTATTTTCCCATTAATTAGATCCCTAAGGTTGACATGGAGGAAAATAAGACTTAAAATCCAAATTTTCTTACTTAAACCTTGAAAATGGCTCAAATGGGATTCATTTTCCATCAAGGGTGAATGCATCCCACGTGGATGGGACTGATTTTCCATTAAGGGTGAATGGGTCCCAAAAGGGCCATTTTGCTAGCTGGAAGGTTGGGAGATAAAAAAATAGGGCTTTTGGATTGTTCTAATCAGTTATTTGATCAATTTATGCCTTGGGATTAACAAAATGGGGTCATAGGGGCCCATTAATGATGATTTAAAGGTCAATTATGGCTTGGGATACAAAATTCAATGTGTAAGTGCGATTAAATACACTTTACATCATTAAAATGCGGTCCACATAGCCTAGAGAGGCACAACATCTAATGTGAATGTGTCAAACACATTACAACACTAGATTAAAGTTAGGTTTAAGTCAGAATCCTTCTAGATTAATGTGATAATGAAATTAAACACATTTTATAATGTTTAATTAAGGTAAAATGGGTTCATTAAGTCTAGAGAGGCGTGATATTATTTTACAACACTTTACAAGACCTTTACAAGACATTGTTAGATGCATTTTATTCAGTTTGCAAGGGTCCAAGATCTGATGTGGATGTGTAAAACACCTCACAACACCAAATAAATGTCTCATTAAGTTTACTTTATCATCAATTAATCCGAAATCATGCAAGCAGAAAGGGATACTTTTTTTGGTTCCACAAGACCTACCCCTTTGAATATATTGGAAGTGTCAGTTTGGTCACATGCTGAACAAAACAAAAGTTACACCACATTGCAACTTTACACTACATGCATTTGACCCATTTTCCATCAACTGAAAACTCAGCACCATAGGAAAAATCCATAGAGATATCAAAAATTGAGATGGGTTATTGTATAGGGGCCCTACATGATCTCGTCACCTCAGATGGATTGTTTCTAAGTGACATGATTTCTGAGTAATCCCTTATCAAATTTTTTTGTCCTTTTGCACTTTGGTCTCTTAAGAGACTTCATTGGTACAATGTAGCTTAGACTATTTCAAAATTTTTGGGTGCACAATAAGACCTTTCCTAGTGTAAAACTACCCATCTGAATGCACTAGAATTGTCAGTTTTGTTAGATGATGAACTAAACAAAAGTTACACCACTTTTCAACTTTACACTACATGCAATTGACACTTTTTCCATCAACTGAAAACTATTCACCATAGGAAAAAAACTCTAAGATATCAAAAATAAAGAGAGTTTATTGTAGAGGGTCCCTACATTATCTTGTAGCCTCAAACAAAATGTTTCTAAGTGACACAATTTTTGAGTAATCACTCATTAGAGTTTGCTACCCTTTTCCACTTTGGTCTCTTAAGCGACTTCGTTGGTACAATGTAACTCAGAGTATTCCAACATGTTTAGGTGTGAAAAAAAACCTTTCTTAGTCTAAACCTACCCATCTAGATGTGGTTGAACTATCACTTTGGTCAAATGACAAACTAAACAAAAGTTACACCACTTTGCAACTTTACACTACATGCAATTAAAATTTTTTCTATTAACTAAAAATTCTTCACCATGGGAAAATTACTTTAAGCTATCAAAACTAAGAGAGATTATTTTAGAGGGGACCTACCAGATCTTGTAGCATCAAACAAATTTTTTTTATGTGACACAGTTTCTGAGTAATCGCTCAACAATCTTTTTTTTCCCTTTTGCACTTTGTTGTCTTAAGAGAATTCACCCATACAATATAGCTCAAACTATTATAACATGTTTGGGTGTGAAACAAGATGTTTCCTAGCATAAACCTACCCCTTTAGATGCATTGGAATTGTTGGTTTGGTTGGACAAAAAATAGAGAAGAATCTACACATGCACCTTCACCAGCTTCTCAAGAGCATAAAGAATCTCTTCATTCAATACATTATCTATCTCATTGATTTTGGTCTCCTTCTTTTTCAATTGTCTTTAGAGAAGACTAACCTCCTTTTCATTGATAATAAAATCTTCTTCTTATCTTTTAGTTCCTTTTCTAAGTGGTTAATTTTTGGCTTTAGTTTTTTTGCTTCAATTTCAACACTTCCAACTATTGCTTTTGCATTTGCAACTTGACCATCCACATATTTTTTCTCATCTTTACTTCTCTTACCTATTAACACACTCTATTATTCATTTTCATGTTCTTCTAACTTATTCTTGATATGTTTTACTTTGAGCTTTAGATTGGCTACTTTGTCAAATGTTATAGTTACAAATACGTTGGTAGACATGTATGCAAAATGTGGAAGCATAGACAAGGGATGTGAACTTTTTGATAGAATGCATCAACATGATTTATCATTGTGGATTAAATGATTATACAATATTCACAAAATAGATTTTTTGAAAAGACTTTGGAAATAAATAAATAAATGCAATTGGTAGATTTAAAGGAAATTTCCAAAACCTTTCTAATATCCTCCATACCTTTACCAAACCCTTAACATAGACACCAAAGGATCAAGTAGAAAAACTTGAACTCTCATTTATATGTTCTTGATTGTCATTTTATTCATGAATATAAGCTCAACTATTCCTATATTTCAAATTTCAACTCTCTGTTAACAACATTAACCTCCTTTTATTTGATGATAAAATCTTCTTCTTATCTTTTAATCCCTTTTCTAAACTTGGTTAATTTTAGTCTTCATTTATTTTTATTCAATTTCAAGAATCGTTCATGTATTTCTAGTTGTATTTCCTCCATGGAAGTCTTAAGTTCAAGAATATATGAATTCATTTTGTTCAAATCCACCTATAGCATCATCTATCACTCTCTTTGCCTTCGCAAGTTCTTATGAAATACAAAACTACTTGAGTTTTTCTACTTCTCCATTTCCATTTTCCCATTCCACATACTGCATAGGAAACTTCCTCAACTTCTTACTTAGTACTTATTTTAAGAGAAGATTCCTTATTTCATTTCATGCATTGTCATTTTCCCATTACACATACTACACACCCACCTTCCTCATCTTCTCAAGAGTAGGAAGAATCTCTTTAGTCAATACATTATCTATCTTATTCACATTAATCTAATTATTTTCAAGTGTTTTTTTGTATGATTTATTTTTCATTTCATACATTCTACTACTTGCTGCCTCTATTTTTGGAATGTGGGTAATGCATATACATTTCAGGATAAAACATAAAAAATCCTCAAGAACACAATTCTAACCCACAACTATAAGGGTAGGATAATGGCTGAAAATACCAAGGTCTTAGGATGATGGTTGTGATGACTAGCTTATGATAATGGATGAAAATGCTAAGATGAGGGAATATGATATATTTTGGATGGATATGATGGAATTGGTTGATGTTTTAGGTGAAATGATGGTTGAGGAAGGGTCTCCCAAATCTTCTCTAGGGTTGCAAAGGTCAAATTTTCAAATTGAGGTCTCAAGATGGTCAAATGATGAAACCATAAATATGCATATAATCTGCATAATATTCAATGCCAATGTTTAAAAATTTAGCAGAAAAAAAATAGACAAACATATATAAACTTGGAACCAAAACATACATAAACTTGAAATATAGAAAAAAAAGGTATAATTATAAGCTATAATACATTAATATCAATAACTTGACTTTACAAAATCAATGTGCATACTTACAAATTAATCCAAAAAACCATCAGCGTCTACTCTACTCTTTCTTGTGTCAAGTATTGCCTCATGGTTAGACTCACACACATTCCATAAGGTCTTGTTCAATGTTCTACCCTCATATTTGATCAAATGAACATTGGATACCATGACAAGGTTCGAGTAATGAAGAATCTTCTGATGCATGTCTAAAGTATTGAAAGAGAAAAACATTAGTTCACTCTTGTGTGGGTACCTTCTAAGCCATGTTCTAATAAAAACTATCTAGCTTGTAGGGTATTCAATGTTTTCTCCATATATAAATGGGGCCTCCAATTTCTTTTTGGCCTCAACGTAATGAAACAAGTAATAATTCATTCCCTCTTCTTTTTCTTCATTTGCAATAATTGTGTAAATATGTTCTACATTGATATGAGCAACAAATTTGATTGAATTAGTCAGCATTATAAAAATACTACAAAGTAAGATAACATTAGGAATTTCAAAAACTATGCAAGTTGATATATTACTTGGTGTAACTATATCTAATATGTAATTAATGTGAATCGATGATTCCATCTTTTTCATTTAGAGTGTTGTTAGGAGATGATACATGTCAAGTGGGGTAAGAAAAATTAACCACCATTCATCAATCCACTCCATTGACTCACACTCATTACAGGCTCCCATTGTACATGGAGAAAAAAAGCATGCCATCTTCCACATATGGATACTTCATGAACTCACATTTGAGATTTTGAAAGAGTGTAGCTCACTTGATCCTATTAGTGTACAATAATCCTCATATGGTCATATGCTAGTATCATCTATCAACCAAAAAAATCTATGAACTAAAGAATTACCTTCATCACTTGGACCCATAAAAGCATTACACCACTTGATGATTGATTTTGAATTTGTCAAATTTATATTGTCTTTATACTTTAACTCTTCTCAAATGTTCTATGGCTCTTTTGATACATGGTCCTACACCATTATACTCCCCTTTTCCATGCCCAGCCTCACAAAAGTTTCACATATGCTGAACACTTGTAATACTATGCATCCTACTCAATTAATATAATATCCATGAGCTATTTAATTGTAATGCACAATTATTCAACCATATTGTATGTTGACTGTATGATATTCCCCTTATACCAAAATGATGGTAGAACAACTAAAAGAAACCTTGCATGAACTCAGTAGAATGTGTGTGATCATCACTAATGTAAAAGTAGTACTCACTCAATACCTTCATGTTATCCTCTATACTCTTTGCTATATGAATGAGTGCTATGTGAAAAATATAGAAACCTATTTGGAGTTGTAATATTGTTATTGTACCTCACACTATGGATGTAGATTGTACTTCTATGCAAATTTTATGACTGAAATAATACTACAAAGTGGAAAGGTGTCCTTGCATATCTTGAATTGTAAGTTCAACCATCAAGCTCTATAGGTATGTCTTGCATACTCAACTAACTTATGCGTCGTGGTCATACGATATAAGTATTAGAAAATCTACATGAAACACTCCATATAACCTTGTTTATGGTGCTAAAGAAATAATTCCCATTGAGTTAGAGATTCCTTCATTGTGAATTTCTCTTAGAGGGCTTATTGATGATACTACTTATTGTAGTCACAAAAAAAGTATCAGTTCTACTTTTCTTGGATTGTTTGGGCCCTCCTTGTGAGTTAGGCTTAATGTTGCCTCGATTTAGTATTGTAATGTAGTTGACACATTCACATTAGGTCTTGGCCCCTTATGAACTAATGGATTTAAATGGTACCTTGCTAAAGTGTTATGAAATGTTGTAACACACTTTCACACTTTTCTAAGGTTTTATTAATTAACTAAACCTAATAAACCTATTTTTAATTAGAATAAACATTAATCTTGCATTATTTGAAGTGATGTAAAGTGTTGTAACACACTTTCACACTTTTCTAGGCTTGTCATTAATAATTGGGCTTTCTTATGCTTTAATTTGCCTTATTTTACAACCACAAGCCTCATTTATTGCATCTTTTTGAGGATAATCCTGACACCAATCATTAGAAAATCATAATTCTACTATTTTCGGTTTGAGTGGCCTAGATTTAGTGATCTAGGACTCATTCCCCACCTTGGGTAAATTGGTCCCACCTAGTTCTTTTGGTCTCGAACCAGATTTCACACATTTCTAAGTACTTTTGATTTTTGGTCCCATACATTATGCCAAATGGGACTCATTCACTATCTTGGGTGAATGAGTCTTGTGTCATCCAAAATTAAAATTAATTCAAAATTTTGGAGATATTTTATTCTCCTTGATCTGATGTCAGCTTTTAGTGTTGTAATTTTGGGAATTCTTGCAAAATTAAGTATAAATACAAGGATCTTTCACTCATATTTTAACCTAGCAATCTAACAAGCAATCAAGTGTTCACAAGCTTTCACAATAGCATTCAAGTGTCTTCAAGAGTAGATTATCAAGCATTTTTGAGCATTCTTCAAGCATCAATTATCATGTCAAGTATTTCATGCATCATGTTGTTTTAGAGCTAACAATTGCATTGTAGGATTTTATGATTCAAGCAAGAATCAAGGTCTACATCCATTGGAGACATTACATACATGTTTGTAGCACCTTATTGCTAGGGTTTGGTGAGTTGCAACATTGCTATTTGTTCATTCATCATTTTCCATTCTTATTTGATCTCATTTCGAGGATTGATTTCCAAAATAGGGTTTGACTAAGGAAAACCCCTATCCACTAACCAGATGACATTTTTCCCTCTCCTTTGTGTGTGATTTATAGGTCTAGGTTTCAGATTTCCTAAGGAGAAATATTGGAGAAAAATTGCAAGTCATTCAAAGTTTTCATCAAGCCTTGGAGAACCTTGGAGAAGATCTACATGTTGCAAATAAGAGATTTGGATCCAGAAACCAATTAGGAAGGATAGAGCAGACATAGAAGAGTAGGATCAACCTTTGAATTTTTAGAAAAGCCCAACCAAAGTGATTCACCACTTCTAGAAAATGAGTCCCACTTCCTGTTAGTTTTCAATTTTTTGCCGATTTGGATACCCTTTTGGTAGATTCTTGTTCCTACATAGTTTTCCAAAAACTAGACTAATTTTCCCAGTTTTGCAAATGAGTCCTAGTTAGCTTTAAAGTCATATTTTCTAGTGATTTAGACCTCCATTCAGGAATCTTCAATTTCCCAGGTGCACACGTTAATTTCATCAGTATTTTTATTTCGTTTCATTCACTTTTCTAGGTCATTTAGTGCTACTATGCATTCAATTAGGGTTTTTCATTGAATATTTCATTTCATTATGTTTTCCAAGTCTAAACTTGGTGGTGAACTACTTATTAGTCTACTTTTAGCCCCTAGCACATCCCTATTGCAAGATCTCTTTCTTTTTTGAATAGAGATCTCTAGGGTTATCCTTGAATGGAATAACTTGAAGGTGGGTGTGATACAACTTATTCATTTTCACCCCCATTTTTATTCATTCCATTTTGGTGAACCTCCCTTTAGAACAATATAATTCTAATTTGGAGTGCATTTTCATCCTAGACTTAGCTTGGATTAACATTGCATTAGGACTTGCATTCGTTAATTTACATTCTAGGGTTTCTAATTTTGCATTAGTGAAAGCTCATATAGCTTGCATTTTTGCATCCAATTTCATTGAAAATCATTTAATATTTGTATTTGCATGTCAAATATAGATCAAAAAACATAAAAATCATAAAATTCAATTAAAAAAAACATCATTGGGACTCATTCACCACCTTGGTTGAATCAATCCCTTTGCATATTCTATAGTACATTTTTTGGCATTCAAAGTTTAGTTTCTGAGTTTCTATTTGCTTTTATTTCCTTTCTAATGTAGTTTCCAAAATTTTTGTGTTAAGAGTTTTATTGTTCTTAGCTTACATTACATTTGCATTCAACTTGCATTTAGTAGCCTTTGTATGAGTATTTTGTGTCCTATTGCTAATACTATAGTGAGATGAAGTTTGAAACTCATGTCATCCCATGATAGCACAATAGTTGTGGATCTTGGGTTGGCTAGCTCTTTCACTCCTATTATTGACACTAGTACACTCGGTATGGAAAACACCCTTAGAAACTCTTTACCTTCAAGTAGTATGCATATTGAAACAAGGAATGATAGTATCCCACAAGAAAACATAATTCAAATTCATGAGGACATAGCTAACTTACAACATAAAGTGAAAAATAACATTTCAACTACTGCCATCCTTACCATAGAAAATATTCACCGCATGCTTGAAATTGAAGATGGACTTGACCTTGTCAAAAATATAGTTCAAATCTTTGGAAAACATCTCACCCCAACCACTAGTTGTCCTTTACCTATAAGAAATGTCAGAAGCCAAGGATGAACTCAAATTCCTCCTCCCACAACAATTGCCTCAATACCTACCTATACCAATGCTCAAGTCACAACAATAATGTAACAAGTTAGTAATGTGATCCCTTCATTGGGTATTTCTGCTAGCATCCCTAGTTCCTATGTGGCATTGCATGTTATATCTCCTAATATCTTACCACTCATAAATGTTCCATTCACTTGTCCTTCAGAAACATGCATCCCTTCACCACTCTCACTTCCATCTCATAACACAAACAATTACCCTCTCATAACTCAACACATCCAAACTGTTTTGTCCCTCCAAAAGAAGATTTCCACCATTAATCAAAATAAAAATGTCCCAATTACACATTATGTCAAAAGCAACCCACTGTCCTTGGAGATATTGTGAACACTGATGCCACAAGGTGTAGAGGTTCCTAGATTTCAGAAATATGGAGGGAAGGGAGATCCTTCTAACCATGCTAATGCTTATACTACTTTATGCAGTGAATTTTTCCTTGATGTTAAACTCGATGTAGAGCACCTACCAAAATCAACAAACCTTCAAGGGTACTTCTAACCCAAAACACAAAACATGAGAAGATCCACTAATTATTTACCAAATTTCACCTCATTTTCACTTGTTTCCACATTTCTACAAGACTCCAAAACACATATCAGTATTCCAAATTCACTGACCAACTTTAGAAAACCTTAAACATCCTCTTAATCATATAATATAGTCAAAAACTTTGTTAGAAACTATTGAACCAATCAACATTCACCAATCACACCTCCTTGAAAGTATATTCCAAACAAGGAAAAAAGACAACCAATCTACCAAACTCATTTCAAAGATCTCAATAGACCTTAAATTACTTTGATTTCTATGTTATTGATTGAATCAAAACCAAAAACCCAATTAAAGCATTCTAAATCAATCCATACATTCAACATGCACCAATTTACCCTTCATTGCACCTTGTTTCCATAAGACAAAAGATAATCAATCACTAATTCTTACTTGAAAACCATTACCAGGCCTTGAAATACCTTTGACCAATGTTAGTTGATAGAAACAAACCAAATACTCTACCTCCCAACTTTATTTTATTGGATTCATAATTTCATGCATCCAAGACTCTAACTCTAGTAGTATAGCAACATAGATAAAAAAAGTATACCAACTAATCCACATTGAATCTCCATAAAATATTTATTGTTTCAAGAGCCCATTTTTGTCGAAATTAACATATCACAAACTCAAATACTATTTCTTTGAAAGGTATACTTGAAAACATGACTGTATCATAGCCAAAAAGCACCAATTAGGTGAAAATTTCAAAGCAAGTGTTCTTAAATCACCATAAAAATACTAAAAAACCCTAGACAACATTATATCAGGTCTCAAAACTTTCAAATCATCCACTTTTAGAGATTACAAGCTTCAATAATATACCCAATATCAAAAGCCTCATTATGTGCCAATGTAGAATAAATACACGGGTTTATTAAAAATACCCTTTCCAAACCTCCTTACACTTAGCCATTGCTTCAAGTAGGTTAGGATATGTTTGCACACGCTCAAGGAATCATTTTACAACCTTCTTGCATACTTCTTCAACATATACTAACTTGAAACCATCCTTTTTCATGGAAAACCCTATATTTTCTTGTAAGGGTATGTGGAGGATCATCATGGAAAAAATAGACCTTAAAGAGGCGAAAAATTAAAAAAAATTAGAGTTAGGCAACTTGACGCAAAAAATTTGAATAAGTTATCTATATTATTTCAAAAATATGAGAATAGAATCTGTAGCAAATTGAATGTAGTTTCTAAACTACTAGGTTTCTTTTTTTTTTTTTAAATCTATTTGGTGAAAATGTGAATTTTCAATGCAGTAGCACTTAAATTTTAGAGAAAAATAAGAAGTAGGTGTTTATCTGACTGCCCTAAACACAATAAAATGATAATATTTTTTTACAATATTTTAGATATAAGTAGAGGACTCATGTTCCAATGTGATGCACATTTTTTTGTAATTTTTTTCGAGTAAATAATTAATTATGATTTTTTTATTACAAATTTTAAAAATATAAAACTCGTATGTCTGACTACCTTAACTTGGTCAAAACTTCAAGAAATTCATTTTTTTAATCCTATAGTATGTGAAGCATAGAATGTGATGCATGTATTGGATTCAAAAAATGTGATACCATTTGAAAGCTATAGATGTTTTTCAATCAGCCTATCAATTAGGACTTTAGTTGTAATTCAAATAGAAAATGAATAATAATTATTTATTAAATTCAAAGTAAAGCATAATTTATATTGATGGAAAGATGAGAATTGTTTTTAAAAACCCTTTTCATTTCATCAATTTTGGGTAAAAAAAGTCATCAGCCACATACAATTCACATACCCATCATATCGCCACTTTTTGGCCCATCATGATCCTCCACATACCCGTAAGGGTGATGACCACAACCTCATATTATTTCCTTCCCCGTTCTTTTCAACACACAATATTTAAAGCATTCTAACTACGTTCAAAATAATCCATCCCACCATTCTACTAAACCTACAATGGTGGGATGGGGCTATAATCCCTACAAGACTCTCAAAACACTTGACTGGGTTTTCAGGAAAATCACATAAACTTGGTCTTATTTATCCTAAAACTGATGGAAACCTTTCAAAATAAATTTTAAGTAATTGCTAACTCTCTACTCTTAAGGAAACAAAACAATTATATAGCATACAAGGACTGGAACAAGAGAATAAGACTCTGTAAATACAAAAACATGGAACTTTATTTAATAAATAGTATCAAGAATACAAAATATACTTCTTTCTCACCCTTTACAAGGCTTTATCGAGCTTTTCTCATTAGTTAAGAAAACTTCCATGTGGGTGGCCAACTTGGTCCTAGTCAGGAAAAGGAATGGGGTAATCAAATTATGCATAGACTTCCGCAACTTGAATAGAGCTTTAGAAAATGAAAATTATCTAGTGCCCTCATTGGATGAGGTGTTATAGATAGTCAATGGATTGTAGATAACATCTTTCGTAGATGGATACTTCTGATACAATTAGGTAATGGTACAATACGAGGATAGGCACAAAACAGCTCTCACCACCAAGTGGTGAACCTTCACATATAGGGGGATGTCATTTGGGTTCATTAACGTTGGTGCCACTTTCCAGCGTGCAATGGATATCACCTTTAGGGATCTAATTGGAAAATGCATAATTATTTACATGGATGATTTGACCATTTTTTCAAAGAAGTGAGGGGATCATGTTTTCAATTTATGCAAAGTTTTCTAGAAATGTAGGGAATTTGGGATTTCCTTGAATCTGAAGAAGTTCATCTTCAGAGTCATAGAGGGTAAGCTATTGGGCCATGTAATCTTAGAGAATGGAATCTCAATTGACCCCGAGCGTATTCAAGCAATCCTAAAAATTCAACTTCTAGGCAACAAGAAAGAGTTGAAATCTTTCTTTGGAAAGATAAACATTTTTAGAAAATTCATCATGGGCTTTGTAGAGATATTGAAGCCACTCAATGCTATGTTGAAACAAGATGCCAAAGTTGGGTGGACGCCGAAAGCAAAAAAGGCCTTTGACGAAATCAAGAAAGAAATTGCTAATGCACCTGTACTAGTCAGTCTAGATTACTTGAAGCCATTCTACATCTACTCATTTGATTTAGACCACTCATGTGCCAACATAATGACTCAAAAGGATGATGAAGGGAGTGAGCAACTGATTGCCTTCATGAGTGCTCCATTAAAAGATGTTGAGCTGAGATACCATAATGTAGAGAAGTGGGTCTATTCCTTGGTCATGAGAGTTAAGAAATTTAGACCTTACGTCTTATGGAACATGGTATTTTCCATTGTGCTTGACTCGACAGTAAAAACATTACTGATGCATAATGAGTTGGGAGAAAGAATAGAAAAATGGGTGACCTTGTTGCAGGAATATAACATGGAGATTCAGCCCATGAAGTTAGTAAGAGGGCAAGCCATCACCCAAATGATAGCTGAAACATTGGCTGAAGCTAGACCTAAACTCACTGTCCAATAATATCAACTTGAAGATGTCTCCCCGGGAGAGTGGTATGACGACATTGTCTACTACTTATTAAATAACAAGTTCCCACCTCTCTTACAGGGAGTCCACAAATGTGCCCTCTGACTAAAAATTAATAGTTATATGTTGCAAGGGTCCATATTATACAAGAGGAATCATGAAGGGGTCTACCTTAGATGCATTACGAAAGAAGAGGTATCACGAGTGTTGAAAGAGTTTCATGATAAATTTGGCATAGGCCATGTGTCTGGCCCTTCCACCGCTCATCAAATCTTGTGGGTTGGGTACTATTGGTCAATAGTGTTCAAGGATGCACACAATCATGTTCAAACCTACCATGTGTGCTAGACTGCTGCAACTAGAGAACTAAATGTTGTTGTCCTGTTGCAACCAATTCTAGAGGTAAGACTGTTCACTCAGTGGGGTCTTGACTTCATCAATTAGTAATACCACCATCCTCTGTGGGTCATAGGTACATTCTAACTACCTCTAATTATTGTGCTAGATGGATAGAAGAAATTGCATGTAGACAATGTACTACTGAGGTGGTTATTAATTTCCTTGAAAGCTTTATTTTTAATCATTTTTGTTGCCCCTATGCTCTTGTCTATGATAATGGCCCCACCTTTTCCTCACTCAAATTTTCTAGTTGGGCCTTTGATTATGGAATTTCCCTTAAGTTATCATCCAATTACTATCCCAAGGGCAATGGCCTTGCTGAATCCACAAACAAAAACTTGATCACTGTAATTAAGAAGTTGCTTGATAGAAACTCCAAGGACTAGCACACCCAGTTGTATTTTTTCCTTTGGGCAGATTGTGCACACCACAAGGCCTCCCTGGATGATTCCTCATTCCATCTTGTTTATGGCTTGGAACCTGTATATCTTGTCGATCTCAAGATCCCAACCCTCCAGTTTATCAACACCTTTTATGAAGAGGGAGATCGTGAAGAAGCCCATTTAGATGAACTACTCCACTTAGAAGAAGTCCATGACCAAGCTAGTGAAATTTTTTCCAAACATCAGGATGTGGTTAAAAGATGGTTAAAACGTTGAGTCAAAGTCGAGGCCTTTAGGATCATTGATCTAGTCCTTTGTTGGGATAAGGCCCATGAAAAGAAAGTGTGACATGAAAAATTCAACAAGCTATGGCTTGGCCCCTTTTAGATCTTGAGATTTTAGAAGATAATGCTTTCTACCTCAAGACGCTAATTGGTGAAGATGCTCTATTGTCTGTCAACGGGTAGCACCTCAAGCATTACTTCCTTTCTTGAGTTCTTATGAGCTAATATTTGTAATTACCTATATATAGGTTAGTTTTTGTTTCCTTTGCCTTGCTGTTGTGTTTTTACTTTTGTTTTGCTCATTCTCCTAGGTACCTTGTTTTTTTGAGGGTGTTCCCTTTGTTTCGGATGTAGTGTTTGTGCTTGGTTTGACGAACGATTCACTTTACTGCTTGCTTTTTGTGTTCTCTGGATAAATATTCACTCCCAAATATTGATATTTGATCACTTCTATGGAGTGGTTTCCTTACTTGAACTCAAACTTGACACTCATCTCAAATCATGCACAAAATGCAAACTAAATTATTTCTGAAGAACTATATAGTGGTTGTTGTGAGGACTTAGCAAGTGAGAAATCTTACTTGTCTACTCCAGTGATCACTGTGATTCTAATCCCACAGTAAGATCCAATGCTTACACAGTTGAGCAAAAGAAAGATAACCAAAAGGAGAACATTTGAAAAAGAAAGAAAGAAAGTAATGAAAATAAAGCAACTATGTGGGTGTGAGAACAACTCTATCAAGGCTATGGACACCCGACTGGCAGTAGAGTAATGTTCATGTGGTCACAATGAAAAATTCGTCGGGGCTATGGACACCTGACTAGTAGTGGAGAAATTTTGAGGTTACTTTTGGGGTTAGAAAATTTACATAGCTTGCTTTGCTTGATTAATGGTCATTCATTATAGTTTCTAAAGAAGGGAATGGACTCACCATACACACACTTCTGAGATGTTCTTGTGATTTGATTCGGCTAAGGATCCTCGTTCTCCTTTGAGTTCCCTACTTCACTTATGGAAATCGGTTCCTAGTTTGTGAAACCAGAGATTCTGGGTTCTAAATGATTCTTTATCCTTAGAATTCTTAAGAGCATTCTCCTAGCAGAGTCACCATTTTTTGTGCCTATAACACACACACCCCATTCAAAATGGGGACCCTCTCCTTTTCGCTTTTTCCTGGTCACTTTTTCCTTTGCCTCATTTTGCATGCCCCCTATTTTGAGTCCCCATTGGTCAAGGAGTCCTAAAATTATCATTTTATGTTGACCAAGTTTCACCACCCTTGAAATTTCCATGTCTTTTGCCTTCGTGGAGCTCCTCTGGAAGTTTTCCTTGGGTTTGCAAGACTATCGCTTTTTGTTCGATGCTAGTATACCCTTGCGGGTTTCCCCATGCGGCATTCCTTCCAGCTTTAGCCATTTCTACAATGGATGGCTTGGGCCATCCACCCACATGGTGGGCCCCACATCCATTGCTTCTATTCCTTTTGTCAACTAGCCAAGTGACAATCACTTCATCACCGCCCTGTAGGCTCTCCCTTTCCCGCCATCGGCCTTTTCAAAGTTTGTTCCCAACAACATTGCCTTCCCCTGTATGGGTCATAAATACGGGTCATTAATGATCAATTTCCTATAAATATCCCAACTGACTTGTCACTTTCATTCCATTGGTTAGAAGTTGTCAGAGCTTTGTCAATTTTCACTACCTCCGTGCCCATGTGAGCATTTTTCCACTTCAAGCATTGTAGACATCGAATTATCTACATGTTCTTGTGAGATATTTAAGTAAGTTTTCCGCCAATGCCCTAGTTATGAGTTTTTTCATTGGATTTTGTAAAGTTATTAAAATCTTGAAAAGAAAACCTTAAAACCAGCTAGAGCACAAAGTCTTGCACAAAGCCCATCTTTTCAAATTTTGAAAATCCTTCGAAATTGGCCATTTAGGGCCTTACGAAACTCAACCCATAGTTCATCATTATTCACTAGGGCGTTGATGCCCTTATGGCCCTCAATCCTTCCTTTTCCATCTGGACTTCAACCATGAGGCATGAGGCCTTCACCATTGGTGGGTTAGCACATGCGGACAGATGTTGTCCCTCCACTATGATTCATAGGAACTTGAGAGGAAATTTAGTATTACGAGAGTCTGAATCCTTTGCGGGTCTACGTTTGTGGACTTTGCGCACATGGATGACACTGCACCCATCATCATTTCCTGAACTACCATCTAACCTTGACGTCTTTCCCTGCAAGCCCCACAAAACCCGCATCAACTAAACTTACCAAAACTCTAAGGTCTTTGTCATGGGCTGCTCTCTACAGATTTCTGCCATCTCTCAGCCACTGCTATCAACATCATCACAAGCAAATAGGACTACACTCCTTTTCACATTATGGGGCTCACGATCCCCTTTGCCTGCCAGACTCACTTGACAAAAACCCAAGTGTAAACCCGTTGTAGGTCTAACCATGCGGGGGTCCATCTACAGGCCACTCTCTCCTCCTCGCCATTTGTAAACAACCAATGATATTTTCCTATCTACCTTGCGGGATTTGACAGTGAATTTTCCCCCAAGCCTTCATTGAAAATCTCTAAGATACCCATGTGGGCAGTTCTTTATGGGCCACCACCTGTGGCCTACTTCTATGTGAACACCATTGAAAATGGTCATGTCTTTCCGTCATTTTGCATGGTGGAGCTCGTTCTATCTAGACCTTTGAAGAATGACTTATCAATGCTTAGGTCCTCTACGGATCCACCTATGTGGGTTGCCCTTTGTGGGGCAATACCTTCCTTGTGCTATACACAAATGGCCATGGAGCCTCATCCATCTATGTTACCAACCCCATACCTTCCATTTCCCCCTTGACCCTAGAAAGTGAAAGTGACTAAGTAAAAAAGTAATGTGGAATTGGCAGTACAAATCGTTGTCGTATCTTGGCTGATCCAAATGGTCAATGCCTAGCATCCTCCCATAGGTCCCCACCTATGGCACTTTGAATGACTTAATCTTTGAAGCCAACACGAAGCTGTCCTCTCTACCTACAGGTCCTACAATGTGGGATTTTGTTTGCGGGATTGTGCCATGCTAGTGTTGTTCCAAATGACAGAGCTAAAAAAGGCCTTGACCTCACCTACCTCCACACCCTCTTAACCCGCATGAGAAATGATTGAACTACTACCTCCCAAGTTCCTGAATGATGGACCCAAGAGCCTTAATCCTTTATCACCTTAATGGGCCCCAATTATAGTACAAAAATCTTAGTGTGGGTGGCTACATGTGGGTTGCCATGCTCTCTGCACCACCTCCCTACTGCCTTCTCCAAAATAGTTGCCAACCCAAGGAAACACAAATCCCTTGGCCCGTGTTGCTCTATCTTCCCAAAACAAGAGCCAAATGATTATTTTTGATGAATATTATGATCTTTGAAAGATGAATTTTTTGATCTAACATCTATTTCACAGGATTTCGCTAACACTCCATTTTTTTATGCAAATGTGCTTATTGCATCTCTATTTCCAGGATTTATGGAATCAGCTACAGGACCATTGAGGGCATCCATGGAGAAAGAAAAAGGGAAGAAGTCTACCAAGGTTCCAAGAGGAAAAGAAGATAAGGATCAAATGAAATATTAGTTCTATGGAGTAGAAGTCACCTCTCAGGTCAATTTCACTTGGGACACGATCATAGATACTAACCTTGGACAAGTTGACATAGATGAATTCAGACATAGGGTTATTGCCAACCCCACCACATATAATGCAAGGAAAATTAAGAAAGAGCAATTTGGCCAAGGTAGTTGGTTTCCCGCTCGCTCTTGTAGCTCCAGAATTGGTAATGGCTTGTAGACAGAATTATCAAGAAAAGAGAAGAAGGATTGTTGACCCTGAGGGTAAGGTTTTGGAAGACCTATCATCCAGGTCCATAGGAAAAATGTTCCACATCCCTACATTTGACCCTATGGAGGATACAAAAAAGGAATATGCAAAAAATATGTGGAAGGTCAACCCCCTAAAATGTAAAATGTTAAACAGTCAATACTAGTTAATGGAGAAGAGGGGGAGCACTAACAAGGTGCCCCAAGAATTTTTCATGAGCAAATTTTATGAGGAATATCATGACTTGGTGACCTTGTTGAGCAGAGTCATGAGAATTCCTATGACCGCTTAATTTCAAGACTAGATGTTTTACTTCATTGAGGATATCATCAGAGGAAAGGCCAAGTTTCATTGGGCCAAAATGATCAGTGACAACTTGCATCAATAGTTCCTAGCAGTCAAGAAGACGTCTCAATTTTATATGACCTCTTACTTGCTATATCTCTTCGCTGATCCATTTCCCTATAGAGGATTATTTGTTGCATAGATCCCAATTCTAGGAATGTAGATGAAGGTATATGACAAGCACCCACAATTAAAATATCATAATTTCAAGAAGGACTACTATAAGGTGAATGATGCCTTCTTTGGTCACATTATGATAATTCTCAAAGGGGACTTTGAGAGGAGAGTCTCACACAACACACGTGCATTCATTCACAAGTTGGGTTTCTATTTATACAATTCAAAAAGTTTACCTACATTAGAATGGAGGGCTTCTCTAAAATGCCATACAAACTGCCTTGGTATCCAAACTAGTGGATAACCTTGCTAGAAGTATCAAGGAAGTTGAAAAATGCACACACTCTCCTTAGTGGCAAGCATAGGGTAGGGATACCGTATCCCCTCACATTCAGACAAGGAATGTACACCCTTGTAGCTCCCTAATGCGCTGAATAATCAGAAAAGGAAATCATTGAATACAATTAGAATCTCCACATTACTCGGCCAAGGATGGATCCATACGGAAAGTTAAAGAATTTTTTTGGAAAGGAATACACCCACTTGCACAAAATTCAAGATTTTTAGGCTAACTTTCGGGACAACAAGGAGGTACACATGAGGCATTATATGCATATGTCTGCATACTTTGTCAAGATAGTCAAAATTTTCCCTGTATTGGATCAAATTGTAGATGATGAGAACATTGTTATTGATTCGAGGTATGATGTTGTTGCCAATATGCCATTACCTTTAATAGAATATAATGAGGAAGAGGTTAGTGACCTCAAAATTCTAACAAATCTAGTGGAACATAGAATGAGGTAGTGGATTGATGGTCAAATCACTCAGCTAAAGCTCTAGGGGGCTACATTGCCATACGATGAGCTCAAGGATGAGCTGAAAAGTGAGATAGATGGTGGAACTGCTACTACCTCAATTGAGGAAGCTCCCAAGTATCCTACAACCACACGGTCAAGGAAGAAAAAAGAGGTATTAGAGCACCAACCCAAGCATAAGGTGTATTCATGAAAGACCTTAGAGGGTGAGACCTCAAAGAAGGAAAAGAAGTCGGGTAGATTCTCTGAAATTCGCACAATCCAAGAAGATCCACTACACAAGGAGAAGAAGAAGAGGTTGAGCAACCTTAGTCACCACCTATCACCTCATCTCTTGTCATCATTGCCACTACCACTACTATTACTCCTCCAACATCTCAATCATTATTCGCTTCTTCTCCGCCTGCGGTGGACATCTCAGTTCACCTTTCCTTCACCTTGCTGACTACTCCAATTATGGTGTGGGACTACTATTCTTGTAAAACCTTGCCACTCTCATCATCCTTGATGTCTCCCTTAACTGTAGTCCCTTCCACTGCTACAAAAAATATTCCTTCCCTTACTCCTCTAGAGGCCTTTGCTTGACACATGCAAAATATACGCATGGAACTCTTTAGGGTATTGATGAATCCTGCAGTATAGGCTGCAATGTCTCAGGCTATGGCTGGTCTTCCTGTCCCTCCTTTGATAGAACCACCAAAAACGGATGTGACCATGCAATTCTTGGAAGATATGGAGAGACGTCAAAGGGAGGCTGCTAAATAAATAGATGAGGAACTTGAAGATCCCTTTAGGGATGACTACCATGAGCGCCCAGAGCATCAGAACGTAAGTATAGACGAAATGGCATATGAAGAGGAAGGGTCGCAGTCCTTAGAAGAAGATGTTTAGGATTCTAGTTCTAAGTATATAGTGGAGTCCTTTGATCAAGAGCTTTAGGAGGAGTTATCCAAACAACTTAATGATGTAAGAGCAGATGGAGTCAACTACAAAGTTGGAAGTGTTGGGGAACCAATAGTTTGAATAAACCCCACCTTGAATGAAGGAAAATGAGGGTTTTGAGGAACAGATCCTAGATACTGGTGTATGGTCCTAAAACCTATTGAATTGGGCCTTTTATTACCTATCTTATAGATTTGAGTGGGTTTTGGAGTCTATTTGTAAAATTTAATGGCACTTCCTTTGGAAATTAGACTTAATTGGTCTATTTGGGCTGCGTAGGATTAGGTATTTGTTGGTGTTATTCCAAAGGAAAGCATGGTGGTTTTGATATATTTTTTAGGGTGCCCTGAGGGGTATTTAAAAGTGTCAAAATTTTGAGTGTGGGAAGGTTCTTTGAGAAGAGTTGTATAAACAGGGTTTGCATACCTAATTGGCAAAGGTAGAGTCACTCTGAGAAAGGTGTTTCCTGAGAGTTTGAGAGTCAGTTGTTGATTTATCTAACTTGTTTGGTGTTGTATTAGGTGAAGACCATCTTATATTACATCAAATGGTATCAGAGCCTAGGGAGTAGGTTTTTGGAAGATTGAAAGTCGTTGATTGAAGAAAATGAAGAAATAAGTTGAATAGACAAATTGACAAGATGCCTCCAAAGAAGGATAATTTAGTAAGAAAGATGCAAGAGATGGAAGAAAAGATGGAAAGAGAGATAAGAAAGATGCAAGAAATTCAAAAGATATTTGGAGCAAGGTTGGAAGATGTTGAGATGGTACAAAAGAGAGGAGTGGTTGTGAGTGAAGATAGTGAAACTAAAGATGAAGAGGATGAAGACTATGAAGATGTTGCAAAAGAGTTAGATGCTAAATAACAAAATATGGCAAGGCTTTTGAAGGCTGTAAAATTTAACAAGCATAAGGTAAAATTTTAATTACCAATGTATGATGGTAATTTAGATGAAGAATCTTTGTTAGATTGGATTTCCTCTTTAGACAATTTCTTTGAAAGTGAGGAATTTTTTGATGATGAAAAGGTGAAGATAGACAAGAATAAATTGAAGGGGAATGCTTTAGTTTGGTCGGAGTTTGAACAGGTTGAGAGGAGAAGAAGAGGTAAGTCAAATATTTCTTCATGGGATAGGATGGTAGCTAACTTAAAGGGAAAATTTCTTCCAAGAGATTATGCCATTCAAATGTCAAAGAGACTTCAAGATTTAAAGTGAAGAGAAATGGATGTAAAGACCTACAATAATGAATTTTATAAATTGAGTATAAGGGCTGGAAATTTAGTTGATGATGTTGAGAAAGTAGCCAAGTACCTTAATGGGTTGAGATTTAACATCCAATATGAAATAAGTATGCATAATCCAAAAACCATTGAAGAATGCTATCAGCTAGCAATAAGGGCAGAAGAAAAGGCTAAAATGAGACAAGAAAAGTTAGTAAGAGGAAAGGACAACACTTCGAGAGGTAGAGGTACATTTAATTCTTCAAGATAAAGCAATGAAATCCAAGGTGATGCACAAGAATCATTTGCACATTTTAGAGGTAGATTTGGAGGTGGTAGGAGTGCAAACATGTTTTGAGGAAGATGTTACAAATGTAATGAGTATGGTCACCCTGCCTAGAAATGTCAGAGAATCTTGGTGCTTCATCAGGTAGTGGAGAAAGAAAGAATGAAAGGAGAGCTCAGATTGTACAAGAGGATGAATGTGGAAGTTCAAGTTCAAATACCTTACATGCTACACTTGAAGTTGGAAAGAATTTTATGGTGAGAGGAACCTTGTTTCAAGCATCCAAGGAGGAGTGGATGGCTAAAAGAAGACAATTGTTCAAGACAAATTGTAAGTGTAAAGGTAAGGTGTGTAAAATTGTGATTGATTCAGGGTCTACAGATAATCTAGTTTGTTGTGAAATGGTTGAAAATTTGCAGCTAGAGAGGATCCCTATGGAGACACTATACAAAGATTCATCGGTGAGTGATGATCAAAGTATTCTTATTAAGGAGAAAGCATTTGTTGAATTCCACATTGGTGCATATAAGGATAGATTAATTTGTGATATCTTACCAATGAGTTGTTTCCATTTACTCCTCGGGAGTTCATGGCAATTTGATAGGCACTCAATATATGATGGGAGAACTAACACATACAAAATCTTGTAAGATGGTGTCAATTTCATGCTAACTCCATTACAAGAAGGTGGAAAAGAGTAGGGTAAGGAAATCAAGGTCATTACCTTTGGCAAAAAAGAGGTTGAAAGGGTTGATGAAGAGAAGCAAGTAGGAAACAAGACAACTGCAGCCACTTCTAAGTCAGGGAAAGAGAAAATAGAGGGATTTCAGGCTACCACAGTTAAGAGGAATAACAAAGAGAGTGAAATGAAGGTGTTTGAGGGAGAATTTGTAGAGAAAGAATTGAAGAAACAAGATAGAATTGTGGTTGGGATAGTACACTATCCTATCATTGTCAAGGACAAGAAGATGTAGACAAATAGTGAGTACATAGTGGTTGGAAGATCTAATAGAGGTAGAAGGGATTGAGATTAGGAAAAGTGTATTTGTAGAAGGTAAAGAAGGAAAAAATATAGTCATGAGAAGAGGGAGAGTAAAGAGACATATGACAGGGCAGTTAGTGTGCAAGAAAGTGAGGATAGTTGTTGAGAAGGTTAGTTATAGAGGTGAAGATGCAATACAATAGAGTATGGTATAGGGGAAGAGAAAGAGAGCAAAGGAAGAGCAAGATGATATAAAGCACAAGATGAGGTAGATAGCGGTTCATTTCCAAGAGACTTGGAAAGTTTTAAAGGGTGGTTGTATGGTGCAGGATCACCAATCTATTTTTTCCTACATGTGATCAAGATGATTTGAGATAGGTTTTTTAGGAGTCTTTTGTCATTTGGAGAGATAATAAGGTCAAAAAGACCATCAAAATATGTCAAGAAGTTCAATTTTGTAATGGGATGCAAATATGTAAATGTGGGTTTTAGTAGGGTTTAGTAGATGGGGCCTTAGATTTTGGTGAATAAAGTGTTGTGGGGATATTTCATTGTGTTTGGAGTCATTTTAGAGGTTATTAGGAATTTTAGGGGGTTAAAAGAGAAAAATTGCCAAAATGGACAAAATTGCCAATATTGTAAAAGCAAAAATACAAATTCTGGGAACTCAATGGTCCTAAGGGAATTCAAAAGTCAGTTAGGCAGTTTGGAGGGAAGATAGGTGTGAGAAATACATAAATAGGTCTCCTCCAATGATGAAGAAGGTTTTTGAAAAGTTTTTGTAAGAATATTTAATCAATAAAGCCCCTATTTTATTCAAAATTCTATGTTTTTCTCTGTAAAACTGCATTCCCAGTGAATTGTATGTGCTTGTACTGTAATATTTCACTCTAAAGGTTTTTGAATGTTATATAGGGGTGAGATACCTTATTTTTGAAACTTGTTTGATCAATTGAAGCCAAGTTTAAGGCATCTTACCTTCAATTTTTTTGTAATAGTCGGGTACACCCTATTTTACAATTTTGAGGTCTTAACAATGTTTTAGGCCCATTCCAAAAAAATTTCCCTAATCTTTGTGGAATGGACATATTATGATGGAAATAGGGTGGTAGAAGGTAGGGTAGAGTCTATATGGTGAGTTGTTGGGGTGAAGTGTGAATGTCTTGAGCATTTGCGTGGAATTTGAGTGTGAAAAGTGGAGGTTTTGTGAGCATGTTTGATGAAATGATAAATAGGAAGCCTATGTGAAGGTCTTGTGAGTTTGTGTAGGAAATTTTAAGAGCTTTGGAGGCAACTAAAAATTTGGAAGTTTTGGGGAACCAATAGTTTGAATAAACCCCACCTTGAATGAAGGAAAATAAGGGTTTTGAGAAACAAAGCCTAGATACTAGTGTATGGTCCAAAAACCTGTTGAATTTTTCCTTTTATTACCTATCTTAAAGGTCTGAGTGGGTTTTGGAGTCTTTCTATAAAATTTAAGGGCACTTCCTTTGGAAATTAGACTTAATTGGTCTATTTGGGTTGCGTAGGATCAGTTATTTGTTGGTGTTGTTCCAAAGGAAAGCATGGTGGTTCTGATATATGTTTGAGGGTACACTGAGGGGTATTTAAAAGTGTCAAAATTTTTAATGTGGGAAGGTTCTTTGACAAGAGAAGTTGTGTAAATAGGATCTACAAACTTAATTGACAAAGGCATAATCACTCTAAGAAAGGTGTTTCCTGAGAGTTTGAGATTCAGTTGTTGATTTATCTAACTTATTTGGTGTTGTATCAAGTAAATACCATCCACTCTTATATCACTCAAGGATGTTAAAGAGGAGGTTGAGAGGCAGTCTTCCAAAGAAAATAAAGAGACTGATGATGATATTGAGATATCTACAGAGCCTCCACTAGATAGGAAAGACAAAAGCCTCAATCAAGGAGAAGAAATACATCAGGTGAGGAAGAAGAGGGAAAGAAAGAAGATGAAGCTGAAGAAGAAGAAAAGCACGAAGAAGAGACTAAAATGAAGAAGATCCCTAAGCCAGAACACCATGGAGAGCTTGAGTGAGAAGAAGAAATATCACCTGAAATGGAAAACAACCCTAAAGAAAATGTAGCTACCACTGACCCACATGAAGAAAATACCATATTAATCTAGGATTCAGATGAAGAAGAAGAAGAGAAAATAGAACAAGAAGCCTCAAGCCATGAGGAAAAGGATATCCAATACCAATCACCAAAGGAGGGATCTCATATGCCTAGGTGTTTGGAAAAGTAGCTAAAAAACAAGACCCCTGTGCTCATGGATCCTAAAGAAAGACTGGAGGCTATCTTTGCACAAGCTCAAATAGGTACAAAGAAGGAAAAGAAACCAAGAGTTTGATTCCACATCATGATAGATGTATCAGGATCAAGGATAGTGAAAATTTCCACCCTAGTGGTAGACAAAGGAGAAGGGGTGGGCTACAATATCTCTACCATTGACTTGGGCACTACTATGAGAGTGAAAAAGATTGATCTGCTCTAGGGGTCAGTTGCCACAATTTTCCATTAGATGAGAAAGGATCAATAGTCCAAGGAGGAGTTGAAAGCATAGGTGGCAGACCTCACAACCTACATTCAACAGTGGTCTTCTACTGAGGAGCTACCAACAATGTCATTGGCCCCAACCTTGCTACTCTCCAAAGAGCATATAAGGAAGCTAGAAAAGAGAAAGAACTGGACTAAGGCTGCTACAGAGTGGTTTCGACAAGTGCTCTACAATGGTGACATGGGCATAGGGAACACCATTAGAATGACTAACAAGTTCCCAAGCGTGCAACAACAACTAGAGGGTATGGAAGAAATATGCCATCGCTTCACTGAGCTATACAAAATTACCTATCCTAAGCTTGAAGACATCCTTAAAATACCAAAATAAACATGGGAAAAGGAACTTTCCATTGTCAAGGATGACCACTGGCTAGTTGAAATGTGGAAAATATGTCTAGACCATCGGAAGGAAGTGTTGGAGAGAGTATTGCATGAGGTCGAGCTAGACCTTGAATGGGCCAAGGAGCATAGGATGGATGGTGAGGATTACCTCAAGCTTATGATAGATCAAGATGCACCCTTCAAAGAATTGGATGCAAAAAATATTAGGGTGCATTTCATAAGAAGATTGAAAATATTAGGGTGCCTGGCTTCATGGATTTCAAAGAATTGGATGCAGAAAATATTAGATGTAGAAAATATTAGGGTGCCTAGCTTCATGGATTTCACTGTGAGAGCCTTCATTCAATTAGAATAGGTGGTCAAGTACATGCCCAAATGTAAAAATAATTGGGAACTAATCACTAGCTTATCCAAGAAGCTGAATTTCCAAATCCTCCAATTTGACATCAAAGAATGGGACAAATTCTAGACATTGATCGACAAATTTGTGGAATACTCCACTATTAAGAAAAATGAAGAAAAGCCAATTATTGATGATGAGTTCCTCATAGTGTAGCTGCAGCAAAAGAGCAAGTCACTACAGGACAAAAGTATTATAGTGCTAGGCCACTAGAGGACAAAATAGGAATAAGACAAGGAATGCATTTTTAAATTGTAAAATTTGGGGGTAGGTGAAACACTAATTTGTAGTGAATCTTAGCTACACAATGAGATTAAATCTTGGCCATTCAGTTTTTTTTTGAAAACTATAAATAGGGGTTCTCTCATTTTCAAAGGGAGAGTTGAGTTGTTGTAAAGACATACTACTGAAATTCTAATAAAAATTCATTGCTTTTGGTGGGTTCTTGGATTTCCTTCATGTTTCATGATTCATCTCCTCATAGTTTATATATTTGAGTAGTTTTAATTTGTTTTTCTATATATTTTGCATGATTCTAGTAGTTTAGTAAATGTTGTTCATTGATGCTAAAGAATACTATTGTGTTGATGCCCTTCCTTGTTCATACTTTTTACTGTTTGTTGAGGATAAATAGTAATGTAAAGCTAGTATGAACATATATTTATTGTTTCACTTAAAACTCATTTTTTATTCATTCTTTATGGTGAATGAACAGGTTAAAATATGCAAACCTTAGGAGATAGCACTAGTTTCATTATACTGATAGTTGATTTGGTTAAGTGGAACTTAGTTTTAGGAAGGTTGTCCACTATAGCATCCTCCATTATCACCTTTCATTGGTAGTTGTAGGTATAGGAACTTCCTCCTTTCCCTTCCCTTTTGACCTTTCTTTGAAATAGTAATTTAGGAAAAGTTCTAGCATCTTTGTAAAGCCAAATATGATGATAAAAGTGGAGTTCAGACTACTGTTTTGAACTTGTAGCAATTGCCCATCATATTTAAAATCTTAGGAACTCCTTTAATGAACCAATATCCCTTCAAATTAACATACGTAAAGTTTTCCTGTGATTACCTACAAATCACATGAACCAACTGAGACATTCCAAGCAAGTCATGACCTAGCACCAACTCAACAAACCATACCAACTCAACAAACCATCCATATTACCCAATAGTAGATCCTATAAGATGCCTCACTCTCTCTATGCACCTTCTCCCCAACTTAATCTCCATTGGAGGATGGTGAACATGGACCTCAGCTTGTCTGCCAACACACAACTTCTCAGAATTCTTCCTCTTTGCGACTTAGATGGATCAAGCACCTGAAACCAACCAACAACTCAAGAACAACTTAACCAACCAGATCAGATAGCTCTGATACCAATTTATGTAGAGCATCTACCAAAATCAACAAACCTTCTATGGTAATTCTTACCAAAAACACAAAATATGAGAAGATCCACTAATCATTTACCAAATTTCACCTCATTTTAACTTGTTTCCACATTGCTACAAGACTCCAAAACACATATTAGTATTTCAAATTCACTAACCAACTTTAACACACCTTAAACATCTTCTTAATGATAGAATCCAACCCAAAAAATTGTTAGAAACTACTAAACCAATCAACATTCACCAGTCACACCTCCTTGCAACTATATTCTAAACAAGGCAAAAAGAAAACCAATCTTCTAAACTTTCTTCAACACTCTCAACAGAGATTAAAAGACTTTCATTTTCATGTTATTGACTGAATCAAAACCAAAAAACCAATTAAATCATTCTAAATCAACCCATACATTCAACATACACCAATTTACCCTTCATTACATCTTGTTTCCATAGGACAAAAGATAGCCAATCACTATTTCTTACTTGCAAACCCTTACCAAGCCTTCAAATTCCTTTTACCAACTTTACTTGATAGAAGCAAACCAAATACTCTACCTCCCAACTTTATTTTATTAGATTTATAATTTCATGCATTCAAGACTCCAACTCCAGTAGTATAGCAACATAGCTAAAATGGGTATAGAAACCAATCCACATTGAATCTCCATAAACTATTTATTGTTTTAGGAACCCAATTTTTCCAACATTAATATATCACAAACTCAAATATTGTTGCTTTGAAAGGTATACTTGAAAACACGACTGTACCGCAACCAAAAAGCACCAATTATGTAAAATTTTCAAAGAAAGTGTTCTTAAATCACCATAAAAACACTAAACAAACTTGGAAAAGATTATATCAGGTCTCAAAACTTTCAAATCATCCACTTTTAGAGATTACAAGCCTCAATATTTCACCCAATATCAAAACCCTCATTATGTGCCAATGTAGAATAAATACAATAGGGGTTTATTAAAAATACCCTTTCCAAACCTCCTTATAGTTAACCACTACTTCAAATAGGTCAGGATATGTCTCCACATGCTTAAGGAATCATTTTCCAACATTCTTGCATACTTCTTCAACATATACTAACTTGAAACCATCCCTTTTCATGGAAAACTATGTATTTTCTTGTAATGGTAGTGACCACAACCTCATATTCTTGCCTTCCCTATTCCTATTAACACACAAAAGATTTAAATAATTATAACTACATTCAATATAATCCATCTCACCACTCTACTAAACCTGCAACATTGGGATGGGGCTATAATCCTTACAAGACTCTCAAAACCCTTGACTGGGTTTTCAGGTAGATCACAAAAATTTAGTCTTATTTGTCATAAAACTAATGGAAACCTTTCAAAAAACCTTTTAATTAATTGCTAAATCTCTTCTCTTAAGAAAAAAATAATTATTTATTTTACAAGGACTGGAACAAGAGAATAAAACTCTATAAATACAGAACCAAGGAACTTTATTTAATAAATAGTATCAAGAATACAAAATCTTCTTCTTTCTTGCCCTTTACAAGACTTTATAAAGCTTTTCTCATCAGTTAAGGCAACTACCTTTTCAACTTCAATGATCTAACAACCTTCCAACTAACATGACCCTTCATCTTCCTTTTGCATTTTTGTACATTTTTTCAAATTTCCCAATTTTACAACTTTGCAATTTTTGCAAGTTTTGCATTTTTCATCATTTGGACCACCTAGAGACCTATCAAAGACTCAATTACATTGGAAATGACCTTTAAAATACCTTTTACAATGTTTTTACATTTGAAAACTAAAATTTTATAAAAATTCTTGATCGAGGCTTGATAATACAATTAGGTGCTCCTACACCAAAACTCCTAGCTAAGCTTTTTCCTAGGTCATTGAAAGATACTACCTTGGAATGGTTTTCCTCTTTATCAAAACTATCAATTCATTCATTTGATGAACTTGTTGAGGCATTTTCAAACCAATTCCAAGTACATATGACTCCTAAGATGACCTTTGCTGATTTGATGAGATGCAAGCAAAAAGAAGAAGAAAAGATAACTGACTTCATCTCATGCTATCAATCACTTTATTCCCAAATTAGTGTCAAGATCCCTGATCCTCACCCTCAAAATATGTTCATATAAAAATTTAAAATCAAGATTCAAGACAAGCTCACCATGATGAAATTCCCATCCTTCATGCACTTGTGTAATTCCCTCCTTGATTATCAAAATTTGGTTAGTAGTCCAGATACAAAGTCAACTTCTACCCAAACTAAGAAATTCAATCCCACAAACTGAAACAATTCCCAACCATTTAGAAAATAGAATAAAGGGTTCCTTCAATTCAATTCCTCTTAACAAACAACTCAAAATTCCAATAACTGATTAGTTGTTGTTAAAGCCATGATACCCTTTAGCTATTGGGACTCGAAAACACAATTCAGTCCCTTACCTGATACCCTTCATAACACAATGTCCCAACTTTTAGAACAAAAAAATATTTTCTTGCCTCTCGTCAAAACACCCAATCCCAATAAGCCTTTACCCCCGAGCTTTAGATCAAATTCTTATTGCCACTATCACTGAAAAAATAGACATGACACAAAACATTGCAAGCATCTTAAACCTCTTGTATAGGACCTCATTGATTTTGGTCGTCTTTCTATTGGAGGTGTTAGTGATCAAGGAAATAAGTTTGTTGCCCCTCCTAACAAAAACTTGCAAATATTTACCAACCCCATGCCAAAACATAGTATTTCATTTTTTAAAGCCAATGAAACTGCAAAGAATGATGTGATGAATGTTGATCCAGATAATGATAATAATGACTCTATTCAACATGAGCTTATCGATAATTATCCTATGGATGAAATGGTAGGAGTGATAGACTTCATTCCTCATAAGGGCCAAACTAAGAATCCTCTTGACAGTGCTTTCTCCTCTAAGGATATACTTAAACATGTACCTGATGGTCCTCTTTACATAGGCAACCTTATCTATGACAAGCCCACTAATGGAATACTAATAGATCCTGCCTATGGAGTGAATGTGATCACCCAAGAATTCTTAATTTTTCTTGAGCTCTATCAAGATATATATAGTAAAATGAAAGCATGGATCAAGAAACATAATTGTTTTTCTTTCCCTACGATGGGATTGATCACCTTACCATTGCAAATAGGACCAAAAATATTAGATGTATTTTTCTCCATCATCTCGTAGTTAGACCAATTTCATGTGAAGTTAGGCTATCCATGTCTTCACTCCATGAAAGTTGTCCCTTCTATTGTGCATAATTTTTTAAAGTTTCTCTTTGACAATGGAGTATTCACTATCCACCACAATAGCTTTAACCCATTGTCCTCTAAAGGTAATTTTTTCTTAGATTTATTTTACCTTGAACCTATGGATTCTATAAAACCATGAGAAGAGCTGTTTTTCTTGTATTATCAATAGTTCAAGGCAAAGAAGATAGCAAAACTATCCCTCCAAAACATGTCCCCATCCACCACTAAGCCTACTATCCTAGATGAAACCATGATTGAGCCTAAAGAAATTCCAAACAACCAAGACCAACCTAAGAAAAAACTTTCACCCACCTCCTACAAAAGAAAAAGATACAATGAAAGCAACCCCATCACACCTCCTAGAATAAAATAGGTTTATAAAGTCAAAGAGAAAGTGGTTGAACAACTTCCTGTGGTTCCTTCTGTTCCTTCCCTTATGGAGGAAAAGAAACCTTTGATTGATCAACCTACTCCTACACAAACATAACTTGTAAAAAATACTAAAAGAAATAGAGGTGCCAAAGAGCATTGGTGTAGACATCGTGCCCTTTCTCACAAGTTACATGAAGAATTAAACAAAGAAAATCAAGATCTGAACTTGACTGAAGCAATGCATGATGTGCCTCCCCCTTTACAAAAACAAAACAATCCAATACACCAACCACAACAAGAGTTGAAATATTCAATGGACATTATGATTTGACCTCATACTATGGTTAACTTGGATGACAATGATGAGGTTGCTAAAATTGATTAAAAGATGCATAATGAATTGAATACATTTTTTTCCTCTTACATGCACTTAAACAACAGTTCTCCTAAGAAGAGTGTTGAACCTAGTACTTCTCCTAGTTTGAAACTTGCTCTTCTCTCTTTAGCTAGTTGTCTACCTTTGATATACAAGGAACATGATTGGGATGTGGATGACCTAATCATAGGTTGAATTGCATGTTCCTTACTAGTCTTTTGCATTATTTTATTTTCATTTTCTTTTGTGTGATTGTATGTGCATAATGTGATCCATCGTGACATTCTATTTGATTTTCTCTCTCTCTCTCTCTCTCTCTCTCTCTCTCTCTCTCTCTCTCTCTCTCTTTGTGACATTACTCTATTTGTACCTTCATTCTTCTCTATGTCGTAAATCTCTTACTTTTCACTTTTATCTTTTCATTTGTCTTGTTTTTTCCTCTTGGGGATGACACATGGTGTCGAGAAATTCATGTCTCTTCCATGTTGACCCAAAATGTTATCTTTTCATTTTCCTTGTTTTTTCCTTTTGGGGATGATGCAAGGCATCAAGACACTTGTGTTTCTTAAATGTTGACCTGAAAGGTTTTTCTTTATTTTTGCTCTCTTCATGTCATTCTTCTACTTCTATGTGTATTTAGGGAATGATCATAGTTCTAACCTCTCTAAAATCATTGTTGCAAGAAGATACTAACCCAAAATCCATAGATGCCTTATGTGTTTAGTGTTTTAATTTTGGGGACAACCCCTCTCTTTTCCTTTTCTCTTACATGATGTAACTTTACTTGGAAACATATGACTTGGCATAGGGATTTTAAAGTTGGCTCTCATGTCTTCTTTATTTTTTGCATTTATCATTTTCTACTTTAATGTAATTTCTCATATCTTGGTGTTTAGCAATTTCTTTAAAGTGGAGGCATACATTGGCAGTATTCTTTTGCATTTTTCTTTTTCATGGTTCATGGTGCAGTTTTCTTACTTCATATGATGTGTTTTTCACTTTGTGGATGACCTTATGTGTGATGTCTTTCAAGAGCATGATCTCTCTTAGCATATTACATTCCTCTTAGTGGATTCATATGACACATTGCATCCCCTAATTTGCACGAATCTTCTATTATTTGATTGGTTCTCTCTTGGAGATATTAGGAAAATGTTCCCTAAGATAAAGACCTCGAATGAACTAAGAAATAATCCTTTCAATATCCCTCATTGTTGCATTTTTCATTTATATGGCCACCTTGCTTAACACAACTTGCATGCCTATGGAGCCATCCTATTTGTTCATGAGCTTTGAGCATATAAAGTTTTTCTTTCCTCATGAAGGTCAAAAATAATTTCTGTGTGGTGCCTTATTACAATTATCAAGTGGTATGACTTTGGTATAGTTTGAGCGGGAATCCCAACTAAGGCATGAATTTCGTAATAGAAAATTGCATGTATGTGTGAATGCATACCAAACATGAGTGTATATTTCTCACATTTTTGGACTTCACCCAGTAGACAACCAAGAGTTCTATTGCCATAGAGTGAGTATGCATTTTTTGAACAAATAGTCTAGATCTTATTCACATAGTGATGGAAAAATGGTCGAACCTTGATCAAACACTCTTATTTTTACCTTTTCTCTCTTTCATCTTTGACAGTGCATGATTGTGATTTTTTGTTGCTTTTATATCATTCTTATGTGTGTTCTTTCAATCCTAGGTTGGTTTGTCCTGGGATCTTGATCCTGGGAGCTTGATAACCCCTCTTTCTCATTTTCATCCTATATTACTAGCATTGGTGCACTTGAACCCCTCTTGTGTGTTTGTCTACTTTAGTGTGAGTTTGAAGCCAGTTCATCCTCTCACTTAATTGGGGGATAAATGTAGTCATAGAAAAAGAATCCCTTCTACATTTCCTAGCTTGTTTGGGCCCTCCTTTTGAGTTAGGAATAATATTTCCTTGATTTAGTGTTGTAATGTGGTTGACACATTCACATTAGGTCTTGGGACCTTTTGAACTAATGGATTTAAATGGTACCTACTAAAGTATTGTGAAGTGTTGTAACACACTTTCACACTTTTCTAAGGTTTTATTAATAAACTAAACCTAATAAACCTCTTTTTAATTAAAATAAACATTAATCTTTCCTTTTTTGAGGTGTTTTAAAGTGTTGTAACACACTTTCACACTTTTCTAGGCTTGCCATTAGTAATTGGGATTTCTTGTGCTTTAATTATCCTTATTTTGCAACCACAAGCCTTATTTATTGTATATTTTTGAGGATAATCCCCACACCAATCATTAGCCAATCATAATTCTAGTTTTTTATTTGAGTGGCCCAAATTTAGTGATCTAGGACTCATTCACTAGCTTGGCCGAATGGGTCCCACCTAGGTATTTCGGTCTTGAACCGGATTTCACACATTTCTAGGAACTATTGATTTTTGGTCCAATACATTTTCCCAGATGGGACTCATTTTCCATCCTGGGCGAATGAGTCCCGTTTGGTCTAAAATTAAAATTAATTAAAAATTTTGGAGGGATTTTATTCTCCTAGATCTGATGTTGGCTTGTAGTGTTGTAATTTCGGGAACTCTTGCATAATTGAGTATAAATAAAAGGTTCTTTCACTCATATTTTCACCTAGCAATCTAACAAGATTTCACAAGAGCATTCAAGTGTTTTCAAGAGCATATTATCAAGCATTTTAGAGCATTCTTCAAGCATCAATCATCATTTCAATGATTTCATGCATCATTCTTTTTTAGAGCTAGCAATTGTGGTGTAGGATTTTGTGATTCAAGCAAGCATTGCATATAAGATATATCCAATTCAAGCAAGAATCAATGTCTACATCCATTGGAGAAATTGCATACATGTTTCCAACACCTTATTCCTAGGATTTGGTGAGTTACAACATTGTTATTTGTTCATTCATCATTCTCCATTTTTATTTGATTTCATTTCAAGTATTGATTTCGAAAACGGGATTTGACCAAGGAATACCCCTATCCACTAATCCCACAACATTTTTCTCTCTCCTTTGTGTGTGATTTATAGGTCTAGGTTGCAAATTTCGTAAGGAGCAATATTGGAAAATATTTGCAAATCATTCAAAGTGGTCAAAGTTATCATCAAGCCTAGGAGAACCATGGAGAACATCTATAGGTTACAAGTCAAAGATTCAAATCTAAAAACCAATTAGGAAGGACAGAGTAGATAGAGAGGAGCAGGATTAGCCTTTGAAGTTTCAAAACATCCCAACTGGACCGATTTTCTACTTTTGGCAAATAAGTCCCAGTTCTAGTCAATTTTCAAGTTTATATAGATTTGGATACCCTTTTGGCAGATTCTTGTTCCTGCATAGATTTCCAGAATCTGGACTGATTCACCCAACTTGGTGAATGAGTCCTAGTCAACTTTAAAGTTATATTTTCTAGTGATTCAAACCTCGATTCATCTAGCTCCAGTTTCCCAGGTGTACACCTTCCTTCCTTCAAATTTCTATTTCATTTCATTTAATTTTCTATGTAATTTAGTGTTACTTTGTGTTCAATTAGGGTTTTGCATTGCATCTTTCATTTCATTTTCTTTTCCAATTCAAAACTTGGTGGTGAACCCCTTATTAGTCCGCTTTCAGCCACTAGGACATCCCTATTGCAAGATGTTCTTCTCTTTTGCATAGAGATATCTAGGGTTATCCTTGAATGGAATAGCTTGAAAGTGGGTGTGATAGCACTTAATCATTTTCACCCCCATTTTTATTGGTTCCACTTATGAAGAGAAATGATTGCATCATCTTGAAATACTTGATGAATAATGTATTGATGCTATCAATCATCTCCAAGCTTATTCTAGGTGAATATAATATAATTATAATTATCATGTCATCCCTCATACATTTAACAAAGGGGATTTAGTGTTATACAAAAATCAGTGTAATGCAAATGCTCCTTGAAATGAAAAAAGAAAATTCACCCCTAATTGGCTAGGATCTTATCTAATTAAAGAAAACTATGGGTTCGGTGCCTACACATTAATGGATATGGATTGTACACCTCTAAAAGAACCTATCAAAGCCACACATTTGTGTCAAAATTATGGATAACATCCCCTATTTTAAATAGTGTGTTAAGGTAGTGTTGTTAGATTAGGTAGATGGTGTTCTGTTTAATCTTACATTGATTCATTCTTTGAAAAACAATATTAGTTTGTTTTAGATTCTAAATTTATTGTTCAATTTTTTTGAATTATTTCTTTAGTTTCCATACTATTCAAAAGAAAATATTGTGTGTTCTATTAATTTAGATCCTGAAACATAGAAAAAGGAGGCTACAATATAATCCTCTTTTCTACTATTTCATTCAAGAAATGAGATCCAAAACTTGAAGTGAATATCAACCCAAAAGATGATTCAAGTTGAGATTTTGCTATCTTGTAATTTAACCTTTATGCAAGGAAAAGGTGGTGATATAAATCACACTTTGGGAAGAAGAGTTTGGACAAGCAAATCAACTCTAATTATAAGTATACAAAATTCAATGAACAAACCTATCATAAAACAAAGAGAAACAATAACCTTTTTGGAAAAATTGAGAATAGGGAATGTTGTGCACCTGATCAAAACTTGGTATTTCTACAAATTTATTAGGGACTCATTCGCTAGGAGGGGAATGGCTCCTAGTGTACCTATCTAGAGGAATATGAATTTGGAAATGAAGCTTGTACATAGTGAAAATTTATTGTCCTTAAAAACCTAATAGTGACTCATTCACCAGGTGGTGAACGGGTCCTAGTAGGATCTTTTGGAAAAATCTAGATATTGTCTTGATGTTCTAGATCTACATTTCTTTCATACAACTTGAAACTCCCACTCTTGGATCTAGATCTGCTAATAATCTACAAAATAAAATTCAAAGATTGTTGGTGGATAGGGGTTTGCCTCAATAATACCCCAAGTTTGGTAATTAAACCTTGATGATAAATGAAAGTATGAAATGTGAAATGTGTGTGCAATCCTAACCTTAAGTGTGTTTAAGATTAATATCTCTAATGATATAAGGAGACCCTACTCAATTGTGTTAGAATAGGACTGTAGAATGAAACATGAATAATAGAAGAGGCCTATTTTAGGAGATCCCAAATCCCCTTAATAAGTCACAAATCTAAATATACCTCTCTTTACGCTACAAATAGAATGATCATTGAAGATGGAATCACTTAGGAAAATAGTCATCAGGCTTGGTTGAATGTCTTGTCCATCTCCCCAAAGCCTATAATCCATCATGATTCTCCATAGGAAATTATTATCACTCCTTCAATAATGCTTGATCTTTGACAACAAAATGAGCTTGAAGACCTATAATGCCACTCCAAGACTTCACTCTTGCTTTCTTCTTGAATAAGAATGCTTTCTCTCATGAAAATTATCTAGACTTTTAGATTGCTTTGATGGAATTATGTGAAATAACATTATATTTATAAATAACATACAATTAAATATCAAAATTCAAATAACACAAGATGACATCAGATATTGAATTTGAAATCATTAAAATCCTACCCAAACACATTGCAAGGGGGGTGTCCTAAGTTAACGAGGACCCATTCGCCATAGGACAAATGGGTCCTAGCATAGTGAACTAGGACCTGTTTCGGTGAATGTGAAATAAAATACCAAAAGGTTGTCCTAGGACCTAGCGAGGACCCATTTTCTAGGTGGAAAATGGGTCCTAGGTTACTATTGTAGGACAAAAACATTGCAAAATTAAGTTTTGTAAAAAACTATTAACGAGTTTGGGGTTTTATCCCTTGGAAAATGCATTAAATTAGTCTCAATTAATTAATTAATTAATTAATCCCTAGATTAATGTCAAATTATAAATAAAAAAATTTCAATACCATAAATAAGTCTCAATTATGTCCATTTTATCATTAATTATTCATTCCCAAATTAAGTGTAAAAATGGGTTACTTTTTTCGACACTAAATTTTTCCCCCACTTTTGTTAGAGTTTCCCCCATTTCAAACTCTCACTAAAGTAGACATTCAAGAAACTTATGTATGGAATAATGAAAATGATACTCAATCATGCAATATTAAATACTACAGCAAAAAGAGAAAATAAAGGATCAAGCTTTGAAAGTCTCTCCAACACAATGTGGACTAGGTCTAGGCTACTTGTCCAAAAATGTTTACAAGCATAACTTGATGTCCACTATAAAAATGACACACGTATTCACTTTGGGGTAGTAGAACCTTAGACTATCCACTAGGTGAGTATCCTAAAAAGGGTGACAAATGAGAGAATCATATTAGGCTTCCATACCATACCAAATTTATCCTCCTGATAACTTTGATAAGGCATCACAATGCTAAATGCTTATGAATATTATGTGTATAGGTTTTTATTCAAGGGGATCTCACTTTGTGTAAGGTATTATTCTTAGGGAACATCATGCCTAATGTCTCCTAGAGAGGACAAGTCAAGAATATCAGATTACCACTTATGGTATGTCTCGCTCCACATCATTCCACTAAGGGAAATCATACGCTTAGAAATATCACTCTTGGAGGACATCAAACCCAATAACACCACCAAGAAAAGGATGCATCACTAGAAAAAGAAAATCACACCATGAAATATATAAAATTCCAAAATATGTCATCGATGTAGGCACCCACGTTAAAGTGTTTTCTAACACCATTGTTGTGAGCAACTACTTTAAAGTAGCCAATGTTGTCATAGAGTGTGAAACTTTCATCATTTCCCAAATACTCAAAATATTGGAAGAATGACATAAAGAGAGAGAAAACAAACAAAAAATCCTTTTGTTCAACATGGAAGAGGCCTAAATTTATCATTGCCTTGCATCATACCCAAAAGGAAAACACAAGACAAGCAAGAAAGATAAAATGTTTACAACATAGAGAAGAATGTAGGTACATATAGAGGAATGCACAAATAGAGAGAGATACATCAAAGGAAACAACACAAGGATCACCTTATACATATGAAATCAGATAAAGAAATATGAAAAAGAAAACAAAGAAAAAGTCTAGTAAGGAACATGTGAGTCAACCTATAGTAGTTCGTCTACATCCCAATCTCGATCGGTATATACGAAATGTAGAAAAATAGAAAAAGGGACAATAGAAAGTGTCAAACTAGGGGAAGCACCAAGTTCAACACTCCTTTTAGGATATTTGTGATTTAAGCTCATACAAGAGGAAAAAAATGAATTCAACTCATTATGCAGTTGTTCATCAATCTTAGCAATATCAATTTCATCATCTAGATTAACCACAACATGAGGTCGAATGATAATTTCTCTTGAAGGTTCTTGTTTATGTTGTGGCAAGGGTATAGAGTCATCATGAATTGATTCAAGTGCGTTTATATTTTAATTTTCTATGTTGCTCTTTTCTTCTTGATTTTGTAACATATGAGAAAGCACAACATCTATGCCTACGCTTTCTAGCATTCTAATTTCATTTCAATCTATTGTCAACTTATTTTAGTGTAGGAGCGAGTTGTAAAATAGGTGGAGTAGCAAGATAATATTTCAAACTTTCAAAATTCTATTTACAATCCTCATTCTAATTGAACTGAACCTCTTTCTTAAGGAGGTCTGTAAAGGGTAATGTTCAATCCACTAAGGATGCTACAAAATGATAGATATCTTGAATTCTTCCTTGTAAAGTGCATAATTTAGAAATGTTTCTAGGAAGTGGCATGTTAATGATAGCAACAATTGTCTTTATGTCCACCTCAATTCCTCTGTGAGATACTATAAAACCTAAAAATTTTCCACTATCTACAGCAAAGACACACTTTTCTGAGTTCAGTCTCGTTATATTTTTTCATTCTTTCAAATATTTTTCAAAGGATATTCACATTGTCTTGTCGAGTTAAGGATTTGGCTAGTATATCATCAACATAATCTTCCAAAATCTTATGTATGTAATCATAAAATATCAATGTCATAGCTCTCTAATATGTTGGTCCTATATTCTTTAATCTAAAAGACATGACTACCCAAGAAAATGTTCCCCAAGTTGTAGTAATTTTTTTTTTGTATTGATCTTGAGGGTTAATAAAAATTTGATTATATCTAGAAAGTCCATCCATGAACAATAACAAAGCATGTCCCATAGTCAAATCTACTTTCATGTCAATATTAGGAAAGGGGAAACTATTTTTTAAATATTCATTATTTAAATCATAAAAGTCTGTACACATCCTAATATGATTATCAGGTTTTGTAGCTGCAATAATTTTCAAGATTCAAGGAGAATAATCAATAGGTCGTATAAAATAAGCTTGAAAGAGTTTCTCAATCTTAGCCTTAACCAATAAAGCTATCTTAGGACTCATTTTTTGTATCTTTTGTTTGATTGGTTTTACATCCTTTGCAAGGACTATATTGTGTGTGACTATCTTAGCATTAATTCCTGGCATATCCAAATAAGTCCAAGAAAAAACTTAAGGAAATTCATAAAGTAAAGTTACATGGTCTTCTTGTTCATCTTCATCAAGGAACTTTTCTATTTGAATCAATTTTTCCTCGATAGTTGTATCCTTTGGTATGTTGATTGTATCTCCCAAATGAAGTGCATTTTTTTAGGATTTTAGGATTATATTCTTCTTTTTCCTTGTCACTTTCATTACTTTCCTTCTCTTCATCCTCTTGTTTTGTACTAACCATAGCACATGCAAACTATTTCATTTTAGGAGTAAATGACTATCGTAAACTCCTAATATTTCTTTGAAAGCTTCATCATCTTCAAAGTGTTCTAATGATTCTTCCCAAGTTTTATCAATCAATTTTGGATGCTTCAAAGTGGAACTTGTCTTATTAAGGTTATACATGACAATGTTGATGTTGAGTGAGGGTATTTTCATTTCTTGCATTATCTTATGTGTTGGAAAATACCCCAAACCACTTTTTTTTTTCTTATGTGTTAGGATCTATAGGAATGCAAATTCCTTTCTCTTTCCTCATACATCCTTTTCCACTATAACCAAGTTGTTTTACCAGCTCACAACCTCTTCCATAAAGTCTCTTCAATTATTTTGAGTTTGGTGGTTCCCAGTAGTCTATCTCATCAAATTTTGTTGTATACCTTGTTTCTTCTTTTAGAGTAGATGAAATAGATGGTTGTGAGTTTTCTTGAACAAATTTTGCATTGACATTACCATTTTTTTTTTCTTTTCAGTTTCTTTTGTTGTAATTTTCTATTTCCCCATAAATGTTGGTGTAAAATCTAAGGAACCCCAATCATTTTCTAATAACTTATTAACTTCATCAATATTCATCTTGTGTTCTTCCTCCTTCATAACTTCCACTTTTGTAGCTGATTTCAGTGCTTTCAAAGGATATCATCCTTCTTTCTCAGAAATAAAATAACTTTTAGGTTTATGATCAGATTTTAGCTGTAAACCTCATTATTATAGATGTATTTCATTATACAATGTAGGGTAGAAGGAACTCCATTAATTTTATGAATCCAAGGTCTCCCTAAGAGGAGATTGTAAGAAAGCTCATGAGGGATAACATGGATGAGATTTTTTAATGTTACTTTCCAAAATTTAATAGGTAATGTGATGACTCCAACTGGTTTCTTCCATATATTATCAAATCCATGGATAGATAAAGAATCAGGTTAAATTTCACTCTTATCTATATGAATCTTTTCCAAAAGGCTCACACTACACACATTAAGGGTTGAACCATTGTAATCAAGGGTTTTTTTTATCTCTATTCGATTAGCATAGGCTAATATGATGAAAGTATCATGCTTCTTTTGAATTTCCAAGGAAGGTAACTCTCTTTGGGAAAGAACAATATCTAGGTTATCTCATTCATCCCTTGAACTAGTGTTGCCACATCATTTGAACTAGTATTAGGAGGAACCATAACTTGTTGCAAGTCCATTTGAAGCATAGTGTGGTAATTTGGTGAAGCTTGAATAAGATCCCATAGGGATATATTAGAAAGAGTATTCTTAAGTTGTGCAATAAGATTATATTCCTTTCCACTATTCGCAGGTAAACAAGGAGTTCTAGGCAAGATAGGTTGAGGAAAAGGTAATGAAATAAGATTCACTTGTTGTTGACTATTATTTCTTGTATTGTATGTATGCCCAATAATATTATAACCTACTTATTGTGAAGCATTGTTATTATCAAGAAAAGGCTTGTTTTCAGGTGGTTCTAGGATAAGCATGTGTTTGTTTTGAACTTGAGGTTTTTACAAAGGATGGTAAATGATAAGTTGTGGTGTGATTGTGTTAACATCTTTTTTTTTTTAGTTTTTCATAACAAGCCATAGTGGATGAAATTTATGAGAGAAATTATTCAAGGGCTTCATCTAAGATGTCAAATCCATCACTACTAAAGGGCTTGAGGGATAGGTTAAATTTGAAAAAGAGATTTTACATAATCAAATAACTATGCTTTCTCCAAGGATCTTGTTTGATGTTTTTTATGTTTTTGTATTTTGTTTTTGTTTTCTAATGATTGTAAAATTTAAAATAACTTATATAGTGATGTAATAATGCTGGGAATGTAGAAATATAGTGCTAATTTTAATTGAAACATGCAAGAAATTATTTTTCCAATGTTGCAAAATCTATCTAAATAAATAAGAAATTGAATGCAAAGATAATCTATTTCAGATAACTACTTCTTAGAACTAACAACATTAACTAAAATGCTTATCAGAAATTTAAAATGACTCAAAAAAAAATTCTGCTACCATCTAGACAGGGACTCATTCACCCTATGACAAATGGGTTCTAGATTAGTGTTGATAACAAGAATAGAAATGCAAATTAGACACTAGAAATCATATAGAATTTTTTGCTGAACAAATGTGTATAGGGACTCATTCAACCTATGGTGAATGCATCCTAGATTATGATTTTCTAAATTTGAATTTTTTTTTCCTAAGCTAATCCTATGTATTTTCTATTTCAGGTCTGTAACAATCAGTTTTGTAATAGATTTTCCAGGTTTGAAGTCTATAAATGCAATGTTGAATAAGGTTGAATGATGAATAAGGCCACTAAATTTAATGTGTATTATGAATCTAAATGTTTGAATGATGATTTCAATGTGAACATTATGTACTTAACAAAGTCAGATCTAATGCATTTTTTCTAAATTTTAGTGAGTATAAGCAAAACATGCAAATCTATGCTAAATGCAATGTTCACTAATGAAAGAACCCTAAATGTAATGCAAGTAATGCAAGTCTAATGTAAACTATTACAAACTAAGATCTAAGGTCTTAATGCACTCCAAATAAAAAATTAGGATGTTCAAAATGGTCGGGTTCACCGAAATGAAACATAGAGAAAGGGGGCTATCATATAACCCTCTTTTCTACTATTTCATTCAATGGGATCCAAACCTTGAAGTGACTATCAACCCAAAAGGTGAGCCAAGTCAATATTTGGGGGTCTTGCAATTTATCCTTTATGCAAGGATGGGGTGGTGAGCTAAATCTCACATTGGGTAGAATAATTTAGACAAGAAAATCAACCCTAATTCTAGGTAAAAAAAATGAAATGAACAAACCTGTAATAAAATAGAGAGAAAAAGTATCTTTTCTAGAAAAACTAAGAATAGTGAATGTTGTGCACCTAATCAAAACTCTTTTTTGCAACTTTATTAGGGACTCATTCATCAGGTGGTGAATTTTTTCTAATGTACCTATCTAGAGGGCTCTAAATTTGGAAATGAAGCTTGTATGCAGTGAAAATTTGTTGTCCTTAAAACCCTATCAAGGACTCATTTTCTAGGTGGTGAATGGGTCCTGGTAGGCTCTTATGGAAAACTCTGAATTAGATCTTGAAGTTCCAGATTTGCACTTCTTTCCTACAACTTGAAACTCCCACTTTCAGATCCAGATGTACTAATAATCTATAAAATAAAGTTTGAAGCTTATTGGTGGATAGGTGTTTGGCTTAGTCAAACCCCAAGTTTGGTAATTAAAAATTGATGATAAATGAAAGTATGAAACATAAAACATGTGTTCAATCCTAACCTTAAGTGTGTCTAAGATTAAGATCTCTAATAATACAAAGAGACCCTACACAATTGTGTTAGAATAGGATCCTCGAATGAAACATGAATAATGCAAGAGACCTACTTTAGGAGATCCCATATTCCATTAATAAGTCACAAATCTAAATATACCTCTCTTTAGGCTACAAATAGAATGATCATAGAAGATGGAATCACTTAGGAAACAAGTCATTAAGCTTTTTTGAAGTTCTTCTGCATCTCCCCAAAGCCTAGAATCCATCATGATTCTCCATAGGAGTCTATCATCACTCCTTCAATAATGATTGATCTTTGACAACAAAATGAGCTTGAAGACCTATATTTTGCTCCAACACTTCACTCTTTCTTTCTTCTTGAATAAGAATCCTTGATCTCATGAAAATTCTCTAGACTCTTAGATTGCTTAGAAAAAATTATGTGAAATAACCTTATATTTATACATAATTGAGGACTAAATCCCAAAATTCAAGTAACAGATACTAACATCAAATATTGAATTTGAAAGATTAAAATCCCACCCAAAACACATCCCAAGGGGGTGTCCTAAGTTAAGGATGACACATTCATCATAGGGCTAATGAGTCCTATCATACTTAATTAGGACCTATTTTGAGTAATGTGAAATAACATGCCAAAAGGGGGTATTAGGACCTAGTGAGGACCCATTTTACAAGTGGCTAGTTGGTCCTAGGTCACTATCCTAGGACACAAACCTTACAAAATTTAGTGTTGTGAAATTTTATTAATGAGTGTCGGATTTTACCCCTCAAAAAATGATATAAATTAGGGTTGGATTTTAGTTTAAGGGGCCAATTAAGCTCAAATTAACCTCAATTAGTTAATAAAGCACTAGATTAGTTTGAAAGTGTAAAGAAACACTTTACAACACCCTAAATAAGGAATAATTAAGTCCATTTTATCATTAATTATTCATTCCCAAATTAAGCGTGAAAAGGGTTACCTTTTTTGACACTATAGATCCTTATATGAATTTAATGTTGTTAGTCTATAGGTGCATTTAATTTAACATAGAATACTTAATCAAAACATAGTATCTAATATAAACTATTTTTTTTAACTAGATTACATAAACATTAAATCATGAACATATTTATTAAACATTCTTACAAAGAATATTTAATAAATCACATTAAAATTTAATTCAACATAAGATCATAGAAACATAAACATAAACGCTCATATAACATATATATCATCAAAAGTTCAAGTACAAATGTGAATGAATATAATGCTAATAGGGCCTATTACTACTAGAACCCTCGATGCCTGGTGGTGGAATGTGATCATGTCTTGCTCAGGGACCTCATAGCTTCCAGTAGGCCCCACACCTCCCCTTTCATGTCTGCCTCTCATATGAGTGCCTTGATGTGCTCCTACTTTATGTGATCCCTCTTTTTCTATTTAGACACATTAAAATGTCTTGATGGATCACATTGGCTAACTAACATCATTTTGTCCTAAAACCAATTCTCTTTTCACTTAATTGATTAAATTATCCTAGCTATTTAACTAAGTTCCTTATTTTCATCTATTAATCTGATTGACCTAATTAGGTTAATTCATCCCCTTTCTTCCTAACATTTTTCCCTATTAAATTGAATAAATCTAATTATTTAATTTAATCCCTGAGTATGTGTAGGATCACGATGGGCCAAAAAGTGGCAATGTGATGGGTATGTGGTTGGCGACTTTTTTTTTACCTAAAATTTGATGAAACAAAAAGGGTTTTTAAAGGAGATTCTTAGCTTTCCACCAATATAAATTATGATTTACTTTGAATTTAATAAGTAGTTATTATTCATTTTCTATTCAAATTATGACTAAAATCCTGATTGATAGGCTGATTGAAAAACATCTATAGCTTTCAAACAATATCACATTTTTTTAATCTAAAACATGTGTCACATTCTATGCTTTGCATACTATAGGATTAAAAAAATAAAAAATGAATTTCATTAAGTTTTGACCAAGTTAAGGTGGTTAGACGTACGAGTTTTAATATTTTTTAAAATTTGTAATAAAAATTCATAATTAATTATTTACTTGAAAACAAATTACAAAAAAAATATGCATCACATTGGGACATGAGTCCTCTTCTTATATCTAAAATCTTATAAATAAATAATATCATTTTATTGTGGTTAGGGTGGTCAGACAGACACCTACTTCTTATTTTTTCCTTGAAATTTAAGTACTACTGCATTGAAATTTCAAATTTTCACCAATTAGATTTTTTTTTTCTTAAACAATCTAGTAGTTTAGAAACTACATTCAATTTTCTATAGATTCTATTCTTACATATTTTTCAAATAATATAGATAACTTATTCAAATTTTTACGCCAAGTTACCAAATTCTAATTTTTTTGATTTTTTTGCCACTTAAGGGCCTGTTTTTTCCATGATGATCCTACACATACCCCCCTACAGTCCTCTAATTTAATTAAATAACCATAAGTTATTTAATTAAATATCATATCACTTTCCCTTTCCATTAAATAAATAAATTATTTGATGAATATCCTAATTCCCCTAATTTGCATAACTGAAACTTTATTTAATTATCAAATTACTAATAAATCTAATCTCCCCCACTTGCAAGGGAATATTCCTCCTTTGTGCATTCCTCCAAAAGGAATATTCCATATTCCTTCTACTTTTGGACATTAAAATTTGGTTTTAATTAATTAACTATCTATTTCCCTCATACATGAAAATATCCTAAAGAATATTCTCTTTCTTCAGTCATTTGAAAAAAGGAATATTCTTCCTTCTAACAAACACACAAGACTTCATGTGCAAGTTAACTTACAAAACCTCATGTGGAAGTTAACTTACAAGACTTCTTGTGCAAATTTTGAAAGTGTGTTTGTTTGGATGAATGTAAGCCCTTGATGAGAATCCATGATCCATGCCTCCATCTTCTTTCCTTTTTGACCATTGATTAAAGCTTTTTCAATGTTATCCCTTCATTTTTCATTTTCTTTCCTATAAATAAAACACTATTTGGAGACAAATGGATCCCTTTTAACAACAAACTTATGTTATTAAAATCATTTGTACTTGTACTCACATTTAGCATCATTTTAGCTTTATTTACTTGCATATTATCTTAGCTTCCATTAATGGCTTCCATGATAAAATAGATGCATACATTTAGCTTATTTGTTAATTATGATTTTAATCTTTTGAAGCTTGCATAAATTTAGAGTAGATTTACATACACCCATATCGACCATCTTAGCATAAATCATATTAAAATAGCTTTCATCATGTTCATTTAGCTTTAAATCACGTTTTCATACACATCTATCATTGGTTTCATTAGTTTTCTTCAATAAAACTGATTGAAACAAGCTCATTATCCAAGGAATTCGGAAATGATTGTCATTCACATCAATGTGACACCACTCCCCCTACAAGATAAATTTCAATGTCTTAGATTAGAGGTTTTCCAAGCTTTCATGATTTAGAATGTTAGTTTTAATGGCTTCTTTGTCTTTGTTTACAATGAATGATCTTATTGGGATTGATGCTTAGTGGGTTAAATATGCCTCAAATTCATATGGATCATGTGTAGTTAACCTATGCTATGTAATTGGTCACATTTTGGTGCTAGAGGGAGGGAAAACTACAATGTTTTGTGTGTTTTTTGAAGAAATTTTTGTAGGTTACACCCCAAAATTTTGCTTGAAACCCATCACTTTTATTAATCATAGAAAATTGAGTGAATTAGAGCTTGAAAAATGATTATCTAGGCTTTCTAGATCTCAGTCTTACCTTTCTGTAGCTTTTTATGAAACTCAATTTCATTGAGAATCGAAAAAGATGTCAAATTTTTAATTTTGTTGTGTTATTTATTTATTTATTTATTCTGGGTTTAATCTCTTAAATGCATGCTTTTCCTTAATTTTTAATGAAATCTATATGACTATTATTGCAGAAAGGTTGTGGGGTTTTGAGGTCTCATGTTTAACTTTCCAAAACATTTTATGATTTCAAAATTGATCAAGATTTGAGGAAGTTGTCATTATCTCAAGATGTTGTCCAACATTAATTTCATTGTGTTTATTTTATTTTTAATTGGGGTTTAATCTCTTAAATGCATGTTTTTCCTTAATTTTTAATGAATTCTATATGACTAATCTTGTAGAAAGATTGTTGGGTTTTGAAGATCTCATGTTTATCATTCTAAAAAAATTATGATTTCAAAATTGATCAAGATTTGAGGAAGTTTTCTTTCTCTCAAGTTGTTTTCCATCATTAATTTTTCTGTCTTTTTTTAAATTTTGGGTTTAATCTCGAAAATGCATGATTGCCCTTCATTTTAAATAAATTCTATATGATTAATCTTGTAGAAAGGTTGTTGGGTTTTGAAGATCTCATGTTTATCTTTACAAAACATTTTACAATTTCAAAATTGATCAAGATTTGAGAAGGTTGTCATTATCTGAAGTTGCTATTATAATCTAATTTTCTAAAAATGTTTCTCAAACACTTGAAAGGATAAAATGAATTTCCTTTCAAAGTTAGATAAAATTAAACCAAACAACCTCAAATTTTCTTTAAATTTATATATGCGCTTAAAATTTTTGATTTCATCTGATTCCTAACATGTCTCTAGCTTCTAATTTTTGATTTCATCTTATTTCTAACATGTCTTTAGCTTCTTGTTTTAGTTTTTAGACTAACTGGGTTTTGTAGGTTTGGACAATACAACTTGAAGAAAAGAAGCATACTATTAAGATTTGATTTATAATTGTAACAAGTGTTTCAACACTTTTTTGGAAATTATAACCCATTTGTAATTCTTTTTTATTTCACACTTTAGGACCACGGTAGCTTTCAATTGGGTTTTAAAATGAATGCTTAAATCAGTTAAAATTGAACCCTAACATCATTTTTAATTATTGGACTAAAATTGAACAATGTAAAATCACACTTAGTTTGGTGCTTAAAATGAACTCATCTTTTCTTTGAGGATTAAAATTAACAATTTTTTATTTATTTCTTATGATTTACATTTTCATCATTGAATGTGTATGCTCTTCTCTCATGCAACTCAATGATCTTGGGAATCAAAAGCGTTGCTTTGAAATTTTGTATAATCACTGACATATTTTGATTTGGATTAAAATGAACCCCATGCGAGTGTTGGAAAAATATGTTGTGAATGCTCTTTCCTTGCTTCATGTGAACTGGTAGATCGAACAACAATTGTACTTCCTTGAGTTAATATATCTTTAGAGGGCCTACTTGATGCACAGGGGTTTTCAATAATCCAACAAACTTAGAAAACCATTTACAAAAACCATTAATCACACTGATACATCGGATACTGGGCCAGAATTTTGACGTTTCAAATTCCATCAAAATTTTGATGCAATAACAGTGACAAATAGCTGTCGAAATTTCGATGGGTCATCATCGAAAAATTGATCAAAATGTATCAGTGTCATCAATCAATGGGATTTCCTTCACAAACCACAATCCTTCCTTGTAGCCTTTCAAAAAGGACTTTTTGGACATATCTTTTAGACCATATCTAGTCTATAGAAAAGGAGAGCCATCTAGGATACTCTTTTGGCTCTTATAACACATATCTGAAAATGAGGTAGGGTTTCTTTGTACATAAGGGCTCTAAAATTTAATGTCCTCCTTATTAGACCTAATTAGGCAACTAGGCATGGCACAACTAAGTTTTAGGATTCAAGGGGTCTCCACTCCTACTCCAACCTTTCCAACACATCGCATATGGTCTCAAACAACTGATCCTATCACATAAAACACTCCATAGGAGCCTTTGAAGAAATTCCTTAAGTCTCTAGCATGTTGTAGGTATGATATATAGAGATATCAGACCTTCAAGCCATCTCGACACATGCAAACACCATTCCTTTCATTTTCAACCTTGGAGAATCAAAAACCATATCAACATAGTCCATTCCACCAAGTTTGAAAGGTTTCTACTAGTGGAATGGAGAGTTAAGCATTTTTCTTTATCACTAGTTACCCTACTAGGGTTTGTACCAGTCAGGAAAGAAATGAGCACAAATTCCTTGATTCTTAATGAAATTACGTGCAACCAAAAGCAATGGAAAGTAGATTCACATTACTTTCATCTCCAATTGATTTCAAACTAGTACAAGGTCGTATAGATCCGTACCACACAATACAACAACAAAATAATGTTAGAAATTATAGAAAACAAAATTATCTTTATTGCTTTCACTCAAAAAATCAACAACCAACCTTCTCTTTGATGAGAAAATTCTTTTTAAAGAATTTAAAACTATTTTCCAATGGTCACTAACCTATTTCAAATCATGAACTAGCAAAACATAATTATGTCCCAAAAAGTGCAAAAAGTTTCTTGACAACATTATGCAACTTTGATAACTTTTGCATTTAGACCCTACCTTACACCTAAAAACTCAACCTAGAATCCAATAGATATGAAATGGTCTAGGAAGACCTTATTACATCCAAAGAACACAAACCAACACAAAATTCCAAGTTTGACCCTTGGAGGCATAAATTGACCTGTGGGTGCCCCTGCACCATACTCCCAAGGTTAAGAAAGATCAAGTCCCACTTGAGAATAGACGTGAAACTATATAACCATGCTTCACAATGTCATCCTTAGTCATCCAAGAAGCATCTTCCATATGAAGTCCTCACCATTTGACCAAATATTGGAAGTAGACCTTCCTCGTCTTGTTAAGTTTCTTCTTGTCCAAGATTTATTCCAAATCCAAAGGATGGATTGGTGGAAGATATTTGAGCCATTCCTCATTTGAGAGAGCTGACGAACCTACATTATCACCTACAACATCTCCTTTATAAGGGTAAAGATCAGAAACATTAAAAATAGGAGAAATGGCAACACCAGGGGGAAGCTATATTTCATATGCATTCTCTCCAAATTTATGCACCACTTTACATGGCCTATCTTCTTCATGTTTATTTTAGAGTATTGCTCCTTAGGAAACCTTTGCTTCCTCAAATGATCAAAAACCAAATCTCCAACCTTGTAGTGAACCTATATCCTCTTTAGATCAACATTGTGCTTATACTTGTCTACATTCTTTTGAAGATTGTCCTTGACCTATTGGTGGAGCTATTGCATATCCACAAAAAATTGTTCACCTTCAGTACTCCTTTCCATCCCACTGACATCTCTCAATTAAAACACACCCCTAGGATACAAACCATAAACAATCTCAAAAGGACTCTTTCCAACACTCCTATTCACCAAGTCATTGTAGGAAAACTCTCCTTGAGGAAAAATAATGCAACATTGTGTTGAATTCTCTTTTGTTACACATCTTAGGAGCTTCCCAAGGCTCCTATTCACCATTTCAATCTTTCCATTAGTTTGAGGGTGATAGGTAGAACTGAAACTCAAATTAGTGCCAAGTTTCTTCCACAAGGTTCTCCAAAAATGACCAACAAACTTACTATCCCTATCTGAAACAATGCTAAGAGGAAAACCATGAATTCTTACCACCTCTTGGAAAAAGAGACCTACTATGTATGAAGTGTTCTATTCCTACTTTTTATCTTAAATATTTTTTCCACAACAATATACACTGAGTCAAAACCTCTTTGTGTTCTAGGAAACCCCATCACAAAATCCATACTAATTGATTCCAAAGGCCTATTGGGAATGGGAAGAGGTTTATATAACCCTACATTAGTGCTAGATCCTATATCCCTTTTACAAATAGTGCACTTTTCAAGAAAGTTCCTCACATCAGTTTGCATTTTTGGCCAACAGTAGTGTCTCTTCAACTACTCCAAGGTCTTATCAAGAACAAAATGACCTGCAAGGTTGCCACTATGCTTTTCTTTCATCAAGTTATCCCTCCTTGAACATTTAGGAATACATAATTGTACCCCTTTGGATAAAAAATCATCTTGGATCAGAAAATCAAGCCATTTCTCATTAATTTTGCTACAAGTCTGCCTGCAACTTGCATAAATGTATTTGAAATCTGCATCTTCAAGATACATATGTTTTAAAGAGTCAACTCCCACACTTTGTAACTGAATATCCTACACCATGATATTCCTACTCAATGCATCTACCACCTTGTTAGATTTCCTCTTTTTATGCTTAATGGTGAAAGTAAAACCTTGCAAATATTCAACCCATTTCATATGCCTTTGACTATGTTTATCTTGACTATTCAAAAATTGGAGGGCATGATTTTTTGTATACATTATAAACTCCTTAGGAAGTAGATAATTTCTCCAATTCTTTAACTCTTGCACCATAGCATACATTTCAAGATCATAGGAAGAATACATTTTCTTGGCTTCATTCAATTTTCACTAAAAAAGGAAATAGGCCTTTTTTCTTGACTTAGGACAACACCTGTAGCATGGCCACTTGCATCACATTCAATGGAAAAGACCTTATCAAAACTAGGAAAATTCAATATGGGCTTCTCATCTACATTTTGTTTCAAATATTCAAAACTCCTATCAGCCTCACTAGACCAAAAAAACTTATTCCTTTTATCATCCTTAAGAGTATCAATCATAGGAACACAAGCATGACTGAAACCCTTAATAAATTTTCTATAAAAACTAGCCAATCAGTGGAAAATCCTTACCTCAGTCACTGATTTGGGTGTATCCCAACTTAGGATAGCCTCAACCTTACTTGGATCCATCTTCAAGGTGCCATTGGTGACCACAAAACCAAGATATACCAACTCTTTTTTCAAGAAATCACATTTCTTCAAGTTTATCATTAGTTTCTCCTCATGTAATCCTCTCAAAAACAAATCCAAATGCTACAAATTTTCTTCTTTAGTCCTAATCAAAGAAAGAATGTCATCAATATGTACCACAAAAAATTTCCTTGATGAAAGTGTAGACATCAAAATTTGACCATTCCCATATGGTCAAATTCACTCCTTTTATTTCTCTATTCTACATCCCCTATCCGCATTAATTAATTAATTTATCACTTAATTAATATTCCCCTTTCTCTAATATCCCTAAGGTATTTAATTAAATAATTAACTATTTTATCCCTTATCCCCTTTCCTCTCTAAATTAAATAATTACTCTAATTTATTTAATTTATTCATTATAGCTTTATTAATTTAAATCAATTTTCAATTAATTTTTTCTCTCTCCTTCACCCATCCTCCATAATCCTTCCCTAATCTATATTAATTTAATTAATCTTTGATTATGATGTGCACACCCCTAATCATAATTAGGGTCACATCCTCCATAATTCCCCACTTGTCCCTAATCTCTCTTTAGCCTACCTAATCACATCTTTGCACAACCTTAATCACTTGATTAGGCCAACCTAATCCCCAAGACATTTATGGCATATGTCCAAAGTCAACTTCATTTAATCCTTTCTCCTTTTGGAGAAGGAAACCCCTTCCCCATGTGAATTTTTAATTCACATTTAATCCCTATGCATTTGAAACAATTATTTAATTCTTTCTCTCATCCCCATGTGGATATTTGAGGAATTTTTAATTCCTCACATCTCTCATCACTCACATGTGGAAAATGACCTCCTTTATGAGGAGATATTGTCCAAATCCCTAGGTACTATGAAGTACCTCCACCTCATCTCCCCTTGACACCTCACCCACCACATGTCAAGATGTGAGGGATTGTGAGTTCTCAACTCACCCTCGCCCTTGATTTTGTCCACGATGGCTTCATCTTGACCCTCCATTTTTAGAGGTACATCCCCTAAAAATGGAGGAATTCTTCCTCATTTGCATATTCACTATTGCAAAAACACTTAGCACTCAACCAAGCATCCAGGAAAATCCACCATTGTTGCACCATTTTCTCAAACCCCACATCCATTCAATTACCCACAATCACCATTGCATTCCTCATCACTCAATGATCATTTAGAGCTAGGTTTTATGTTGCTTTTCCATCAAAGGAGCACATATTCAAACAATCAAAGGGCCAACCAAAGTAATCAACTCAGAAAGGTAAAAGGTTCCATATTTCTTGCATTTTATTTAAGTCCATCCTAGGTCAATCTTGAGTATTTGTCTTGTGCTTTTGGTCTTTTGCATTAGTTAGTTTTTGGACTTTGGATAGGTCAAATTCACTTTCACACATTTATGGCATGCCTGGCGAGACCCACGTCATAGCTTTGAACTTTATAGTTTGTTGTTGTTTGAATTTTGTAGGTTCATATTTTTACACATAGGGGCGAATCTTCCTTGACGAGAGAACTTGCTAGTTATAGAGGCGAAACTATAGTCGACAATCATGATCATGCATTCGCCCTTTTGTGAAATGGGATGAACTTGAGGTGAAAGGTGAGACTACTCGATACATAGGAATATATGTTGGAGGTCTCTAGGAACAAGCGAGATTGACTTGGTTACAGAGGCAATTGTGATTTCACCCCTTCCCCATGACAGGAATTTTTGAATTCGTCCATCCATCTAAACATGCATCTGCGCATTCGCCCATCTTTCTAGACAGGCGATCTTGATTATCACACTAGGTAGGTTCATCTTATACAAAGGCGAATTTGGGGTATTCCTGAATCTCCAATTTTACAATTCTAGCTTCAATTTGGTTTCGATTTCAGGTACTGATCTGCTAATGATTTGAGCAATGATTGTCCTTCATTTTTCCAAGATCAATGGCATTAAGTTACTAACATATTTTATGTTGGATGATTGGTCAAAGACCCCTAGATTAGCTTTGTTTGTTGTCTATTTTTTATACTAATCTAGGCACATGTAGATTAATTAAAGAGTCAATTTGCATTGTTTTCCATGTTTGGGAATAGATTGTTGACGTATCCACTCCCCTAGCACCTTTTGGTGATCCTAGGTGATGATAAATTATAGTTTGTTCTAGTCCACTCTAGTCTACCTAGGAGGTGCTAGTGCGTATAAGCTCTCCCCTTGCACTATGTGCAAGCCTGGGGACCAACCAAAGTGTCTAGTATCTTCTTCCCTTAGTAGGACCTGCCTGGGATTTCATCACCTGGGGAACGATCCCAACCACATGTTATCGGAAGGATATATAAAGTAGGGAGAAATAAATTTGTACCCCAATCTGGTCACATTGTGTTTAGCGAAGCATCAAATCTAGGGTGATACCTAGATAAGACGTGCAGGGTTGGTCCAAGTTTCCAGTACCTCGCTAGGGCTCCCAATCCATGCTTGTGGCAGGCTGGTGTTCACGGTTGTGCCTCACGTACCTAGCGTATATTGAGGACACATGAGATAGCCTATATATGCTATATAGAGACCCATGTTTTAGTTGTGGTTTGGTGTATTATAGGGGATGTGCACTGTAACCTAAAATTACTCATCATGTACTCCCTTGGGTTGAGATAGAAATCTTTGTGGTGGACTACGATATTCTCTAAAGAGAGTGTGAAGGTGAGCCCATGGAACTTGTTGATGACCCTGTGCCACTGAATCTTTAGCTATCTGCCCTTGTGAGAAAGGGTGATCCAACGAACCACCCGGATATCACAGATTAGTATCCTTGGGTTGTCCACTCAAGGTGATGGGGCTACATAAATTTTGTAAACCTACAATACTAATTAGAGGATTGTGTTTCCTTGCGTTTCTTCATTGTGCAATACTAGTGCTTATTTTTAGTTTGAGTTAGTTTAGTTTTTATGTTTGTTGTTTGTCATGTTTTCTATCCTTTTCAGCAGTCTACCCCTACCCTAAGAGGTGAATTTTCTTCTCACAAAGGAGATTGTTCTTTGTGGACATGTGATCCTACCTTGTAAAGGGGTGATTCTATGTTCGAAGTCCAGTTTAGGTCATCCCTTTAGGTGAGTTCATCTTTTTCAGAGGTGAATTTTCTTGTGGGTTCATTTCTTAGGTGACCCCATGTTCGTCTGTTCCCTAGATAGGTGAGTTTTCCCAGCCCTTAGGTGAGTCTATGTCTAGTTCTTATTCTTCTAGTCTTCCTATTCCCATAGAATAGGAAATTTTTTCTTCTCCTTGGGTGAGCTTGTTGTCCATAGGGGTGATCTCACATCTTGTCTAAGTCTTCCTCTTCTGTACACCTCTTAGAATAGAAAAACCTATTGTCTATAAGGGTGAATCTGTAACCGCCTATGTCATCCTTGTCTATACAGTTATGGGTCTTAGGCAAATTTTTTTGTCTGATAGGTGATCCCATTTTAGGTGATTTCATTCCCTATTTGTACAACTCGAGAAATAGGTGAACTTGTTGTCCCACGATAGAAAATTTTGATCCCATTTGTATTTTTTGAGGTTTAGGCGAATTTGACATCCCCATTAGGTAATTTTTCAAAATCAAGTCTACTCATTCTCTTGTCATGTTCTAAGGATTTAGGAAATCTTGCATTCTATAGAGGTGATCCCATCCAAGGTTTAGGCGATCCTTCCCTTAGAGAGGCGAATATGCATCCTGAATCTTCCTATTTCCTTTTCATCCCAAGACATAGGCAAGTTTAATTCCTTGATATAGGTGAGTACGCCCGATACAGAGGTGAGTGAATTGACCTTGAAGAGGTGAAGTCATGACCTGAAGAGGTGAATTTGCACTATAAAGAGGCATATGTGCTGCCCATACAAAATCCAGAGAGTGAATGCTTTGGGCCACAAAATGATTGTCATTTTTTGAGTACTTTTCCATGATCAAGAAGTTTTTATCATTATCCATTCACCCTTAAACGTCACTTTAGTTCACTGGAATTTTCCAAAAGTCATAATTTTATCAATCAAATCATATAGTGACATCTTAGAACATCCCTAGATTGCATTTTTATCATCAGTTCATCAATCCCAATCCCTCAGGCTTCATTTTAAGGGTTTTATCCAAGTTAGCTTAGGTGCCTTCTCCCAATCATCATCCTTCACACTTACATAGGATTGTTATCCATCCTAATTCAATAATCATCCATGACCCAATCAATCTACTTCCATCTTAAGGTAGATTCAGTGTCCTGATCATCCTTTTCATTATCTAATCTGATCATCAACATCTTATGTAATCTAGTTCAACCTCTGAACTTGGTTTAGAATCAATCTCATTATCTAATCAAATCAATCATCCAATCCTATCAATCCTCACATCCCATCAATTAATCTAATCCAATCCAATCATATCAAATATCCAATCATCTGATCACTCAATCCATTGTCTAAGATCTAGTAAATCCTTTAGTCATCACCTACGTCATTCATTTAAGTGCATCCTAGAGTGTAGCATAATCTTAGTTCATCCTGGTAGTTTTTCATTTTCATGCCCCTTACCCAATCACAAGCAAAGAAACTCATGGAAAAACAACAGGCTCAAGGTACCCAACCTCACATCCCTCAGGATCCCACAAATGGTGGCTCCTCATAGTCCAACACTGAGGTCCATACCACTTCACCTCCTACTGAAAAGAGCATGGTCAACCAACCTAAGGTCATAGTGGATGAATATCTTAACAATCATGTCAATGTCCAAACGAAAATCCATCTCCTCAATGAGCATGGGGATAAGATCCTTGCGCAATTACTCATAAAGAGTATCAAACCACTGTCGAGGTTTGACTTATCCAAGGATGTCAATATCACACCTCCTGCATCCCTGGTGTTGCAAGATCCTTATAGTTCATAGACTAATCTAGGTAATTCATACATCCTTGAGGGTCCACTGCAAGAGGGTTGGTATCAACCTGGGTTTGGAAATGCCATGCTCTATCAAGTTGTACACCCTCCTTAGGTTTTGATTTTAGTTATGGGAGCACATCAGCCTAACATTCCTGAAGGCCCCAATCCTAATGATCCCCTTGATTTTGGTATGCCATAGAGTCTCCCTAATCTGCCATCCTTTCCAATTGTATAGAGCTCAACTCCCATATCATCTACACCACCGCTCTCGCCTAATCAACCTGGTCAACCACTAGTGAATAATGGGGGCAACCCTTTTTCTGCACCACCTCCACCTTCGAGATCTACACCTATATCCAATTTACCACCACCTCCATTCATGTCTTAGAAACCGCCTTAATGTAACATCCTATCCTTGTTATCAGCATCAGGTTAACCTGCAACAAGAAATATCATCTCAACCTCCACAGTATACCTCAATTCCTTTGTAACCCCTACATTAGATACTGATTACTTCACAACCTTAGCAACAACCTCCACATCAACTGCAAGGCATACCATCACAAACCCCTCAACAACAAAAATTCCCTACACACCAACTAACATTATCTTATCAGTTGCCTCCTCACTAAGCATAGGTCCCTCAACAACATAAAATTCTTTCTCAGCCTGTTTACCAACAACCACCATGTTACCAAAAACCACCTCAACATACATAAGTCCCAACACAAAAGCTAAACAACCTTGTTGTTCAATACATGTACCACCCACTAACCACATATACAGTGTGCGCTACCATATCCAATCCTAATCCCACAAGTATCACAACCCATAGTAGTACCAACCACAACCATCCTACACAAACCCCTAGCAATCATAAAAAATCCCTTACTACCAGATATCCAATCCATAATAGCCTCCATATGTGTCACAACAACCAACAATTGCTTACAACTATTAGTCTAATCTATATTATTCCCAACAACAACCACCATACCAACAGGGTGCTTCCACCTCTTCATTTTACCAAGCACCTCCTTCATACCAACAAGGTGCTTCCACTTCATACTATCAACAACATTATGCCAATCAATATCAACAAACTTCTTTGTATCAATCTCCACCATCATATGATCAAACCATCCTGATGCCATCCACATCATATAAAAAATATGACCCATATAGTCAATCTAACCCGACCAATCCTCCCTCAACACCTGCTAATAAGGAGTGGGAAGAGATCAAAGCCATGTTTAAAAAATTGCAATCAGGGACCTCCAAAAAATCTTTCAAGTTCAAAGAGATTTGTCCCTATCTATTTGATCCCCTGATTTAACTTGTTCCTTTTCCAAAGCATTTCAAAATTCCAAAGTTCAACAAGTACAGAGGAAGTAAGGACCCTAAGAACTAGCTCCAAGAATTCTACTCACACTATCAAGAAGTCTTGCATAATGAAAATTATCTCTTACAGTTATTCCCTAGGAGTCTAATGGGGGTAGCCCTAGATTGGTTCATGGGTCTTTAGAAGGGAACAATCTCTTATTTTGTGGATATTTTAGAAAACAATTTTGCACACTTCTCCTTCAATCTAGAGAAGGATATTGATACCTTAGATCTTTTGAAAGAAAAACAACATGAGGGAGAGAGCTTTGCAAGCTATCTGTAAAGGTGGTGCATTTTGCCCAGTCGAATAAAATATCAACTTAGTGAGAAGGACATGGTGACTTGTTTCGTATCAAATACTCATTCAAATATGGCACATAATCTCAACCTTCATTGTGTCACAACCTTTGCAGATGTCATAGAAAAAGGTCCTATCATTGAGAGAGTGGTCATTGCTAAGGGATGATTCAAAATTTATAATCCTGACAAGGATAAGTCATCCGGAGATAAGTCTGGTTATTGGAACAAGAAAAAGAATGTTTTCAATGATGGTGTCATAGATACCAAGCATGTTCAAGTAGCTAACACCTCGTAGAGGTCACAATATTTCCCTAATCAACCACAGGGGGCACCACATCCTCCCCAATAGTCCAACTAGCGAAATCAAGAGAATAATAAACACACATTCACTCAATTGGGAGAATCTTTAAGTGTTGTTTTGAATAGGATCCTCCAAGCAAGTTATCTAGTCACCTATCTTATTACCAAGACTTTCGATGAGTCTAAACCTAAGCCCACCTAGTACAAAGAAAATGAATATTGTGACTTTCACAAAATTAAAGGGAATTCCACAAAAAATTGTCAAGGACTCAAAATGTATTTCCAAGATCTTATAGACCAAGGTGATATCCAAGTTGATGCAAACCAGGACCCATCATCCAATTCCCAACTCTAGATATATCAAAATTCTTTCCCAAAACACAATCATGGTGCTAGTACATCCAATGCTAATCCCTAGTCAATAAATAACAATAGTCAAAATAATATCACAAATAATGTTAGCTACAAGAATGTACCCTATAACTATGATGGCATAGTTATGTGCATCATTCAGGTAGAGCCTCATGTATCAATGATTCATGTTAAAGGAAAGGACCCACAGTGTGTTGTTAACCTGTTGTACTCGCATAACCATCTCTGGAGATTCCACATATACCTAGCTAGCTACTATAAGCACTCAGTATAATATTCTTGATCACCATGGAAAGACACCAACTCAAATATACAACCTATATTTCCTTAATTGTTCTCATGTCCATCAAGAAATCCTCACTAAATATTTTCAAGATACCCATGCACCTAATGATATATATCCTAACCAATTTCAAGCCTTGGTAGGATGATTTTCAACCATGTATCAACTCGGCTTCAGTCAAAATGATATGCCTTGCATTGATTCAAATAATAACCACCCCCTTCACATTGAGGTCCTCATAGCCCACCATAAAGTAAAAAGGGTCCTGGTAGATAATAGATCTTCCCTTAATCTTTGTACATTAAAGTTCATAAAATAGGTAGGTTACACCCATGCTGATTCGAATGACTAGGTTATCACCATCAAAGTGTATGACAATGCATAACGAGACTCTAAAGGAATTATATGTCTTCCTATTTAGGTTGACCTTGTTATACAATATACCACGTGTCATTTCCTTGATCTAGACCTTCCATACAATCTCCTTCTTGGCCACCCATGGATCCAATGTCTAAAGTTCCCATTCAATGGGATGGAAGTGACTATGTATGGTGATCCATAACCTATTGAATATTCTCATGCCTTAGAATCTTCCTTCCCTCACTCTCACTACTATCCTAGAGTTGAAGTGTAGGCACCTTAGGGACCATCCTCCAATCCATCTTCCAATCCCTCGTCTACCACATCATCCATCCCATCTTCCATGTCTGAATCCATAATCAGTAAGGTCCAAATCATAGATCTAAAGGTTGTGGTGAGTACAAGATGCACACCACTTTAAATGTGGCAACCATGCCACCATTCCCTAGTAATTATGGCCAACCTTCTCAATCCACACCAAAAGAAGAAGAGAAGACAATCACACTTAGTTCTAAGAACGTGCCTAGTCTAGCACTTTCTGATTTCTTGGAATACTACAAGATCAAGCAGATGATGATATCGACCAATGGATATACTGGGAAGAGATCGAGCCTTCACCTCCTCTTAAGGAATATTTCTGATAGACTTATCCTCATGCATCTAAGCTAGTAGAAAAGTATAATTATGAAGGGGGAGGCCTCGGTGTAGATGAACAAGGAAGATGGCAACCTATTAATACTCATGTGTTACCAAGACATTTGGGCTTAGGCTATGACATGAAGAAAAAGGGTCCTATTCCATCAACTACTACATCTAATAAATTTAGTGTGGATAATGGTTTCCTTAAGGACATACCTGAGGAAGATTCCATCATACTCACATATGATGGAATAGATCTCTCATCCATGTTTGACTCCCAATCCATCTTTTCCATCAGCCTTTCCCTTCTCTATCCTAAACTCATTGACTGGGACTTACAAGGTAGTGCACCTATCGATACCTTTCCATCAGTGGAAACCTATGTGCACCTCATGGGATTGGGGGAAGATGAAAACCCTAACTACAAAAGTAAGAAGAAGAAGAAGAAAAAAAAGGATCATCTAGTGAAAACCTCTATGAGGCACTTCATGACTCATCAAAATTCAAAATAAAGGGAGTATAGTGAAAATCTCGATGAGGCACTAGAGAATGGGAATGTTCATCTTCCCCTTGTTAGAACTTAGTTGTCTGAATGGTCCTCTATCTTCATTGAAGAAACTTAGGAAGTTAATTTGGGAACAAAGGAAGACCCTAAGATCACATACGTCTCCAAATCCCTATTAGAGGAAGAGCACTCTATCATCATCAACCTGCTAAAAGAGGGAATAATTAGTTTTGCATGGACTTATTCAGATATGCCTGGTCTAGATCCTTCCTTGGTGGTACACCATTTGGATGTTCATTCGGATGCTAAGCCTATCAAATAGAAACTAAGAAAATATGCATCCCTAGGTGGCTTTGCTTGTCAAGCAAGAATTAGAGAAATTTTTAGAAGTTGGGTTCATAAGACCTATTGAGTATTATGATTGGATATCCAACATAGTGCCTATGGCCAAGCCAAATGAAAACATTAGAATTTGTATAGATTTTCGGGATCTCAATAAATCTTGTCCTAAGGATGATTTCCCACTTCCAAATATTGACATGTTGGTCGACCTCATAGCAGGGCATGAGATGCTATCCCTTATGGATGGTTTCTTCGGCTATAATCAAACCAAAATTGCACCAAAATATCAACATAAAACTTCCTTCACCACTCCCTGGGGCACTTTTTGCTATAATGTCATGCCATTTGGACTAAAAAATGTTGGGGCAACCTATCAACATGCCATGACCCTTATCTTCCATGATCTTATTCATATCATAATTGAAGATTATGTTGATGAATTATTGGGGAAGTCGAAGACTAGAGAAGAGCATCCTATGATCTTGAAGAAAATCTTTTAGCAGTTAGAGAACTACAAGCTATGTCTAAATCCAAATAAATGTGTATTTGGTGTTACATCAAGAAAGCTATTAGATTTCATAGTCTCTAGAAGAGGTATAGAAGTGGATCTATCCAAGGTCAAAGCTATAATGGAAATTCCACCGCTGTATAATATAAAGTAATTAAGAAGCCTTCAAGGGAAGCTATAGTCCATTAGACAGTTCATAGCTTAACTAGCTGACAAGTGTCAATCAGTTACACATCTCCTATGTAAAGATACCACCTTCAAGTGAGATCGAGAGTGTCAGGAAGGATTCAACAAGAATAAGGAGTAATTTTCTCACCCACCCATCCTAATGCCTCCCATTCCAGGTAAACTGCTTTTATTGTACATCTCAGCTACATCGGCTACACTGGGGGAATTATTAGCACAACATGATGAATCTTCTAAGGAGTGGGAAATCTATTACATTAGTCAAACATTGGTGGGCTATGAACTTAACTACTCTCCAATGGAAAGCTTGTATGGTAGTGGTCTTCATTTAACAAAAGCTTCATCATTACATGCTTAGCCTTCTCGTGAAGTTGATATCAAAAGTTGATGCACTTAAGTATTTCTTGTCAAGAACTTCTTTAACTGGCTGTATGGCCAAGTGGGTCATGTTACTAAGTGAAATTTACATATAGTACATGGATCATAAGGAAAATAAGGGACAAGTCATAGCATATTAGTTAGCTAACGCTCCTTTGGTGGATGCTTATCCTTTAGTAGCCAATTTTCCTGATGAAGAAGTCCTCACAGTCATAGAAGTAGGGAAATGGATGCTCTACTTTGATGGGTTGTATAGAAATAATGTAGCTAGTGCAAGTGTCTTGTTTGTCACTCCTCAAGGTGACTACATTCCAAAGCCATTCCAATTACCATTTCCATGGACCAACAACATATCAGAGTATGAGGCTCTTATCACTGGTCTTAGAATCACCATTCAATGAAACATCACCCATCTACGAGTCTTTAGCGATTCCTAATTGATTATCAAACAAGTCAATGATTAGTTTTAAACAAAGGATGAAAATTTGTTACCCTACAAACACATGGTCGATGACTTTAAGAAGTATTGCACCTTCATCCAATTTGAGCAAATCCCCAGAGTCCAAAACAAGGCAGCAAATGCAATGGATATGATTGGTTCCCTTATTGATATGCCCAAAGATCGAATGGACTATGAGTTCCTCGTTGAATAAATTTTGATCTTGGAATATGATGTCCCTGATAGTGGGATGGTGTGTGATATCATAGGTCCTGAATCACTCCTGTACCATGACATTTACACATATCTCTATGATAATATCCTACCACTTGACCTTACCCAAAGTCAACGCAAATCCTTCATCCAACGTACTTCTCACTATACCATCATAGGAGATACACTTTATCATCCTGGGTATGATGACACTCTAAATAGGTTTTTGAGTGAATCAAAAGCTCACACTGTGTTAAATGAGGTACATAGTGGTGTTTGTGGGGCCCATTTTAGTGGCATGGCCCTAGCAAAAAGGATTCTCAGAGCTAGTTATTATTGGCCTACAATGGAGCATGAATCTTGTGAGTTTGTGAAAAAATGTCTACCTTGTTAGCAACACAAAGATTTAATCCATGCTCCCACATAATATTTACAGCCCATCACAACACCATGGCCTTTTTCTCAGTGGGGTTTTGACTTGATTGGAAAGATTTACCCTCCATCCTCTAATGGCCACACTTTCATCATCACAACCATTGAATACTTTACCAAGTGGGTGGAAGCAATTCCACTCTCCCAAATAATGGTTATTCAAATCCCCAAATTCATCCTTTTCCATATTCTCTAAAAATATGGAATCCCTTCCACTAGCATCACCGGAAATGAAAAGCCCTTCAAAAATTAGTTTATGAAACATCTTTGTGAGACATACCATATCCAACATCATTGATCCATGCCCTATTACCCACAAGGTACTGGTCAAGAAGAGGCAACCAAAAAGACCCTCATCAAAATCCTTAAAAAGGTGGTTAATAATACTGCTCAAAATTGGCACCTCCATCTCAATCTTGCCCTTTGGGCTTATCGTACATCCATCTGCACTCCCACTGGTGCCACTCCATACTCTCTCATATATGGTGTCAACACAATCTTTCCAATTGAAGTTGAAATTCCCACTTTGAATATCTCTGAGGAACCTCATCAGTGATGAAGACACTTAGGTTGCACACCTAAGTTAGCTTGAACTCCTAGATGAAAAGCATAATAGGGCTTACAATCATCTACAATTCAACATCATCTTAGAAGGGGTTACAAAAATAAATTCTACCCTCGCTATTTTAATGTTGGTGATCTAGTCCTCAAAGAGAATCAGTGCACCCAACAAGATTGAGACAAGAAAGGAAGTTTGAGGCCAATTGGTTGGGTCCCTATGTTGTCACAACTAAATATGGTTATGTGGCATATAAGCTTCCTACACCTAAAGGGTAGCCCCTAGAGGAGCCTATCAACATCATACATCTAAAGATGTTTTATACCTAAGTCAGCTGGGTTATCCTATCTTGAAAAATACCAAAAAGAAAAAAGTAAAAAATCATCAAAAATACAAAAAAAAAAGTACAAAAAATCCAAAAATAGTAAAGAGAAATAATTCATCCTATGGTGAAAACCACCCTTGCGGCACCTGGATAAGCACGCTTTGGTGAAACCCGCAACATACCATTTGTAGAGTGATTAATCAATATCTACCTTCGGATTCAAGATGGAGGCTTCCATCATATCCTCACATCCTATCCTTGCATCCTATCCTCGCATCTTATTGAGCCAATCCTTTCATCCGCATCCACTTATCTGTCGCTTGGTATATTTTGGTTGAGCATTGGATGATTCACATTAGCTATCTAGTAATCCTGCTTTATCCTAAGTCTAAGCTTTGTGTCATCTTATCCTACACTATTGTTTGCTAGTCCCATGTCCCTCATCTACTGCATTCTCTCGCATCATGTCTGGCCATCATTAGGTCTCATCTTGTCATTTGTCTTTTTTGAACTACATTTCTACACTTCTTTACATAGGTATCAATCATTTTAATCACCCTCGTGGTGACATCCCATCTTAATCTTTTTTCTATCCATCATCATCTCCATTTTCCTCTTTTTCCACTTTTATCCATGGTCAATTGTCACTTTTTATCAACCATTTAGGGCTCTATGCTTTCTACATGTGCACTTACCACCTCGACGTAAAATTTCCCAAACCCCTAGGTCATTAGGGTGTGTCTTGTTGTCATGTTGTGTCATCGAGTGTGTCCCTATCCTATCTGGTTCTTCACAAACAAAATACATTGGTATATGGAGGTCCAATTAGTTTTGAATGTCTTACACCATGTCGGTCATCTAGTCTCTCCTCCATCTTTGGTCTTAACAGGATGCATCCTTCCTAACCAGACCACATCAATCCCATCCACCCTTTTGATCCTCTAGCAAAGGAAATTTGAAAGTTATTGTGATCTTTTGGTGCTTTTGGATTTTGTTTATACTTGAGCATCGTATTATACCTCTTCAGGGTTGCCACAATCCATCATATCATGGTGCACTTTGACTGGTAAACATAGGGGAATATCTTGATCTTTTATCTACTTTTATCTTCTTGGTTGGCCCATGTAGTACCCACCAAGATCCCTGTGGTCTTGTGTTACTCTAGGGAATCCTTTGTGCTTATGGTTATCCCAATAACCATCTCAACTAAAGCCATTGCAATTTTGGGGTGTTGGGATAGCCTTCTTGTCTATTGTGTTTGTTTTATGAATTAGACACTAATCTTCCTTGGTTCCTCATACCCTAGTGTATCGTGTCTTATGTTATAGCAAATTTTAGTGCTCCTCAAATGGAAAAATAGCGTTATGATTATATTTCATTTATCATCCCATTGTATTGCATTTATCCTTATCCATCCTTTCCATTGCCTATAGTTAGTGGTTTTGGTTGTACAAACCTGCATCTTCAATTTTCTCTTCTTCTCAGGATTCCTACGGTCTTGAAAGGTGCAGTATCCCACTCATCATTTCTTATTTTGATATGCAATACATTATCACAACCATCATTCACCTAGGATTGCATTTATCATTACACCGACAGTACCAAGGTCATCTTCACTCTCAAATCTCTTGTCTATGACATACAAAATGAGAAAATAAAATGAGATTAATACATAACTATAAGAAAAAGCATGGATGTCATAGAAACAAGTGAATCTAATCGTTCATTAATCTTTATCGATGTTATATTAAATGCAAAGAGTACAATTCCATCCCATTTTGCATTTTCTATTATCATGTTCATCTTAAGTTATTTAGAGTAATATCAATTGGTTATTCTAAGCATCTTAAGTTCATTTCATCTCATGTTCATTTATCATAATCATATTCATCTTAAGTTATTTAGAATACTCTAGATTTGTTATTCTCCACATCTTAGGTTCATTTCATCTCATTTTGTATTCATCATTATCATGTTCATTTTAAGTTGTTTAGATTGATTTTGATTCGTTATTATGAGCATCTTAATTATGTTCATTCCATTATCATTTCATTGCATTATCTTTTCTAGGTTGTTTAGAGTTATTATTCTAAATATTTTAGTCCATCTCATTTCATACATTGCATTATGTTACATTCATTTCATCCATCCTAGCATTATTACATACAAATACACAACATTTTCCAAATTCATGGCATCCCATTACATTTTCATATCATAATCAAATCATAATAATATGCCTAGAAAATTTTCCCACTAAAATTAAAGACAAATTGATTGTACAGGGTACAAATACATCACCACTTGCATCACAAATCATTAGTCTCATGCCCATAGCATATAAAATCACAAATCATCCATCACATCCTACATCACAAAGTGTTAGGAATAATGAATTTCATCCATATCATCCATGTAGACATAAACATAAACCATCATAGACACATAAATATATCATAACCATCTACATATCTCATAATAAAGCATATACATACACATACACATGAATAAACATCCATCACATAATAAGCACATAGTATCAATAAATTTCCATCGCATATCATATAAATATCAAAATATCATGTCCATCACATGTCCATCACAAAGTCATAAAGTCCATAACAAGTCCATAATAAGTCCATAATAAAAGCATAAAAACACGGCCATCATGTCCATCAAAAGCTATCAAATAATATACAAGTATAGAGCTCTAATCAAATATAGAGACTACATCTCCTAAATGAATAAATAATAAACAATGAACTAATAAATGAATGAAATAATATCTAATATGTACTGAGGAGTATGTAGTCTTTGTCTCTATATGTTGCTCATCCACTTTGCACCTATCAAAAATTAGTATCCTATCACCCCCATCATCTCTATCCTAAGCTACCCTCATCTGATCTCTGAGGAGAGTCTTCCCCTTAACATATGCCTCTAGGAGTCTTATGAAAACTATTGTACCCTCATGTGTGAGTGGCTCCTGAGTGGAATGGTGCTGGCCTCTACGGTACACATTTGACATAAGGAGATACCCCTTTTATGAGATCTAAAATTGCTTGATAGTATGCAAACATAAAATAGGCTTCCTTTGTCCTCACATTTTTTGCCTCTACTGCCTGGGCCCTAGCTAGATCTCTCTTGATCCTGTAACTATCCCTCAACCCTAAGATTTATTTCCTCTCCTTCTCCCATGCATCATAATCCATCTACATCTGATACACCTATGCCTATTTCCAAGACATTTGTTGTACTATGACATCTCTCTCACCCTATAGGGCCCGCACCTATGCCTCTGCTACCTCTGCTCTCTTTAATACTGCATGTGCATCCCCCACTATCACCTTTGTGCACTCTACCCTATCCCAAAGCTCATCTCTCTCCCTCCTCATCTCCTCCAGCCCCCTCTATAGCTTTGAGATCTACCTCCTGAGCTCATCTCTCTTAGTGTGGGCCTCTCATATATTCTGTGATTCCTCCTCTTCCATGGCCACATAGTCACTATCTCCCTCCCTCTACAACTTATCTGTCTCTGCCTATAGTCTGTCTCTATCCTCCTCAAACTCCCTAAGTCTGTGCTCTATAATCTTCTGTCGGGCCATATCCCTTCTAAGCAGTACCGCGGTATCCTCTGGTGGTGGTGGCACATAAGGCACTATCACCAGTGGATGTATATCTAGAGCATCCACTGCCATTGCAAGCCCCTCTCCTCTAGCCTCCTCCATCTCTACGTCTCCATTGCCTCCTCTCCTCCTCCTCCTCCTCCTCTGCTACACAACTAGTCTTCTCTCATTAATTGATCCATATCCCAAGGCTTCTACAATCTGTTTTACTATGGTAATCAATCCTTGCCTCCCCTCTACCCAAAATGCTACATATCATACTGTCATCCCTGCATCTACTGGTGCTCCCCTCTAGGGGTACTATATTAGTGAGACCTGATCCCACATCAAACATGCATAATCAACAGTAATAGGCTCACCCCATAGTGCTATTGGCTCCTTAGTAATCCACTGAATTCTCTATGGCCCTGCAGGAATGTCCTATTGAATCCCAAACTATCGTGTGACCCTGTCTGGTCTATGGATCTCAACAATGAATGGTTCCTCGCCCAATTAGATAACAGACAAAAAAATTAATGTACCTCATGTCATCATCCCTCCATCCTACAAATGGTGAGCTAGGTATAGCCTCTAGGTGATATGATCCTCCCTCAAAGTGTCCTATCTCTACCTCCATCCCTCCAAGTCCCCAACTAACTGATAGTGCAATCAGAAACCATACTCAGTCCCCCACTAGTATGCTACTAGCAACATCTCATTCCTGGCCCCTGTAGTCAAAATATTTGGCCTGACTACACTAATGTACTCCCATTCCCACACCCATAGTAGCATCACATGGGTGATGCTAAAAGCTCATATATAGTAGATGACATGCATATCCCTATAAAGCTATGCTAGTATGCACACTCCCCATGCAAACTCCCCCTCTCTCCTCTCAACAATGTGTCTAGAAACCTCAATGATCTTGAGGCTATAGAAGTGTCCACTTCTATCTAGTAACAAGATCCCGCTAATCAATCCATAGATATAAGGGTAGAGCAGGTACACATAATCCTAGACAAGCACCTAGATCAAGCTCACTCCCCTATGTCGAAACTCCCCTGGTCTGAACACTACCCATAGACACTCCTCTTGTGGTCAAGTATGAACCTAGCTAATCAAATGCTCTCTGATGGGTAGCCACAAAATCCTCCACACGTCCTCTAATCTCACTATAATCTCCCCTGTCGGGAGATGGAATGTCGATGTCTTTGAGCTCCATCTCTCCATCAATGTTGTCAGGAGTGCCCAATGTGCTCTAATGTTGGGATACCCCGATGTGTGCAACAATCCTACTGTGCCAACGATTATGGTCATGGACCATCATTGCTCTGCATGTGTCACCTCCAGTACTATTGAGTGTCTCTCGAGTCCTTAGTGACTCAAAGTTTTGCATCCATATAGAATGACTTATCAACTTTTCATCATATTTTACTTTTCTATCATTTTCATCCCCACCTTGGGTTTGGTGAATTCACCTCCCTATAAGGAAAATTCTCCCTTCTCCCTTTCCCAATGCATTCGCCCATCTAGCTAGCATGCTCACCCCTTTGTCATTTTCTAGAAAATTTTCCTATTTTTTAGCCGAATACTCCCATTTCCTGTCTAGGCATGAATTCACCCGTTTTAGCCTCAGAGGCAAAGTTTCCTTTGCCTTTTCTTCTCGAAGGGAAATTTTGTATTCGCCACTATGTCTCTTCCTTGCCAAGTGGTGAATTCTCCCTTGCCTTTTTCCTTAATGGGTGGATTCACATGCCTGTTTCTCTTTTTGGGTGCAATCTATTTCGCCCCTTTTCTAGTTCCAGTGAATTTGCATTTCCTATCCCTCATGCATTTTCCCTTGCATTGTGCAATCCAACCCTTCTCTTTGGAGAGGTGATTTCATAATTGCCCCTCTCCGATTTCTCCTTGTTCCATAGAAAAATGGACCCTTTGCTTGACATGGGATTAATTGATGATAAATTGGACTTAATGAGGTCTTAATCTATGTTGTGAGGTATTTTATGCATTCACACTAGGTCTCAGACCCTTTGGAAATCAAGTAACATGCTTTTAATGACATCTTGTAAAGGTTTTGTAGAGTCTTGTAAAAGACATTCATGCTTTTCTAGGGGTATGTGCATGATCATCATGGAAAAAATAGGCCCTTATGGCAAAAATTCAAAAATCAGAGTTAGGAAACTTGATGTAAAATTTTGAATAAGTTATCTATATTATTTCAAAAATATGTAAGAATAGAATCTATAAAATTGAATGTAGTTTCTAAACTACTAGGGTTTATTTTTATTTTTAAAATCTATTTGGTGAAAATTTGAAATTTCAATGCAAGGTACTTAAATTTCATGGAAAATAAGAAGTAGGTGTCCTCCTAGCCACTCTAACCACAATAAAATGATAATATTTTAATAAGATTTTAGATATAAGTAGAGGACTAATGCCCCGATTTGATGCATTTTTTTGTAATTTTTTCCAAGTAAATATTTAATTATGAATTTTTATTACAACTTTTAAAAAATATAAAAACTCGTATGTCTAACCACCTTAACTTGGTCAAAACTTCATGAAATTCAATTTTTTTTTTTTAATCCTATAGTATGCAAAGCATAGAATGTGACACATGCTTTGGATTCAAAAAATGTGATACTATTTGAAAGCTATAAATGGTTTTCAATCAACCTATCAATAGGATTTAATCATAATTTGAATAGAAAATGAATAATAATTACTTATTAAATTCAAAGTAAAGAATAATTTATATTGGTGGAAAGCTGAGAATCTCCTTTAAAAACCTTTTTCGTTTCATCAATTTTGGGTAAAAAAATAGTCGTCAGCCACATACCCATCATATTGCCGCTTTTTGGCCCATCATGATCCTGCACATGCCCCTAGACTTAATTAATCTATTTCTTCCTAATTCAAAATTATAAAATGTGTTTAATAACATTATGACATCAATCTAGAAGGTTCTTAATCTAAATGATAAACTACTATTGTAGTGTGATTTACACATTCACATTGATTTTTGTGCCCTTCTAGGCTATGTGGACCAAATTTTACTATTGTAAAGTATATTTAATCGCACTTTCACATTGATTTATGTGTCCCAAGACCTATTCAACATTTACATCATCATTAATAGTCCTCTATCAACCATATTATGCATCCAGAGGCTTTAATTGATCAAACACCCAACAAGATGGCAATTTAAACCTTATTTCCTAATTCCTTGGCTTCTTAGGTGTCAGAATGGCCCCTGTGGGACCCATTCACCATGCATGGTGAATAAGTGCCATCCAGGTGGGACCCATTTTCCGTATGTGGCGAATGAGTCCTATATGGCCCCCATTTTGACCCTTAAGTGGGAAAAAGTGAAATTTAAAGTTTATTTTCACTCCATGTTGGCCTTTGATGAGGTATAATTGGGTACTAAGGAACACTTGTCTATAAATAGGTGTTTTTATCCTCATTCTACATACATCAACTCAATTTTACATCCAACAACATCTATCCTCTCATTCTTACATCCATTATCATTAATTCATCTTCTATCTTCTAATCCAAGTTAGCCAAACTAGAGTTTCTCCATTAGAAGTCTTCAAGTTAGCATTCTAAAGAATTCAAGGGATGATTCTACATGAATTGCTACATAATTACAATATAAATCATCATTTCAAGGTAATCTATTTCATTGTTACATGTTTCATTCTTTTATTTCATCAATTTGGTTTAATTACCTAAACAGGGTTTGACCAAGGCAAACCCCCATGCGTTAACAATCAAAAATTTCTCTTCTTGTGTTGTTTGTATGGAGATTTAGGATTATTGGATGCTTAAGGAACATTGAAGATTGAATTTCCAAGTCATTCAAGTCATCTTCTCTTCATTCAAGTCAAAATAGCAAAAAGAAAGGTATTTTTTAGACTTGATTCTGGCAAAATTTGAAGCAAACACATGTAGAGAGCAGGATTGCAAATCTAAAGATACATAATCATCCTATCACTTTTCAGATCCCTAAAGGAGGACTGATTAACCAAGCATGGTGAATTAGTCCCATCTATGGGCCTGAAAACTATTTTTATCAAATTTCATCTCTCGGTAGTCTGAAACCTATTTATGAAAGAATTCATTAAAACAGGGATTGATTCACCCTTGATGGTGAATGAGTCTTTCTAGGCTTGAGGAACATCATTAGATACATTCCATAATGCATTTCTAGTCATCTTCAACCTTCCAGATAAGTTATGTCTAATGTCATTCATTTTTGTTTTCATATTCTTAAGTTTCTAGTTCATGCTTGCATATCATAGTGTGTTTTCAAACATAGTTGTAATTACACTTTTACATTCATTTTCAGTCATTTATATTAGTTGATTGTATTTATTTAAGCTCATTTACATCATATCACATTGCATACATCCTAATTTGAGTGTTACATAAGCATTTTGGGCCTAAATCCCTCTCCTTTTAGGTGAAAACTCTAGAAGTGTAAGAGCAAGCATTTAGGTTCCCAAAATTTATGTCACATTTTGGTGAACCCAACTAATCTCTCCTCTAATTTGAATGAACTAGTTATCATTTTTAGATCTAATCTCTCTCCTTTTGGGTGGAAAACCCTATAAGAGTTAGAGAGTCCATTGGGTCCAAAAATCTACGGTTCACTCCTTTGTGTCATGCATATTTGCCCGTTTCTTTGGAGAGGAAATTTTGTAATCACCCCTCTCCTAGTGCTCTGCTCATGCATCACATGACCTTTCCCATTCCCTCTCCCATCCTCCTAGATGGGAGAATTCACCTTGTGGATAGGCGAATGCGCCCATCCCTAGTGAACCCATGCCCTAAATCTACCCGAATCCCTAAATTAAATTATGCATAAAAAATTAAATTCAAATCACAAAGTGGGATCTGAATCCTACCTGGTGTGGCACTGATTGGTAGTAATAGTACTACCATATCTCCTCACCTTAGTGGATGAGCTCTTCATCCATGAATCCCTCATCCTCCCCCGCCTCATCAGCCATCCTCGTCACTTTTTTCCTCTCTCTCTCTTGCCTAATCAACTTCCAAGTGTGCAAAAGGTAAATAGTAATTTTCAAATTTATTATTTATAGGTTTGAACTTTTTCACCTATTTAGCCTTTTAAATTTTGGGTAATTTTTACCCTTTATTTAACCTTTTATTAATTCATTCCCCCCTTTTTCTTCTATAGGCTGCCATTTGTACCTGGTTTGTCTGTTTTCCTCCATTCCAAAGCCATTCTTCATGGTTTTCTGCTCTCTATCATGTGGTACCCTTCATCTCTTCATATTGAGAATTTTTCTGAGGCCCCATTTTTCTTCCCCATCCACCTTCTTGAGGGGGCATACCCTGCCATTTTTCCTTCATTCTTCCATCCTATCCATTTCCCTATGACATTAGGGAATTTTCCTTCATTCTTCATGATTAGATAGCCTACACAACTTTTCTTGCACTGGTGCATCGCCTAAGAGTTATTTCTTCTATCGATCCATCTATATTTTATTCTTCTTCGAAACAGTGTTATTCTAACATTATTTCAAAGAGGGGAAAAATGTAGACATCTGAATTTGACCATTCCCATATGGTCAAATTTACTCCTTTTATTTCTCTGTTCTGCATCCCCTATCCACATTGATTAAATAATTTATGATTTAATTAATATTACCCTTTCTCTAATATCCCTAAGGTATTTAATTAAATAATTAAATACTTTAACCCTTATCCCCTTTCCTCTCTAAATTAAATAAATACTTTAGATTATTTAATTTAGTCATTCTGCCTTTATGAATTTAAATGAATTTTAGATTCATTTTTTCTCTCTCCTTGTCCTATCCTCCATAATCCTTCCCTAATCTAGATTAATTTAATTAATATGTGATTAGGATGTGCACACCCCTAATCATAATTAAGGTCACATCCTACATAATTCCCCACCTGTCCCTAATCTCTCATTAGCCTACCTAATCCCATGTGTGTACAACCTTAATCACTTGATTAGGTCAACCTAATCCCCATACCATTTATGGCATATGTCCAAAATCAACTTCATTTAATGCTTTCTCCTTTTGGAGAAGGAAACCCCTTCCCCATGTGAATTTTTAATTTACATTTAATCCCCCCAGGCATTTGAAATAATTATTTAATTCTTTCTCTCATCCCCATGTGGATATTTGAGGAATTTTTAATTCCTCACATGTGGACAATGACCTCCTTTATGAAGAGATCTTGTCCAAATCCCTAGGGACTATGAAGTACCTCCACCTCATCTCCCCTTGACACCTCACTGCCACATGTCAAGATGTGATGGCTTGTGAGTTCTCAACTCACCCTAGCCCTTGATCTTGTCCACCATGGCTTCATCTTGACCCTCCATTTTTTAGAGGAAATTCCCCTAAAAATGGAGGAATTTTCCCTCATTTGCATATTGACTATTGCAAACACACTTAGCACTCAACCAAGCATCCAAGAAAATCCACCATTGTTGCACCATTTTGAGCTCAAACTCTGCATCCATTCAACTACCCACAATCATCATTGCATTCCTCATCACTCCATGATCATTTATAGCTATGTTTTATGTTTTTTTTCCATCAAACGAGCACACATTTGAACAATCAAAGGGCCAACCAAAGCAATCAACTCAACAAGGTAAAAGTTCCATATTTCTTGTATTTTTGTTTGAGTTCATCTTAGGTCAATCTTGATTGTCTGTCTTGTGCTTTTGGTATTTTTCATTAGTTAGTTTTTGCACTTTAGGTAGGTCAAATCACTTGCACATAGAAAGGATTGAGCACTTCATTCATCAACTGCATGAAAGTACTAGGTGCATTTGATAAACCAAAGGGCATTACAAGCCATTCATACAACCCTTCATTTGTCTTGAAGGTTTTTTTTCATTCATCACCAGGTCTGATTCTAATTTGATGGTACCCACTCTTGAGACCTGTTGGAGCCTAAAATTTCATGCAAATTTTAGGCTCTCATATTCAAAAAGTTGATTTTAACACTCAAAAGTACAGTTGAAAAATCTGCTCGAGTGGCTCACTTTGAAGAATCATAGAACAAATTCAGTACAATTTCAAGCAAAATCACTTTGTAGACATGTTCATTTATCACATGGGAGTATGGAAACCAATTTTTAGCTTGATCTGATTTGTTTTGAGAAAGTTTTGAAGCGACAAGTTGAAGGGTTTTCTAGAAAATTCATTGTCAGCATAGTGGAATCTGTTAAAATGGTCAACTTTGAGGGTAAATATTAAGAAAATGGATGATGATGATAATCAAAAAATGATTAAGCCTTCGATTCTCTATACCAAATTCTACCTCCATGCCAATTTTCAGGTCTTCAGGACATCATTTGGTATTTTTGCAAAATCAAAACCAAACTGATTTTGCACAGTTTTATAATTGCACTCCCAGAACAGCTACAAAGTGATCAAGTTTGATTTTTAATATTTTTCAGAGGAAAAGGATTTATGAAAAACCATTTTCGGTACATATTCATGGAACCTAAATAAAATAATCTCCATGACAGTGGCTCCCCAGAATCTGATTTGATATTTCTTCAAAGAGGCAAATTGGCGAGCTTTAATTCAGTTTGAACATTTGTAAAAAATGGTTGGGTGAGAAACTTTGATTGTTAACAAATTTTAACCCCAATAAGTTCATGCCAAACCATTTTACAGGCATACTCCCCTATCATAGCACAACATGCTGGTGCAATTTCATTACTCTTGGAGATCATTTGATCAGTCTTCCACAATGATTTTGAGGGCTACTTGGTTCATTTTAATCACAGTGTAAAATGTCAGAAAAGTGAAATTATGATAATTCCTCACTGTCATCCTAGATGCATACAAAAGAAGTATTTGATAGGAAATTGAATGAAATTATCTTGATTGAGAATACAAATACAGGACCCACAATGAGTTTGTTGAACAACCTTGCTTTTAAAGTATTCACTTTAGGAGATCAGATAAGAGGGGACAAAGTGATTGGAATATGTGTGGACATTGATAAAATTTGACTCAAAATCCAACAAAATTTCATCATAATTTCAACACCATTTCGTCGATTTTTTGACAAAATTTGAAATGTCAAAATTCTAACCCAGTCGATGATGTTGGGTTAGAATTTTGACGTTTCAAATGTCGTCGAAAAGTCGACGAAAAAATACTGACGAAATGGCATCAAAATTCCAACAAAATTTTGTCGGATTTTGAGTCAAAATGTATCAGTGAGAGAAGGTTGAATATGGAGTGTCTATAAAATAATGAAGGGAAAATAGTATCCACATATTTGGTTATGATAAAGTAAACACAATCAAGATAAAATACAAGAGGACGAGGATATGGAGGTGCTTATGTCTTGACAAGTTATGAAAGTATTCTTCTTACTGCTGGAGCATACACGATGAGTAAGGAGCAAGGAAATATGACAAATCTAGATAATATTATGAGAAACCATGGGGTTCTCATATCAGAAAAACAATGCTTGTGTCATGTTGAAAGGAGGAGAATACTATTTTCAATACAACTTAATTTGATGGTATTATTCAAAAATTGCTAGATCAATAGCTCTTTGGCATCATATTGAGGGACATATTGCATAAATCCCTAAATAAGAGAGAAATAGAATGACTCAATGACATTTTGGAAGTATTGAGGGGAGCAAACTTGAAGCAGAGATAATGATATAATGACATTTAGAGGAGGGCCACAATTACACTTGTTTTGTTCCAAATCAACTTACAAATAAAAATAAATAGTATGAAGTTGGTTTGCTGCTGGATGAAGATACTACTAGAACTTAAGAAGATAGCATAATCTATATCTACTAAATATGTCAGTGAATTGGAAGATAAAATGTTTCAAGATTGATTTCCATGGTGGCGCAAGAAATTTCAAAACATGATTGATGGAAATTTTGAATGAGGTTTTCAATTTCCATTAAGCAAAGAAAGCATAAAAGATGGAAAGCAGTGGAGACATCTATGAATATCTTGAGCACCTTAAAAGGACACCTAATATAATAGTCACTGGGATTGATATATGCAATTGAAACCATCTTCCAGAACACACATCTAGTGTAAAAGAAAATTTCTTGCAAGTTTCCATACGAGGGCATCTCATCATTGGAAGCTATAAAAACATATTTGATATAAATAAAAAGGGCTAAGTTGTGATTCTACACAAAATAGGGTTGGATCCTGGGATAGATTATGTGATTGCAGTGAAGGGGCAATACTGTTCTTCTCCCAAATGTTGTGTGCCATGTATATGATAGTGGAGGATTGTATAAAGGCATTGCGTATGGGGATTAACTTTGATACAGTGGAAGGGTTTCCAGGAAAATTGATGAAGGTTAGACAAATATTGATGGTGATAACAAAGATAGTGATAGTGATGAATTAAGATCTTCAATATTGCAGCAAACCCTAAATAAGTGCCATCGATAAGACATGTGTTGTTGGAGTGAATTCCTCAACTCTCTCCGATTGTGAGGGTCTCACCGATATGGTTTTAGGGGAAATTCCCATTGGTGGCCAAAGAGTCTTACTTCATCAATGAGAGATGTGTGAGATCGGTGGGGGATAAAGAAAGTCTCTTCCATGTAATTGTCACCCTGATACATGATTTCATATGATCAAAAGTGGAAGCAAAAGAATAAATAAAGTGTGATTATAATAAATAACAATATGATTTTAAAAATATAGCTTCACATTTTCACTGAGGAGGATATAAGATGGGTAATTATTTACCCGAAGAAATGATTTATTAAATCCGGTGAAATCTTTCAACTAAGAGATATAAATGGAGGATATTTTCACCCAAGGAGTCACAAAGCGAGTAATTATTTTAATGAGAGAAGCAAAGTTTCCAACAAATGATAATAAATCAAAATTGATTTTCATGAAGAAGCAAGTGCAAAGGGAGTTAAAAGGGTAATTATTTTACCCGAAGAGCATGTTGAAGATACATACAAGTAAAAAGCGAAGTGAATTTTTGCAGCGAAGGAAGATTATTATTGAATTAAATTTCACAGAGATGTTGAAGATTAAATATTTAATTTGCTAGAAGGCAATTAATTAAATATTTTATGTTGTTGATAACAATCAAACAAAGAGTTGCACTAAAATGAAGAGTTGCACCCAAATGAAGAGTTGCACTAGATGGGTGCTGCGAAGGGTTGTAACCCTAAAAAGGAAATGTAAATATGCAAAGTGAAATGGTATCAGAATGGGATTAGATTGAGGAGATTTAGGAGGAATCAATAGGTTAGATAGTTGGATAGGGTGAACTTTTTCTGAAATAAAACATCATGTTGTATATTGTAAAATATTTTCAAATTATATAATGGAGATGAATGCATAAATTTGGTGAAATCCTTTCTTGGTGTTTAGTTGTTGTGATGTAATTATTTACATTTTTATCTAGCTGTCTCCAACTTGAGGTCTTTTAATCATTTAAATCAGTATATCAAGTATATTTCTGATTTATCGAAATGTATTCCCATTTTGTGTGAATTAATCATTTAGTTTCTACAAGTCAGATTTAAATTATTTTGGATGAATCACGATGATTTAAATATTTCTTTTGGATAATTAAAGAAGAGCCTGGTAGGAAAATATTCCAGTACAATTTATGCAAGTCATAAATTTAGTGAAGTTTTAGGCCAGTCATAGAACCTCATTCTCAAAGTGCCTAGCAACTAGAGTTAAGCCAAAAAGGGGAAACATATATCATTTACCTCTTGACTCCATTAGACCAACAAAAGTAGGCACTGGTCACACCAATTCCATTTTAGAATTTTATAAAATATTATTCAAACATTCACATCTCACATTTCAGTAGGAGTAGTTAGCAAGCTTTCATCTATTACACTTTGTGCCATCGTAATAGATCCATCAATTCAATCAATTCATACAACTTTAAGTCCGCTTTATTCACATAGGTACACCCGCCTAGGTCTGGCAGCACTTGAAGAATAGAAGGTTCAAATCATTTGGCCTTGTCTATTACCCTAAAACATACGAAGAGTTTGGCATCCTCTTGAGGTATTTTACCCGTGTTTTTGAGAGCTAACAAGACCAGTGTTGAAAAATTAGCATGCACCACCCAAACAATCAGTTAAATATTCAAATTCTTGGAATGGGAAATCTATACCTTATTGTGATCTTGTTGATGGCCCTAGAATTAGTGCACATCCTCCACTCACCACCTTTTTTTGGTGCTATAAATGTGGGAATTGCACAAGGACTCAAACTCTCCCTAATCAGCCCCTTATCAAGTAATTCTTGGACTTGCCTCTTAATTTCCTTATTTTTTTGTGGAGTAATCTTATAAGAAGCTTTGTTAGGAAAACTAGCCCCTGGAATGAAATCAATGTGGTGGCTAATGTCCATCATAGGTGGCAAGGTGTTGGGAATCTCATCAACCACTATATCAACATATTTCTTCAATAATGTTTTTACCTCTAAAGGAAACTCCTCTTTCTTTTTTACTACCATGATAGATCTAGGCTTTACTATGATGGAAAAACCCACATTCTCCTCTTCCATGGTCTTTAGGAACTCGTTTACATTGACCAACATCACACTAGACCCTACTTGGGAATCTTGGATCTCATCTTTCAATGGTGTGAGGGTGTAAGAAACCCCATCCTTTTCTATGGCATATGTATTTTTCCTACCATTATGGATTTCGTTCCTATCATACTGTCCAAGCCTACCCAAAATAAAATGGAAAACATCCATTGGGATCATGTCACACAAGACCTTATTCTTATATCCCCTTGTGTGAAAATCTACCAAAATTTGTTCATTCACAACTACTTGTTGTCCTTTTTTAAGCCAAGATATTGTCTAGGGAGTGGCATGAGGGATTCTTTTCAACTTAAGCTTTTCTATCATTTCAACAAAAACCAAATTGTTAGTACTACCAAAATCAATCACAAGTCTACAAAATTTACCTAGGAACTTACATGTAGTTTTGAAAAGTGAATTTCTTTGTGGTGGTTCTTTCTCCATTGGTACTTTGATCAAAATTATTCTCCCATGAGAGACTCACCAACTTTTGGATTAGAATTATGTGATGGAGAATTCACACTGTCATTATCCTCTCCTTGTATAAATCAATTTCTTCTTTCTCCTCCAAATGAAGTGGTAGACTACTTTTCAGTACATTGCCATGCTTGATGGCTTGCAAATTTATTGCACTTATAAAAAATTTCAGTGCATCCACTTGATCCTCTTATTTGGCCTCCAAATCTACTCCTATTATTGGGTCTTCTTCCTCTAAAGCTACCCCTTGAGTCTAAATTTTGTTCTTGATTGTTACTTGTTTCACCTTTTGATCTTTGGGACTTCCCCCTACCAGCAAACATCCCTTTCCCTGTAGAATTCTTTCCTCTACCCATGCTTTGTTTTTCTTGGCTTCTCCTCAACTTATCTTCAGCCCTTATGGCCAATTGATAACACTCTTCCACCGTTCTTATGTTTGTGAGGCTTAGTTCATCCAGAAGATTGCATCTCAACCCATTGATACAACTTGTTACTTTTTCCACATCATCTTCTACATGACCTACCCTTATACTCAATTTTTAGAACTCCTATGTATAGGCCTTCACACCCATATCTTTTTTATTACTTTTTTTTGAAGCCTTCTGGATAAATGAATGACATAGTCACTAGGTAGGAATTTTCTCTTGAGTTTAGTAACCATCCTATCCCAAGATGTGATTTTATATTTCCCTTCTTTCCCAACTGTCATGTTGTACATAGTCCCACCAAAGTAAGGCAAGGCCCTTCAATTTTGTCTTGGCCAACTTCACCCTTTTCTCTTCTGGTATATCTTGTTATTCAAAGTAGTTGTATAGTGCTCCTATCCAATCTAGGAGTTCTTCACTATCCAATTTTCCTCCATACACTGATAAATCCATCTTTGTCTTTGGACCTTCTCCCTTGAATTCCTTCAATATCTTTTCCATTCTCAAGCTATTAGGATCCATCTCTTCTTCAGACCCTTCTTGGGAGCTTTCATCCTCCCCTTCTTCTCCTTCTTAGTCACTCAAGTCTCCTTTGAACATTCCTCTTTTCTGACTTTTTTCAACTGCAACAATCCTAGCTACAAGGGCTTCTATCAACTCCTTCACTTGTCTTATCTCTCTTGCATGTTTCTCCTTCAATTCAGTCACCTCTTTAGCGACTAGATTCCCTTTTAGAGGTATTCTTGTTTCTCTTCACTTCAACTTTTCCCTCTTCAGAACAACCTACACTCTGATAATAATTTGATGTAGAGAATGGGTGCATAATGATCCAACAAACTCATAAAATGATTTCCAAGAACCCTTAATCATCAATCAATGGGCTTTCCTTCACAAACCACAATCCTCCCTTGTAGCCTTTCAAAAAGACCTTTTTGGAAATATATTTCAAATTAGACCCGATCTATAGAAAAGGAGACACATTTACGATACCCTTTTGGCTCTTATAACACATAAAAAAAATAGGTAGGGTTTATTTGTATATAAGGGCTCTAAAATTGACTGTCCTCCTTATTAGGCCTAATTGGGCAACTAGGCATGGCACAACTGATTTTTGGGCTTCAAGGGGTCTCCACTCCTGATCCAACCCTTCAAAAACATAACATATGTTCTCAAACAATTTCTCTAATCACATATATCACTCCACATGATCCTTTCAACAAATTTCTTAAGTCTCTAGGGTGTTCTTGGTATGATACATAGAGATATCAGACCTTCAAGCCATCTTCACATGTGAAAAAATCATCCCCTACCTCTACAACCTCAGAGCATCAAACAACATATCAAAAAATTCCATTCCACCAAGTTTGAAATGTTTCTACCAGTGGAATGGAGATTTAACAATTTTTCTTTATCATTGGTTACCCTACCTAGGGTTTGGACTAGTTAGGAAAGAAATGAGCACAACTTCCTTGATTCTTGATGAAATCACATGCAACCAAAAGTAGTGGAAAGTAGGTTCAGATTACTTTCATCTTCAATTTTTTTCATACTAGTATGGGGTTCTACAGATCCGTACCACACCAGATAGCAGCAAAAGAACATTAGAAATTGCAAAAAAAATCTCTTTATTGCTTTCACTCCAAAAATCAACAACCAATGTTCCCTTCAATGAGACAAGGATTTTTAAAGAATTTACAACCATGTCCTAATGGTCATTGACCATATTTCAAATCATGAACTAACAAAACATCATTATGTCCAAAAGTGCAAAAAGTTGCTTGACAACATTATGGAACTTTGACAATTTTTGCTTTTACACTGTAACTTGCACCTACAAACTCAACCTAGACTCCAATTGAAATGAAATGGTCTCGGGAGAACTTATTACATGAAATCAACAGAGAGCAACACAAAATTCCAATTTTGACCCTTGGGGGCATAAATTGACCTGTCGGTACCCCTGCACCACTACCACCCTGCTTCGAAAGGTGGGAGCAACCCAAGCAGTAATGAGCTAAAGCATAGATCTTTCAAATCACTATATAAAAATGTGTTTGTGATGAAATTCATAAAAAAAGGTGTGAATGTGTCATACCAACAAGTGTCACCCTTAATATCTGTGTGATACAGTAAAATATCTTTTTAGGAAGAGACTGGGAGGTCTCTTGATTGAAATAATCTTGAGATAATCTTGTTGCGTTTATGGCCACCTTGAAAAAAATTCCTTACTATGAACCAATTACTTAGAAACCAAAAAAATTTATGCTTGTTGGTGCAGGAGCAGTCATTCTGAAGCCACCACATTTTACTATTCATTGTTGAAACAAGAAAATCCTTAGGATCTTCGAATATTCAAGATTTGAGATTTGGTGGTCCCATTCGAAGTGTGTGTTAAATAAGGGGGAGCTAGTGTCACACTCTCTCTAATTGTTTGCATTTTCTTAGTGTTTGGAGAAATCCAAGTGGGGGTTCAACAAGTAGTATCTTTTGAACCTAGGGTGGTAAATGCTTGTGACTTAGTTTAATACTTTGCTTGGTTCCAAAACATTACAAACAAACATTCAAAATCTTCCTCAAAGTTTCAAACTCTTTGGTTTAAGAATGGATACCCTTTGACAAAACCTTGATATTAATGCTTGTCCTAAGGATTTCTGTCCTTAGAGTTTTCTAAATATCTTGACTTATATCTCAATCCATACTTCCCAAAGTTAACATGGGAAACTATGGCTTCAACCTCGTGGTTTTCACAAAATGGACCTTCTAAAATTTTTGATGATTTTGAAATAGACATTTAGTTTTAACTTAATCAAGACAAGTGTTTGTGGTAAAACAAACTCACTTAAGCAAGATAAATTGAAAAATTGAACCCCACATGACCATTTGGAGACCGATCACTCTGATTGAACAACCAAACCTTATGCCCAATATCATACAAGGAAAACATTGCAAAACATGAAGTCCAAATTCTATTGTCAAATTCATTGGGTCCTATTTGCAAAATCATTTGAGTTCTATTTTACCAAAATCATTGATTCCTTAGGCTTTGATCACTTTAAGAGGTATAACTTGTTTCTCACTACCTTGGTCTTGGGAAAAAAAGTTTCATTCTAAGTCAACATTGGGTCAAACATTTCATCCATCCTTCATCATATTTCATCCTTCACTTCACCAAACTTTGCATACTTTTGAACACACCAACACTTGGGACTTAGACATCAATCAACCCAAACCCTAACTTATCTATTTTTGTATTTGAAATGAATCCTTTTCCATGCATTTGGTTAAGTTAGTTATCATTTTTGGACTTGTTTATATTGAAGGTCACAAGTCTACCCTAAAGATTCACAAGTTCATTAACATCCTCTATCCAAACACCAAACAATCAAACCTTCTAAGTCAAAAGTGTTGTCCCAAAACATTTGAAAAAATCACTTCCCACATAATTCACCTTTTTCATCTCGCATTGTCACCATTAGTCCAAAACACCTTGGAGGTTCACTTTTGTAATAAGGTCAAAACACAGGAAAAACATAGAATATTAACTTGATTCATACATCATGAGTGGTCTAAATCAACCAAACTATCAAAACCTTACAATGCCAATTGATTATCAAAACTCACATTTATACAATCCACACATGGGATCATTATATCCTACAAACCTCAATGCTACAACAAATGTGAGTATGCCAAATCTAAATTTTGGAACACCTTTCCGTATAGTAGATTTAAATCAAAGTCAAAACCTATGAATCTATAAACCAAATGATCAATACACGAGTCTTCAAAAAAACAACATTATCCCATCAAATCAATAAATTCCAAATGTGAGTATACCAAATTCAAACCTACCAAATATGAACATATCAAATCCACACTTGGTAAACTATGGGATAGATACATTTGTAAATCACACCAAAGTTTTTTTCAAAATCCAAAAAATATGTTGACAACTCAATATATTGATCCAAATCAAGGAAACACCATACAAAATCAAGTTTACCTAAATCAAAGCAATGTGTTTTCCAACCACAACAATGTTCAATGCCAACTTATAATGCAAAATCTAAACATCATCCCAAATCAAAACATTGTCTAAAATTAATTTGTGCATGATCCCATACAAATACCACAAGCTGTGTATACTCCAAATATGCTTGACCAACAACCAAATCAACTACAACAAGTGTATCAAAATCAAAATCAAGATCACATTATGCGAAATCAATTTTTTTTACTTAGAAAATTTGTTGATTCATATCAACAAGAGACATCTCCACTCCAAAATTGACACACTTCCCCATTGGTTAAACCATGTCATCACAACATAGAGTTGTTCCACAACCATATCAAGAACAACATCCTCAATATCAAGAAGCTAGATGTCAAAATCAACAATCTCAACAAGATCATTCACCAAATCTCCTTGATGAATCACAAAAAGATCAAACACAACAAGAAAAACCTTCACAAGACAACAACACCAATACCAAATGTGAATACACTCCTTTAGGGGAGCCAATTGAATCAACATTAAACACATTAGTCCATTCTAAACTCATCAATCTTCGAGAGTCATTAAATGGGGGTGAACCTAGCATCAAGTTCCCATGAGTGATGATGATTCTTATTGTCAATACCATATCACAAAAGATCATGACACGTCAGATTGTATCAAACTCAAAGATCTCATCCAAGACCTTCTTGATCAAAGAAAAATAACTGTTGAGGACAATGACAAGATTCAACCACTAATGATAGCAGTTATAATCTCTCCACCAAAATTTTTAAAATAATGATCATCAAGTTGGATGACATACCTCAAGAATTTATTCCAAAGAATGATCAACATCTTTCACCAAAGTCTAGAAATGGTCCTTTCTAAGACATATTGACATCCTTTGACCTCATGGTTGCAGATATAGAAGGAATACTCAACTCAACACTTGATCTAAATTCACTTGAAAATCAAGAAAATATTGAGCCAATACCCATGCCTAATGAAAAAATTCAAGAAACCTTTGTAAGAAATCCATCCTTTTAAATTGACACATTTCAAGAACATGAACCAAAGCATATTAAAGATAATACCACATTGAGTCAAGATCAAGAATCCATATTTCCAAGATACTACCACGATCTAATGGGTATTCTCCAATCCATACAAGATATCACAAATAATGATCATATGTATATCACATACCCCTCCATCTACCCAGGAGATGCTTACTCTGAATAGACATGCAAATGACCTTCATCCAAAATAAGAGTCTCATACTCTTGATATCATTACCAAGGAACAAGATTATCCTACTCTTAATATCTTTACACATGATTAGGGCATGGAAAAATCCTTAGACATATCAAAAATTGATCATGAATAATACCTCTACATGGAGGGTGAATTAGAAACATCCTTTGAAGAGAAAGAAAAAATGAATTATGGGGAAGAATCCTATATGGATTGTAAAGCATTGACACCTTTTGAAGAAACATCAAAATCAAACACATGGTTCATACTGATTGAAGAAAGTGAGTATGAGGATGTCAAGAATTATCAAGAATCAACAAAGCTAAAGCATCTTGAACAACAAGGAAATGGTTTGTATGAAAAAAAATCAAATCATGCCAATAATAATTCCATAATACTAGGGGTAACCTTATCTAGTGCAAACACCAACATAGGGAGCATGAAGAGTGCTTATGATGAAATGACTACCAAAACTCCAACCATTGATATCATGAATCATCATCCATGCATATTTCCACCCAGTAATTGGGACCAACCACGAGAAAGAAGTCTATCTCAAAGAAAAGAGAAATTTATTGAAGCAAAAGATCAACAAAGTAAAATAAAGAAAATCATCCTTATCATACCCCATCAGTTAAAGAAACTATGGGGAAAAATAAAAAGGGAAGTTCACCCATCAAAAGTGTCTATCAATACAAAAGAAAGCTTCAAGAGTGACCTACAAACTATATGAAGAAGTTGGTCCCAATCGAATCTCCATATACACCCATCATTGCTCATCATCCCAAGTTTAGAAGAATCAAATATTCCAAACTATCAACCAATACATTTCAATCTTGTATCCCTCAACACATTCCACCATCCACATCAACATCCATGATATCCAACTCTCATTTTGATCATGTGTTGGTAGAAAATATTTATCATAAGGACTCTAAGGGTGCTCTATCACGATGCGTGCATCTAATTAAGGTTAACTTCAGTATCAATAAAGAAGATGAAAAGATCTAGGGGTTACATTGAGGTACCTATTACTTAGCAAAAAAACTCCTCCAAGCAGGATATCATTGGCACATCATAAAAAAAAATCTATATCAGCACCAACAACATCTACATCAACACCACTAGGCGGTTTGACATGAGAATAAACTTTCAAAAAACTTAAAAAGTCAAGAAAATAGTAAAAATAAAAATCATCCTCCAGTGAAAACCACTTTTGTGGTGCTTTGGACAAGTACCATGATGAAAACTTGGAAAATAGGCGTCATGAGTAGAATTGAGCATCTATGTGCACCATTTCATGTGGAAGAATCTCATCCCATCCATAATAAATCCAACATTCCATCCATCTTATCCATAATAAATCTAGGAAGCCTTCATTATCTAATCCATTTTCATCACATCTAGCTCATCTTGACCTTGGAAAAGGTTTGGTATGCACTTCACTCTTGCTTATGGTAAAAATCTTGACATCATGGATCACTATCATTGATCCTATCCTAACCAACATTATTTGAGCCACTAGGCATTTTCCAAAAAGGCATACTCTATCAAAACATGTTATCCTATCATAAGATAATCCATATCCATCCATCCATTCGTTTATCCATGCATCCACCCATATCATTCCATACATTGCTAGATGCTAGGGGTAGATACTTACATCTTTCTTCAAGAATAAATCTTGAGCTATATCCTATAACTAATGTGCTGATCTAAACATTTTCTAACACAAAATTAAATTGGTCAAATCAATTGTAAGAAAAAATTCAAATCACTAGCCCATGGCACATTTTGACAAGAAGATATTTCTAATCAAGCTTTATCTTTTATCAAACATCAATACAAACAATCAATATCAATTGAATCTACCTTGCACTTCAACATCACATCAAATCATTCAAACAAACTTTATTCCAAACCAAGCTTCAAAATCTTGATCAGTCTTATCCAATCAATCCATCATCATCTTGGGATAGCCTTCCCAATCCTCATGTTTCTTAACACTATACTTGCATTGTTGTGTATCCTCAACAATTTCATCATCATCAATCCATCAATTAGATGAATCAACCCTAGTTTGGTTTTCAAAAAAATCCAAAAATAGATCACCGAAATCACCATATCCATACACTTGTCAACATCGTGCAAAAAATCCAAAACATTCAAAACACATCAAAATCCCTAAAAGGTCAAAACATCAAAAAGTAAAAACAAAACCATGTTTAACTATGAGTCTTTGAGCTTAAACGTAGGAAAGGCCATCATTGATGTGCCCCTAAGACACCCTAGGTCAGTCCTTTAGGAATCCATCATAATAAACTGGGAATCAATCAAATGCTCATTCTCATCATCAATAAGTCAAGTCAGTTGAACTACATGGTCTCTACGTGTATAATGTAGGCAAGTCTCACTTTGATAAGCCCCTAGCATAGTTTTTTAAGGTTAGGTTCTTGGTCAAAACTTAGAAAATACTTAAACATTCAAAATCTTAAAAAACCCCAAAACATTTCGAAAACTTAGAAAAACACAAAAACAATTGAAAACGTAGGAAAACCCTAAAACATTTAAAATCTCAGAAAAATCCTCAAAAAATTGAAAATAAGAAAAACACAAAAACATTGACATAAAATTTCAGAAAAGACCAAAAACAACCTGAAAATATTTTGAAAGTAACAAAAACATTGAAATATTCAAGAAAATCAAAAACCATCCATCCCATTTTTTCTTTCACCCACAATAAATCTTCATCCATAATAAATCATTTGTCACCTTCAACCTTTAGCAAAACAAAGAGAAGGAAAGTATCACAAGTCGTAAAGTGAGAACCTAAGTGTCATAATCTAAAGTCTAGATCATAGGTAAACGAGTCAATGAAGTTTGTATCAATGACTTATCAAACACCTCATCCTAATCAAAAAACCTAATCAACATTTCCTAGGATGCATCCTTCCTACAATGGACATCAGCATCAAAAATCACCTTAGCTAAATTAAACTAGCAAGAGATATAGATAACACTGGCTATTTTTCTTTGATATTTTCTTCTGATTTATCTCAATGACCCATTCCCAAGACCTCTTGATGATGTCTATCTCAATGATTTAGAGAGAGCGGAATGGGGAATTGATAATTATCTTTCATTTCTTGTGCTTGTGGGTATTCTTGTAAAATGATTTTAACGCATATTTGCTTAGTTGTGTCTAGGGAAGTTGTTTGGAGTAGATTGTTCGCTATTGTGTATGTTTTGGTCCAATATATTCTAAACTTCTAAGCTACATTCCAGCAATGTTTTTGTATGTTAAGGTGTGAACAAAAACTATCATGTCTATTTGCAGAGTCAAAGTCCATTACACTAGATACAATGCCATCCTAGTTATCAATACCTTGATGCATCATATCTATGTGTTATATAAACAATAAGGAATGACAAAAAATACTAATCCCAAGATATGATAAAATCATCGTCATCATCATCATCATCATCATCGTCCACCTCATCAACACATCTAATAAAGTCTCGATGGATCAAGAACTTGTTGGAATTTTTGAATCAATCTTTTGATTCAATGGTAAAAATTCATTCATTTTCATTCTTCTACTTCTATTCGTCTTATCTTCTTATTCTTCCATCTTTGCTAACATTTCTATCAAAGCATCAAATCTATGTGATCTACATCAAAATTTACATGAAGCTACCCATAGCTGATGACTATCTATACATCATGAAATCTATCTACATCAACATCTGAGCTTTCTAGGAACTATTTTTCATCCTCTTTACCAACAATCGCTCTACCGCTAGGGTACAATGGGCCATCTATATCATCTTTAGATGAACAATCTCAAAAGTTGCAACTCTTTGATTCAAAAGCAACTTGAAATCTCAAGAATCTCAAGCATAAGTTTGATTTTCACCTATCATGATCCTGATCGGAACACTTCATTCCTCGATCGATCTCTCGAGGGGGGCAACCAACAATCTTTCAATCATATCAATATTTCATCATCTAATGAACTTTTCTCCTAGCCTTGGTAGAAAATCTTGATCAAGTTATAAAATCAATCATCATTGGGATATATCTTTCCCTAAAAATCCTCATGTTATTGAACACAATCCTAACATTGTTGTGAATCCTCAACAATGTTATCAATCAATCAATCAGATTAATCAACATTAGGGTATGTGCATGATCATCATGGAAAAAACAGTCCCTTAAGTGGCGATGAAATTCAGAAAAATCAGAGTTAGGCAACTTGACGTACAAATTTGAATAAGTTATCTATATTATTTAAAAAATATAAAAGAATAGAATTTGTAGTAAATTGAATGTTGTTTCTAAACTACTAGGCTTATTTAAAAATAAATGAAATCTATTTGGCAAAAAATTGAGATTTCAATGCAGTAGTACTTAAATTTTAAGGAAAAAATAAGAAGTAGGTGTCTTTCTAACCACCCTAACCACAATAAAATGATAATATTTTTTTATAAGATTTTAGATATAAGTAGAGGACTCATGTCCTGATGTGATTCATATTTTTTTGTAATTTTTTTCCAAGTAAATAATTAATTATGAATTTTTTATTACAAATTTTAAAATTTTAAAAACTCATATGTCTTGTTGGGACTGTAAATTTCTGAAAGCTTTCACATGTTTTCACACCCCTGAGTTTCCATTGGAGTCCTTATCATAAGCACATGGGTTTTTTTTCATGTCATTTATGCTCACATTTTTCCATATTGCCCCATTGAATCCATCGGGTTATGCATTTTTCATATTGTGGTCCATATCGGCATAGGTCTGTCTAGGTCTCCTCGACCTATGTTGCTTGTCTATTTGCTGCAGGTAATCGGCAAGACTTTTTCATTGTTGCAGCGACTGGAATTTACCTGTGCGTAGCTATCGGCATGACATTCGTGTTGTTTCGGCGACTGAGGGTGAACTTTTCGGCATGAGATCTTTCATTAGTATTGGTCTCGATGAGTGACCTTCAGTCTCACCGACACTACACATGGGGTTTCTATAGAGTAGCTTTTAGAGAGAGGTTTTCCTTCATTATAATATCTTGGCGAAGTCTTCTTGTCATACCGATCAATGGTGGAAGGATTGACTTATCAGCATGACAGTTCCTTTGTTTTGGCGACCGAGGAGGAACTTATTGGGATGAGTTTAGTCCTCGGTGGAAGCTCTCACCAAACTCATCATGTCTCACCGAACGGAGGAAATGAATACATCATATCAGCATAAGTTAAGGTCTTTGGTGGGATGTCATTGCGATCTCCATGTGTCTTACTAACTTTTCACATGTGTTCACTTCGACCAGAGTCATAATTTTCAGCATTGTGTCTTGGTGAGCCCGTTGGGTCTTGCCGACAATACAAAATGGATTTCTTTTGGTGACATGTTGGATTTTTCCTAGTGACCTAAGGATAATGGGATGCAATATCAGTGAGACGGGGTTTTTGATAAGAGGTCTCGGCGAGTGACCTCCGATCTCGCCGATGGAACACAAAAAGACTTGTCAGCATGAGAATGTTTATGTCTCAGCGAAATAAAGGTATCACGGGAGCTCTCGGAAAAAATAAGGCTTGTCTACTTGATGTCTCCTTGATATCATAGGGTTATAACAACACGCGAATGGTAAAGGAACTCTCAGGGAAACAAAATGAAATCTACAGGACATCTCCCCGACTCTGATATGTCATGGCGAAAGCAAGTAAGAATGAGCGGAGCGATTAATGATTGAATTTCCTTTGGCATAGCTACTGGATTGTCTCGCCGACTGTTTCATTGGTGAAAAAAAGAAATTCAAATATTGTGGCCGACATGTAAATTGCTAAAATAACCGTTGCTAGCCGACTTGATTCGAGTGCGAATTCTATGGAAGGCCGACATGGAACTTCAATATGATTTATTTTCTTGATGTTGGTGTATAAGTAGGCATTTTGTAATTGTAAAATGAGGACCAGTTATTAGATATTTGATACACAACAAGTAGATATAGTGGAATAAAATTATTAGATCAGAGACTATTGTTGCATGATTTCAGAATGGAGGTATTTATGAAAATCAGTTCATGTTGCTGCATTTCTTTGGTGTCAATTATTTATTGAATTTAATGAAAGTATTGCTAAGTTGTCTCCAAGATTGAGGCTTTCTAGTTGTTTGAATTGATATGACAAGTTTATATATAATTCATCAGTGCACATTTGTTGTATCTGTGTGATTTATTGATTGGTTCTTTCAAGCAAAGATTAAATCCTTTTAGTTAATCACAGTAATCAGAGAGAGCCATCTGGATTGTTCAAGTAGAGCTTTGTAATCACATTTTGCATGTTTATACAAGTTGTAAAAATAATATATTCTAGATATTTTGAGTTTCTCCAGAGAAGTGTTGATCATCTTGATCTCATTTGACTCTACATACCCAACAAGGCATTGGTCTCTACACTTCATCATTTTGAACTCATTCAGTTTCTTTATATCTGTTTATTGATCATTTTAGGATTTAGATTAGAAGATTGCTATTATGCTTGATTTCATTTGTTCACTTCCGTTTTCCATTGTGGATAAATCATTGCAAGAAAGATAATCATAAGTCAAGTCTACTTTATTCAGAAAGGTACACCCACCTAGGTTCAGCAGCACCTGAAGAGTAGAAGGTTGAGCTCTCTTGACCTTGTCTGTTACCCTAAAACGTATCAAGAGATTGGCAGCCTCTTGAGGTATCTTTACCTGCATTTTTGAGAGCTAAAAAATTGGCGACTCTACTGGGGACTACATTCAGAATCAAAGCCTTAATCATAGAGTCAGGAACTTTATACAGACTCCGCTAGGAATAAGAAGCATTAAGTATTTTCTCATTTTTTGATAAAAGTCAGTGGCGACTTTGACAAAAAATGTGCAGCTATTCAAACATGAATGGAAGAAGATCTCAATATAGGGGAGGTCATACTGGAGCTCTTGCTGGCAGCAGCAAATGGACACATAAAGATCATAGAGCTGATAAGGGAAAGAGGATCAATGAGGACATGTGCATGACAGATAAAGATAAAACATCTAGAGCACAATGTGAAAATTATAATTTCTATGCTACATGGAGAGATAGTTCCAGTGTAGAACTTTGTACCCCTGAAGAGCAAGTAAATCCTTTTCGTGATTTTCAGAATCAAGCTGAGTTTCATGCTGGACTTGTAGCAAGAGGACTCCGATATCAACAAGAATGTGAACAAAGAATGAAAAATAATCAAAATCAGATCAATGAGAGTACGGTTCCTCAAAATGATTATGAATATTTGACTTATGAGGAAGTCAAAGCACAATTTGAATCTCAGAAAAAGGAGAGGGAGGAGTAGGAAAAGGAGCTAGAAAAGGCCCAGATGATACAAGCAATGAAAAAAATTGAATTGCATAGGGCCCAGAACATTGCTCAAATAGTTGATTTCCCTCCAAAATATGTACCACCTCATAAGCAAGGTAATCATGGTGCAGGGCCTTCAAATCCAACAGTGTTTCCTCACCATCAGACAGAGAATCACTATAAGTAGCCAAATCGTCCACCTCATATTCCCACACAGCATACAGGTATGCATCCAACTCCTGGTCAATCTTTTATCCCACAGTATAATGCACAGTACAATAATCCTATGCACCAACATCAGTTCCCACCTATTCCTCCCCCTCACTAGCATACAACCATGATCAGACAGTTTGATTTAACAAGTTTTCAATTATACCCTTACCCTATGGATGGTAGTTGGAGGGGTATGGTGCCCAAATTCACAGGGAGTAATGCAATCACTGCTGAAGAACATTTAAGGAATTTCAATGTTTTCATCCAAGACATAGATGTGCCATATGAAGATTTACACATGAAGCTATTCATGATGTCACTTATTGAAGATGCCAAGGATTGGTTCAACATCCTGTCAGCTTTTTCAATTGATTCTCTCCAAGGATTCCAGGACCAATTCCTAGAGCAATATGGGAATCTGAATGCACCAGATGTAGCTCTTCATGAATTGATGCAAATTTAGAAAAATCAGAATGATTCTATTTATGATTTCAATAAAAAATTCAACAAGTTGCAGACCAATGTACCTCCTAGATCAAGGTTGCTAGATTCTGTAGCATTGAGTGTTTATTTATATGAATTTGATCCTAAAATAGGGTATGAAATGAGAAATATATTTCCAAGAGATCTGGCTGAAGCTCATAAGATAGCACTGACAATTGAAAACAATAGGAAGGCTACAGGTATAATCAATAAAAGAGATAACCCAAGGGCTCCTCAACAAAGCAATAATTATGATCAGTATAGATAGGAGAATACATACAGAAATGAGAGGCCGAGGTTGCATGACATGCCTTATAATACAGACTGGAAGGATGGAAAACCTATAATAGCTAGGCTAAGAAACAAAGAGACTCCTGATCCATTGAGCAAAAAGGGAACTTATATGGTGAGTAATAATTACTTCTGTGAAGTTTGTAATCAACCACATTCCCCAAATTATTATGTTGTAGCTCAAAGAATGCAAGAGGAAGGGATGTTGATGGAAAACAATGGAGAAGATCACAAAGTGTATCTGACTTCAAACACTTTTTACCATATGGAAGAAGGGTACTCATCTTCAAAGGATGAAAGCTACAAATATGATGTTTCAAATCAAAAATATAATGTTCATATGGCTGAACAACAAGTCTTTTATGGTTCTGAAGAAGATTATATAGAGCCACATTCTATTGAGCCGCCTGCTCAATGTAGTGTGAGGAGACTCACTGAAGATGAAATGGAGAGAATAACTGTTGCTACTTTTGAGGAAGCAAGGAGTAAATACTGGTTGAGAAATAGAAAAGTAAATGAGATGGAAGGCGTTCCTAGGGGAATTTTTATGAAAGATGAAAAAGCAACACAAGGAACTATGAAGAAGCCAGAAAAGAGACAACCTGATAAGAGTGAATAGAAGCCTGTCCAAAAGCAGGAAGTTGAAGAATTACACAGAGAGATACAAAAGCCTGACCAGCCTAGTAAAAATGAGGAGGAAGACAAAGGAAAAATGCCAGAACAGAAGAAATTTGTTAAGGTGGAGGGCTCTTCTTTTGACTTCACACAGGCATTATCCCAAGTAAAAATATATATTCCTCTACTTGAAATGATGAAAATAAAAGAATACAAAGATAGTGTTGTTCAAATAATAATAAATTCTGAAAAGAAACTAGATATTCAAGCAGTCAATAGGCAGGAGAAAATAGATATCCCAGATGTCTGCTTGAATGATGTATTAGCAAGTTCCCCACAATTTGATCCTTTTTTCACTACATTTCTTATCAATAACAAATTGCTAAGGAATTGCATGATAGACTCTGGCGTTGCTATAAATATTATGCCAGTAGGAGTTATGAAGCAGCTTGGCATGAGGGTCGATACATATGAAGGAAAATGCTATGCAATGGATAACAGACCTATTCCTGTGGTAGGTATTATAAAATATGTTGAAGTCAAACTAGCTACTTATCCACAGGTGGTGTATAATATAGATATAACAATGATAGATACTCCTCAATTCGGGATGCTTCTATCAAGATAGTGGACAGTATCAGTTGGGGGAAATATTCAGTTTTGATCTATCTTATGCTACTATTCCAGTAAATGGTCAGGAAGTCAAGTTGTATAGAGAGCCAAGAATGAACCAGCTTGTTGACTTTTTGCCTCAAGATCAGATCAATTGTTTATGTGATGTAAATCTTGGAAATTTCAAGATAGAATCAGCCCAACACGAGTTAGTCAGTACTGATCCAATTAAAAAATATGTTGTTCCTGACTACATTGATGTGTGGAGGATGTACTCTAGTGAAGCATGGGAACCTATATCACTGTATTGGCTAGAGTCATCAAAACAATGTACCTCTGATCTAGTGAATAAATTTATTAGTGCCACATAGGGGAAGAGGTATGAAGACAATGATGATATCACAAATGAGCATCAGGAGATCAATTTTGCACTGCAGCCAGTAGAAGATGAGACAAGTGCAAGTCAATATGGTTCATATGATAGCCTACATGAGAAAGACAAGGATGATGAATTTCTTTCCTATATATCAGATTGTGACATAGAAGGCAGTGTATGTTATGAAGGATCCAGTGAATATACAGATTGTGAAGATGAATTTGTGGATTTTGATCTGCAGCAAGGTGATTCTTGTAGTTCTTGTGATGATCAAGAGGAAGATGCAATGGACAATGTGTGTTCATTTGATAATGAGTATATAATACCTCCTACTACAGTTGAAAGCTATAAAGATGCATTTGATGATGAGGAAAAGATATTTTTAGACAAACAAAATGATATGTCAAATTATGGAACAAGTGATTGTGCTGGTAATGTTTATGTTTTCTCATTCTCTGATGATCTTAGGTCTCTTTTTGATGATGAAAAAAATGAATAATATAACTGTAGTGATGAAAGTATTGAGACTTGTTTGCTTAACAGTGAGAAAATTTCAGATTTGCTGACTCTTGAATATCAGAGATATACACATGAAGGTGATCTTGAGGTTCTTTTTCCAGCTTACATTTTTTTTGATAGAGAAAGATCTTTGTGTGATGATTCTTATGACTCTCAGAGCATTTCTCAAGTTGATGGAGAAACCTTTGAAGTTGATCAAAAGTCTGTGTCCATTCAAGATAAGGTATGTGATTTTGAAATTCCTAACTCATATGGAGAAGATGTTTATTTGCATGCCAAGGATGATAGACTTCTAGATTTGATTGGTTCACATATGCATGATATTGAGGATATGGGTCATAATCAAGTATTGTTGCCAAATAGAGATACTTAAGAGGTGCAAAAGGTTTCAAACAATGTTGGTTTGACAGAATTTTTTGGTTCTCAAATAAAGCACTTTGATGATCAATTTCCAATACAACTGGGAGAATGTTTCACAATTCATAATAGTGAGAAAGATATTGAGGAATTTTGCATTAAATATGCATGCATTTTACATATTGAAGGTAACAAGCGTTTGTCCCATGATAAAGAAAAATTCAAGTTGTTGAAGGGTGTTGGGATTTTGGGCCAAACTGAGCATGATGATACTATAAGAACTTGCAATAGTGGTGACAAGAATGATTGTATGAATGTCTTCAGGGGGAATCTGATGAACTTAAAGAAAAACCAGGTATTTGACAGGTGAAAGTATGGTTTGAGTTTCAAATCGTAACAGCTCAGAACAGGTGAAATTAAAACACAGAGGATTTAGGGTTGCCAGTGCATGGACAACTCTTGCTCATCCTCTTTAAAATTATTTTCCATGCACCGTAGTTTAGGGTTATAGTTCACCTCCATTTCCATCTTGCAATTTGTCCATTTCCAGTTTTCTCATTTTGTGTTTGGTCTGCTCACCCAAAGATCTGGATCCTTGCAATGATCTTACTATCATTCATTCCCGGATGGAGCCACTGTTGGGACTGTAAATTTATGAAAGCTTTCACATGTTTTCACACCCTTGAGTTTCCATTGGAGTACTTATCATAAGCACATGGGTTTTTTTTCATGTCATTTCTGCTCACATTTTTCCATATTGCCCCATTGAATCCATCGGGTTATGCATTTTTCATATTGTGGTCCATATCGACATAGGTTTGTCTAGGTCTCCTCGACCTATGTTGCTTGTCTATTTGTTGTAGGTAATCGGAAGGAATTTTTTATTGTTGCAGCGACTGGAATTTACCTGTGGGTGGCTATTGACATGACATTCATGCTGTTTCAGCGACTGAGGGTGAACTTTTCAGCGTGAGATCTTTCATCGGTATTGGTCTCGGTGAGTGACCTTCGGTGTCACCAACACTACACATGGGGTTTCTATAGAGTAGCTTTCGGCGAGAGGTTTTCCTTCATTATAATATCTTGGCGCAGTCTTCTTGTCTTACCAATCGGTGGTGGAAGGATTGACTTATCGGTGTGACAGTTCCTTTGTTTTGGCCACCAAGGAGGAACCTATCAGCGTGAGTTTAGTCCTCGGTGGAAGCTCTCACCAAACTAATCATGTCTCACTGACTAGAGGAAATGAATACATCATATTGGCATAAGTTAAGGTATTCGGTGGGATGTCATGGTGATCTCCATGTGTCTTACTGACTTTGCACATGTGTTCACTTCGGCAAGAGTCATAATTTTTGGCATTGTGTCTTGGTGAGCCCGTCGGGTCTTTCCGACAATACAAAATGGATTTCTTTCGGCGATATGTTGGCTTTTTCTTGGTACCTAAGGATAATGGGATGTGATATCGATGAGATGGGGTTTTCGATAAGAGGTCTCAGCAAGTGACCTCTGGTCTCGTTGATGGAACACAAAAAGACTTGTTGGCGTGAGAATGTTTATGTATTAGTGAAATAAAGGTATCACGGGGGCTCTCAAAAAAAAAAGGCTTGTCTACATGATGTCTCCCCGATATCATAGGGTTAAAGCGACACGCGAATGGTAAAGGAACTCTTGGGGAAACAAAATGAAATCTACAGGACATCTCCCCGACTCTAATATGTCACGGCGAAAGCAAGTAACACCGAGCAGAGAGATTAACGATTGAATTGCCTTCGACATAGCTGCTAGATTGTCTCGCCAACTATTTCACTGGTGAAAAATGGAAATTCAAATATTGTGGCTAACATGTAAATTGCTAAAATAACCGTTGCTAGCCGACTTGATTGGAGCCCGAATTCTATGGAAGGCCGACATGGAACTTCAATATGACTTATTTTCTTGATGTTGGTGTATAAGTAGGCATTTTGTAATTGTAAAATGAGGACCAATTATTAGATATTTGATACACAACAAGTAGATATAGTGGAATAAAATTATCAGATCAGAAACTATTGTTGCATGTTTTCAGAATGGAGGTATTTATGAAAATCGGTTGATGTTGCTGCATTTCTCTGGTGTCAATTATTTGTTGAATTTAATGAAAGTATTGCTAAGCTATCTCCAAGATTGAGGCTTTCTGGTTGTTTGAATTTATATGACAAGTTTATATATAATTCATCAGTGCACATTTGCTATATATGTGTGATTCATTGATTGGTTCTTTCAAGAAAAGATTAAATCCTTTTAGCTAATCACAGTAATCAGAGAGAACCATCTGGATTATTCAAGTAGAGCTTTGTAATCACATTTTGCATGTTTATACAAGTTGTAAACATAATATATGTCAAATAGTTTGAGTTTCTCCAAAGAAAGTTTGATCATCTTGATCTCATTTGACTCTGCATACCCAACAACGCACTGGTCTTTGCACTTCATCATTTTGAACTCATTCAGTTTCTTTATATCTGTTTATTGATCATTTTAGGATTTATATTAGAAGATTGCTATTGTGCTTGATTTCATTTTTTCACTTCCATTTGCCATTGTGAAAAAATCATTGCAAGAAAGATAATCATAAGTCAAGTCTGCTTTATTCAGAAAGGTACACCCGCCTAGGTTCAGCAGCACCTGAAGAGTAGAAGTTTTTGCTCTCTTGACCTTGTTTGTTACCCTAAAACTTATCAAGAGATTGGCAGCCTCTTGAGGTATCTTTACCTGTGTTTTTGAGAGCTAACATGTCTAACCACCTTAACTTGGTCAAAACTTCATGAAATTCAAATTTTTTTAATCCTATAGTATGCAAAGTATAGAATGTGACACATGTTTTGGATGCAAAATATGTGATACCATTTGAAAGCTATATATGTTTTTCAATCAACCTATCAATCAAGAATTTTGTCGTAATTCAAATAGAAAATGAATAATAATTATTTATTAAATTAAGTAAACCATAATTTATATTGGTGGAAAGCTGAGAATCTACTTTAAAAACCCTTTTCATTTCATTAATTTTGGGTAAAAAAAAAGTCACCGGCCTCATATCCTACACATACCCATCATATCGCCACTTTTTGGCCCATCATGATCCCACACATACCCATTAGCTTGGCTATGAGCATCTCAAAGAGATCATCAATATATGTTTTTGCATTGTCATCAACATCAAAATCAACATCAGAATCAATATTAGTCTTTGAACCAATGCAACAAGTTCATTGCTTTAAAGAGGGGAAAAATGCAGACACTTAAAAAATTTCTCAATGGATCACATTGGCTAACTAACATAATTTTGTCTTAAAACCCATTCTCTTTTCACTTAATTGATTAAATTATCCTAGCTATTTAATTATTTTCCTCATTTTCCTCTATTAATCTAATTGACCTAATTAGGTTAATTGATCCACTTTCATGCTAACATTTCATCCTATTAAATTTAATAAATCAAATTCTTTAATTTAATCCCTAAAGTCCTCTTATTTAATTAAATAACCCTAAGTTATTTAATTAAATATCATCACTTCCCCTTTCCATTAAATAAATTAATTATTTAATGAATATCCTAATTCCCCTAATTTGCATAATTGAAACTTTATTTAATTATAAAATTACTAATAAATCTAATCCCGGGCCCAATATTGCTCCTTTGCACATTCCTCCAAGAGGAATATTCCCATGGAATATTCCTTCCCTTTTTGCACATTAAAATTTGGTTTTAATTAAGTAAATATCTATTTCCCTCACCCATGAGAATATCCTAAAGAATATTCTCTTTCTTCACTCATTTGAAAAAAGGGAATATTGTTCCTTATAACAAACTAACAAGACTTCACGTGCAAGTCAACTTACAAAACTTCATGTGCAAGTTAACTTAAAAGAATTCTTGTGCAAATTTTGAAAGTGTGTTTGTTTGGATGAATGTAACCCCTAGATTAAACATCAACTTGAATTTTCAACCCTTATGAGAATCCATGATCCATGCCTCCATCTTCTTTCCTTTTTGACCATTTATTATATTTTTCAATCTTATCCCTTCATTTTTCATTTGCTTTCCTATAAATAAAGCACTATTTGGAGACAAATGGATCCATCTTTTAACAAAAAAATATGCTATTAAAATCATTTGCACATGAACTCACATTTAACATCATTTTAGTTTTATTTACTTGCATATTAGCTTAGCTTCCATTAATGGATTCCATGATAAAATAGATGCATACATTTAGCTTATTTGTTAATTATGATTTTAATCTTTTGAAGCTTGCATACATTTAGAGTAGATTTGCATACACCTATGTCGATCATCTTAGCATAAATCATGTTCATTTAGCTTTAAATTATGTTTTCATACACATCTATCAATGTTTTGATTAGTTTTCTTCAATAAAACTAATTAAAACAAGCCCATTATCCAAGGGATTGTGAAAGGTTCACCATTCCACATAAATGCGACACCACTCTCCCAATACCTAGATAAGTTTCAATTCCTTAGATCAGAGGTTTGTCAAGCTTTCATGATTTAGAATGTTAGGTTTAATGGCTTCTTTGTATTTGTTTACAGTGAATGATCTTATTAGGATTGATTCTTAATGGGTTAAATATGCCTCAATTTTTTATGGATCAGGTGTAGTTAACCTATAATATGCCATTGGTCACAGTCTGTAGCCTAGAAATATCTCTCTCCAGCCTCGAGATCTCCGCTCGAAGGGTGAACTCTGTCCCACTATTTGATGGAAATCAAGAGGCTCAGAGTTCATCCAACACCATATACTATATTTAATGTTATCCTATAGCTAGGTTAATGCATCTGGCCATGCTCTCATACACTATCCTCAATCTCACAAAAGACTCGAAGAGATGTGCATTTTACCTACGGAAGGTGGGGGAACGTACTCTGAGGTTATATTGTCATCCATGTGCAATGAAAGAACTATCTTTTTAGTCAAACATTGATAGAGCTTACACCACTCTTGTGTGGATCTTACAAAATGGAAATCATAAAAGATATCAGTACACATCATGACTGTAGTGTAGAAAAAAGTAACCCTTTTTTGTACTTAGTTTGGGAATAAGTAATTAATGATAAAATGGAATTAATTGTACCTTATTTAGGGTTTTGTAAAGTTTTTATTTATGATTTCACACTTATCTAGGGATTTACTAATTAATTGAGGTTAATTAGAGCTTAATTGGCCCCTTAATTTCAAATCCAAGCCTTATTTATTACATTTTTTGAGGGATAAAGCCTTACACTCATTAATAATGTTGCATAAAACTTAATTTGGAAAGGTTTGAGTCCTAGGATAGTGACCTAGCCCATTTTCCACTTGGTGAATGGGCCCTCACTATGTTCTAGGACTCCATTTTTACATAATATTCAATAATCCCTAAAATTGGTCCTAGTTAATTATGCTAGGACCCATTCACTCAAGGTGGTGAATGGGTCCTCCTTAAATTATGACATCCATTTTAGGGTGTATTTGGGTAGGATTTCAAAAATTTCAAACCTTAGATCTGATGTTGGCTTGTGTTATTTCAATATTCAGAGTAAATATTAAGTTTAGTGTAAATATAAGGTTATTTTACATAATTTCAACCAAGATATTAATAAGCAATCAATAGTACTTTCACAAGAGCACTATAGAGTATTCAAGATAATTTTCAAAGGAATTCAAGGGAAGATTATCAAGGTTTTATTGTAGCAATCAAAGTTCATTTCATCATGTCAAAGGAATAACACATCATGCATGTTGTTGAGCTTATGTTGTGATGTAGCATTAATGCGAGAACAACACTGCTACTCACAAACACAGTGCAACATAATCTCTATTGCAATAAAAAAATTCTTAAGACTGAAAAAAAATGCAACACATTCAAATTTTATTTCATTCCATAATGTCTGCAACAACATTGATATACAATAGCTTCCTCATATGCCAAATTATGTTAATCTTGCAACACCAATCTACAAGAAAACATAAACAAATTTCATTTTCTCTAAAAAAACATATAGGAAAACAAAAATATGATTATTGATTTTGTTTTAACATCAAAAGGAACCTACAACACATATCAATTGACATCACATCCTCCTTTCAAAACAATCACCATTTCTCCCATTCTGAAAATCAATTTTCTCCACCAAAAGCTTCTTAAAACCTGTCACTTTTTTTTCATCAATGCTCTCATTCTTATAAAGGGTATGTGCAAGATCATGATGGGCCAAAAAGTGGCAATATGATGGGTATGTGGCTGACAACTTTTCTTTTACCCAAAATTGATGAAACGAAAAGGGTTTCTAAAGGGGATTCTCAGCTTTCCACCAACATAAATTATGCTTTACTTTGAATTTAATAAGTAATTATTATTCATTTTCTATTTGAATTACAACTAAAGTCTTGATTGATAGGTTGATTGAAAAACATCTATAGATTTCAAACGGTATCATGTTTTTTGAATTCAAAACATGTGTCACATTCTATGCTTTGTATACTATAGGATTAAAAAAGGAAAAAATGAATTTCATGAAGTTTTGACCTAGTTAAGGTGGTCAGACATATGATTTTTTATATTTTTTAAAAGTTGTAATAAGAAATTCATAATTAATTATTTACTTGGAAAAAATTACAAAAAATATGCATCACATCAAGACATGAGTCCTCTACTTATTTCTAAAATCTTATAAAAAAATATTATCATTTTATTGTAGTTAGGGTGGTTAGACAAACACCTACTTCTTATTTTTTCCCTGAAATTTAAGTACTACTGCATTGAAATTTCAAATTTTCACCAAATAGAATTTTTTTTCTTTAAAAAAACTTAGCAGTTTAGAAACTACATTCAATTTTCTATAGATTCTATTCTTACTTATTTTTGAAATAATATAGATAACTTATTCAAATTTTTACATCAATTTGCCTAACTTTGATTTTTCTGAATTTTTTGCCACTTAAGGGCCTATTTTTTCCATGATGATCCTGCACATACCCTAAATCTTCTCAATGATTTATGGGTTTAGTACGCCCCATTACCGTATGAGAAAGTTATGGTTGTTTTACTGAGATTGGGTCTCACAATTATGACCCTCTTCCTCTACCTTACTAGAAAAACTTCTAGAATGATCTCTTACCCCTTCTTGGATGTAGTTTTCCTCTTCCTGGCTTGAGAATTAAATGACCATTCAAAAATGGTCTTCCCTCCTTACACTCACTCTCTCCATTCCATTAAAACCCATCCTTCCAATCCTCCAAAACTATGCAATTTTATTTTATTTTTAAAATGGAGTTACAATTTTATAATAAATACCCACTCACAACAATTCCAACATTAAACTTCACTGTCCTAGAGGATTTGAGGATTTTGAATAATAGTTCCTACAAGAAAAAATCAAAGAAAAACAAAAACATAAAAAATATGTTTTTTGGTGTGCAAGATTCTTCGTGCACCCGGATGCTCCTGCATCAAACACACCGGTGGGTAAATTAAAATGTTCCATGACATGAAAACTCATGAACATTTAGATGAGCTTGGGATAGTAATCCCGTGCTTGTTCTTGATCCATATGTCTTCTTTTCCCTCACACTCTTTTTTCTTCATTTCATTCTGAACTTCTGCAAGTCCCTCTTGTCCCATCTTCACTTTTCCTTTATGTTGTTTTCTACTTGAACATTGTAAATTTTCATTGCTAACCTTCTTTTGTAAATCTAATTTATAGTATTTGTGAGACTTAGCCATGTCAGTAACTAATTATTTCTGCTAATCCATCTTAGTATCATTGCTCTTCTTATGTACGTCCCTTGTACCTCTATTCTCAAAAGCCTTCTTCAAACTATTTCCAACCTCTAGTGCAACCTTTTCTTCTAGTTTTTTTGACCTACAATAATTCATAGGACTATTTTCATTAACCTTCTTCTCTTTCCCCTTTAATTAACTCAAAGTATACTTCTACCCATATTTTATAATGGTGTACAAATTCTCTGTAAAATCATAGATAGTCTTCCTATCAAATTTCCAAGGACTTCCTGACAAAACATGACATGAACTAATGGGCATAATATCACATAGAACTTCATCTTTATAAGGACCAATACAAAAATTTACCAAGTATTGCTCTTTCACTTCTAACTCATGATCTTCTTGCAACCAACTTACTTTATAGGGATTTGGATGCTTAATCCTCTTCAATCCTATTTTATCTACCATCTCTTCAGAAACCAAGTTATCTGTACTACCACTATCTACAATGATCTTACAACACTTACCTCCTAATTTACATACGGTATGGAAGAGACTCCTTCTCTGAGATGGTACATTCTCCTCTTTTCTTGGATTCATCAATACTCTCTTGAACATAAGGGATTCTCCATGCTCTGGTTCTACCACATCCTCTGGTGATGCTATACTCTCCTTGTCTTCTTGCACCATGTGATTTCTTTCTGCACTTCTTTTAATAGTTTCTTAGTGTATTTGTGGACACTCATAAACTCTATGTCCTATTTCTCCACATTGGAAACACTTTCCCAAGAACTCTATGTTATTTCCAGCATCTCCACTTGTTGAATAATCTTTTCCTTGTGCTCCTTTGTTCTATTTTGAGCTTGTTTCTTCAAAAGTCTCCTCCCATTTGTAGCTGCTTGGTTGTCCTCTTTCTGTTGCTATCTTCCCTTTTTCTCTTGAATTATTTTGTTGCCTTCTATTTACCTTTTCCTTTGCTTTCAAAGCATACTGGTAAGCCTCTTCAATAGTAGAAATCTTCAACATACTCATCTCATTCTGGATATTAAATCTGAGTCTATTTATATATCTAGCCACCTCCTCTCTATCCATTTCATGATTCCTTGACCTAATCACCATCTTGTAAAATTCCTTTGTATACTCCTTCACACTCATGTCTTTTTGTTTATGATTTTGAAGCCTTTTGAACAACTCCAACTCATAATCTCTTGGAATAAATTTTTCCTTCAATCTAGCAACTATCTGTCTCCACCATGTTATCTTCATGTCACCATTCTCCACTCTTTCTTTTTGTAACTATTTCCACCACAATGCAACATGTCTCTTGAGCTTTGTTTTGGCCAATCTTACCCTTATGGGTCTCTAATATTCTCAAAGTCAAAATAATCTTCCAACTCTCCAATCCAATCTATTATATTTTTCAGGATTCAATGTGCCTGAAAAATTAGGGCACTAACTCATTTGACTACAAAATCTGACGAAATATGTATAATTCAATGTATTGTCAGTTGTTTGTGATATTTGATGTGTAATTTTCAATTCTATTAAATTTTATCCCCGACATTCATCAAAATTTTGATGAACCTGGTTTCGTTGAAATTTTGACGAACTGTTTCGCCGAAATTTTCACAAACATGGAAAATCAGAAAAAATTCAAATTATGGGCGACATAAATAAAAGTGATTTCGCCTATTTATTATGACAATGTTTTTTGATACTTGTAAATTTTCTCTACTTGTGAATTTTCTCTACTTGCGACAGTTTGTGGAGAACTAAGGATGATTTTCTTGGGAAAAATCAGAAAAAATTCAAGAAGATATCACTAGGTTGAGGGTAGTCATTATCTTTTTCCAAAATTCATTTGTGAAGTTAGAATTGTACTTCCACGTTTGAAAATCATATTTTAAAGCAACGTCTAATCAGATTTCATTTTTAGACTTGTGCATTTTGGGAATTTCATTTCCATATTTTGTTGTACAAGTTCAATATTATGATTTTAGGAATCTAACGGTTGGAAATCATAATAAAATCATAATTTAATAAGTTCTAGAATTAGCATTTTAAAGTGTTTTTTGGGTTCAGTAACTTCATATTATCTTCTCTTTTGCAAGGGTGGTTGCATGCCAAAATTTTTTGGTGCAAAATATCATAATTATTAGAGTTTGAGTTTGATACTTTTTTAAGATCTAAATATTCAAGCTTGATAAAGAAAAATCATGTTAGATAATATTAGTGTTAACAAAATGAAAAGATAATTGCTAGAATGTGGGATAGATTGAAAAGAAAGGGTGATGGGAAATTTTATTGTCCTTGTAATAATTGCAAGGGCTTAAAGACGAGAAGACTTTTAATCACAACAGCTAAAAAACATTGTAGGCAACATGGTCACATTGAAAGGGGGCATGATTATCGTCCATTGGTAAGTTTTTCATTATATGTATTTCTATTGATTGAATTTGTAAATGTTTATATCATTTTAACATTTCTATATATATAAAATATCACTTGATCATGATCATGGTTTATTTGTGTTGATCATTATTATAAAGGTGGGGCTCCCTAGGGAACAAGATATGGATTATCATGCCCCAGAGAATGTGGTTTTGTAAGCGGAGGAACATGGAGCTATGAATATCAAAGATAAAGTTAATGATCCTATGGAAGAAGATGATCATGTGCCAAAAAATACAGTTGAAGATGATGGTACAAATACATTGATCCATGACACATTTAGTGGCACAGTTGATCATGATGATAGAGATGAATTTGATGATGTTCGTGATTTACCTGTACTTGAGAAGGCACATGAGCCCCTTTATGAAGGCTCTGAAACAACTCTTCTCTCTGTTGTATTATTGTTGGTGAACTTGAAGGTTATGAATGGTTTATCCAACATAGCAATGTCATGGATGTTAAGGTATGTCATATATGTCATCTTTTTTCATCTATTTTAATTGTTGTTAGTTCATCATTAGTAAATAAAGGATGAAATATATACCATTAATATTCTTTATATTAACAAATTAATTCTTGTTGTAGATTGATTGGTGAATTTTTGTTACCACCATCAATTATTTTACCTCGCTCATACTAAGATTTATCTCCCATTATGAAAGATATTGGAATGGAGTATCAAGCAATAGATGCATGTACCAATGATCATATTATATATCATAAACAAAATGAATTTGTAACAAAATGCCCAAAATTTCATATCAGTAGATATCAAATAGATCAACTAACAAAAAAGGTGCCTCGCAAGGTTCTTCATTACATTCCCATTATTCCACATATGCAACGATTATTTAGGTGGAAAAGCTTAGCACAATTTATGGATTACCATGCACGGATAAAAGTGGAGATGACATTCTTCAAATTCCTGTGGATAGTTTTTCATTTAAGGACATGGAGGAAAAATGGCCACTCTTTAGAGAAGAACCTTGTAATCTCATACTTTCATTGGCAGCGGATGGTGTCAATCCATTTGGAGAGCTAAGATCTATTTACTCGATGTGGCCTATTTTTGTTATCAACAATAACATTCCTCCATGGATGTCAATAAAAATGGAGCACATAATGTTGGCAATGATTGTTCCAAGTATTTGTTTACATCAATTTTTTTTAACATAGTAGCATCTTATTTGTCTTATTTGTTGCATAATGACTTATATTTTTTTCATTTAATAGTCATGTACATTAATTTATATTTATTGTAGTAAAATGGTTATAATAATTATGTAATGTTTATGTTCATTCAACTAGGTAAGTACCAGGTTAAAGATATGAATGTATATATCGATCCTCTTATCGACGAGTTACTAAAGTTATGGAATGGCATCACTATGTATGATGTCTCTAGACAAATAGGACAAAGATAATTTCAATTCCATGTAATGCTTGTATGGACAATTCATGATGCCCCAGGGCTAACACTTTTTTTGGTATGTTATAACGTTCAACTACACTTTAACGATATTTAATTTTATGAAGTAGATATCACACATTTTTTTAAAATAATCTATTCATTATATATAATTATAAAAATAAACATATTTAATCCAATTATATATGATCTTACAGGTCTTCAAATAAAGAGAAAATTTGCATGTCCAATTTGTGGTCCAAAGATGAAATCTCGTCATTCAACAAGTTTAGGAAAGTAGGTGTTTGATGAGTATAGACACTTCCTCCACATAAATCATAAGTATCGAGCTACTGAAAAACATCTTTTCAATGGGAAAGAAGAGACTACATCAAAACCACAAAGAATGACACCTCGCCTATGGAAGTTGGAATATAATAGAATTAATCGTCAAGGTTATACATTAGATCAAATTGTTTATCTACCATATATGATATGTTTGAAATTTATATTTTTATATTGTGTTTTGTTTTCTCATGTTGTAATTGACAATGATTGTCATTGTTAATTTGTTTAACTTATATGCTTCATGAAGGTAATCAAGGCATTAATGGTCTTCCACAGGGAATGAAAAGTTATCCCAGACAATTTAGTAGGTTGCCCTACTATGAGCAGCTACAAATTGTGCATTTGTTTGATACAATGCATATCATAAAGAATATAATAGAAATGTAGTGGAAAATATTGGATGGAAAACATGACAAATAAAAAATTGTCAAAATTTGTAGTGACATTCAGGAGGCCAATCATGTAATGAAAAATGTCATTTAATTAAATAGCGATGGAGACCAAATTAATATAAGCGTCCTTCCTTGGTTATTAACGGAGCAGCAAAGAAATGCTATAAAAGAAGTCATACAAAAAATTCGATTTCCCACAGGATTTGCTGTGAACATAAACAATATCATAAGAAAGAAAGGTGAATTTGGGTTAGGGATAAAAATGTATGATTGGCATACCTTTTTTAAGGTAATTATTCTGGTATATATATATATATATATTGCATGTACTTTTCAGTGTATTATGTTTACTACTTTTGGAAAAATAATGAAAATATCATTTTATTATTGTTATAGTACATTCTACCTCTATCTCTCCCAGTCAACTTTGACAACAATGTCAAGCAATTTATATATGATCTTGAAAAATACATGAGGTAAGTAGCAATATTTATTCAATTTGTTGTATAGATCTTATAATTTCCATTTGTTTTACTTGTTATATAATATATTGTATATTGTTGTTAAATCTCGTTAATATATTTATGCCTTGAATCACTTGTAGATGGTTGTCATCTAAAGAAATCCATAAAGAAGATATAAATTATTGGAAGAGAAAAATTCCTCATCTAATGTGTGAAATACAAAATTTTCTACCTTCAACATTTTTCAATGCACAAGAACACTACCTCATACACCGGGTTGAGGAGATTGAATTGTGTGGACTTGTACACACAAGGTCAATGTGGATGGTTGAAAGGAACTTGGAATTTTTTAAGGCTTTGGTTAGACAAAGAGCACATCTTGATGGTTCTATGGTGGAGGGATATATGGTATACTAGACCATGGTGTACATTACTGAATATCTTCCTAAGTTTGCAACAAAGATCCATGTAGATTGCATTTGGGATCCCAACTCCATTAACAAATTCAAAGAGGAGTACCTGATTGGGAAAGGTAGATTGAGGAGAGTGAGAGGTAATTATAATACATTTTACATTTGGTTTTTATGTATATTGTACTTATTTAATTATTAATCTTCAATATACATCAATTATAAATTAAGGTCGTATGCCGTGGTAATTAACTAATTGATGTAGACCTGGGAGGCTCAACTCAACCAACCTATCAACTTACCTTTAAGAGGCTTCCAAAATGTTTAGAATGACCACTTTAAACAATCCAAACAAATCTCATAGCCTGACAAATGACAAAAGTCAAATTTCACACTTTGACTTCTTGAATCCTTGTAGTAGTGCAAACCTTGTTTTTCCCAATAACTCAAAACTTTCCCAAAACACTAGACAAACCCTTGATGCTTTTAGACACCCATTTTGGCATTATTAAACATAATTAAAGGGAAATTAAAATTCCTTTGAACCAAATCACCAAAATCACCCTTTCTAGGTTGTGCTGATTAGGCTGATTAGGCCTATTTTACAAAGCAACTAGTCTTTAAACTTGTCATATGCCCATGAAATCTTGGGGAAGGAATTTTTATGCCTCCAAACCTCCAAATACACAAAAATATTCCACTTGTATGACTAGATTCTTTCCAAACCCAAAAACCCTTGTTTTAGGCCAAAATTATGAGGGTTTATTCAATCTTGTACTTCCACGACCTCCCAGACCTCAAAAAAACTCAAAAACAACCTATTAGGTCTATACATGGGTAAAAATTCATAAAATCAGATCTCCCACACATATTTTTTTAAAACCTAGGCTTGAACCTCTCATTTCACTTATTTTTCCTCACAAAACTCTTGAGGACAATAGCTATACGTTCTTTATTTATCGTCCTATGAGGGTTTACAATGATCACTTTATGCCTTTTAAAGGCCTTTACACCTCAACTACCGAACAACCACCTCTACAACTTACTTTTTAATCTTTTATGGTCACATGAAACATAAAACACACTAATTTCAAGGTTGTTAAGATCACTATGGAAATGCTTTAATTTTTTGAATTTCTTAACGTCATTTGTCAATTTAATTTTTTTTTGATGCAATTGGTCAAGAGTGGGATGCACTACATCTGTATGTCACAAACAATCTTGATTGGATGACGGTATGGATTGAACGATGTCAACAATCTGGCCACGCATTAACATGGGAAGGTGTGGCTTCATTGGTTAAAGAAGCTCATTGTAATGGAGATTCCAATGTTGCACAAAGGGAAATTGATTTAGCATATGGTTTAAGAGATAAAAAGGTACATATAAATATATTAATCACCCATATTATTTAATTATTTTCAATTATATTGATGTATATATATATGTTGATATTTTTTCTTTGCATATATTTGGCCAAGAATAAATATGTTTATCAACTGACGATATTGCAATAATTTTTTCATGTTTGACATATTGCAGGTGAAACACCACAAGGATATGTGGTGCAATGGTCATAAATTTCAAGTCAAAAAGTTGGATGACACAAAGAAAACTTGTGATTCTGGGATAACTGCAGTGTTTCAGGTGACTAATGTTTCATCTAGAAGCGACATACGTCCATAAGTCTCAGAAAATTGATACTATGAGATTTTGGATGATATACTTGAGTGTGACATTAAGTCCTTCAAATTAGTTATGTTCGTCATCCTATGGTACATGCTACAGTTGAATGAAAATGATCCCTAGAGAACTGTTATTGTTCAAACATAATAATGGATTTACCATGGTTAATACAAGGTCGATCGAGTGAGTTGGAAATGAGCCCTATGTTCTTCCAAGCCAATGTGAATAGGTATTTTACTTAGAGGTTCTAGGTAAACCAGGTTGGTCATTTGTTGTTAGACATGATCCAAGAGGAAGGCCGATAAAGTATAATGTGGTGGAAGAAGAAGATACTGAAGAACTAGAAGATGATGTACATGATGATCAGGATCAACAATTAGTTGATGATGTGCCTGACGAAGATGTCAAAGATGAGGAACTAGATCATGATGATGTGGGAGTTAATGTTCATGAAGATGATATTGGTGTGGATGATTACATTATCGAAACTGATATCAATGACGATGATGATGATATGACCAATCCTTACAGTGTCGAATCTCAATCGGATGATACAGAAAAAGAGTTGGATGAAGAAGAATATCAATGACATTGAAATGCAAGAGTTATGTGATTGTATTATCTATTTGATATTCATTTCTTGATAGAATTATATTTGACTTATGTGGTTACATAATTAATTCATGATGTACTTTTTAATGTTTAATTTTAATTCATGATGTTACAACTATTGTAGTTCTCCTAGAAATTTCCATATGATCATAATGAATAGTGTTATGGGAAATTTCATGAAAGATGACAGATTGATCGTAGTAGTGAAATAATTGCAAAGTCGTTTAGAGTTTTTAGACCAATCACCCTTCGCAATGTCATTTTTAGGATCATCTCCAATTTGATTAATAGGACACATAAGGTTGGATTTGATTGGCTTATCTTGTAGGAACATTGTGGCTTTGTGTAATGTGAGAAAATTTTGGATGGGGTACTTTCTATTGCTAAGGTGGATCACTCCTTCCTGCGAAGGCCATACACTTATGATTGGTTCAAGTGTTCTTTTCTTTAGAAAATTCCTATTTCCTTTTTGATAGGTTATGATTTGATTAGATGGGTTATGAAGCACTTATTTCAAGTAATTTATGTCTATTTTAATTTTTAATTTATTAAATTCAAACACATCCAAAATTATGTCCCTTGCTTTAATTGATTATTACGTTATTTAATTATTAACTCAAATGACACCTCCAATTTAACTATATATATCTAATTGAATATATCTAAAGTGTTGAACATTTTTAGATTAAATTTAGTAATTAAGTCAAAAAAAAATTCCAATTTAACTAACATCTTTTAAGATATTAAACAAATATGATTTATGAAAGAAGTATATTGGAATGAAATTAAATATGATTTATATTCCAATGTAAAAACTACAAAGAATGGAAACAATTCTTTCAACACAAACTATTATGCAGTAGTCAATTAAAATGAAAAATCTTACTCTATATTAGTTAGGATACACAACTAAGATAATGACCTAAATAGTCTAATAATTTCAAAAACACAAAAAATATTAGGTAGATAATCCAACATCTTTCATTTCTACAGTGACTTATTTATCCTAGAGAAACTAAGTATATAGTATACAAATAAAATGAACAAACCCACAACTACCCCTATTTTGAAGGAGTTTAGTTTTCTCCCCTTCCTGATCTCCCTAATATTTTCTAATTATTTTAAAGAGACCAAGGGTCATAACACAAATTTATTCAACCCACTAAATATCTTGGTTAATGAAACTTGACAAAAGCAAAAAAATAATTGCTACATTTGGCATTTCATGTGGAATGAAGAGTGGTGACAATAATCCTCTTATAGTTTAATAAAACACTATTTTTAGAAGGCTTGACATTACAGAGATAGAGAAGAGGGGGAGAGAGGGAGAGATAGGTTGAAGAGGAGGAGAGAGAAGAGATGGAGATAGATAGGTAGAAAAGGGAGAGAAAGAAGAGGGGGAGACTAGTGAAAGTGATATGTAGAAAGGTAGAGAGAGAAGAAGATAGGGGAGAGAGGGAGAGATAGCTCAATATATATAGAGGGAGAGGGAGAGACATAGAAAGGGGGTGATATAGAGAAATAGAGAGGGATGGTGTGAGAGAGAGAGATAGAGATATATGGAAAGAGAAAGAGAGATGGAGATATATGGGAAGAGAAAGGAAGAGAGGTGGAGATAGAGAGTTTATGGATAGGGGGGATAGGGAGGGAAAGATGGTGAGAGATAGAGAGGCAGTCAGGAGATAGTTGAGAGGGGGAGGGAGAGAAAGTGATATTGATAGGTAGAGGAGAGATAGAGAAAAGGGGGAGAGAGGAAGATATAGCTTGAATAGGAAGAGAGAGAAGAGATGGAGATAGGTAGAAAAGGGAGATAAAGAAGAGGGGGAGACTAGGGAGAGCGATATGTAGAAAGGGAGAGAGAGAAGAAGATAGGGGAGAGAGGGAGAGATAGCTCTATATATATAGAGGGAGAGGGAGAGACATATAAAGGGGGTGATATAAAGAGATAAAGGGGGATGGTGAGAGAGAGAGAGATAGATATATATGGGAAGAGAAAGAGAGATGGAGATATATGGGAAGAGAGAGAGAGATGAATATATATGGGAAGAGAAAGGAAGAGAGGTGGAGATAGAGAGTCAATGGATAGGGGGGATAGGGAGGGAGAGAAAGGGATATTGATAGGTAGAGGAGGAGAGATAGAGAAGAGGGGGAGAGAGGGAGAGATAGGTAGAAGAGGAAGAGAGAGAAGAGATAGAGATAGATAGGTAGAAAAGGGAGAGAAATAAGAGGGGGAGAGGGAGAGCGATATGTAGAAAGGGGGAGAGAGAAGGAGATAGGGGAAAGAGGGAGAGACATAGAAAGGGGGTGATATAGAGAGATAGAGGGGGATGGTGAGAGAGAGAAATATAGGGGGAGAGAAAGAGAGATGGAGATATATGGGAAGAGAAAGGAAGAGAGGTGGAGATAGAGAGTCGATGGATAGGGGGGATAGGGAGGGAGAGATGGTGAGAGATAGAGAGGGGTCTGAGAGACAGCTGAGAGGGGGATCAGGGGGAGAAAGGGATATTGGTAGGTAGAGGAGGAGACATAGAGAAGAGGGGGAGAGAGGGAGAGATAGGTTGAAGAGGAAGAGAGACAAGAGATGGAGATAGACAGGTAGAAGAGGGAGAGAAAGAAGAGGGGGAGACTAGGGAGAGTGATATGTAGAAAGGGAGAGAGAGAAGATAGGGGAGAGAGGGAGAGATAGCTCAATATATATAGAGGAAGAGGGAGAGACATAAATTGGGTGATATAGAGAGATAGAGGGGGATGGTGAGAGAGAGAGATATAGAGATATATGGGAAGAGAAGGAGAGATAGAGATATATAGGAAGAGAAAGAGAGATGGATATATATGGGAATAGAAAGGAAGAGAGGTGGAGATAAAGAGTTGATGGATAGGGGGGATAGGGAGGGAGAGATGTTGAGAGATGGAGAGGGGTCCAGGAGATAGTTGAGAGGGGGAGGGAGAGAAAGGGATATTGATAAGTAGAGGAGGAGAGATAGATAAGCGGGGGAGAGAGGGAGAGATAGGTTGAAGAGGAAGAGAGAGAAGAGATGGAGATAGATAGGTAGCCAAGGGAGAGAAATAAGAGGGGGAGAGGGAGAGCGATATGTAGAAAGGGAGAGAGAGAAGAAGATAGGGGAGAGAGGGAGAGATAGCTCAATATATATAGAGGGAGAGGGAGAGACATAGAGGGGCGATATAGAGAGATATGTGGGGGATGTGAGAGAGAGAGAGAGATATATGGGAAGAGAAAGAGAGATGGAGATATATGGGAAGAGAAAGGAAGAGAGGTGGGGATAGAGAGTCGATGGATAGGGGAAAGGGAGGGGAGAGATGGTGAGAGATAGCTGAGAGGGATTAGAGAGAGAAAGGGATATTGATAGGTAGAGGAGGAGAGATAGAGATGAGGGAGAGAGGGAGAGATAGGTTGAAGAGGAAGAGAGAGAAAGGGGGAGAGGGAGAGATAGCTCAATAGATAGAGGGGGGAGAGGGAGTGACATAGATAGTGGGAGATATAGAGTGATAATTATATTAATTATATTATAATAATTATAATATTATATTAATATTATAATATTATATATTATATTAATATATATTATAATATTATATTAATATTATTAATTTAGCTAATATTATATTAATTATGTTAATTATATATAATTTCTTATGTAAAATTTAGCAATATGGTGCCACAATTTTCAGTTTAATTGACATAATCAAAACCTAGCTCGTTAACTGGAGAAGTGAGTCACATGCTAGGAGGAAAGGTTGCAGGAAGCCTAGGGATTGAGCTTGGTTGGCTACAAAAATTGGAATTTTTACAATTTGTTTTGTCGTGAAGGCCTCTGAATCTCATTCGTCGCCAAAATGGTCTTTATATTTCATCTGAAATTTATGAATTAGAGTGTTATAGGGTTTTTTATTTTATTTGGTTTGTCTTGAATGTTGGTGGTCCATTGTATTGTGTTCATTTCACCTTAGTAACTGTACATTGTTTGAAACATTTCATTGAATAAACATTGTGCATTCACATTATACCATGGTATCATGTTTCTTCTTTTCCATACTCGGCCTCATCACTAGGTATTGCAATTTTGATATTGTTGGCATTCTTAAATCACATGCTCTTTCTGTATATGGATTCCTTTGAAGTTATGACATTTCATGGAGCATGGAAGATTCATACACCACAAATTCCTCTCCTTACAAAGTTACTTGCTACTATAGTCTAATACTCAACACCTTTTGAGCACTCTAAAAAACACAAAATACTCATTCAAAATAATTTTCAAGTTACATTTCTGCCAAGTCAATAATATTGTCAATGCTTGTCATTCATTACAAGGTATTTTTATACCATAGACGACATTGAGTTTGATTATGATCAGAAATGTTTCCATGACATGAATAGAAACTATTCTCCATTTCTCTATAGTTGATTTTTTTCCTTTTCAATAAATCTATCTTCCACACCTATTGCTATAATCATGGTAAAAACTCCTTTTCCAAATGGTTCATGTGCCTTGTATATGTCTTGTCATGGCATTCCATCACCATTGAGGCATTTTACATCACCATGAGACCACATTTCTTTGAGGAATTTTTTCAAATAGTCCATTTCCTTGCAATGCTATGACATTTTTCATACATGACTACCAAAGCATTTTATCAAACAATTCACTACCTTAATGCTATGGCTAAAAGCCTAAAATAGGTGCTTTCGAACAAGCTATGGATGCTTGGAAAAAAATTGTCAAAGCATAATAGTAAGCAATAGCATAGAAAACACAGTGAACTGTTTGGAAAAATGCCTCAAAGAATTGTGGTCTCATGGTGATGGAATACCATGACGAATGCCTATGGCTATGGATTTTCATGGCATTCCATCTTCATGAGACTACATTTATTTGAGGCATTTTTTCAAATAGTTCACTACCTTGTATATGGCTTGTCATGGAATTCCATCACCATGAGACCTGATGTAGATTCAAGGTGGAGAAGATTCAAACTAATCAGACCTCATTAAAACATCAACCCTTGAAATCACAATCAGCCACATTGGATCAATTAACTTCAACAAGGTTAAAGACTCCAAATCTCATCAAGTAGGCTTATCTTTTAGAGAGGTCCACTAAAAGACCATCTCAACACCAATATAACATCCTTTCAAACCCAAACACCTTTCCCAAGCCAAACATATAGGGTTCCTTGCAATTCGTTGGAGATCCTTCAGACTGCCTTGCAAAAAGGCTACAAAATTAGCCCTATTTTACAAAAAAACTAGTCTTTAAACTTCTCTAAACACCATAAAATCTTGGACAGTCATAAAAAATGCCACAAAAATCCCAATTCCATAGGTTTTATATAGGTACTCGACCTCTAAGCCTCCATTCTTCAAAACCCTCATTTTCCTTCCAAATATCTAGGGTTTTTGAGTTCTCATCCCTCTAAAGCCTTCCAAGCCCAACCAAAGCATTGAGAAAGTTTATTAGGGTCTACACACACACAATCAACCTACTCTTGGCTTCTAGACATAGTAAAACTCAAAATCATCACTTTGGTTCCTCCATTTCAACCCAAAACCTCATATTCACAACCTAAAGCAACATCACTAGCCCCATAAACACCTTGCCAATATTAAAAAGAGTTGATGAAAATTGATAAATAGAGCATTGTAAGCCTTTCCTCCAAGCCACAAGTCATCACAGTAGGAGGAAAGGCTCCATTACCAAATTGATGTAAAACTTAGACCTTGTTGGTCTGTATAGGCTGAATCAGGGAAAGTGAGTTTTCTTTTAATCAAAACAAACAAACGGAACAAAAACACCAATAATTAACCAAGTTAAGACCTGCCACAATAATATTTCATGAATTTCCAAGCATGGGAGGCCTATACTGGTCCGTACACAGGAGAAAAAGACTGAAAACTCAGAAAAATTGTTAGTATTCCATAGTTTCAGTGTTGTGAAGAGCATCAAATCTTTCAAAAACTATTATTGAACCCCATTCAGGCTTGAGTGATTTGTTTTAATACATTTTAAAAGAGAATCAACTCCTTTCGATTCCCATAACCACCTTGTAACCATCAAATGCCTATTAAGCCTATAAACACTAGCATTTAACAAAGATTTTGCTTAATGAGCACTATTTAGACACCCTTATTTACCCAAAACATGACCTTTAGACTATTCCTTAACATTTCCATTTACATTTTACATAATTTTCCTTTATGGAAACATTAACAATCATTTGATTCAAGAGTACTCTTCTGCACATTTGACCACCTTAGCCCATAAATTCCCTAAATACATAGAAGATTGGTCTATTAGACACTATTTAGACCAAATAAACTTGAAATCTCTAGCATCAACCTACTAGGTACTCAAAAAATAAAAAATGGATATTGTGGTGTAGGTGCTCCTGCACCAAGACCACATTTCTTTGAGGAATTTTTTCAAACAGTTCACCTCCTTGTCTATGCTACAAAATTTTTCATAGATGTCTACCAAATAATTTTATCAAGCAATTCACCACCTTGCTGCTATGGCTAAATTACTAAAAAAAATGCTTTTGAACATGCTATGGATGCTTGGTAAAAATATATTAAAGCATAATAGTAAGCAATAGCATAGACAAGGGAGTGAACTGTTTGAAAAAATTCCCCAAAAAATGTGGTCTCATGGTGATGGAATTCCATCACCATGAGACCACATTTTTTGAGGAATTTTTTCAAATAGTTTACTGCCTTGCTGCTATAGCTAAAAGCCTAAAACAGGTGCTTTCAAACAAGCTGAACCATCTCACACATGCACCTAAATTATGTCTAGTAGTTTTCTAGTGATGAAATGATAGATTAATCATAATGTCATGTTGGGATCACATCACCATGAAAGAACTTCATCCAACATCCTTATGAGTGTAGGTACCAACAAACAGGTAATTTTCAGATCTGTCTTCCTCGAGTGAGGAAAATTTAGGAAGAGAAGAGGAAAGTGAGACATGTAATAGTTCTAAAAGAGGGAGATCAACTAGAGGTCAAAAGATTAGAAGAAAATTTTGTAAATGCATGGAATTTTTTCTTGCTAAAGGGGATTCATGTTATTATTATGATGAGAGCATAGGTGACATCGAGGTGTCCTTGAGGTACAAACATTTACGGAAACAATGGGTACCCAGGGAACTTCCTCCAATAAACACTGATTTTTATTTCAATGAGAGGATATATCGCATAGCACCATCGTCATTACATGGTTTGGCCTATTTTTCATGGATGACATAAAGGTCTATTATGACAAAGTTACTAAATTGATGGAGTATGTCGGACCCTGTTACAGTTACAAAGATTGGATGCAGCTGGTTCGATATAGACGAAGTATGTGTAGGTATGCATTGTCAACAAATTCTATACAACTAAAAGAAAAGGATCAAAATAAAGGAGTGGCTATGTATATTGATGGAAGGCCAAAAGCATAAGAGAATATTATAGGATTTATAAATAGTACATGACCTGGGTCAACAAATAAGCAACCCAATTGCATATTCAAGGCATGCGAGGGAAACCGTGTATTTGTATGTGTGATAAAATCAATAACTGTAGGGGAAGAGTTGCTAATCAATTACAATTTGAATCGCTTAGATACAAACACAGTTACTATGAGGGTGGTATGTACTAAATACCATTTTACCCTGCCTACAATTAATGACTCCAATATACCATTTTATTATTATGTTTTTTTCGTAAGTCTATTGGTTTCATTTTAGTAATGTTTTTTTATATTTAATTTTTGTCACAGCGGGACATTAATCGTATGGGGAAGGCTCCCACCCAGACCATAGATCACAATGCATCTTCAGGTGCTTCTACCCGACAGGTTTACCTCATTGAAATTGTACAAATTAGATATGAGCAAAATGTTTTATTATTATATTTTTTTCATAAGTTTATTGGGTTAATTTTGATAATGTTTTAAATATTCTTGTTGGAGATAGCTGATTAGGGAAAGGCACTAGCAGTAGAGGGGAGCATCCATAGGGTCAAAGTGTAGTCATTGTTATTGGATGATGACATCGCATATTCAACAAACCCTCTTGATATGATAAGGAAGACAAAAAAATGCAATGAAGAAATCCTTCAATTGTTATTCATAGTGCCTCAAACAGATGAGATAAGAGATAGGGTTAAAATATTGACTAAGAGAGTAAAAAAATTGCAAGTAAGTTGTCATGAGGTCTTTGATTATAACATAAGTTCATTCATGGTTTTATAATTTGTAATATTTTATGTCATGAATTAAATATGTGTTGTTTTTATAAGATTTTTTGTGTCCTCATGATGCTGCTGCCCATGATCAGGGCACTGCAAGTGTTGCCCATGGAGTAGGGATTGGTACAAGTGCCCATCCAACCCCATCATCCGTGCCTATATTTTCTACTGAAATGTTGGCAACACATAGCATGAGCACATCAGGTAGTATTGGTGATGCAGAGTCCACTAGTACTAGTGATGTTTTAGCAGCATTTCCTGGATATTCCCATATTACTAGTACGAGAACATTTTCGGTCACATTTGTGGTGACCGAGGATTTCATTCCCATAAAGATAGAGAAGGTCCTAGGTAATTTAAAATGTTTTAATTATTATTATATATAATCCAATTGAAATTTACTTATTGATCACTCTTTTTAGACTAATGATCTCATGATCATTTTGTAGGAAATGATGTTTTTTATAAACATATAGGTGATATAATGTTGGAGCTCTTCGGGCCCACCATACATACACACTAGAATTCCCAAAATCAAGATTTAAATGATGAGCTCATGAACCATTTAGTTGTGTTGTTCGGTGATAAAACATTCAACCGAACGAATGTCCTTAAGAAAGCTTGTACATATCTAAAGTATGTGAGGGACCAATATAGGTCACATTTAGAGAAGAACAAAAAGTATGAGCGTCCCCCCATGATTCTAGAGAGGGAGTGGAATGACCTGGTGTCAGATGGAAAGGAGAAGGCTGAAAAGAAAAAAGGAAAGACACCACCAGACCAAGGAAGGTATGTGATACTATCAACAATGTAATTATATACTGATTACTCTTTCTTTTTACATAATCTAATGTATTTCAAAATTTTCATAGGCTACCCAAAGGAAAGACTAGAAAAACATGAGAAACACAAACTTGGCTTTTTTGGTTATATGAAATTAGCTACAAGAATTGTAAGTATCAATAAATGAAATATTGCATCCAAATAATAAATTGCAAACAATTTTGGTTTTATCACGCGATAGAAGCAAAATTCATGATCTTATGCAAAAATGTAGGGCTCTAAATTCAACAGAGCACCCACAAAAGAGGAAATGAAGATTTCCTTCCAGCATGGCTATGAAGTTGTGGCTGAATGCCTAAGAGTCTTGACTAGGAAAACACAATCTTCCACTGCATCTAACACGCAGGTAAATAAACTCTATAAAGTTTATTTAAAATTGAATACTTGTGCAATCTATTCAATATTAATTTCCACCATAAAGTAATTATGTGCCTATTTTTTTAAAACAGACAGACAATGATAATATTGTACCTGACATTGGAATGTAGCCTAGTGAGGGTGGAGCACAACCTACAAATGAAGGTCATGGTGTGCATCCTACTAACAGATGTATTCATGTGCTATACAAAATGCAATATGGATTAATACAATTAAACATCTTTAATTGAATTTGGTGTATTAATTAATGTAACATTTCATGTTTCAACTTTAGAGCATGTAGAGTGTGATCAACATGTTGAGCATGATCAGGCTCTAGAGAAGATTAGGAACATGATGTGGCCCCATCAGGTAAAGAGGACCACTCTAATGTTCTTTTAAACATATTTAATTGCAATTGGTGTATTCATTAATGCAACCTTTCGTGTTTCAACTCTAGAGTAGGATTTAGAGGGTGTTCATCATGTTGAGCATGAGTCTATATGGCAAGATCAGGAACATAATGTGGCCCCATTAGGTAAATAGCACCACTCTAATGTTCTTTTAATTAATAAAATACTTGTAACAATAATAGAAAATATATCAATTTAACATTTCTTTGTTATTGCAGCAGACCCCCCTTGAAGTGGCCTCCACATCGTGATTAGTAGCCTCCACATCATGATTAGTACACGAATAGGTGTACATTAAGATCATGAGTAGAGGGCCGAACAACTGAAGGGGGGATAGATGATTTAGAAAATGATACTCCACTTTAGCTTTTTTCAGCTTTTTTGATAATATGTAAAAACTGAATGAATGAATATTATATGTTATTAATCGATGAATGAATGATTAATGTTATATGATCAGGTATGGGGAATTGAGAGTGATGTGAGGGGGGTGAGAAATGATCTTCCACCATCACGTGGTTGGCCCTGTTAAGTAGAGAATATTAAACTATTCTCAAAACAAAGAGAAGCTCAATCCAACTACATCCAAGTATCTTTTTAATTCCTCTATATTTCATCAATCTCTTTACTATTTGAACCTCATACAGATGTTTTACATGAAGAACCCATTATTGTGAAATGTGCCTCCAATTGAGTAAATTGAATCCATGCTCTACATCATAATTTCAAGTTGTTTCCATTCCAATTTTCTTAGTTTAGTTTGTTTGTATGGCTTTGTATGAATACCACATTGTGTTGTGTGTGGATTTGGTTTCAAATATTTGCTTCTTTTGTTTTTAGTGGTGACATAACTCTAAAATTTGACATTTTGTGCTTAACAGGTTAGTGGAAAAATTGAACTCTGAAGGGTTTAGAGGCTCGATTGAGATAGATAAACAGATATTTGAATCTTGTTGTTGATGGGAGCTTCCACTTAACCATGAAATTTTGTACCATCTGTAGGTATGCAAAATTTTCTCTACTTACATTCATTCAACTTACTATCTTCCTCTCAAATTTTGCATTCATGTGTCATTTGAGAGGGTAACTCCATAAATATTTTGTCACAATTGAAGAATAATGCATTAGCTTATGTCCATCATGAAAATAACAAGGGTTATTATGGGGAAATTTGATAGGAAATGAGTAGATCCCAGAGTATGCTACAGGCCTTCATACTACAACCTTGTTCATGATAGAAGATTCTTGTTTTGTGACATGGAAAGAATACATTAAGTGATTGACAGACCAAGGATAGTGAACTATGTAGGAATAAGTGATTGAGAGTGAGAAGGGGAAGCTTCTTTAGATGATCAACTAGATGATCAAACCACCAACTTAGCACAACTCTCTCAAATACTCTTTAAGTGGACCTTTCCAATCCACTATTCCTTCAAGGAAAAGAGCCAACTCACCTTGGGTTCTTGTAATCTCACAAACAAGAGGGTTTGTAACCACTTAGATCATATTAAATAGGACCAAACCAAAACTTAACAACCTAATTTTCACTTAGGAAACTCCATTTTATCATCACTCTAAACTTTAGGCCTCTTTACCCTTTTAACCCTTGTAGCCCTACCTAGTAGGATAGTCATAATAAAATACACAAACAATCCTATATCAAGCCCAAAGCACTAAACTTAGATAGGCATTATATGCCCCTACAAGGCCTCAAAACCTTCCTTCATGAAAGTGAATAGAAAAAGAGCAATGGACCAAAACAACGCTACTCCAAGAGGCCTAATTGGTTGGCTACAACAGGATAGTTGACTATCTTATGGATACCCTTGTGTTGTATGTACTTCTTCCTCCTATCTTTTCTTTTATGCACTTCTAAATTCTTTGCAACAATCAACAAGCATGGATTCAAATGTTATAGTTCCTCTTCTAATTCCATTTAACTGCCATCAATGGGAAATTAAGGTTCAACTAATACTAAAGAACAAGAGGTTACATAGAGTTACAATGGGGTAGAAAATAGATGAAAGTGCTAAAGTTAAGTGGTTCAACAAGGGTAATCAAGCTTTTGGATTCTTATTTTATATTGAAGCAACATAGGCCACCTTTTGACCCGAGTTCATAAATTGTATTGATGAGTATATTGTCTTCCAATATTTGGACCGTGAACAAATAAGTAGAATTGTGAGATTATAGGTATGTAGATCATTTATTTTTTTGAAAAACTTATCATTTTTAAAGTACAAACAAAGGTAGAAAATTTTTCTGATTAGTTACTAAAGAATTTATTTGTGACTTATAATAATTGAAGATGCACATAAAATTGTATAAGATCTAGGTACTTTAGGGAATTCATAATAGGATATGCAGCAAGGGGGTAACTCAAGTGCTTAATACACACTCTTTCTGTGTTTTATGCATTTTTTATAATCTACTTTATATGATTCATAGATATTAATTTTGGGATAGAAGCAATCAACTCCAATTCTTGTCATCCTCCATTTTTGTTTACTTGCAAACATTTGGTTGTAGTGATTTGGTCAACAAACCTTGTTTGCTCCTTTGTTTGAATGCCATGTTATTGTGCATTAACTCCTGAATTATAACCATTAGGAAGCTTTATATCTCATCCAGGCATATTTAGTTAGATCACAACATTAGTTATGTATTTTTCATAGTATATCTTTTTTTATATGATGAAGAGAGAAAAATCACTCTTTTGTTGTTGTACAATGTGAAAGAACCCAAAAGTTTTCTATCCCAAAATTCCATCCTCGTACAAAAAAGAGAATATATAGCTTTTCAATATGTTATTTATTTATAATTGATTCTTGAGGTCATATATTAGGGAATTCACCATTCCAATGGCCACTAAATAAATAGATCTCCCATGTAATGGTTTCCCACTTCAATTAATTATCAACCTTCTTTATAAATGCATATAGAGTTTCAAAATCTTTAGGTTTATCAACAAATTTTAGAGGAAATTTCTTCCCTAATTCTTTCTCAAATACAACCATCATTATTATTATCATTTACAACCCTTGTGTAGTAACTTTGAAACTTGGTAATTTTATCGTTATTTTCTTTTGAAGTACACACATGAAAAATAGTTGTTTATGCACATAAGAGGTAAGAAAAGTAACCACATGTCAATTGCATACAAATTTATGGGGAGAAGATAAACACCCAAAGTTATTGAAACATCATTAGCATATCCTACAATCATTGCATTCCAAGAGATGACATCTCTTTGAGCCATTCCATCAAATAGTTCATGTACCTTATCTATACTTCCACATTTTGAATACATGTCTACTAGAGCATTTCCAACTATAATATTTGAAAAAAATCCCCCTTCCATTATGTTATGATGGATGTCCATGCCCTGTTCCAAATCTCCCCTTTTGGCATAGGAAGGGAGGATGCTCACAAAGGTTGTCAAATTTGGCTTTACACCAGCCAAGTACATTTTCTTTAAAATTTATAAAGCCTTTTGAACAAATATATTTTGTGCATATCCTATAATCATTGCAGTCCAACATTTCTTTGAGGTATTCAATCAAACAGTTCATGTGCCTTGTCTATGCTTCAACATTTTGCATACATGTCTAACAGGGCGGTTGCAACTACAACTAATGAAAATCCTCTATCCTTTATGTTTTGATGGATGTCCATACCCTATTACAAAGCTCCCCTTTTGGCACAGGTAGGGAGGATGTTAGAAAAGGTTGTCAAATTTGGCTTTACACTAGCCAATTACATTTTTCTAGACTAGCATGTTTGCAAATGGAATACTTTCTTTTTTTTAAAAATTTGCATAGTTTCATCAAAATTTCGGTGAACACGCTCGAGGAAACTTAAAAAATGACCAACGATACTGCTATAGCTCTAATGAAATTTTTGATGTTATGACATGCCCCTTTCATCACTATTTTGACAATGTTCTAGTGGTGTTCCGACGTTTTGGTTGATTTTCCTTGCTTGTTTTCTAGCTAATGTTTGTCGTTAGATCAACACATGGTTCATTAGAAGTTCGACAAGCACCCGATAACCTTTACCATGGAGAATACTGATGAAGTCATGTCGTGAGTTTGATGTTTCAAGGTTTTTCGGGAAAGCGAGAAATAGGTTTCGACAAAAATTATTGCAGTGGTTCGTCAGTGTTCTAACAATAGTTTGTCAAAATTTTAACAAAAGTTCATCAGAAAATGGAGTTGAATATAGTAGTGGGGAATTCCATTTTATGGCCTCTATTGATCTAGGCTATTGCTCTCAAAAATATTTCTTCTCCTTCATCTATTGGCTCCTCATTTTCACTCTCAGGTTCTTCATCTAAAAATTTCTCATCTTCAACATATGCATCCTCTTGCTTTGGATTTCTTCTCAAACCTACAACAATATTTCTTAGTTCATTTCTCATTTCATTGTGAAAGCCTTCTAGCATTTTCTCTATTCTTCTAAGAATCATCCTTCTTGGAGGTGTCTTGAAATCCTCTCAACCTCTTCTTCTATGAAATTATTGTCTTCTCATCTCTCCACTGCTACAAGAATCAACACAAGTACAAATACCTTTTGAACTTTGAAATAACTTTAATCCTCACTCACAGATCTTGGCATAATCTACCTCACATTCGGCCCTCTACTTATGCACTCAAGATCACTGGCTTTGATACCATTTGATGCAAGCACAACACTACTGCTCACAAACACAATGCAACATAATCTCTACAACAATTAAAAAAAATCAAAAAACAAAAACAGATGCAACACACTAAAATTTAATTGAATTCCATAATCTACATGCAACAAAATTGATATACAATAGCTTCCTCACATGCCAAATTATGTCAATCTTGCAACACCAATCTATAGGAAAACACAAACAAGTTTAATTTTCTCTAAAAATACCTAGAAGGAATCCAAAATCTGATTATTGATTTTTTTTTAACATCAAAAAGAACCTGCAACACATATCAATTGACATCACATCCTACTCCTTTCAAAATAATCACCATTTCTCACATTCCTAGCTTCAATTTTCTCCACCAAAAGCTTGTTAAAACCTGTCACTTTCCATTCATCAATGCTCTCTCATTCTTCTGCATCTTCTCAACAATTTTTGGGTTTAGTGCACCTTGATTCCATCTTTCCAAATCATTTTGAAATTCTTAATTTTGTTATCGTATAATAAATTTATGATCGTTTTACTGAGACTGGGTCTCACAATTATGACCCTCTTCCTCTACCCTACCAATCAAACTTCCAAAATGCTCTCTTACCCCTTCTTGGACGTGGTTTTCCTCTTCCTGGATTGAGAATTAAATGACCATTCAAAAATGGTCTTCCCTCCTTACACCCACTCTCTCCATTCCATTAAGACTCATCCTTCTAATCCTCCAAAAACATGCAATTTCATTTTTTTTTAAATGGAGTTACAGTTTTACAATAAATACCCAATCACAATAATCCCAACATTAAACTTTAGTATGTTGGAGGATTTGAGGTTTTCAAATAATAGTTCCTGTTAAAAAAGAAAAGAAAAAAACAAACATAAAGAAAAAATATTTTTTTGGTTGTGTAGGATTGTCCCTGCACCCGGATGCTCCTGCATCAAGCATTCAAGATCCAAAGCAAGCATTGTTCCACATCCAAAATTAAGATCAAGATCTACATTCCTGATAGTCATTTCATGCTTAATTTCTCCAAGACTTCATCCAAGGTATCATTGTTTCATGTTTCATGTTACATGTTCATTTCTTATTGTTTCATCATAAGGTTTATTACCTAAATGAGGTTTGACCAAGGAAAACCCCTAATCCCTAACAACCAACATTTTTTCTTCTTCCTTGATGTGTGATTGTAGGTTTTAAATTAAAGATCAAGTGGAGAATAAAAGTTTTCAAGATTGTCAAAGTTTCAAAGTTGTAAAAAAAATTCATATTTGCTGCAAGATCACCAAATTGAAGCTACATAATTTATTTCCAACTTTTAGGAGCTAATCACCTGGAAGCTGGGAGTGTAGACATTGAAGAATAGAACCTAGAAATAACTTTTCTAGAACCCTAACAGGGACCCATTTTCCACTGGGTCAATGAGTCCTTAGTGACCCTCGAAACATTACTTTTTCAACAAGGTACACATGGTTTCACCATCTTAAAACCTTCCTATTTGTTGTTATAGTAGTTAGGATTGATTTTGATTGTTATTTATGCATTATACCTCTCATAATTGAGTGAAAAACTTAGTAAAATTAGGTGTACCCATTTAGTTAATCCCATTTCTGGTGTACCTCTTTTTCTATGTTTCATTTTGTTGAACCTGACTTCTTAAGCATTGTAATTTTTTGATTTTGGGAGTATTTCTTTTCATCCTAAGTTAGATCTTGCATTCATTTTCATTGAATTAGATCTCATGTAGGGTGTATTATTTTGCATTCAAGTTTGCATCTCATCTAGGGTTTTAGAATTGCATTGTTTGCATTATTTATTTCTAAAAAGTACAAAAAAATTAGTCATCTTGTATATCATTTAGATCATATAGACTTTCATTTGAAAATTGAAAAGAAAATTACATATCAAACTGGGTCTGGTAATTCATCATTTTTTCACATTTTCAACTTGCATTCCACATTACATTTGTAGAAAACTAAAGTTGAAACTTACTATTACAAACTGAATCTAAAAACCATTGAAAAATGCCTAAAAATCTATATAAATTAATTCCAAAACCTTGTACTAGGAGCCATTTTCCATAGGGTGAATGAGTCCCTGTTAGGGATACTAGGGTAGAAAGTTTTCACAGCTCCTAAGCTTCAATATTAGATTCAAAATTTCTTAGAAAAGCATACCAGTACCCATTTTCCACTGGGTGAATGAGTCCTTGGAGATATACAAAAAATAAAAAAATTTGGAGCTTTCTGGTGGTTTTCTGCACTTGCTAGGCCTATTGGTGACCTATAGTATTAGTCTAGAAAGTTTCAAGAATTTTGGTTTTATGCATCTAGTTTTAAACATCCATTTAGTGTAGTCATTTTTAAATCATCCCAAAATCATTTTAGTAGCAAAATCATCAAAACATTTATGAAGCATTGCATAACTAGAATAGTTTACTTTTCATGTTAGCATATTTTCTTTTGCATAGTTTTTGTGTATTAATGTTTTTCATATTAAAAAATTGAGTCAAAATTACATTTCAAAAAGTGTTATATAGGTCATCATTTGTCCTACATTTCACTTGCATTTAGACTTAAAATTTGGAAAATATTTCAACTAAAGTTACAGTTTGAAACCAGGCACATAGAACACGTAAAACAACTTAAAAAATGTATTTTTCATCTTTTTAAAGCCTGATTTGGGACCCATTCGTCCAATGGTGAATGATTCCATGTACAAACATTTCAGGAAAAATTTTGGGTGCATTTTAGTCTCCAATTTACATTTCTATTACTATGTTCATATCTAAGAATAAAAATCCTAAAAAACTTTGTTTATGCATTCAATTTATTGTTCATTTAGATAGATTTTGCAACATTGTGGAAAAAAAATTCATGCATAGTTTAGTTAAAATTAGTGTGGATTTTTGTACTTTTCTTTCATTTCCAACATCATTGCATCATTAGATAGGTTAGTTTACATTTTGCAGTCATTAGAAAAAAAAAGAACAAAAAAACCCAAAACATCAAAAGAATCAAACAAAAAAAAGGTTAACGATGGAGAAATAATTGTTGCAAGAATGAAAATATTGAAGGTCTCTTCATTGATTTCAACTGGTCAAATAATTATCTACTAGTTGTTGTTGGTTGTATATGTCGAAGATATTGAGAAAACTATAATAAAGATATGTTGTAGATGTTCAATGGTTGCTCCAGTTTTTGGTCCAAATTTACTCTGGTGGCTGTGTAATTTAGATGTGTTGTTTATGGTTATTAGTAGATGCTATATCCCAATTTTTGGTTGTTGATTCGTCGTATAGTGGAATTTGTGTTCACCAGTTGTGAACTATGCTTTTCAATGATTCTAGTTTAGGTTTGAGAGAAATATTGTTGGTACAAATTCCTCCTTGAGAAATTCTTATGACTTTCGGTTCTAGAGTTGTGTTGCCTTGATTCCATTGAAGATAGTTTCCGCATTTGGAAGGTTTGTGCTTAACAGTTCTATGTGTTTTACACTAGTTTGGCCTTGACCTTATGTGAAATACTACTTTCAAGATTGATGAAGTGTGTCGGATTTATTTTGGTCCTTATAAAGAATGTGTTTGGGTCACCCTCATTCTAATTCCACCCTAGAATGTTTTGGCACCAACCGAATTTCAATTTAAAATTGCATGGAAAAATTTAGATATGTTTCAAAGTTGAATATGGTATAAATGCAACATGAGTTAATTGTGAAGTAAGATACAAGAGCACAAAAGAAGAGTGATAAAGAGAGAAGATAAAATGTACTTTGGTGTGACATTTATTCTATTCAGTAAGTGTGTGTTTTGTGAGAATGGAAGATCAGTGCAAAGCTTAATGCTGAGTCTCTGGATGCAGTGAGAAAAAGGATAACTTTATCATTCATGCATGTGTGTGAGTAATTGTGGTGGAATACTTTGTTACATTAGGGTATGTGTAGGATCATCATGGAAAAAACAGGCCCTTAAGTGGCAAAAAAATCAGAAAAATCAAAGTTAGGCAACTTAATGTAAAAATTTGAATAAGTTATGTATATTATTTCAAAAATATGCAAGAATAGAATTTGTATCAAATTGAATGTAGTTTCTAAACTACTAGGTTTGTTTAAGAAAGGAAAAAAATTATTTGGTGAAAATTTGAAATTTCAATGCAGTGGTACTTAAATTTCAAGGAAAAAATAAGTAGGTGTCTGTCTGACCACCCAAACCACAATAAAATGATAATAATTTTTTACAAGATTTTAGATATAAGTAGAAGACTCATGCCCTGATGTGATGCATATTTTTTTGTAATTTTTTTCTAAGTAAATAACTAATTATGAATTTTTTATTACAACTTTTTAAAAAATATAAAAAACCATATGTCTGACCACCTTAACTTGGTCAAAACTTCATGCAATTCAATTTTATTTTTTTAATCCTATAGTATGTGAAGCATAGAATGTGACACATGTTTTGGATTCAAAAAATGTGATACTGTTTGAAAGCTATAGATTTTTTTCAATCAGCCTATCAATCAAGACTTTAGTCGTAATTTGAATAGAAAATGAATAATAATTACTTATTAAATTCAAATTAATGCATATTTTATATCAGTGGAAAGCTGAGAATCTCCTTTAAAAACCCTTTTCATTTCATCAATTTTGGGTTAAAAAATAGCCATCGGCCACATACCCATCATATTGCCACTTTTTGGCCCATCATGATCCTGCACATACCCATTAGGATTGTAGTCTCTCTGTAACAAGTATTCTTTGTATCTCTATGGAAGTGAGCCCTTCAAGTTGTAGCCTGATTAAACAGTGAGTCCTTATTTTAGGAAGTGAACCTTATTTAATCGATTTTCATATTCTGTATAGTGTGAGTTAATCCTCACCATGGTTTTTACCTTATTGGGTTTTCCATGTAAATTTGGTGTTATTGTGTTTATGTGTTGGATTTGAGTTTCTGCAATGGCATTTGATGATTAATCATTTAAGCAATATTAAGTATTAGTTTTGGTGATTGAATTAAAGGAATAATTTTGTGACAACTGATTCAGCCCCGCTTTTATTTGTCCTATTCAACAATTGGTATTAGGGAAAGGTTCCTTGGTGAAGAGCTTATCTAATTGAGGAAGGTCTAGGATGGTTGGAAAAATGGTTTATGATTATCCAAGGTTTGATGTAACTAATTATGGTATCTGAGAAATATTGATCAAAAAATATCTTAAGTATTGCAAATATGATGTGGAGAAAGCTTGCAAGAATCCTTGCAGTCCTCCTACTAATGGTCTAAGTACACCTGAAGAAATCAAAACACATGAAGTGAACAAAAAGGTTAAATACATCTTGAAGAATAGTTTGGTACATTCTGAGTTGATTAAGGATCAAAATTTGAAGACGGTTAAGGAATTCTGGGATGCTTAGGAAAGAGCACATGATGGTGATGAAAGAGTTAAGGAAGTGAGATTATAGAATTTGGAGACATAGTTTGACCTTCTACACATGTTTGAAGATGAAAATGTCAAATCTTATGTACAAAGATTTGATGAGATAGTAGCCAGAATGCAAGGACTTGATGCTACTATAGATGAAACCAGGATTGTAAAGAAGATTCTTAGAACTCTTCCTGATGCTTATAGTGAGAAAGTGAGTGTAGTTGAGCAAACTATAGATTGTAAGGCCTATACTAATGATATTTTGTTCAGATTTTTGACATCTTATGAGATAAGGAAGTTGATTCTAAGGAATGGAAGAAAATTAGAAACTACTTTTAAAGCTACAAAAGCTGAAGATCCAGATGAAGAGAACTTTGATGAAATAGAAACTAACTTTGTAAGAAGAATGAGGAAAGGATCCAGTAAGTATGAAGGTAAGTTGCATTTTAAAAGATTTAGTTGTTGAGAGATAGGTCATTATGCTACAAAGTGTCTGAAAAGAGCTAAAAGGAATAAACAAAGATATGGGAAGGAAAAGAAAGGAAAGTAGATTAGTAGAGCTTACTATGTGAATGTGAATGATAGTATATCTGATGAGGATTCAAAATATGAAGATCCTGATGGAAATGAATACTTGTTCTTGGTGATTAAGGATGAACCTACTTCTAAATTTTTTGAAAAACAAGTAAAGGAAAGCCCTCCAAATAAGGAGAAAAATGAAGATATGGTTATCTCTGCCCTACATACTAAACAAGACAAAAATTATTTGGTATTTGATAGTGGTTGTTCACATCACATGACTAGTGATAAAAGAAAAAAAATTAAGCTTGAAAAATATTATGGTGGCATGGTTATGTTTGGAGATGATCCTAGTGCTAAAATCTGTGGGATAGGTTTTGTAAGTTTTGATGGTAAGCATAATACTCACAACTAGTTATGGCATAGGAGAATATGTTAAGGGTTTAAGACATAATATGTTGAGCGTTGGTCAGATGTGCAAAAAAGGATATGATCTTGTGTTTAAGGATCAGAAATGTGAGATCTAGAAAGGATCTGAAACATTTATTGCTAAAAAGAAATAAATCTGAAGGGAATATCTATCAACTTAAGGATGCTAATGGATGATTCTTTATGATTCAGATTAATGATAGCTAGTTATGGCATAGGAGAATGTGTTGCATGAACTTTGATAACCTGGAAAGGATCAATGTTGTTCCAGTCATGAGAGATTTACCAAGAATTACAAATCTTGTTAATGCTATGTGCAAGAATTGTCAGTCTGGAAAGCAAACAAGAAATCACTACAAATCAAAGCAATAGTCCACTACCAGACTACTAGATTTAGTTCATGGGTATGTGCAAGATCATGATGGGCCAAAAAGTGGCAATATGCTGGGTATTTCTAGGGTATGTGGCTGACAACCTTTTTCTTACCCAAAATTGATGAAATGAAAAGGGTTTTTAAAGGAGATTCTCAACTTTCCACCAATATAAATTATGCTTTACTTTGAATTTAATAAATTATTATTATTCATTTTCTATTTGAATTACGACTAAAGTCCTGATTGATAGGCTGATTGAAAAACATCTATAGCTTTTAAATGGTATCACATTTTTTGAATCCAAAACATGCATCACATTCTATGCTTCATATACTATAGCATTAAAAAAAGAAAAATTGAATTTCATGAATTTTTTACCAAGTTAAGGTGGTTAGACATACAAGTTTTTATATTTTTTAAAAGTTGTAACAAAAAAATCATAATTAATTATTTACTTGGAAATAAATTACAAAAAATATGCATCACATCCAAACATAAGTCCTATACTTATGCCTAAAATCTTATACAAAAGTATTATCATTTTATTGTGGTTAGGGTGGTTAGACAGACACCTACTTCTTATTTTTTCCTTGAAATTTAAGTACTTCTACATTGAAATTCCAAATTTTCACCAAATAGATTTAAAAATAAATAAAAAAAATCTAGTAGTTTAGAAACTACATTCAATTTTCTATAGATTCTATTCTTACATATTTTTGAAATAATATAGATAACTTATTCAAATTTTTACGTCAAGTTGCCTAACTCTGATTTTTCTGAATTGTTTGCCACTTAAGGGCTTGTTTTTTCCATGATGATCCTGCACATACCCTCATAGAAATCTCTATGGTCCTAAAAGTGTGAGAAGCCTACTTGGTGAAAGGTACTATATGCTTTTAATTGATGATTATTCTATATATACATGGGTTAAATTTCTTAGAGAAAAATTAGATGCATTGGATAGATTCAAGGCATTTAAAGCAATGGTTGAAAATGAAGTGAACTTAAAGATTAAATGGTTAAGATCTGACAGAGGTCAAGAATTCACCTCCCATGAGTTTAATATGTTTTATGAAGTGCATGGAATAAAGAGACAGTTATCTACTCCAATAACTCCTCAGTAGAATGGAGTTGTTGAAAGGAAAAATAGAACTATTCAAGAAGCTTCTAGGTCAATGATTACTAAGGCTAGTTTACTAGAATTTTACTAGAAAGAAGCTATTCATACTGTTGTTTATGTATTTAATCGAGTTCAAGAAAGAGAAAATAGTACAAAGACTCTAATGTATGGCATGGAAGAATTCCTACTATTAAATATTTTAAGGGAAAGTTTGAGCAAGAAGTGATGACATTTTCGTTGGATACTCTACTAAAATCAAGGCATATAGATATTCCAATAAAAGAATGAGAAAGATTGTAGAGAGATTTAAGGTCAAGGTTGATGAAATAATGAAGAATTCTATTGACATTGATGGATTTGTATCTAATGAACATGATTATGCAAGAATAGAAGAAATTGTGGAAGAATAGGGGAAAGATGAGCAAAAGAAGCAAGATGAAAAGAATGAAAGAGAAGAAGACGCTCCGGTGATTTCCCATCGGACACCTTTATATGTACAAAAGAATCATTCAAAAAGTCAAATTATTGGAGATAGGACAAAAGGTGTGTTAACTAGAAGCAAATTTTCTACTGAAGTGAATTTATTTTTACTCTTTGAGATAGAACCAAAGAAAGTAAGTGAAGCTTCTAAACATGAACATTGGAAGGAAGCAATGAAGGATGAACTTTTCTAGATTGAGAAGAATTAGACTTGGAAATTGGTCCCAAGATTGGAAGATAAAAATATCATTGGATCAAAGTGGGTATTTAGAAATTGGTTGAATGAGAATGGAGAAGTGGTCAGAAACAAAGTGAGGCTTGTGTGTAAAGGTTACTTAAAAGTCGGAGGCATAGATTTTTAGGAAAAATTTTCTCTAGTAGCAAGAATGGAATCTATAAGGATGTTCTTGGCACTTGCTGCTTATAAAGACTTTAAGGTCTATCAGATGGATGTCAAGTCAACATTTTTGAATGGTGCGCTAGAAGAAGTCTACATGGAACAAATCGAACTATTTCAGTCGATAGATCAACCAGATATGCTGTGCAAATTAAATAATTATTTATATGGCTTGAATCAAGCTCCTAGAGCTTGGTATGCAAGGTTAGACAAGTACTTGATTCAAAAAGGATTTAATAAAGGTACAATAGAAAGTAATTTGTACTTTAAGATTAAAAATGACAAAATATTGATAACAGTTGTGTATGTTGATGATATTATATTTGGAGAAAATGAAAGTATGTGCAAGATGAATGTGGAAGAGATGCAAAAAGAATTTGAAATTTCTATGTTTGGGGAGGTGAATTTCTTTCTTGGGATATAGATTAATCAAACAGAGAAAGGAATTTTTATATCATAGTCTAAGTATGTGAGAGAGATGTTGAAGAAGTTTGGGATGGATGGTTCCAAGATGGTAAGTACTCCTATGATGATTGGTTGCAAATTGGGTAAAGATGATAATTCACCTAAGGCTGATTAGAGCAAGTATAGATCTATGATTGGTGGAATATTGTATTTGACTACTACTAGGTTGGATATAATGCATGTTATCTATCTTGTGGCTATATTTCAAGAAGATCCTAAGGAAACACATGTTGTTGTAGTTAAAAGAATTTTATGATATTTGAATGGAACTCTAGATTATGGGTTATGGTATCCTAAAGATACTGATAGAAAGAGTGCAAGTGGTGGTGCATGGTTGAGTAAAAAGCAAGATTCATTCTCTTTGTCTATTGTTGAAGCTCAATAGATTGCTACTGCATCTTGTTGTACACAAGCTCTGTGGATGAAACAGACATTGAATGACATCATAGTGATATATGATGATCCCATTTCTATTTTTTGTGATAATACAAGTGCAATTAACATTTCTAATAATTCAGTGATACACTTGAGGATGAAGCATATATCTATCAGGTATCATTTCTTGAGAGAGAAAGTCATGGAGAATGAATTAAAGCTTGAGTATGTTCCGACGAAGGATAAAATTATTGATATTTTCAAGAAGTCTATTCCTAAAGATACTTTTGAGTATCTTTGGGAGATGTTAGGGGTTACTTCCCATCCTTTCATGAACTAGATGCATATGTTGATGCATCAGTCTGATGGGTCTATGGATCTATCTTTCTTTTGGACTGATGTTTTGGTGGCTACCTCTTAGTGGGAGCAAGTAGTATGAAGTGTTGTCATTATGAGTATTCTGTCAAAGGTCAAATCAATGGAAAATATTATTTTTCCTTTTCCATTGATTTCAAAGGGGGAGAAGAAGCATGTGAAAAATGAAAGGAATAAAGGGAGAAGAAGCATGTGCAAGGAAAGGAATCATATAAGAGATTGTCCTCTAAGGGGGAGGAACAAAAAAATGTATTCAAAGCTAGTATGTTTTCTTTGCTAGTTTTTCACATCATGTGTTTCCATCAATGACAAAGGGAGAGATTGTTGCAAGAATGAAAAGATTGAGGGTATTGTGGAAATATTTAGGGTTTTTTCATTGATGTTAACTGGTCAATTGGTTATCTACTAGTTGTTGTTGGCTGTATATGTTGAGGATTATTGAGAAAAATGTAATAAAGATATGTTGCCAATGTTCAGTGGTTGTTTTAGGTTTTGGTCTGGATTTACTCCTATGGTTTGTGAGGTTCAAATATGTTTTTTATGGTTATTAGTAGATTCTATATCCAAATTTTTGGTTGTTGATTCATTGTATAGTGGAAGTTGTGTTCACCAATTGTGAACTATGATTTTTTATGGTTCTGGTTGAGTTCCAGGAGAAATGTTGTTGGTCCAAATTCCTCCTTGATGAAGTCTTATGACTTGAGATTCTAGATTTGTGTTTCCTTAATTCCATTGAAGATAGTTTTGGCATTTGGAAGGTTTGTTCTTAATAACTATGTGTTTTACACTGGTTTGGCTGACCTTGTGTGAAATACTACTTTCAAGATTGATGAAGCGTGTTGGATCTATTTGGGTCCTTATGAAGTGCATTTTTGGGTTTCCCTCCTTCTTATTCCACCCTAGATTTTTTTGGCACTTACCTAATGTGAGTTTGAATTTGGATGGCTAAATTTGGATATGTTTCAAAGTTGAGGATGGTATCAATGCAAGATGAGTTAATTGGGAAGTAAGAAACAAGAGCAAAGAAGAAGAGCGATAAAGATAAAAGAGAAAGTTTAGTTTGGTGCAACAATGATTCTATTTAGTGGGTGTGTTGTGAGTGTCAAATATCAATTCGAAGCTTAATGATGAGACTCTATATGTAGTGAGAAGAAGGTGAACTCTATCATTCATGCATGTGTGTGAGTAATTGTGGTGGAATCCTTTACTACATTGGGATTGTAGTCTCTCTATAACAAGTCTTATTTTTCTTCTTTGTATCTCTGTGCTAGTGAGCCCTCCAGGTTGTAGCCCTGTTGGATAGTAAGCCCTTATTCCGAATAGTGACTCATTATTTTAGGTAGTGAGCCTTTTGTAATCAGTTTTGATATTCTCTATAGTGTGAGTTAATCCTCACCGTGGTTTTTCTCTTATTAGGTTTTCCAAGTAAATCTGGTGTTATTGTGTTTATGTGTTGGATTTAAGTTTTTGAATTTGCATTTGATGATTAATTAATTATTTAAGCAATATTAAGGATTAGTTTTGGTGATTGAATTAAAGGATTAATTCTATGACAACAGATTCACTACCCTTCTTAGTTGTCCTATTCAACAAGCACATCATTCAAACCATTTAGTAGTGATGACTTTGACATGTTAGATGAAGCTCTTGAGGATTTCATCTTCCTTAGATCATCCACTACATATTTGATGAAAGATGGTACACACATAGATAATCATAACAATCCTAATTTTTCATCTCCTAATACCTCTCCTACTTACGATGCAGGTATTTTCATGTTAGAAGACCTGATTATTGAATTTCATGAGAATTTTTTTGGTACCTCTTCTAATGCTACAAACACTAAGGTGGATGAAAAAGATGAATATGTTAAGTTCACACTAGATCCCCCCTCACTAGAAGGTCATATAGGTTACTCAATTGAGGTTATGACTACACTAATTGGATCTCCTTTAATTAGTGAGTTTCTTAAGTCACCTCCCATCATAGAACCACCTAAAACATTACCTCCAGAAGTTACCTTCAACATTATAAGGAAAATATGTAGTAACAATGTTTTATAGCAATTGAGTTACAATACCATTGCTCACACATATAATATACAACAATAAACAATACCTACCTCATTGACATTTCCTCAACCTATATTGCCTATTTCTCATATTTTTCCTTTACATAGCGAAAAAGAGATTGATTTTGTTGGGAAAATTCATCATATAAACATCACCCTATTGGATTTAACAAAAAACATCAATTACAAATCATATGATGCTCCAAGAAATTTTTCAAAAGAATAACATGCATTTTCTATGAAATTGAATGATTGTATGCAAGTGAAAAAGTGAGAAATCACATTCCATTAACATGAATTTCCCTCACTTTCAAGATACAACACAAGAATGAGGCCTTAATGATAAAGGTGATGACTAATGAAACTACAGTTAGGCAAACCCTTATAGACAATGGAGAAGGTCTTAATGTTTGTAGTATTGATCTCCTCAATAAAATTGGAGTGGACAAGAGGCTTATTCAACTTAATGATGTTAATATTTGTGGCTTTGAAAATGTTAATAGGAAACCATTAGGAGTGATAAAATTACCTATCCAGGTTGGACCTGTGATTTTGCCTACCCCTATCCATATCATGCCAAGACCTCTTTCATACAACCTTCTCTTAGGGAGACCATGGGTTCATGCTATGAAAGGATTTATGTCTAGTCGTCATCATGCAATGAAATTTGAGTACAACAAGATATAAATATTTGAAGTAGATGAATAAAGTTATAAATCACAAGTTAAACATGATGATAACACTTCCAACTCCCCTAATACTTTCATTCCAACCTCAAAAGTAGAACATATACTTAATTTTATGATAATCCTAATTGTATTTCACCTATGAAAAAAATCTTTAGTGATGATTGGGGGTCGTTAGATTTTGCCTCATTTCAATGAAGAATCCAAAATCTCACCCTCAAAGTCCAAAGAGTCATATACAAATGATTCATTTTTAGGCACATGCTTTAGTAAAAATTGGGGTTCATTACACCCTCTTCTATGGGAGAGTTCAAAATCTCACAATATGCACCTAAACAACCTTTTTCTCAACTTGGTTCCATGTCAAAACCATCACCCCATGGTGGTGATGGGGGATCTTCAACTCACATCCCTCATGAGAGGAAGATGCATAGTGTTAAGAAAGTTAAAAATAGTTTGTGTTCTCGTGAAGAAGCCAATCCTTCTCCAAAGCATAAAACCCCCTCATATGAGTTGGAAGAATGTTGTGGTCTTGGATACAAACCCCTTTCTAAGCATGGATATAGTTAAAATATTGGGAAAAATGATAGAGAAAAAGTTAATTCTATACCATAATATTTCAAGAAAGATCTACAGTTACTACCTCTATCTCAATCTTCATCTAATTCCTTATTTTCTATTGTGTATGACATCATATGTTAAGAAAGAAACATCCCCTATAGTTTATCAAGAGAGTGTCTTGTCGAGACTCCTCCAAGATTGCTTGATATATCTCTCTCTAAGAACATGAAAGAAATGGTACAACAAGAGATCATTTTGTGCATATCTTAGAGTTCATGGTCATTCTACTAATGAATGCAAGGCTTTGGGTAATCAAATTAAACATCTTAAGGATTGTAGTGCTCTTCCTTGTGTTGCAACACCTAGTTCCTCTAATTGATACTGGTTTTCATCAATCATCTTAGCTCACCCTTGTCTTGCACTAAGTGGGGGCAAGGGGTTAGGTTAGCCTTGTCCTCATATGGTACTTGCTGGTTATCTCTTATTGCTAGTTGACTACATTCCATGTATCTATAAGAGTAGGCTTGGGATGTGGGAAACATGCCTTAAGTGAGCTTGCATGTGACATACTAAGTTATCTTTTGTTGTTGCATTTTGGGGGAAACCCCTTATCCATGATGTAGTTTCATTCGGGAACATGTGACTTGGAATAGGGATTTTTGAATAAGATCTTGTGTCTCATTCTACTTTGAAGCATATTTCTCACAACAATGGTGTTAGAAATTGCTTTAAAGTGGGGGCATACATTGACACTCATATTTCTTTGCATGGTTTTCTTTGTTCTTGTGATGTATCCATTTCTTGGTGGTGTCATTGGGTTTGATTTCCTCAAAGAGCTTGATATTTCTTTTATTTTTCCTCTCTTGGAGATGTTAGGCATGATTTTCCCTAAGAAGAGAGCTTACATGAACTAAGAAAAGACCCTTTGAACAAAAACCACTACTTGCATGATTTTTCATAAGCTCGAAGTTTCATATTTTGGCTCCCTATTTAACTTAGAATAGGAATAGATTTGGTATGGTTAGTATGATGATAAGCCTAAGAAAAGAAACAAAATTTTCATTATGTGGTGAGAGCAGGTAAATACCAGCATGAATTTCTCACTAAGACACCTTTTTTGGATACTCACTCAACAGATAGCCTAAAGATTCATTACCATAGAGTGAGTGTGCTTTTTTGGAAAAAAAAATTAGAGCTAGTCCACATTGCATTGGACAGACCGTTGAGGCTTGATCTCCCCTTTTTTTTATTTTTTTTATTTTTTTTTTCTCTTTCTTTTAGCCCTTGGCATTGTATGTTTTTGTATCTTTTCGTGTTGTTGCATATCATACACCTTGTGTGTGTTCCTTTGTGCTTATGTTAGTCTGATGTAGGATCTTGTATCCTATGGGCTTGATCACCCTCCTTGATCTTTGTCATCCAATACCATCCACATTGGTACACTTGGACCCCTCTTGAATTTCCACTTTAGTGTGACTTTGAAGCAAGTTGATCCTCTCACTAAAGTGGGGGCTAAATGTAGAATAGAAAAAAGTAACCCTTTTTCACCCTTGGTTTGGGAATGAGTAATTAATGATAAAATGGACTTAATTGTACCTTATTTAGGGTATTGAAAAGTGTTTCTTTACACTTTCACACTAATATAGGGATTTAATAATTAATTGAGGTTAATTAGAGCTTAATTGGCCCCTTAAATTCAAATCCAAGCCTCATTTATTACATTTTTCGAGGGATAAAGCCTGACACTCATTAATAATGTTGTATAACACTTAATTTGGCAAGGTTTGAGTCCTAGGATAGTGACTTGGAACCCATTCACCACCTAGAAAATGGGTCCTCACTATGTCCTAGGACCCCCTTTTTGCATAATATTTCATAATCCCTAAAATTGGTCCTAGTTAATTATGTTAGGACCCATTTGCCCAAGGTGGCAAATGGGTCATGCTTAACTTAGGACACCCCTTTTAGGGTGTTCTTTGGTTGGATTTTTACAATTTATAACCTTTGATCTGATGTCAGCGTGTGTTATTTGAATTTGGGGAGTAAATATTAAGTTTAGTATAAATATAAAGTTATTTCACATAGTTTCATCCTAGATCTTAAGAAGCAATCAAGAGTACTTTCACAACAAAATTATACAACATTCAAGAGAGTTTTCAAAGATATTCAAGGGTGGATTATCAAGGTTTTATTGTAGGAATCAAAGGTCATTTCATCATGTCACAGGAATAGTGTATCATGCATGTTCTTGAGCTTATATGTTGTGGTGTAGCATTCAAGATCCAAAGCAAGCATTGTTCCATATCCGAATTCAAGATCAATATCTACATTCCTCATAGTCATTTCATGTTTGATTGTTGATTTACATTTTAAGACTTCATCCAAGGTATCATTCTTTCATGTTTCATGTTTATTTCTCATTGTTTCATGATAAGGTTTAATTACATAACTGGGGTTTGACCAAGGAAAGCCCCTATTACCTAACAATCAACAAAAAATTTTCTTCCTTGATGTGTGATTGCAAGTTTTAGATTGAAGATCAAGTGGAGAATAAAAGTTGTAAAGATTTTCAAAGTTGGGAAAATGTAAAAGTTGTCATCTTTGTTGCAAGATCATGAAAATGAAGTTACAAAATTTATTTTCGACATTTGGGAGCTGATCAGGGTATGTGCAGGATCATGATGGGCCAAAAAGTGGCAATATGATGAGTATTGTGGCTGACAACTTTTTTTTTACCCAAAATTGATGAAATGAAAAGGGTTTTTAAAAGAGATTCTCAGCTTTCCACCAATATAAATTACACTTTACTTTGAATTTAATAAGTAATTATTATTCATTTTCTATTCAAATTACGACTAAAGTCCTAATTGATAGAATGACTATAAAACATCTATATCTTTCAAACAGTATCACAATTTTTGAATCCAAAACATGTGTCACATTCTATGCTTCATATACTATAGGATTAAAAAATGAAAAATTGAATTTCATGAAGTTTTGACCAAGTTAAGGTGGTCAGACATACGAGTTTTTTATATTTTTTAAAAGTTGTAATAAAAAATTCATAAATAATTATTTACTTAGAAAAAAATTACAAAAAAATATGCATCACATTGGGACATGAGTCAGGTCTACTTATATCTAAAATATTATAAAAAAATATTATCTTTTTATTGTGGTTATGGTGGTCAAACAGACACCTACTTCTTATTTTTTCCCTGAAATTTAAGTACAACTACATTGAAATTTTGAACTTTCACCAAATAGATTTCCTTTTTTTTAAACAAATATAAAAGGTTAGAAACTAAATTCAATTTTCTACATATTATATTCTTACATATTTTTGAAATAATATAGATAACTTAATCAAATTTTTATGTCAAGTTACCTAATTCTGATTTTTCTAATTTTTTTGCCACTTAAGGGCCTATTTTTTCCATGATGATCCTGCACATACCCATCACTTGGGAGCTGGAAGTGTAGACATTGAAGAATAGAACCTAGAAATAACTTTTTTAGAACCCTAGCAAGGACTCATTCACCACTAGGCGAATGAGTCCTTAGTGACCCCTGAAACAACACTTTTTCAATAAGGTACACACAGTTTTAGCATCTTAAAACCTTCCTATTTGTGGTTATAGTAGTTAGTATTGATTTTTTATTGCTATTTATGCATTTTACCTCTCATAATTAATTGAAAAACTAAAGAAAATTAGGTTTCCCATTTGGTTAATCCCATTTGTGGTGCACCTCTTTTTGTTTGTTTCAATCAAATATAAATAAATCATATACACAAAGTTAAAAAGCATAATGAGAATATAAATATCATCATCACTTGGATCTCCAGTCCACCAGTTAGGTATAATCATACAATAGTGGTCCCCCTCTATGTAGGAAGTGTGGATGGCCCACTATCGCTAGCTTGGGCCCTATTCTCATGAGCACAAATATCTTATGTGGATACGACATGTGCACTAGTGAATTTTATAAGAGGTGCATGTCTCCTCTAAGGGGTAGCTTGGGCCTCCTCTGTCTCATCAATATCATCACTCATCGACTGGTAATCCTCCTCATTGATCTCCTCCTCATCCAAATATATTTTAGGCATAGTGTCAACATCATCTATATCTCCATCGACCAACTCATCGTCCCTATCCTCTTTGTGACATGGAAGAGGTTGAGCATGGCCTGTAGGATAGTGCATGGGAAAGACATGGGATGTTCATACAGTTCCAACCCACCACTGGTCGTAGGCTCATGTAGTGCCTACATTGTTAGCATCAAAGACTAGGGACATGTTATGATCCTTATCCTATAAATCACTAATTTAAACATCCTCAATAGTAAGACAATGAGTGTCTCTAAGTCTAGGGGCACTTTGTGTTGATCATGGGTATCTGGGCCAATCCCATAGTGGTACTTGAATATTTCTAAACTAGTGCATGACATGATCATAGTAGAAGGGTCTCACTCTATAATTGTTCCTCCCTAATAATTGGTCATTTTTCTACCTGAATAGCTCGTGTCTATCATCTATTCATTGTTGTATCCTAAGATATGGTCTCCATGAGATATCACCCTCATCTAATCGATCAAATCTAATCTGCCAAGAAGAAAATCTCCTTCTTTCCATTCCTACCTCAAGAATAATTGTATGCCTATGGGAAACCCATGGCCACTATGGTAGGAAATTTACTATGTCTATTACACATGATATGCTCGAAGTACCAAACTTGTAAAAGTGTATAGTGCACTATATTGTATAGCTTATGGTATACAAACTTTCTTAGAGATCATAGTATAGATGAGGCACCATACTGTGACACCAAGCATAGATGGTCCTATGCTCCTCGATGTCTCAAATAATGTGAACTAGTCCACCATCTAAGTTGGTTCCTCATTTGTATGGTACTAGTGCAAGTGTTGTAGTGATGATCATGATCCACTGAAGAAATGGTGTATGCGCATGTAGTAGGAATCTAAACTCAATGTGATTTCTGATGATCAATCATCAAATGGGCCATTGTAAACAATATAGAATTTCATCTTGCATCTCCTCATCTGACCACTCCTCCACCGAGTGTATAACCTCACCCTGGTTAGGTAACCACAAGATGTGGTGGATGTGCTCGAGGGTAATGGTCATCTCACCTGTAGAAAGGTGAAAGGTACATGTATCTACATCCCACCTCTCTACTAGCACCATCAACATAGCATCATGATATCTGGGTATGTGTAGGATCATCATGGAAAAAACAAGCCCTTAATTGGCAAAAAATTGAGAAAAATTAGAGTTAGGAAATTTGATGTAAAAAATTACATAAGTTATCTATATTATTTCAAAAATATGTAAGAATAGAACTTGTAGAAAATTGAATGCAGTTTCTAAACTACTAGGTTTATTTAAAAAAAAAAATCTATTTGGTGAAAATTTGAAATTTAAATGCAGTAGTATTTAAATTTCAGGGAAAAAATAAGTAGGTGTTTGTTTAAACACCCTAACCACAATAATTTAATGATAATATTTTTTTATAAGATTTTAGATATAAGTAGAGGACAAATGTCCCAATGTGATGCATATTTTTTGTAATTTTTTCCAAGTAATTAATTAATTATGAATTTTTTATTACATTTTTAAAAAATATAAAAACTTGTATGTCTGACCACCTTAGCTTGGTCAAAACTTCATGAAATTCATTTTTTTTAATCCTATAGTATGCAAAGCATAGAATGTGATGCATGTTTCAGATTCAAAATATGGGATATCGTTTGAAAGCTATAGATGTTTTTTAATCAACCTATTAATCAGGACTTTAGTCATAATTCAAATGGAAAATGAATAATAAATATTTATTAAATTAAAAGTAAAGCATAATTTATATTGGTGGAAATCTGAGAATATCCTTTGAAAACCCTTTTCATTTCATCAATTTTGGTTAAAAAAAATTTGTTAGCCACATACCCATCATATCCCCACTTTTTGGCCCATCATGATCCTGCACATACCCACCTCATAGGTGGCATGAGGTATACCCAAAATAATCTTGTCCTGTAAAATGATAATTCCTCTGAAAGTCATGTGAGACTCTATAAGGAAAAAAAATTATTTCCCTCTAAGATGTTATTAGGCTCGAGGAGGAACCTAAAATAACAAAATACATCAAATAAAATCCTAAATTTATCAATTAAATAACATTAAAGTTTTTCTAGGACTCTTTACAACCAACTTGGACATATGGGACACTTTTGGATGAGGGTTCTTGGATACTTAAGCCATCTAAGGACACTTTGTGAAAAAGTAGGACACTTCATGACAAGGTGGGACACTTTTCAGCAACAATGGATGCTTTGCAATGATCATTTCTAGGGTCCTAAAATTGTACAAAGATACATAAAAAAGTAATATAAATGTATAAAATGAATAAAAAGTAGAATATAATCCACTCACTATGTTCTAAAGTGTGCCTCGTGCCACCTCGTCATGAACGTCATCCACTCTAGGAGTCCTGTAAGCTCATCTAATTGACATCTTGGATCACTCCAAACCAAGGTAATTTTCAAAAATGCAAATGTCAAATGATAGTAAAAAAATTTCATTTACATTTGTTATACTAAACCATAGTAAATAAGTCTTATTTCATTTTAAGGGAATTTTATTGAAATCATCATACTAGGGGCTAGAGAGCTTTGTTTTTTGTGTCGTTTGTTATGTTGAATTCATAATTCCACTCTCGATATCATCAAATGTCTATCACTATGTGGTATGGTACATGGAAATACACTATAATATGACTTACATAATTTGGTGTGGTTTTGTGGCTACCTTGATTCCACCTCCATAAAGAAAGTGGAGTTAGGGGGCATACATGTACCCTCAAATTCAATTCTCTATCAAAGTTTGATAAGAAAATTTTGAATGACTAACAAACCTATGTTACAAGATGTGGTTCCTAACATTGTGGCTTTGTAGATGACTATAATGGGGGCTTCATTCTCACTACTTATGGATATATCCTTACTCGAGAAGGGAAAACACACAATATACAAAAATAGGGTAGAAATAAGTACATCCATAATATATACCAACATGGATTGGCAAGAGATGGAACATAAAAAGTTCTATGCCAATCAAAATTATTTTTCTCAATCAATTGCATTTTAAAATATTAAAATATATATGGGCCTTTTCATATTAAACCATCCAATAGAGAATCAAAATCAATTTTCCATCCTCATCTATCAAGTCCAATATATATGAAAATTCTATATGGTTTCCTAACACATTTTGATGAAAAACACATGAGGGTATGTGCAAGATCATGATGGGCCAAAAAGTGGCGATATGATGGGCATGTGTAGGGTATGTGGCTGACAACTTTATTTTTACCCAAAATTGATGAAATGAAAAGAGTTTTTAAAGGATATTCCAAGCTTTCCACCAATATAAATTATGCTTTAATTTGAATGTAATAAATAATTATTATTCATTTTCTATTTAAATTACGACTAAAGTCCCAATTGATAGGTTGATTGAAAAACATCTATAGCTTTCAAATGGTATCACATTTTTTGAATCTGAAACATGTGTCACATTCTATATTTCACATACTATAGGATTAAAAAAAATTGAATTTCATAAATTTTTCACCAAGTTAAGGTGGTCAGACATACGAGTTTTTATATTTTTTAAAAGTTGTAATAAAAATTCATAATTAATTATTTACTTGTAAAAAATTACAAAAAAATATGCATCACATTGGGACATGAGTCCTATACTTATATCTAAAATCTTATAAAAAATATTATCATTTTAATGTGGTTAGGGTAAGACACACCTACTTCTTATTTTTTCTCTGAAATTTAAGTACTACTACATTTAAATTTCAAATTTTCACCAAAAAATATTTTTTTTAAAATAAACCTATTAGTTTAGAAATTACATTCAATTTGCTAAATATTCTATTCTTACATATTTTTGAAATAATATAGATAGCTTATTCAAATTTTTAGGTGAAGTTTCCTAACTCATATTTTTTTGAATTTTTTGCCATTTAAGGGCCTATTTTTTCCATGATGATCCTGCACATACCCATGAAAATAGTGTATCTTTCTTCCTCTAAGATCTTGAACTCATAAACCGCTTTACCAAAGCTTCTTAAAAAATTGTAATGCATATAAAAATATGGTTTGATATTTTCACACTTTTCTAAGAAGAAGATTTCTTCTATTGATATAATCTCATTAATTCTATGCATCCAATCTTAAATTTTCTCTCAATAATATATAAGAATCTACATAAAATTTTCTATCAGTTTTGGTCCTACTAGGGATTAGTCTTGAGTAAATTCTATTTTTTTAGTTATATTTTATAACTATTAGACCACAACAATCTTTTGAGAGGGGGTGAATCAATAGATCTAAAAAAATAGCTCTCAAAACCTTTGTGTAGATTAATACTTTGAATCATTTATGCAGATTTACTAAACAGGTAGAGAGATAAACATGCATACACACAAGACATCACATAACACTAGATATACGTGGAAAACCCAAGATGGGAAAACCACAGTGACAAAAGTTGCTTGAGTCTACTGGTTAAATCTAGCATCACAAATAAATCTTTTGTTACAATGTTTAAGGGAACAGACCCTATGAAAGCACCAACTCCTTGATTTAGGAGCACCAACTCAAAGGAGACACCAATCCCCTACTCTAAGACAACAACCAACTAGATTTACAATGAGTGTATTACAAATGATTCATATGACTCTAATTCTTTGTAACAAGTTCGATCTATAACTACTCATAACATGCTTGGAAACTTTCTAAGTATCCTTTCTTATACTGTTTCTGCAATCTCAACAACACATACTCTCTTCTTTGCACTCTCTTCTTTCTCTCCTCTACACTTCAAACATTCACTATTCTACTCTTTGAATATTAACCCAAATCTGCATCTCTATTTTTGTTTGGGTTCTACTCATTCAAAATGCCCATGCTCTATTTGCTACTCTAATCTCTTATCACTCTCCCTTTGCTACATTTTCAGCAATACATGACTTTGTTCAGCTCTTTCTCCTCCTGCAGACTATTCTCAGTTAACTCACATACAACAAATGTAACCTATCAGACACTTTTCTAATTGTCTTCTTTTTTCTTTTCTCTACTAATCTACAATAACTTCATCAATATTATCACATAAGATCAGATCGTATAGAATCTGTGTTAGGGTTTACCGTAATTGCTATCTTCACCAGCAAGCTTCCTCTTCATCTTGAGCCTTGCACCACCATCTAGCTCATCTGGAAACAATTTTTCAAGTTTGACCAGATATCTTACTCCATGCCATACCTATGCATTGAGCCTCATAACATTAAATTTTTTCAAAGGGAATTTTCTAAGAATAACATCCAGAAATACCCTAGAATCAAATATGCATTGACTGTTATACTATGTTCAATCAATCTGAATCTGATCATCTTCTTAGCAATCTATGCTACCACTTAGTAAATCAAATCTTTACTAACAATGGTCACATGTACATTTGAATGAATTAAATTCATTTATAGTGTCAGTTACCCATCAAAACCCTTGTTTACATAGAATTAGCTATTTGTGATCATCATTGAATTTGAGTTGTTGATCTCTATTTTTCACACCACAATCCTCTGACTCTCCATTGATCTTGGAAAATTTAAAACATCACTATTAGACTAAACCTCTTTAAATTGGTTTTATTTGATCTCCATCTCACAACTATCACTTTACACCATCAAAGAAACTTTAACATATCGGGCTTAGACATTTTAGGGTCTCATCGATATTTACCATTCTTTCTGATATCACTAGCGAGAGAAATGCGCCCACATCATCACCATGCTAATCACAATAAGGGTTTGAATTGGTATACTGATCAATCATCCTTCACCATCTGTCTATACCCATCACTATCCACTTTTATCACTTCTCTGTTGAGTCCCATCATATAGCTTTTCTTATGTTGAGGGGACTTAAAACAAGCTCACTTTGATATGATGAAGTCACTTTGATTTAATCATTCTAAACCAAACCTCACCAGTGTGACTTGATATATCCACTAGAAACTCGTCACCACATGTCTTGCTGATGTCATCCTTCACCGTCATTTGGTCCCACCTTATCAACATGTCGAAGAGATCAATCATTTCATCTTGTCAATATTCATCCTTCTCTTCAATGTGGAGCCTTAGGTCGATGCAAAAATTTGTTGCCACATGTCAAAATATTATCCATCCTCAAATACCATGCCATATGTCATCTACCTTTTCATCCTTGCCATGTGTGAAAATTTTGCTAGCCCACAAGTTCAAACTGAGTCAACGCTTCCTTTTGGCAGGATGGAGGGATACTACCACATATCCTTCTATCAGTTTTTGAGAATAAGGAATCCCTTGATCTCCATTCTAAATTGACAAACATTCCTTTTGGTAAGGCGCAAACATCCCTTTCTACTCACAAACACTGATGCCTTTTGGAGGGTCAGGGTTCATGGTAACTTCATGCTTCATACACTTAGTGCCTTTCAGTAAGACGCAAGCCATACCTCTGACTCATGATTCCCGACACCACTTTGGGGTTCAAAGATCCTTCATATTGCTCTTCTTAAACACAAGGGTAACTTGTACTCTCAAAGTCCAAAGTCTAAAAACCTTTAGACTTACCAGAATTTTCTTCATAACTCTAAGGGACATGGTAAAAGGTATGATCGAGGCCCAATTTTTGAAACATTTGAGGCATAGTTAAAAATTACTAACTCCAAACACCTTTCTTCAACAAGTGATGCATGGTAGGCCCGAGGCCCAAACTCCTGCAATCTCTTCAACACTTGCACAATAACATCAAACATCCTTCCTGAGTAAACCCATTGACATCAACCAACACCACATGCTTCTAGAATTAGGTCCATTGCTCTCAAAATATCCTCTAAGCTCTATGTCATTCAGGCACACCACTAAGCACACAGCTGATCTATCATGATGCCAACATCTCTCTTGCATGATCAATTCTATCTTGGCTTTAATACCCATTTGAAATTAATGACATTTTTACATTAATTCCAACATTCTCCTTTATAGGATCAACTCCATGTCACTTTTGATCCCTCTTTTGATATTAATGACAACTATATGCCAACAATCTCCCCCTTTGTCATTAATGGCAAAACCAAAATGCTCAAAATCAATTAATGACCATTTTCACAACTTTCTCCTGGTAGAGCTCTCTCATCAAATAAATCATTTTCAGAACTTTCTCTCCCTTTTACATCAATGGAAAAGGGTCTCTTTAGGATACGATGCTACTACATCCTGTACTCTCCATAGTAATGGAAAAAAAGGACTTTATCTCCCCCTTTGATTGATACCAACTGATACCACTTTATGCTATCATACCAATTGTTGTTGTGCACTTCTAATGCCAATGGAAACAAAAAATGCTCCAACATCCCTGTACAAATTAATAGTATTTGATGAAGGTTGAAGTATCATTTCATGCTTTGAACTAGCCAGGTTTGATACCAATTACAAATGTTTTTCCTTTATGCTCTGTATCAATTGATATTCTACACTGCATTGTATCAAGTATAGCATTAATTTCATACCTATAGTAGCTTCACTTTAGACCTTTCTCCATTCTTGAATTCTTGTATACTTGAGCACTTGCTTTATTTTGGGCTCTATACCAACTAAACTACTATGTACCTATTCACAATGGTCTAATACTAATTGTAACCACTCTATACAAATTTTAACAAAAAGTAATTGTGAGTGAATTTACAAAATAGCTCCCCCCTCAAACATATCTCTTCTCCTTGCAATCAAGGAAAATTTCTCTTAATAGAGAACTTGCATAGCTACCTTCTCCTTCAACTACATATATTATTCTCCTTTGATAATCATTTCAAAGAGAAAGAAATGTAGCTATTTACCTACAACAATCAAGTTTTAAATTTTTAAAACTTATTTTTCCTGACTTGACTTGATCTATCTCTTCACTTTCAGGGATGAATGAGAAACCAATTAAGCTCCCCTTGGAATCATGCCCTACCACTAAAATTTAGTGATGTAAGGAAGGATTAGCCACATTGAGTTTTTCCTGCTGACCTTTCACTCTCCACATCTTCTTGTGCTTCTTCTTAGGAATATGTGAACCATTGTTCACTTTGGGGGACATATTCCTTCTCTTTTCATAACGTTCTATTGATCTTACACAATTTTTTCTACAACTAATAGATATGTGACCAAAATTATTATAATTGTAGCATATTATATTCATATTCATTTCAAGAGAAAACAAATTTCTATTCACATATTTTGTGTTCCTTCTAGGTGCAGCCCTACACTCTCTAGCCCTATGACCAAATTGATTACAAGTATAACAGTAACCATAAATACATGTGGAGTACGTAGTCATATATTTTCATTGTATAGGATGAGGGGGTCTTCTTTTCTTTGAATTCTTTGCATATCTCGTCCTTTTAAATCTTTCTTCATAAGTTCCTTTTGTATGTTGCTTCTTTTTCAAAATTTTAGGAACTGATTTCTCTACCTTCTTATATGTTGTGTTCTTTTCCTCATCTAACTTCTTCATCTTAGCAGTAGCATCCTTATCTAGTTTTCCATCTCTAAAGGTATTTTCATTGGAACAACTCATGTAGAGTTTCTCTTTCTTTATGCAACATCTTTATTCTGCTCTAACTCTATCATATAATATTTTAGAAGTACTGGTAGAGGTACTCTTTCCTTTTTCAAACCCAAGGCCAACCTTTTCTTTAGGTTTGGATGGCTTGTGATTGAAGCAGTCCATAAAGTATCTTAGAGCCACCCTTCAACTTTAGGCCTTTCTCAATCAACTCTTTAGGTTTTTCTAAATCTTTTCTCAAGGCCACTATTTCTGCCTCGAGATTCATGTACTCATTATAATTAGAATTGTACTTCAAATATAACTACATCTTCTATCCTCTTGATTTTTCCACTTTTGTATTCAAGATGATCACCATCTAATCAAAATCTTCAATACCTTTAGTCAACCTTTCTATCTCTTTCTATGCATGGATTTTTTCTTCATTTTCTATCCTTGAACTTTTAATCTCATCTAGAGAAAAGATGAGTTCACTTTGGAAGTCAACCTTTTCTTCTTCATCAGAGGTCATTCCAAATTTCATGAAAGGGGCATTCTCATAGGCAGTTTTACATTCATTATCTGAGTTATGACTCATGCCAAATGACCTATTTTCTTCTCTTATGTGCAGATTCTTCTTATCCATTTTTTAATTTTCCCCATATCTCTTAGGGTTATCCTTTTTATTATGAGGGATTTTAGTAGAAAGAAGACCTAATATACCAAAGTTAGACTTTTAAGGGGTAGCTTACCTCTATATTTTCTAGAGCCTCTTCTTAATATCAAGATGCAATCAACTTCCTCTTCATTTGTCTCCTTGGATCTGAAAGTAGATACTTCTACTGTCTCTCTTCTAGTTGCTACTTCTTCTATGAATGTATTTACATTCTTCTCATATTCATTCAGTTTCAAACTTTCAGACACATTACTATATGCCTGAATCTTTTCCTACACCTTACGGTCATCACCCATAAACATTCTCTTCACTTCATTACAAACTTCATGTTAAGTCTCACAATACATAATCTCACCATGCATAGATCTAGACAAACTGATGAAATAGAAAACCTTTCTTTAACATTATCTTGAAAAGCCTTCTTTGTGGCCTCCATAGTTGGAGGTGTGGCAGGAACCTTGTATCCCTTCTCAAATGATATCCACACATCAAACCCTAGTAATTATAGATGTGTCTTCATTTTGTTGCTCCAACACTTATAGTCTGATCCATCAAAGGGAGGTACTTCTTTTGTAGATGAGCCTTCTTGGCTAACCATTTTTTGTTCACTTTACCAGGATATACCTGAGCTGATTACACTTCTCCTAGGGAACCAAGGGCTCTAATACCAATTGTTGGAAGACAAAAATCTACTAAGAGGGAGTTTGAATTAGTAGACCTAAAAACTTAGCTCTCAAAACCTTTGCGTAGATTAATTCTTTGAACTTTTTATGTAGATTTACTAAAAATGCAGAGAGATAAGCTTGCATACACAGAAGATATCACATAACACTAGATATATGTGCAAAACTGAAGATGGGAAAAACCATGATGAAAAATGTTGCTTGAGTCTATTACTCAAATCCAAATTCATAAATAAATCTTATGTTACAACGTTTAGGAGCACCAACCCTAAGGAAGCACCAACTCCAAGGAGACACCAACTCAATTATTTGATGGAACCAAACAATTAGATTTACAATGACTATATTATAAATGATTCATATGAATCCAGTTCTTAATTACAAGTCTGATCTATAATTGCTCATACCTTGCTTGGAAACTTTGCAAGCATCCTTTCTTCTACTATTGCAACAATCTTAGCAAAAAATCCTCTCCTCTCTACACTCTCCTCTTTATGCACTCTCTTCTTTCTCCCCTCTACACTTAGAACATTCACTATCCTACTCTTTGAATATTAAACTAGATCTGAATCTCTATTTTTTTCTGGGTTCTACTCATTCAGAATATTCATGCTTTGTCTACTGCTCTAATCTCTCATCACTCTTCCTTTGCAACATTTTCAGCAATACATGACTCTATTCAACTATTTCTTCTCCTGCGGTCTATTCTCACTTAACTCACATATAGAGGATGTAACCTATCAAACACTTTTCTAATTGTCTTATTTTTTCTTTTCAACACTGATCTACAATAAATTCATCGAGATTCTCACATAAGATCAGAGCATCTAGAATCCTCTATTAGGGTTTACCTCACTTTCTATCTTCACTAGCAATATTCTTGTTCATCTTGAGCCTTGAACCATCGTCTAGCTCATCTGGAAATAATTTTTAGGGTTTACTAGATATCTTACTCCATGCAATACCTCTACATCGAGCCTCACAACATTAAATTTTGTCACATGTAATTTTCTATGAATAGTATCATTTAAAACCGTAGAATTAGATATGCATTGAATTTTATACTTTGTTCAATCAATCTGACTCTGATCTTCATCATCTTAGCAATCTATGTTGTTGCTTATTAGATTAAATCTTCACCAAAAATGGTTATAGGTGCAGTTGAATGAATTAAATTCATTTACATTTTCAGTTACCAGTCGAAACCCTTGTTTACATAGACTTAGCCATTTTTGATCTTCATCATTGAATTAGGGTCATCGATCTCTATTCTTCATTCCACAATCCTCTAGATCTCCATTGATCTTTGAAATTTAAAACATCACTATCAGATTAAACCTCTTTAAATTGGTTTCAATGATCTCCATCTCACAACTTTTGCTTAACACCATTAAAGACACTTTAGCATATTCGGCTGAGATATTTTACAGTCTCATCAATATTTACCATTCTTTCTACTACCACTAGCAAGATACATGGGCCCACATCATCACCATGCAATTCACAACAAGGATGTGAATTGGGCTATTGATCAATCATCCTTCACCATCTTTCTACACACATCACTATCTAGTTTTATCACTTCTCTCTCGAGTCCCATCATATACTTTTTCTTGTGTGGAGGGGACATCAAACTAGCTCACTCTGTTATAATGATCAAGTCTCTGTAATGTAATCATCATACACCAAACTTCACCAGTGTGACTTGATATATCGATGAAACACTTGTCTCTACTTGTTCCATTGATGTCATCCTTCACCATCGCTTGGTCCTACCTTATCGGCATGTCGAAGAGCCCAATCATTTCATCCTATTGATATTCATCGTTCTCTTTGATATGGAGACTTCATCCGATGTAAACATTTGTTGCCATGTGTCAAAATATTATCTATCTTGAAATACCATGTCGTAGGTTATCCACCTTTTCATCCTTGCCACATGTCAAAATCTGACTAGCCCATTGGGTCAAACTGAGTCAATGCTTCCTTTTGGCAGGATAGCAAGCTACTGCCACCTATCCTTCTATCAGTTTTCAGAGATCTAGAATCCCTTGATCTCCATGCCAAACCAACAAACATGTTTTTCAATGAGGTACAAACATACCTCTTGACCTACGAACATCAATGCTTTTTCAGGGGTCGGGGTTCATGGTAACTTCATACTTCATAGACTTACCACCATTTGGTAAGACACAATCCATACCTCTGACTTGTGATGCCCGACACCACTTCAGGGTTCAAAGATCCTCCATTCTAATCTTTTCAAACACAAGGGTAACCTATACTCTTGAAGTCTGAAGTGTGAAAACCTTTGGACTTAGCATATATTTTTCATAACTCTGAGGGACTCAGCAAATGGTATGAATGAGGCCCAATGCCGCAAACATTTGAGGTATAGTGAAAATTGACTAACTCCAAACACCTTTCTTCAGCAGGTGATATATGGTAGGCCCAAGGCCTGAACTCCTGCAATATCTTCAACACTTGTACAATAGCATCAAACAACCTTCCTTAGTCAATACATTCACATCAACAAACTCCACATGCTTCTAGAATCAAGTCCACTACTCTTACAATTTCCCCTGGACTCTATGTCATTCAGGCACACCATTGAGCACACAAATTATCTATCATCATCCCAACATCTCCCTTGCATGATCAATTCCATCTTGCCCCTAATAATCTTGTGACATCGATGAAACTTTTACATTAATTCCAACATTATCCTTTATAGGATCACCTCGATCTCATTTTGGATCCATCTTTTGACATGAATGACAACTATATGCCAACAATAACAATTTTTTTTTGTTGATACCCATTTATCCACTAGAGTAAAATTAGTAAAATATCGATCTCCATAATTAAACAAGGCCCTCAATGACATCATCTTAATGAAATTCTTCTATTTATTACTGATATAAATTTTCAAATATCCATCCACCCATTTTTTGTAATCTTAGTCTAGCCATACATTTTTTGTGGTAGGTAATGTTTGGGGTGAGATTACTTCCCACTAAAATGAAGATATCTTATAAAACCTCAAGAATTGATTTCCTCTATCACTAATGATGATCTTGGGTAGTCCATATATTTGTATTACTTTCTTGAAGAACAAATCAATCAATTGTGCTACCTTAAATATAAATAAATCATAAATAAATTATGTGTATATATTATTATTCTTTTCACAACACGTATACAATCCTTACCTTGGAAGTGGGGAACTACCATGATAAAACCCATTGAAACACATTATCATCTCTACTTTCAGATGGGTGAAGTCTACAAAAGACCTTGAAGGAATGTCTTTTATTTTTTACCCATTTGAAAAGTGATACATTATTTTATGTGGATGAGGACATCATCCTTGAAACCTTTCAATGTGAAATTTTATGATATGTATTTGTAGGTCTTGAAGTTCCCAAGTTGGCCTAGGAAGGGATTATCATGAACTACCCATAAAATAACTCCTTTTAACCTTGATTTTGGAACTAACTAGAATGCTCCATTAAAGAAATTTTTTTCATTGCTATCTTTGTACCTTTCATCCAAAAACTTCCCTTCCAACACATCATATGTAATCATATTCTTGGCATACACTTATATGCTTTTACTATTCCAATATAAAGATATATTAGACTTGGAACATAGGCTCAAAAGTTTGGAATGTTAATAAGAAACAACATTCGTCTTTCTTTTAATATTATGAAAATGAAAATTATACTCTCAAAGTTTTCCAAGACAATTTACTATTGCTCATTTAGATCAATCTATTTGACTAAATAACTCAAGCTATTTTAACTACTTTTAACCATGAATTATCCACCCACCAAATACTACCTAAATTTTAGAATTTTCTGAACAATAAGAAACATTTCCATACACTAATACATTTTGACTCAAAATCTGACAAAAGTTCGTCTGAATTTTGATGCCATTTCGTCAGTATTTTTTCGTCAATTTTTTGATGACATTTGAAACGTCAAAATTTTGACCCAGCATTGTCGGCTGGGTCAAAATTTTGATGTTTCAAAATTCATTAGAAAATCGATGAAAAAATAGCAACAAAAATGGCATCAAAATTCTGACAAAATTTTGTCAGATTTTGAGTCAAATTTTATCAGTGATATCATAGATGGAGAATTTCATTTCCATTTCTATGATTTTCTTACTCTTTTTAGATGAGGAGGACCAATTTATCAAGACCCTAGATCATGGGAGGGTCTAGAAAAATTGTCTACCCTGATCTACCTCAAGATAAGGGATTGTTTGAGATAGGTTTGATGTTTAAATGGGTAAAAATCAAGGATAATTGATTTGCCTCTTTCCTACTACTAGCCTAAGAGTCTCAGGAATTCAAGTGAGCACATTTCTAGAGCTTGAACTATGACTTAGGCAACATACTACAAGAGGACTACAACATGGGACACGAACTGAAGTGCAACACACTAGAATCTCAATGGGGCACTAGAATCCATATAGATAGAATGTGTAAAGTACAGTCTAAAAGCTAAGGAAACCTAATAACAACCTAATAGATGTCGTTTAATGCAGTAACAAAAATACAAAGAGGCTAAATAACTGAATAGCAAGAAGAATGCTTTAACTTGACCTAATATATTAATTGACAAAAGAGGGTGAGGAAAGTGTACCTCCCTACCCATAAGTTGATATCTTTGAGGTCTTCACATGATGAGAAACCTACACACACAAGATGGAAAAATGTTGGGGCTATGTATATAGGACTATCGTAGTTAGTCCCCCAATTTGGTGTTTCCACCTCCATAGATAGCCAATATAGTGGTGATAGGAGAATTGTGACAAAGAAAGATATTGAAGTAAATGTAATAAGCACTATGCTAAACAACAATATGCTATGAAAACAATACGATAATTCTAGAGAAAATGAAATGAAGTGATATCACCTTGAACCACAAGCACTCAAGGAAAATAGGAGGAGCGAGCTTGCAAGCTTGCAAATTCCAACATTGTTACACCAATGAAGAGAACAAACCAAAAAAGTGCCAACTTGCAGCTTTAATGGAGGTGAGAATGCTTGAGAATGCTATGAAAAGAGTAGAGAGAGTAGTCCCAAGTGTGTGAATGATCAATAATTTTTCCAAGAATGAAGGAGATAGTCATTTGAAGATGAAATTGGAGGAAAATGAATTGTTCAAGGTCAGTCAAGGGAGAAGAGACATTACTCTTCATCACCAATAGAGAATTGTAATTTCTCTACAGATTCTAGAGCTAGGAATCATATCGGGACGCTTGCATGCCACATAGACATCCACATGCTGCACTAGCATCCTAACATAATATCCTCCACCAACACAAAAAACAACTTCCAAGTGGATGGGAAGCAAATAGATGACATGGAATTGCATTATTGAACTTGATTTCCTATGGTAGGAGGTATGTAAATGTGGAATTTGCAAGGGGTGTAAATTCATGCCATTACATTTTTCCCCACTTTAGTGATCATAAGTGTTAGCGAATGCATGATAAAGTAGATTAAAATATAAGAAATGTATACCTGAATCATTGATGAAGTAGACAAAAATCTAACATAATTGAATGCATAGGAAGAGAAGAGGGATCCACAAGTACTCGGTCCTAAGGAGAGTTGAATAAAATGTATCACAAGCCCTCAAATGTACAGAAGGTGAACAAAAGGAACTATAGTTACTTGGTCCTATAGAGGAGGCGACACAGGTGCTCAATCGTAGCGAGGCCAAGTGTGAAAGGCTCCACAAAGTTTGATAGGCCCTTCTAGTTGCTTGGTCCTACAAGGAAAGATTGAGGTGCTCAGTTCTCAGTATTGCAAAGCAACATGCTATTCTATAGACAAAACATGTTAGATAGCAAAAATACACATAGGTAGACAAATATTATACATATAGTCAACAATTGAAGAATAATATTTTAAAGGGGTACATCAAGAACCCTTCAAAAGAAAAGGGGCCTGCTCAAGGGTGCTCTTTTTGAAATGTGATGAAATTTTTCATAAATGATTCTAGTTTCAAGGAATACTTTCGATGGATCTCTTTCATCAAGGAATTCAAAAGGAAGAATACTCCCTTGCAAGGGAAATTTTTTAGACTTCCTCATCAGAAAAGGTACTCCCTTCTTGAATGAAAGTTTTTAGATTCTTACTTTATGAATCCATGATGAAAGAAAAATTCTACTAAGGCTCTTTATTGAAGACTATAGGTTTTGAAAAATAAAGGATTTTGAACAAGGAATTTGTTGGCAATTGAACACATCTTTTGAAAATTGAAGCAGTATGATATCCCCCACTTAGGATGGTGCATGTTGAACATAAAGGCACATGGAATCCTAAGGAGAAAATCATGTCATCCTGCGATACATCACTTGTCGTGGATCTTGGGTTTTCTAACTCTTTCACTGATAGTGTTGACACTAGTCAACCCACTATGGACCATTCCCTTGACACTTCATTTATGATGATCTCGTTACCAAAAAGTAATATGACTAATATTGAATCAAGGGTTGCTAATGTCCCTCAAGAGAACCTACGAATAATGGATAAAGAGTTATATAAATTGCAAAACTTTGTGAGTTCTAAATACATTGCTTGTAATGCAGTTCCTTTGATAGAAAACATAAGAAATTTTATTAGAACTAAACAAGGAATAGAAATGGTACATATCCTTGGTAACATCATGTAACATCACAAAAGAAATAAAGATAGGTATCCTATAAACCCCTCAGTCAACTCCATTCAAGTTCAACCTTGTAAGAGCCTGAGAAAAATGCCCCTTGACATTTATTTCTCACAACATGAAATAATAAAACATGCACCTGATGGTCCTCTTTACATACATGGAAGAAACAATAAACATCCTATAAATAGGATATTAATTTATCTTTTATATGTAGAGAATGTGGTCACTCAAGAATTCTTATTTATGCAGGAGCTTTATCAAGATACTTATGAACAACCAAAATCATGGATCAAAATACATAATGGTTGTTCTTGCCTTATGATAGGTTGGATAACTCTTCCTTTAAAATTTGGACAAAAAACATTAAGTGTCTCATTATCCATCATCCCATTGTTGAACCAACTTTGTGTGAAGTTAGGCTACCCATGGCTTTGCTCAATGAAAGTCATCCTGTCATTAGTGCATAAATGCTTAAACTTTCCATTTTGAAATGAGATCTTTACTATGCATCATAGTGGCTTTAATCTAGTGTCTTTTCAAGGGAATTTCTCATTGGATTTATTTTTCTCCCAAACCTATGGAACCTATTAGGCCTTGTGAGGACTTCTTTTTTAAATCATATCAAAAGTTCAAGGAAAATCACATAACAAAACTATCCCTTAGTAATATGCCTCAACCCATGATTAATCCTCTTATCCTTGATAAAACCATGATTGAAACAAAATCCCTTCCAAGTAACCAAGTCCAAAACATGACAAATCCTTCAACTATTTTATATAATATACCACAAGATAACCAATCAAGTCTCGTTGTTCCTTCTAAAATAAAAAAAGTTTACAAAGCTAAAGAGAAAGTGGTTGAACAACCTCCCATGGTCCCTTATATTCCTCCCTTAAGGGAAGAAAATAATCCTATGGTTGATAAACCTGTTCCTACACAATCAAAACTTGAAAAATGAATGAAGAGAAACCAAAATGATAGAGAGCATAGGCATAGACGTCATGTTATTGTTCATTTGTTACAAGAAAAAGAAGAAAAGAACAACATATAAAATCTAAATCTAAACTTACCTCCAACAATCCAAGATCATTTTCCACCTTCATCAAAACAAGAAAATCCTATAGCTTGAACACAACAAGAAGAAGAACCTTTCATGGATATTATTATGAGACCTACTATGATAAACTTGGATGATGATAATAAAATTGCAAAAATTGATGAGGAAGTGCATAATGAGTTAAATTTATTATCTTCCTCTTCCATGAGCTTAAATGATAACAACTTTGATGTTCATCCTACAATGAGTGATTCAACATGTGGTGAACTTGGTGATTGTCCTATTTTGGAACTTGACATTATCCTTTTGGCTAGTTATCTTCCTTTTGCATATGATGAACAAGATTGGGATGTGGTTGACCTGCTATAGGTCAAGAATCACATGTGCCTTACTAGTCTTGTCTTTATTTTTTTTCATGTTCTTTGTGTGATTGCAAGTGTGTAATGTGACCTCCTATAATTTTTTGTTTGGAATGTACTTATATTCATTCCTATATTTGTATTTACATTCATCTAAATGTCTTAAACATTTATCTTTTCTTTTGTCTTGTTTTTTCCCTCTTGGGATGATGCAAGGTGTCAATACATTTAGGTCTCTTCGATGTTGACCCTAAATATTTTCTTTGGTTTTTCCATTTATGTTTCACTCTTCAAGTTCTACGAGTATTTTGGGAATGATGATGTTTCTGAGCTCTATTCATATGTTGACCCCAAATCTATGGATCCCTTGTTTGATTTTGGAATTTCATTTGGTGGAAACCCCTTTTTGTGGCGCATCTGCACTTGGAAATATATGCTTGACATAGGTATTTCTATGGAAGATCTCATGTCTTCTTTATTGTTAACATTTATTATTTGCTACTTTAAAGTAATTTCTCATAGCATTGTGTTTATAAATTTCTTTATAGTGGGGACATACATTGGAATTATCATTTTAAATATTTTTTACTATATCTCATGTTTCATAGTGCGGTCTTCTTACTTCTTGTGATGTTTCTTCTTCTTCGTGGTGTCATTGGGTTTTATTTCCTTAAATAATGTGAGCTTTCTTGGCATATGACATTCCTCTTAGTGTTGATGCTATGCATTTCATTCCCTAAGTTGTGAATATTTTATCCTAGACTTGTCCTCTCTTTGAGACATTAGGCATGATGTTCCCTAAGAGGAGACCTTTCATGAACTAAGCAAAACCCATTTGATAATGTCTTATCCTATTTACATTTTGTTTATAAGTGTTTGTCATAATGTGACTTTCTAGCTTTGTGAAGCTTGAACCCTTTTTCATGGCCACCAAGCATAACACACCTTGTTTGTTCATAAGTGTTTAACATAACACAACTTTCTAAGCCTTATGAAGATGGAATTTCATATTGTGTGGTGCCTTATCAAAGTTATCAAAGGTATAAATTTGGTATGGCTATGGGAGCCTAATAAGATTCTCTCATTTTCCAAATTTGGGGGCTCGCCTAGTGGATGTTGAATAGATATCACTAGCCCGTGTTAGCATGCATTTTTATTTGCATAGTGGACAACAAGTTTCACTTGTAAACAATTTTGGACAAAAATATAAGGCTAGATCCACATCAAGTTGGACAAATAATCAAGGCTTGATCAACCCCTTTTCTTTTTATTTTTATTTTTCTTTTAATCTTTAACATTATATGACTGAGTATCTTGTCATTTTTGCATTTATATGTTTAACATAGGCATGTGTTTCCTTGTGTCATTGTTAGTTTTTCCAAGAGATCTTAGATCTTGGGGGCTTGATCATCCTCCTTAACCTTTGTCATCTTATCTTTCCAATGATTATAAAACTAGACCTCTCTTGATTGTCTACTTTAGTGTGAGTTTGATGCTAGGTCATCCTCTCACTAAAGTGGGGGCTAAATGTAGTAAAAGTGTATCCCTTTACATTTTAATACTTTTTTGGGACATCCTAATTAAAATGGACATAATAATTCGATAATATCGTGTTGAAAAATGTATCCCTTTACATTTTAACACATGTTTGTTTCCTCTTAATTAAATTAGACCTAAATATGCCTTAATAAGCCCTATTTTTCATTTATAATACTAATAAATTACATATTCAAAAGTGGAATCATAAGAATAATTAATGCCAAAACATAACACTTTACCTTAAGCAATGTGTGTTCCATGAATAGGGACTTGGGACCCATTCGCCCAAGGGAAAATGCGTCCTCCCTAGGCCTTTTAACCTATATTTAAAATATGTTTTATGGTGATTTTTAAGGTCCCTAAATCCATTCTTGATAGTTGGCTTCTAATATTTGAATTTTGATAAATTAAGGATATATACCTGTAAATACAAGGTTATTTCACTAAGTTTCACCTAGCATTTTGATGAGATAATTCCTATAGAAAAGCTGATGATAAGGAGCATTCAAGAGAAAAATTATTAGATATTTATTGCAGCATTCAAGATCCATTCATCATGTCAAAGTCTTCTTGCATCATGCCTGTTTTTGGAGATAACATTGTGATGTAGGTTTCAAGATCAAGTTCAAGCATTCAAAACTTTATTTCAAGTATCAAGATCCACATCCATTGAAGAAATTTCATGAAAGTTGTAGACCTTCCAAGATCTACATTCAAAGGTTTATTCAAGGGTTTTTTGAGTGGTAACAAAGCATTGTTCATTCTTCGTTTTATTTCAATTCAAGGTTTAATTACCCATAACAAAGTTTGACCAAGGTAAACCCCCATTCACAAAAAAAAATAAAAAAATTCCCTCTTGTGTGTGTCATTGTAGATTTAGGTTGAAGAAGAATTGAAGACCTCTTGAAGTGAAAGATTGGAAAAGTTGTCAAATCATGGAATCTAACCTACAGATTTTATTTCTGAATTTTAAACAATGAAACCAAGACAAATCAGAAGCTACAAACCAACATTAGAGGATCTCGAAAGATTCCTGAAAACCATGAAAAACCTCCTGAAAGTGACTTTTGGTGACTGGTAAGCACCTTTCTGCACTTCTCATAGCTGCAATCCATTTTCTATTTCTGTCAATATTGAGTTTCATATTGATGTTTCATTTTTGAATTGGCATTATTGTGTGGATTTGCTACTTTCATTTTTTCTCCCAAAAGTGCTATTTGAACTTGACCCCTTTCCTCAAAGCATAGGGAAATCTGAATATTCTCACATTTACTTGATTCACCTAAGGGTTTTTAGTCAATTCTTTGTGGCATTTCATTTCCTAATGAAATAGTGGAAAATAGGTCTATCTATTATTATTTTGGTGAGGCCTCCTTTTCATTCCTTTTAAACCTATTTTCCATCGTTTCACACATCCACGTGATAGAACTCATTTCCTTCAATAAGTTGTATGCTATTATTCATATACTAACCTTCCTAAGTCACTTTACAATAATAGAATATCATCTTCACTATGTTAGACGATATAATTTTTGGTTTCTATTTTTCATTAATTAGTGTCCATTATTTTCCCTATAATTGAAGAAGAAAAATGTGCCATTAAAATTGGATATTAAGAAAGCATATGATAGAGTGGATTGAAGGTTCTTATTCATAGTAATGGAGGTCTTTGGTTTTAATAAAACTAGGCTAGGTTGGATATTTAATTTTGTTGCAAGTCCAAGATATTTGGTGCTCCTAAATGGATATTCAAAAGTTTTTCAGTGCCTCAAGAGGCTTGAGGCAAGGAGATCCTTTATCTCCATTTTTATTCATAATAATGGAAAAAGCTTTGGGAAGATCCCTAAGCAAGTCTAAAAGTGAACATAAAGTGGTTGGGATCCAAGTTATGAGTATCTTTCTTACAATAACACATCAATAATTTGTTGATGAAACTATGCTATTTGGTGCAAAAAAAGCTGGAGAAGACTCTAAAAAGGGGTTCTAGACAACTATTATATAACCTCTTGTCATGATGTTAGCAAGGAGAAATATGAAATATTAATTTTCTTCACAAATGCAAGGACATAAAATAAGATTTTGAGAGTTATGATCTTCATAAAGGGAGTTCTATCATACAAATACTTATGCATCCCATTGGGGGAAGGACACAAATTTGGTAAGCAATGTGATTCTTCGGTTGCAAAGGTGGGACCAAAACTGACCTCTTGCAAGGATAAATGGTTGGAAGAAGGATTACAAAATTGAGATTATTCATCTCTGCTATACCAATATACATGATGTCATTTCTATCTTTAACAAGCAAGGCCTGTTAAAAAATCAAGAAAAAAAATATAGACAATTTACTCAAAAAAGTACAAAAATTTGATTGGCTAAAATATTAAAATGGAGTGATCAAGTCCAATTGTTATTGTGCAATGTGAGGCTAGTTAACTGATTCTTTGTGTCATGCTATAAGAGTTGGAGGGTGTTGACCAATTCTTGATGTACAGAACGAGTCAAGGGGACTAAGGAGATCATGTGCCTGCCAAATAAAGAGTCATTGAGATATTTGTGCACCTTAATGCCAAATGTTTAAACAACGAATGCCTCCTTTGAACAATAACCCACTCTAGAAGATTTGAAACCTCCAAACATAATAAAAAATCTCAAGTGAATATATTGTAGGAGTAAATAACCAAGAGCACGGGGTTAGTTTTTCAAATTTTGGTTGCCCAAATGGGTGACCACGATTGTAGATTAGGGTACAAATTTCAGCCTAGAATTGGGGTGACTTTTCCCCATTCTGCACACACTCAACACAAAGGTTCACAGTTTCCACACCAAATAAGACACCTTGCAATCTATATCATAGATCTTCACACCTAAACACATGATCTTTATGCCAAACCCACATGAGTATTATACCAAAACATAGGGACAAATCTATTCACGCAAAATATGGTGAAATATTTTCACATAAATTTAAAGAGATTTGGCACAAGGTTGATTGGTCCTAGGCTCATTTACAGCTTGTGGCAGTCGTAACCTAATTAAACAAGGGCATGTATGTTCCACATTGACTACAAGTTTTGAATTTGTGGTAGCTATTTTCAAGTTTGTTTTCTCTTGGTGAATGGTGCTGGAAGATAGTCAATGCCTCCTATTATTGAGAGATCAATTTATAGAAATGCCTCTTTTAAACCATGTTGAGGTTGTAACTATAGACACGTAAAATGTCTTGATTGATACTATGCATCTGTTTCTGATCAACTAACACCATTTCTTCTAAAATCACTTAGAATTGATCAATTAATTGAATAATCATCATTATTTAATGAAAATAAGAAAATTCATCTATTAATCAAATAATTAAATTTATTTGATTAATTCATCCTCCTTCTAACTAATTATTCATCTTATTTAATTAAATCCTCTCTTAATCCTCCCATTTGATTAAAAATCAATCAAATCAAATATCACATCTCCTAATTCTCTCCAATTAATTAATTCTGCATTAATTAATCCTAAATCAGCTTTCTAATCATCATTATCAATTCCTCCATCTTTTAGCTGTTCAAGAGTTAAATCAACTCATGGTCAACTAACCAGGTTGCATAAGAAAATAATTTCAATTAATTATTTAATTCAACTATTTCCCCTCACCATGGCATATTCCAAGGAATATTCCTCTCAACCACCTCTTAATCAATTTCCCTCCAAAGGATTTCAAAAATCTATCACATTCTCTTACATTTGCATTTAATTCTCTTACAACCTTTCAAATACTCTTACATTCTCTTAAATCTCATTCAATTCCTCTTACAAGAATTTCAAATTCTCAACCAACAACATTTACTTCTCTTCCATCATCCTCCACTCACACATTTCCCAAAATGTGCTCCACCATCATCCAATAAAATTGTGACACTTAGTACGTTCTCTTTGGATCTCAATTTATCCCACATTCACTAATTTCCTTCAATATTCAACCCTTGGATTCTATAAATAGAGGCATCCTTTTCACAATATGGATCCACAACTTCATTCATTATCACTATAGCCATTTAAGTTCATAGTTTTTCATCATTTTCATTCAATTTAACAAGGTTATTGTCAATTGTAGACTTGGGTCACCTACATTTTACCAAGATTATCAAGGAATTGGGAAAGGGATTCTTTTCACATCAAAGAAGCACCAATCCCCCTATGGGATTGAGGTTTGGTTAGCTTGGTTGATTTCATTATTTTTTTCTTTCTTTGTTTTCATGTTTTCAACTTCATTTTTCTAAGAATTTCATAGGGAACATTAGATTTATGCTTTCTAACATGTTTAACACTTGATTTTTATTCTCTTGTTAGTTTGTGCAGGTTTGGTGTTCACATTTTGGCGCTAGAAGGGCTGGTCGATCTAACATGATGAATTTTACCTAATTTTGTCATTTTTTGTAGGTACAGGGGAGTGACGCTGCCTTCTGTAAATGTGACATCGTAGAGCACCACTTTTGATGTGTAGCACTGCATTTGTCACGTTGTGCCACATTTTCTTGCTACTGTCAAGCCGCCTTTGATAGAGTGCCACTTTTTCCTTCTCTGTTTTCCTATCTAACCTTCTTTCTATAGAGCACCACATTTGTTTTAGCACCACATTCATGTTGTCTATTTTTTCAAAGTGTCGCATTCATGATAACCAGAGCATCACATTTTTTTTTCAGCATTGCATATGCCACTGACAGAATGACACTTTTTTCTTCTAGCACTGCATTTATAGGAATCAGAGGAGGGATAAAGTTTGAAGTCTTAAAAGCATTTTTTAATGTTATTTGTGTCAATTTGATATTTTAATTTCTACAATTCAATTTCTAGGACCAACTATATTTAATTTTGACTTAAAATTAACCCACAACTCAAGCTTTATCAAGTTTGTTAAAATTGAATCTTAGATACTTACTATCATTTTGATTTGGATTAAAATTGAACAAAAAACTCTTACACTCAAATTTGGTGCTATAAAAAGAATCCATTTATTAATTTTGAGGACTAAAAGGAATTTGTGTTTGTTCTTATTTTGTAATATTATTTACAAGATCTTGTCATTCAAATGTGTATGCACTTCTCTCGCACTTCATGATGATCTTGAGAATCAAAAGCATTTTAGTGGCATTAGGTTTTCTAGAATATTGCCTCCACATTTCAAATTTGGGGTTTTAAAATTGAACAAATCTTTCTAGTGTGAGGAAATTTATTGCATGTGTTCTCTCTTTGATCACACAAACAAGGATTGATCAAACTACGAATGTACTTACTCATTATTGTTCACCTTTAGAGGTCTTGCCTTGGTCATCTATGCTATACCAACAATCCATATGTTCCACTCATATTTCATGATACCAGCAATCCATCCACTTTCACTTCATCATCGGCATATTCTCTTGACACACATGTCTCTCTCCCCATGAATTCACAAGGACAAGGGGGAATCTTTGATCCCTCATCATAATTGTCTCAAGGAAACACACCACCCATCTTCCCACCATTTCCCCCTTTACCATTGACATCCACAACAATTTTTTTAGGTAAACCCCCTTTACCAATCCTCAATCAACCAAATCAAAACAATGCTCCAATTGTGACTCAAATCAACATACCAAATCCTCCAATCATGCCACTGATATCACAACACTAGGTGGCATGAATCCAAACAAAAAAATCAATCATTATGCCATCTACAACACCTCAAATTTCTCAAAATGTGGTCTCCCAAGGACCTAGCATATTAACTGCACCATCCACCATACAAACCCCTATCATCAATCCAATGACACTTCAACAACCACCTCAACAAACTCTCATCACAACATCTCACAAAATTATAAATCCTCCACCCCCACCACTGAAACCAAACATGGAAAACCAATACAACATCACACTGCAAGTTACCCAACAAGCCTATTAAAAAACATTTCAGCAATTTCAAGCACAACAAGCCTCACAATCTGTGCAAAAAGTTGCTCAACAAGTACAGGAACAACAAGCCACACAAAAAGATTCCAAAGTGCAAGCTCAAGCTTTATTGCAACAATAATAGGCTGCCCAAGCTGCACAAGATTTCCAACAAGCACAAGCCCAAGCACAAGCTCAATATCAAGCTCAAGCACAATAACAGGTAGTCCAGTAGCAAGCCTATTCACAAGATTTGCAACAATACCAAGTCCAACAAGAAGCAGCTCAGCTACTAGCCCAACAACAAGCATTGTTGACACAACAATAGCAAGACCAACAAGTGTTGGTTGCGCAACAATAATTACAGGCATACCAAGAAGCATTGGTCACACAACAAAGCATGCAACCACCTCCCACTAACATGAAAAATACCCCACACGTCACTCAAGAAATCAAACCACCATAAAACACATTCATCCCACCACCTAATCTACAAAACGATGTGTCCACATAAATCAAATTTCTCTCACAACAAGTGTTAGACCTACAATCCAAGAAAACAACAAAAACCTAAGGGAATTTGTACCCTTATCCATTCGACAAAAGCATTGCGATGGTTCCATTCACAAAAGGGTTCGAGATACCTAAAATTGACAAATATCATGGAACTGGTAACCCTGAAGATCACATCAGGGAATTTCATGTTCACTGTATGGAAGTTGCATGATGAAGCTTATCTAATGTGACTATTCCCTCAGAGTTTGGTTGGACTAGCAATGGAATGGTTCTCCTGCCTTCCTTCTGGCATATTTTTTATTTAATAAATTTTGGACTTGTTCATACATAACTATTCATTCAACATAGGCATGGGCATGAGTCTAGAAGAACTATCCACTCTCAAACAAGCCAAGGGGGAAAAATTGGCATCTCTCTTGCAATGATGGTGATCCAAGGCCAACAGGAGCAAGTGGACTATGCCTGAAGAACAACAAATCTGTACTATCATTTCCAATCTCAAAGGGACCTTATCCTTCAATTTGAAAATGCAATGCATCACCACATATGACCAGTTGATCCCCAAGGTGCTCAACATCGAAAAATCCCTTATTGCACAAGGGGGGACACCTACTTATCAAGATCACCGTCCATCACCCAGTTACAATGAAAAATACCACACATGGGAAAATAACAAGGATGTCACTAACAATTGTGTGGTTGATGCCAAAGTTGTTATCAGTGCCCCAAGGAAAAACAAACAATCATATCAACAACTACAAGTCAACAACCATAACAACACATAAACCAACACATCATCACAACAACCCAACAACCAAGCAATTAGCAACTTGAACAATCAAGGGGGGCCACCCCCAAGAAAGTATCCCCTTGAACGGAAATACACACTGCTTAGGGAACCAAATGAGTTTTTCATGCAATGAATAGTCTAGGAAAACCTCATCAAGATCCCCATTTATGACAATTATCAAGAGCCTCAAGTTAAACCACCATGGTATGATGCAAAACAACTTTGTGATTTCCAAAAGATAAAGGGACACACAACAGCCAGTTGCATGCGGCTTAAGAACCTGATTCAAGACCTCATGGATGACAAAATTGTAACCATTGAACAACCTAGAGGAAATCAAGATCTAAAGATATACACGAATCTGATGCCAAACCACAATAAGGGAAACAACAATGGTAAGGAAAAGTATAATAATGTGAACCATGTTTATGACCATGTGATTGCACCCTTAGATGTTGTTACACCCTTAGATGAGTGGATTACTATTGTTAGTATCAAAGGATCCTAGGCTTACTGTGGAGTCACCACATGTGGTGACAAATTTACCATTCCAAGACCATCCCAAGCACCCAAAGCATCCACTACCAATCCAAAGGAAATTCACGATGGCTATAATGTCTTGGATGAGTTAAAAAGAACCCTTGCCCAAATCTCCATCATGGAATTATTGAAAATATCACCTGCATATAGGAAAATCCTAGAAGAAGCATTGACCACATCCTCCGTCCCAATGGATGTTGACATAGACTAGTTCCAAACTATGGTCAAACACATTACCATGCCACATCTCCTAAAAATTTTTTATCAGGACTTCCCAACTTATCCATATCATAACTGCGTACTCTATCTTGAGGTCTTATTCCATAAAAATAAAGTCAAAAGAGTCTTGGTGGATGGATGTGCAGGGTTAAATATTTGTACTCTCAAGTTAATAATTTTTTTGGGATTCTTTGAAGACGTCATTGAAAAAGGTAAAGCTATTATAATCAGGGCATATGATGATTAGGAATGGGTGTCCCAAGGCACCATTCAACTTCCTATTCAAGTAGGGAAAGCTATAATGGAAACCACATGCCAAGTCCTTGATCTTGATTTACCTTACAATATCCTCCTAGGGCGCCCATGGATTCATGGGATGCAAGTTGTCGCATCTACCTTTCCCCAAGTACCAAAGAATGATGAAGGACCCGTGTCTCCATATATTAACCCATCTACCTTAGCCTCCACTTCTAATAAAAAGACACCCTCCATTCAAGACATCTCTGATATCAAAGCCATTATCAAAGACAATGGGTGTGGGGATTAAAAAATGAAGAGTGTCTTTGTAATAGGAGAGTTACCTCAATATCCTTGATCTCATGGACAACCTCAACCAATTGGCACATCAACCCAAACCTTCAAAGTAGATCCCTCTAGATTCAAAAGGTGGGGGGACCTAAGTCAAGAAGTGGTAGATGAAAGAGATATATCAAGCTTATTGTATCAAGATGAAAGGCTCGTACTTGATCTTCTCATGGACAATAACAAAAAAGGACTACAGTTAATGCAAGGATGGGGCTATAAAAAAAATGAAAAGCTTGGGAAAAATGATAACAACTTGCTAGAACCTATCATTCCTGAGAAGCGTATAAAGAATCTTGGTCTTGGATGTACCCCTTCAAAAATAACCATACTTGGAAAAGGTGCTCTAGTTAAAATGGTCAAAGCTTTCCCCTCAGTTCCTATATCGATTACTTATCCTTTTGAGGACCCCCTCACTAACCTACTTATGTTAATTGAAGATTCCTCCCTTCTCATAATTAGTACCCTATCTTTTGAATCAAGTAGATAGGCCAATGAGCTAAAACTTGTCTACCCTCGACTCATCAATTACGATCAACAAGGACCACCAATTCTAGACATGTTAAAAAATGATGTGGCTCTCTCAGAATTCATGGGATTGTGAGATACTATACCATCTGGAGATAAAAAATTTGGGTTCAAAATTGAGCTAGACACACATGCATATTATGGGGAAATGATTGAATCCCTCAGTCACAAAGTGAAAATTTAAGAATAATATCTAGGTTTTTGAGTGAAAACCACACCCTGGCACTCTCTCACCCAAAAATAGTGAAATAAAAGGATGTATCCAATGGTAAAAACCTATCTGAGGCACTGAAGGATGATGGATTCAATCTTCCCCTTAGTGTTATTCATGAGGAGAAGTCAGTAGTCTTGGCAGAAACGTGCAATCCGTTCAATCTAGGGACTGAGGAAAAACCACATATCACATTCTATGCAGAATCACTCTTGATAGAAGAATAAGAACTTTTAGCTGAATTTCTAAGGGAAAGAAAGGTAAAATTTCCATGGACCTATGTTGAAATTCTTGGTCTTGATCTAGAAGTTGTGGTTCACCATCTAGTTGTCTATCTAGAAGAAAAAATAGTAAAACAAAAACTAAGAAGGATGCATCCGCAAATAGCATTACTAGTCAAAATTGAATTACAGAAGCTCGTTGATGTTGGATTCATATAGACTATTTATTATTTAGAATGGGTTTCAAATTTGGTACATGTCACTAAGCCCACTAGGGGCATCCGCATTTGCACTGACTTCAGGGACCTAAATAAGGTGTGCCCCAAGGATGACTTCCCTCTTCCCAATATCAACATGATTGTGGATCAAATAGAAGGGCACAAAATTTCATTAATGGATGGGATCTTAGGGTACAATCAAATAATGATAGCCAAAGATGGTCAACACAAAAAAACTTTCACCTGTCCATGGGGGACTTATTGTTGGAACATGATGCCATTTGGGCTGAAAAATGCAGGAGCTACCTATCAAAGAGCTATGAAACTGATCTTCCATGACATGATTCACAAAACTATGGAGGACTATGTGGGTGACATATTATCTAAATCAACAAAACATCAAGATCACATACCAGCTCTAATCTCCATGTTTGATAGGTTAGAAGAATACAAGGTCAAAATCAATCCAAAGAAGTGTTTCTTTAGTGTACAATTAGGAAATCTCCTCAGGTATATTGTATCTATGAGGAAAATTTTGATAGACCACTCCAAATTCAAAGCCATTCTCGAGAGGGAGGCACCAAGAACATTGAAGTAGTTAAGGGGTTTGTAAGGAAGGCTCCAATCCATTTGTTGGTTTATAGCATAGTTAGCAAATAAGGATATCCCATACTCTCATCTACTCCACAAGGGGGTAGAATACAAATGGGACAAGAAATGTGATTAGGATTTTACTAAAATAAAGGAGTACTTTCTCACACCACTAGTTCTTATGCCACCAATTCTAGGCAAAACCTTGATCCTATATATATCGACAACACTAGCAACCCTTAGCACTCTCTTAGGACAACATGATGAAAATGGGAAAGAGAGCACTATTTACTACATCACTAGAACCATGGTAGGACATGAGCTGAATTATACATCCATTCAGAAGGCTTTCCTAGCAGTCATGTTCACTACACAAAAATTTAGACAATGTATGCTTGCACATTAGATAAAACTCATTGCCAAGATAGATCCTCTCAACTATCTGATTTCTAAAGCAAAACTCACAGGGTAAACAACTAAATGGGTCATGATCCTGATAGAACACGACATTGAGTATGTAGAGAAAAAGGGCATTAAAGGACAAGTAATTGTAGATCAGCTGGAAGAGGCACCGATATATTTAGAGAACCCATTGGTATCAGAATTCCCCGATGAGTCAATCTTTAACCTAAGCATGACAAACCACTAGAAAGTATATTTTGATGGACCCTACACATATCATGGGTCAAGAGCTAGGGTCTTCTTCATTACACCACAAGGAGATTGCATACCAAAGTCATACAAGTTTTCTTTTCCTTGCACAAATAACATTGCAAAAATATGAGGCTCTCATTATAGGACTCAGAATTGCATTATGATGGAAAATGATGACACTCAAGGTCTATGGGGACTCACATATTATCATCAACTAGGTCAATGACGAACACAAAATTAAGGATGGAAAATTGACCCCATACAAGAAACTAGTGGAAATCCTCAAATAATTCTTCATCAACATCACATTTGAACAAATACCTAGGAAAAAAATAGAGAAACATATGTTATGGAAACAATCAGATCACTACTAGATATCCCACACAACGTCCCTAAGCAATAATTCCTTGTAGAGAAGCTTCTCATACCATCTTTTGAGGTACCATAGTTTGAATTCATGTGTGAAATTGTTGGTCCCGGTGATCCTTGGTATCATGACATTTACACCTACTTAAAAATAAGTGTCCTCCCTACTGATATCACCTCAAACCTTAAAATAAAAATTTTCAAGAAGTCATCCCACTTTATTTTTTTAGGAGATACCCTATACCGTAGGAGTATCGAAGGAACCATATGGTGATGCCTTAACCCTGAGGAAGATTTGACTACCTTAACCAAGGTACATAATGGCATTTGTGGGTCACATTCAAGTGGTAGAACCTCGGCTAAGAAACTGTTGAGGAATAGGTTCTATTGGATGACAATGGAGAAGGAAGCTCATGAATATTTTTGAAAGTGCTTGCAATGTCAACATCATGGGGACCTCATCCATGCATGAGCTCAGGAGCTTTGACCAATAATAACACCTTGGCCCTTTTCACAATGGGGGCTCAATCTCATTGGTAAAATAACACCCTACTCATCCAATGGACATAAGTTCATCATCACCGCCATTGAGTATTTCATGAAGTGTGTAGAGGCCATTCCAATGACCTACATCATAGGGAAGTAGATTTCCAAGTTCATCCTGAACTACCTCATTTTTCATTATGGTGTTCCACAAACCCTTATCTTGGATAATGGGACACCCTTTAAGAACCAAGATTTCCAAGAACTATGCCAAAAATTCAATATCCCAAATTGCTTCTCTGCTCCATACTACCCCCAAGACAATGGCCAAGTTGAGGCAACAAATAAAACCATTTTGAAAATCCTAAAGAAAATAGTCAATGAAGCTGGTTGTAATTGGCACCTATAGTTGAATCTCGCATTATGGCCCTACCAAATGAGTATTTGCATGCCTATTGGTGTAACCCCTTTCTCCCTTGTCTATGGATCAGAATCCATCCTCCCCACTGAGATTGAGCTCCCATCCTTGAGAATATCATACTAGAACCTCATTACTGATGAAGAATATCAAGTGTCATGATTGAATGACCTAGAACTACTGGATGAACGACACATAGATGCTCTAAATAATTTGCAAGTCTACCAAAACTATCTCAAGCGAAGCTACAACAAGAAGATGAAGAGTCAAAACTTTCAAGTTAGACAGCTTGTATTGAAGGAGAATAAAAAAAATGTACCAAATCTAGATAGCAAGGAAAAGTTTGAACCTAATTGGTTGGGACCCTTCATCGTCACAGTGAGTTATAAATCAGGAGCATATCAACTATCTACACCTGAGGGAGAGCCTCTATAGGAGCCTATCAATAAATCCCATCTCAAAAAAAATTATGCCTAAGCTTGCAAGGTATAAATCCAAAAAAAATACAAAAAAATATAAAAATATAAAAATCCAAAAAAATTCAATAAAGGGATTAAAACAGTAAAGAAAAAATCATCCTCTAGTGAAAACCACTTATGTGGCGCTTTGGGAAAGTACCTTAGTGAAAATCTAGCAAACAGGAGCCTCATGTAAATAAGCACCTTCCATCCATCATGATCTCTATGACTTGTTCTACATCATTCATCTATTGCACTTCCATATCTTCATCCATCACCCATCTGCATCTGCATTGTAGCTTGATCCTATGTTCATATCATGATCCCTCCCAGTACTACTCGGCCCATTCCTAAGGTCAGTTTGTCTTGCCTATATCAGAGTAGTCTATCGCACCACGTTGGGGGCATGTTCTTATACCTACATTGGATCGGATTCGTGTATATTCTTGAAGTCTTCCTTAAAATCAAAAAATCCAAAAACATTCAAAAAATCAAAATCCAAAAAATTCCAAAAAAATCAAAAATCAAAAAATCCAAAAAACATCCAAAACATATCAAAAATCCAAAAAAAAAGGTCAAAAGTCAGAAATAGTCAAAAAATAGAGTCATTGAGTCAAACTACGGGTCTCTCAGCCCTGAACGTAGGCAAGGACATCATCGATGTGCCCTTGAGACACATTAGGTTAGTCCTTTAGGGGTCCATCATAATAAACTGACAATCCATTTATTCATATCTCATCAATAAATGAGTCTATGTTAGTTGAAATATGTGGTCTCTACATGTATAACGTAGGCAAGGCTAATCTTTGATCAGCCCTTGAGGCCCCTAGGATAGGTCTTTAGGTTAGGTTCTTTGTCAAAATCTTAGAAAACACAAAAACATTGGAAAATTTGAAAATCCAAATATTTGTAAAACATCTCAAAAATACCAAAAAATAGCCTCAAAACATTTCAAAACTCTAAATACATCAAAATATTTGAAAAAATCCATCCGCCTCATCTCATGATCACCCAAAATAAACATCCACTAATAATAAATGACCATCATCTCCCAACCTTTGGTAAGACAAACGAAAACAAGTCTAGTAGGTTACAAGTGAAAAGTCAATTGTCAAGGTCTCAAGTCTAGGACAGTAGATAAACAAGTTGGTCAACTCTTGGTACTAATAGGCCATCATCCAGTCAATCCCAAAATGGTCTGATAACATCATGTCCTAGGATGTGTCCTTCCTACAATGGGCATCATCATTAGGCATCACTGTAGTCTAGTCTTGGCAAGAGGTATGAAGAACACCAGCTTGTTTGTTTACTTGATCTTTTCTTTTGATTTAGCTTATTGTGATCATTCCAATGACCTCTTAATGATGTCTAAACAAGAAAAATTAGATAGAAAGGAATGGGGCATTGATCATTATCTTTTTATCTACTATGCATGTTGGATATTCTTGTAATATAACCTTTGTTCATGCTTACTTTGTTTGGTCTATAGGGAGGGTGTTTTAAATATCTTGTTGACCACACGAGAAGGTTCTACTTTTCTATGTTTTGGTCTGAGATGTTTGAAATATTTGAGCTGCATCATAAATAAGGTTTTGTATGTCAGGTGTGAATAGTGATACTCCTATTTGATTATCAAGTCAAAGTCCATCACACTAGGTACAACGTCATCCTGGTTCTTTATACCTTGATGCATCGTATGTATGTGTGTTATAAAAAATAAGGTAAGTAAGCTCTTTATGTCCCTAATCTCTGATAAGCATCATTATCATCTTATTCATCATCATCTCGAAGTCAAGGGTTGATTTCTCTTTCTTTTGTCTTTTCCAAATACTAATACTAACATGGTATCATGACATTCAGAAATAAAAACATCCATATATGCATCCATCTTGCATCCACAAAACATTAGCATACTACATGTCATTCATATCATACATCAATCATCTCACATACATTTGCATTATTATCAACAATAATATATATTGGTTATTCTAAGCATCTCATAAATCATACATTTGCATAAAGCATCCATTGCATAATCATATAGGCATCATCACATGTTGCATCATCGATACATACATCGCATATAAAAAAGGTACAAAAAAAGAAGATGAGCATCACATCACATTTTCACCCACTACATAAGCATCATTAAAAACATCACATCATGCATACATACATATTGCATCATCATATCGCATATAGAAAAGATACTGAAAAAGAAATAAAACATGTCATTACATTGCATACATACTTTATGCATCCATATAGATCCATCATATCAGTGCATCACATAATAGAGCATATGACATCATAAAATAAAACATCATTGCATCCATTCATCTATATATACATACATCACATAAAATAAAATAAAAATTGCATCATATTTACGCATCGCAAGTCATCTCATGTCTATATAAAAAAGATGAATGTCATGATACATTAGAATCAGATATATAGTATCTGATATACAAGAGGCTAGTCAAAAAAATTAGCCAATGAGTGTATACACATCATAATCAAGTTGTACAAAATAATGTGTCCCTGTGTACTCTTAGTGTCTTGAGTTGCCTTGGCTATGTCTGCCTCCGTGGTAACTTCCTCAGCTTTGATGGTGAGACCCTGAGGGTCTCCCTAGGTGCTTGCACGAGGGTTCCTAGTAGGAGTTATCTAACCGAGCTGAGACAAATTTGGCTCCCTCTTCTCTTGTGCCACAATTCTATAGCACACGGCCTTGTAATATGAGGCATCCTACATCGCATGGTTGTACACCTTGGTCTGAACTATCACCTGCCCTTGAATCTTCTAAGCCGCAGCCTCTAGTTGTTGTCGTTGTATTGTCTCAAGTGCAATGAACATGCTAGAATCTTGCCTCTGTTGGCACTCCTATGCCACCTCCGGTTGGGCCTGGTCCCTCTCCCAAATCAATATCTGTATCTAGGCCTATGCTTGCTAAAGCTACCCTATGAGATCCTTGACCTGTGCCTATAACTTTGCAATATAACTGTCCCTAGGATCAGGACCTAGTGGTGGTCGTGGTGGTGGCATGTGTGGCTGCTATGGTGACTGCACTGGTGGCCTTTGTCCCACAGGTGGCACTAAGGGTGAAATTTGTCTATCATGCCTGTCATGACCCCTGCCCCCGTCATGTTCGTCCTACGGCTAAACTCCAGGCTATTGTGGAACCTGTCTAATCCTTGGTCCCCTAACCTGTCCCCTACCTGGTACCTGCGATGTTGGTAATTCCAATCTAACAGGGGCATGGGCTCTCCAGTATGCATCTATAGGACCATCGAAGTATACCCATGGCACCATAACAGACTACCTAAAATTGTTGATTGTTTGTTCGGGTGGGATCCTTTGTCCCCATGCTAGCTCTCTGGACCTACGATGCAAAATAGCCCTCTATGTATCATCAGGTGCATCCTGTACCTCTCCAAACTAGCGTGCAACCTTGTTTGGAAGGTATTGCTCTACCATGTAATTCTCTCGTCCTTACATGTATTAGGATTGTCGGCAGTAGAAAAGATGATTGTCATCATCGTACCATCTAGAAAAATGGAGCCAAGGCCTCCATGTGAAAACTGTCATCTCGTCCAAAACTCGTCTCTAGTGTGGGATGCTTGTGATACCTATAAAATAAAGGGTAGCCATCCCCCCATATCTATACACTACAGGATCATCACGGTTAGGTTGAATGCATGTAATCTACGGCCTCAAAATGGCAATGTGCTCATAGGACCACATGTGAAGAAGAGTCGCGCTAGCTCCAATGCTATGGGCCCCACTATAAACAATCTGACACATGTCGTGGTATAAAGAATCCAGGATGACCGACCCCTAGGTGTAGACAGTCATGTATGCCATCATCTAGGACCGAACGATCCCCCAACCAACACTACATCCTTGAGCTTGTTGACCAAGAACAAGGACTCCTGAGATCAATGTGTCAACAAAAAAGAGTCAAATCAGGGGAAACCCCCTTGTAGCGGTGAAGGTCTATCTACTCATTGTCCACCTCATAGGAGTTGATGCTGAACAAATAAAAAATCACATCATTGTCAGCCTCAATGTCATAAATGATGCACTCACTATGAATTGGGATCTGTAAGATCGACACACATCCTCCAAGGTGATGGTGGCCTCGCCAGTTGGTAGGTGGAATGAACAAGTCTCACTCCACCATCTCTTGACCAATGCAATTAGCATCATAAGGTGCATCCACACCTATGGCATCTGAGCAATGTGGCCAAAACTGATCACTCCAAGGAAAAATAGGGCCTAGTTTTACAAATTCCTAGCATGACACAAAAACTGGCTCTTGTGCTCCTTTGAGTGGAGCAGTAGCAAGACCTCCTGAAAGAAAAATGCCCATGGAATTAAGATTTCAAAAAATTCACTAAAGAATTAAAATATCTTTAAAAAAGAAAAGGCAACACGACATTCAACAAATGCGGTGCTTTGCATTTTTCAAATGCGACACTGAAATCAATAGCAGTGTCGTGCTTCAAAAGCAAGTCAACATTCCTACACAACTCTAAAAAACACTAGGATTGCATGATGCTCTGCAACAAAGGCAAGTCGGCATAATTGTGCGACCCAAAAATCATGTAGTGTCATATGACGCTATGTTGCAAACGCGGGTCAACATCTGCAAAAGAGACGCCACTCATGATATTTGCAACACCCTAGGGTGCCGCTTTTGATGTCTAATAAATGCTAGAAAAACATGAAAAATGAGAATTTTTTTGAAAAGTGTACTGAGGGTCCTGTGACCTGAGGCCTCTTGAACTCATGAACTCAATCCATCCTATGCTTTGGAAGCATCTGAGCAGCCATTCCGTCAGCACCTTAGAGCAAATTTGGCAGAATCTCTAGAAGGTAAGTGTGCAAATGAATTGAAAATGACCCCTTTAACCCTATTTATGCAACCTTTTTAGGGTTTTTGAACCCATTTAATCTGTTTTTTTCTTGAATGAAGCCTATATTGATCTATTTTCATTACCGCGAGCCTAATTTTGCATCCCGTGGGCTATTTTCTACTCCTAAATCATTGTTGAATATTTTTCACGAGCTCAACCTAATTTTGCACATTTTCACCCAATCTCACAAGGGGGATGTATGGCAACGTAATTCTTTCGTTGGGGCAATAGTGGGGCTTCCAAAAAAATTAGGAAAATTTTGAATTTTGATCATGGGAGGGTTATTCTTTGAATCGACACGACAAGTACACCACATCAAAGAAGGGGAAAATATAAACACATAAAATGTATTGATTGATACTATGCATCTGATTCTGATCAACTAACACCGTTTCTTCTAAAATCACTTCAAATTGATAAATTAATTGAATAATCAACATTATTTAATTAAAATCAGCAAACTTAGCTATTAATCAAATAATTAAATTTATTTGATTAATTCATCCTTCTTCTAACTAATTATTCATCTTATTTAATTAAATCAAATTATTTAATTAAATCCTCTCTTAATCCTCCCATTTGATTAAAAATCAATCAAATCAAATGTCACATCTCCTAATTCTCTCCAATTAATTAATTTTGGAATAATTAATCCTAAATCAACTTTCTAATCAGCATTATCAATTCCTCTAGCTTTTAACTCTTCAAGAGTTAAATCAATGCATGGTCAACTAATCAGGTTGTACATGAAAATAATTTTAATTAATAATTAATTCATCTATTTTCCCTCACCAAGGCATATTCCAAGGAATATTCCTCTCAACCACCTTTTAATCAATTTCCCTCCAAAGGATTTCAAAAATCTATCACATCCTCTTACATCGACATTTAATTCTCTTATAACCTTTCAAGTCCTCTTACATCCTCTCAAATCTCATTCAATTCCTCTTACAAGAATTTCAAATTCTCAACCAACAACATTTACTTCTCTTCCATCTTCCTCAACTCACACATTTCCCAAAATGTGTTCCACCCTCATCCAATAGAATTGTGACACTTAGCACACTCTCATTGGCTCTCAATTTATTCCACATTCACCAGTTTCCTTCAATCTTCAATCCTTGGCTTCTATAAATAGAGGCATCCTTTCACAATATGGATCCACAACTTCATGCATCATGACTATAGCCATTTAAGTTTATAGTTATTCATCACTTTCATGCAATTAGCAAGGTTATTGTCAATTGTACATTTGGATCACCTAAATTTCATCAAGCTTCTCAAAGGATTGGGAAAGGGCTTCTTCCCACATCAAAGGAGCACCAATCCACCTATGGGATTGAGGTTTGGTTAGCTGAGTTGATTTCATTGTTTTGTTCTTGCTTTATTTTCATGTTTTCAACTTTGTTTTTCCAAGAATTTCATAGGAAACATTAGATTTATGATTTATATCATGTTTAACACTTGATTTTTGTTCTCTTATTAGTTTGTGAAGGTTTGGTGTTCACAGTAACTTCTTAATCTCTAGATTATATAGGAAGAGGTGAACATTCTTGAGATTGACTAGGAAAAAATTGCAGCACAAGCAAACAAAGTAGAGGTTGATGGCTAATGTGTAAGCTCTCACAAGAATTTTAGAATTTAAGGAACATGCTCTCCCATGCTAGGGAATGAGTAGGTGGAGAATCTTTCCATTCCCAAACTCACCAAATGAGCCCATAGAATAACTCGTAAAGGAGCCAAATGGGATTGTAATTGTAGGTTGACACCAAATTACTATCGATTGACACCTATTTGGAGTAGATCCTAAACATAATGGCTCGCACTGTAAATTCAAAATCCCAAATAGTGACATTATTCAAATCTCCAACCTATGGATGCATATGGAGCCACAAAAATGGGCATGGCGTGATGGGATTTCCTCATTTTTGCACTCTAGATGTGAGAGGTGCCCTCTAAATTTAAAAAATTCCTACTAAATACAACAATTTTGTTCAACTAAAGCCCTGAAACTACCTCGTTAAAGCTTTGATACCATGTTATGATTTCCATCCAAGATAATAACAACAAAAACCTTGTGCTTTCACAAAAAACAACTTGCACACAATGATCAACCTAATTCACATTAGAGTTAATTTGAATGTACAATGACATTTCTTAAATAAGAAACAAAGAGACAATCCACCTATCATGTGCATTGACAAGTGCCCCATGAAGTGGCACAAATGATTAGATAAGTGTCCTATAGGTTTCAACCTATGGATCACTAGCAATGTGCATACCAAAAACCTATTTGACCAAGTGATCATCCTTGATGCCATGTTTTGAGTGACCTTCAAGGTGATATGGAATATCTTCCAACCTCAAAAAAGGTAGTACATGAGGTTTACTAAATAACTTGGTAAGCTCTAGAGGCTTAAAGGTTGCACATTTAGTTAGACAAGATGTTGTCCAACCTCATAAACCTAAGTACAAGCCTGAATTTATTCTTTATCCACCTAAGAATTAAGTTTTGCAACAACTAAATCATATATTAGCTTTGCTCATACATATAACACTAGACATAATCCACAACTGCAACAACCAACCTAGACACCCTTACCTTTTCCTAATCCTATTTTTCCTAGTGATCCTCATTTAACTTCACATAGTGGGAAGGAGTATAATCTTGTTAAACAAGTCAAGAATACCCCTGCAAAGATATCCCTATGGGACTTAATTTTCAATTCACCTAACTATCACACTATGTTACAAAGAGTCTTACAACAAGTAGTGGTTCCTCCTGGTACAAATGCAAATTATGTTGCAACTCTCATCAAGGAATGAATACTAGTAATGTAGACATAACCTTTCACCAAGATGAGCTACCTCCTATGGAATTGAGAAATAAAAATTATTCCTTCATGATAATAGCCCAATTCAATAGAAAAGGCATAAAAAGGACCCTTGTTGATAATGACTCAACCCTTAATGTGTGCAGTATGAAACTCTTAGATAGATTTTGTGAAGAGAAATAAAAAATGGAGCCAGACTCTTTATCAATTCGAGAATTTCATAATGTAGGAAAGCAACCACTCAATGTGATTACTTTACTTATTACAGTCAGAAAGGATACCTTACAAACTCCTATTCATGTTATGCCTCATCACCTTTCATACAATCTTCTTTTGGGAAGACCATGGATTCATGAGATGCATGTGGTGCCTTCGACCCTTCATCATATCATGAAATATGTCTATAAAAGAAAGGTATACCAAGTTGAAATAGACCCTGGGCCTAAAAGTTGCTTACAAGTTGAAAAAGGAGCATTTCCTATGAGCACATTATTGATTCCAACATCCAACATAAAACCTATAGAAGAAGACAAGAAAGAAAAGGAAATAGTGTCAAAATTGTTAGATGATGATTGGGATTCCTTGGAGTTCACACCCTTGTTTATGGGAGAATACATAATTACAAGAAAAGAAGATGAGAAACAAAGCAATCAATGGTCATGTCAAATAAGAACTTGGAAGAAAATTCACAAGCATCTAACTCATCCACTCTTGAAGAAGATACAAGTTATATAACTAATTTTATAAGATATATTATCAACAACCACTAAACCCAAAAGAAATGGAAAAAAATTTATGGGAAAGGTTATGAACTTGTGAAACAATTGGGCTATAATGGTAAGGGATGTGGAAACAAAGAAAACTACATTTGAGTTGCTTTAAAGCCTAACACAGAAGAGTCAAAAACTAGTTTGGGGTATTTTCCTTCTCAAATAATGCAAGCAACAAAGAGACCATCATTAAACATCAACACTATCATGTACAAACCAAAAGTCAACCTCACTTTGAAACATCCATAATTACTTAATACGGATTTTGAACCATCATATGAGTACTTTGAAGATGATGACACATTGAAGAAAATGTTAGTAGTTTATGTCAAGTCACCTACTACCCCTAAAAAAAAAAGGGTCACATGTGGTATGATTAGCACCAAGCAAAAAGGTGTAGAAGATGAAAGTAATGAGACAAACATAAGTACATAAGAACAAAACCCTGAATTTCCAAAGCCAAGTGCACTTCCTCTAGGAGATACAATTGACATACCAATGGACATAAATGATAAAGAGAAACTCATTAAGATAGGAAAGTTCCTTGATGATGAAGAACAAGAGGATCACACAATGCTACTCCATGACTTTCCCAAACTTTTTGCTTAGAAATATTCAAACACTCCAGGAATCAATGTTAAGATAGTGACACACAACATAGTCCTTGCTGAAAATGCTAAGTTGGTTCGACAAAAGATATGAAAAATAAATCCTAAGATAGCCTCGCTTGTTAAAGGAGAACTCAAAAAACTCCTTGAAGCTGGTTTCATAAGACCTATAGATTATTCTCCTTGGATCTCAAATATTTTTCACATTCGCAAAACTTGACAATCGTATTATGATGTGTACAAATTTTCATGATTTGAATAAAGCATATTAAAAAGATTATTTTCCCCATAATATCAATATGATAGTATATTCAACTGTGGGAGATGTTTTGTTGTCATTCATTGATGGATTTTTTGGATACAATCAAATCTTCATCAACCCTCAAGATCAATATAAAATAGCATTCACAATAGTTTGGGGAATTTTTTTTTTGGTCATGATGCCTTTTGGATTGAAGAATGTGGGCACAACATATCAATGAGCAATGACATTAATATTTCACAATTACATACATAATATTTTGGAAGACTATGTTGATGGCATTCTATCCAAATATTTAACAAGACAAGGCAATGTGAAGGTCTTTTGGAAAATATTTGAATGGATGTAAAAATACAACATGAGATTAAATCTTGGTATAGATAGTGGGAAACTTCTAGGTTTTATCGTATCTCATAGAGGCATCGAGGGGTACATGAAGAAAATTGTTGCTATAGTTAACATTCCAGCTCCCAAAAACATTTGTCAATTATGCATGTTACAAGGAAGAATTCAATCCATCCATTATTTTTTCACATCTTTAGCTAATCGAATGTTACCATTTACACATCTTCTAAAAAAGGGTGTGCACTTTGATTGGAATTAGGATTGTAAACATGCTTTTTAGATTTTGAAAGAGTACATCACAACTCCACCTGTTTTACAACCTACTATGTGAAACAAACAGTTCATAATTTATATATCCACATCATCCCATGCTCTCACAGCATTGTTGGCTCAACAAGACAAAAATGGTAAAGAGCATCATGTTTATTACATTAGCCGAACTTTGATTGATTATGAGAAATGATACACAACAATAGAAAAATAGTTTTTGGCTCTTGTATTCGCTACTAGTAAATTGCGACATTACTTATTGAATGTGGAAATGCATGTGTTGATGAAATTTGATCCTCTCAAACATATTTTCAATAAAAAAATTTATCAGGATGTTGAGCTAAATGGGTGATTTTGTTGACTGAGTTTGACCTTAAGTTTGTTTCACAAAAAGTAATTAAGGGTCAAGCCTTGACCGACCAATTGGATGATGCTCCTTCTCCTTTGGCGTTACCTAGAAATTATTATTTCCTTGATGATAATATGGTGACAATCAAAACTAATACATGGGAATTATATTTTTATGGCTCTAATTGTAGAACAGGTTATGGCATAGGAGTTATAATAATACTGCCCATAGGAAAACCTATTCCCTTGTCATATCAATTAAACTTCCTATGTACAAACAACACTGCTGAGTATTAAGTGTTACTCACTAGGTTGTGTTTCACTTTAATCATGGGTGAAAAAGACATTAAGATATTTGGTGATTCATAATTAGTAATCAAGAAAATAAATGGGACATATCAAGCAAAGCATGAAAAATTATTGAAATACAAGAATCTCACAATGAATTTGTTAGAAAATTTTAAATCATTCACCATTAACAACATCCCATGAAAGGATAATTGGCATATAGATGCAATGGTGAGTGCAAATTCCCTTATATCACCTCAATATCCTTCTAAGGATTTCACATTTACTATTCACCCAATCATGAAATCGTCAATCAATGATAAATCAGTAGAAGTATTAGCGACAACAAAGGAAGACTCAAGTGAATGGTATGATACAATATTTAACTATTTGAATGATGATACCTTTCCTAAGCCAACAACAAAGAACATCCAAACTTGCTTACGAAATCATGCAACCAAGCACATCATCCTCACTAACATATTATAGACAAGATCCTTTAACAACATTCTACTTCAATGTCAAAGAATTTTAAATCGCTATAGTACTCGACAAGGCTCATGTGGGTGCCTGTGGAGGTCATTTTGGAGGAAGATCCTTAGTGCAAAAACTCATTCACATGGGATATTACTGGAGAGATATGAAAAATTATCGCTTTGAGTATGTTAAGAGATGTCACAAATGTCAGGAAGATAGCAATTTGATTCATGCTCTTGCTTTTGAGCTTCGGGCCCAAATTCCTATTTGGCCATTCTTAGTATGGGGACTAGATCTAATTGGAAAATTCTCACCACCTTCATCGTTTGTACATATGTTTATAATCACTTCGATATATTATTTTACAAAATGGGTAGAAGCTATTCCTCTTCAATCCACAATTGTTGATGTAATATGTCATTTCATATTGGAACACGTTATTGCTTGCTTTGGACTTCCTTTCACATTAGTTTTAGACAATGGGACACAATTTAAGAATAATTATGTGAAGAAAATCCTTGAAACATTTAATATAAAACATCACTTTTCAGCACCTTACTACCCACAATCTAATGGGCAAGATGAATCAAATAATAAAACTCTCGAACAAATCCTAATGAAGACAATAAAAAAACATAATAAGGATTGTCAACACAACTGACATATGCGTTATGGGCTTACCCTACTAGCATTAGAACATCCACTAGAACAACACCCTATAACCTTGTCTTCGGTACCGAGTTGATTATGCCCTTGGAGTTAGAAATCCCCATGTTAAGGATTTCTCTTCAAGGAATTGTTGATGATAACACTTATAAAGAAAAAAGATTACACTAGCTTAAGATGCTTGATGAACAATTCATTAATGCTCTTGAGCATCTCCAAGCTTATGCTAAACACTTACAATGCAGTTATAGTGATCATGTCATCCCTCGTGTATTCAGTATAGGTGACCTAGTCTTATATAAAATCAATGAAACATTAATGGTGACCCGACTGAAAAAGGAAAATTAAATCCTAATTGCTTAAGACCTTACATAATTAATGATAGTTATGGGTTTGGTGCATACACATTAACAAAAATTGATGAATCACCTCTCAAAGACCCTATCAATGTCGTGCATCTACGCTGGTATTATGTCTAATCCTTTTGAATAGTATGAATGATAAAGCAATGGTGTTAGTGTTAGTGGATGGTACTCCATGTGCTCTTGCCTTTCTTTTTTCTTGACAAACAATAGTTTGTATGTCTTGAACACTAAACTAATTATTTAATTCATTTTAAGTGATTTCTTTAGGTTTCATGCTATTCAAGTTCATCTTGTCTGTTATGTTAGATTAGATCCTTATATGCATTTAATGTTCTTTAATTAGATCATAGGTGCATTTTATTTAGCATAATATACTTAATCACAATGTTGCATCTAAGAGAAGCTAAAGTAATTTTTTATTAGATCACATAAGGGTATGTGTAGGATCATGATGGGCCAAAAAGTGGCAATATGATGGGTACTTGTAGGGTATGTGGCTGACAACTTTTTTTTTTTACCCAAAATTGATGAAATGAAAAGGGTTTTAAAGGATATTCCCAGATTTCCACCAATATAAATTATCCTTTACTTTGAATTTAATAAATAATTATTATTTATTTTCTATTTGAATTAGACTAAAGTGTTGATTGATAGGTGATTCAAAACATCTATAGCTTTCAAAAGGTATCACATTTTTGGAATCCAAAACATGCATCACATTCTATGCTTCGGATACTATAGGATTAAAAAATAAAAATTGAATTTCATGAAGTTTTGACCAAGTTAAGTTTATATATTTTTAAAAAGTTTATAAAAAATTTCATAATTAATTATTATTTACTTGGAAAAAATTACAAAAATATGCATCACATCCGGACATGAGTCCTCTACTTATGTCTAAAATATTATAAAAAATATTATCATTTTATTATGGTTAGGGTGGTCGACACACACCTACTTCTTATGTTTTCCCTGAATTTAAGTACTCTGCATTGAAATTTCAAATTTTCACCAAATAGATTTTTGCTTTTTAAATAAACCTAGTAGTTTATAAATTAAACTCAATTCGCTATAGATTCTATTCTTACATATTTTTGAAATAATATAGATAAAATATTCAATTTTTACGCCTTTTTTTAAAAGGTGCAATGCACCCATAATATTAGGGGTAAACGCTTTTTTTGACCGGAGCTATGAACCGGATACAACAAATCACAAGAAACAACCAAACCCGCGAGCACAAAGGCCCAGCGTAGGCACAAGGCCTGCGAGCACTTTGGCCCAGCGAGGGTTTGAACCCTGGTGGCCGTCACTACAACCAAGCGACTTGACCACTGAACCACGCCCTTATCGGCAATTTTTTACGTCAAGTTGCCTAACTCTAATTTTTATGAATTTTTTACCACTTAAGGGCCTATTTCTTTCATGATGATCCTGCACATACCCATAAGGCATGTTAAATTATGGAAGTATTCATTAAATAATCTTACAATGGTTATTTAATTGGTTACATTTCCATTTAACAATCAACACACAAACACAAGTAATAAAACTCAATTTTCTCATATATATATATATAATTTTTTTGTGTACATCTCATAAATATATATAATGCTAGTAAGGTATGTGACTACTAGATCCCTCAGGACCTAGTGCTTGCATTTGTTTGTTAGCAGTCTATCAGGAGACGGTGATGTGCGATCATGATGATGATTTGTTGAATGTACTAAGAGAAATCTATAAGCCCCATATCTCTCTAAGGACCTCCTATTGCTCCCTTGCTATCTGATCTCTCTTTTCCTGTAGTCTAGCTACCTCAGACTCTAGTCTCTTGAACACTACAGGGATTCATGATGACTATGCATTTTGGGAAGCATCGCCTCGATGGATGTGCCTCTTGAGACTCTCATGCGCTACCTGCAGTCTAATGTATGGCATGAACAACTTTGGTTCTTGATCCACGATGGGTGGGGAACATAGTCTGGGTCTATGGACTCCTCTTCGACTGATAGGGGTACTGTCTTGGTAGCCACCTAAAGATCTCTCACAGATCTTGCAAAATAGAAAACACAAAAATAATTAGTACACATCATGATATATATTAAAGCATAAAACATAAGCATAAAGACAAAGAATAATAGTAAATAAAATATCATCACCTATCTCTCTAGTAGGCTATGTGAAATAAGCCTCCTCCTCTACAGGGGGCATGGAGGATGTGCTATCCTCTCCATGATTGCAGATATAGGTTCTTACTGCAGCTGCTTCTTGTGATCTAGTCATATGAATGGGAGAGGGCTCTCCCCACTTGTGCCTCGCTGGATCCTTGTTTGCTACCTTACCACTCTCGCTCATGGCCCACTCCTCCTCCTCATTTCCTCGCTCTTTTCCATCATAGTTAGGATCTATAGTATCATCGTACTCCTCACCTAGGAAAACTGTAAATATGTTTGCAGCCTTGTAGCATGTCTCCTTGACCCTCTCCTCTACCTCATCCCCCTCATTTAGGAGTGGTCCTACATTACCTATCAAGTCCTCCATAGTAAATACATGAGCTAGTCATGATACTGTCCACCACTCCCCGTAGTCATCTGCAACACCGACATTATTAGCATTAAAGACCAGAGGCATATCATGATCTAAGAAATTGAAATCACTGTAGCTAACATCCTCGACAGTGAATTGTCTAGAATCATCAGGTCTCTGGGCACTCTACACTCTTCACTTGAAGAAGGGTCATTCCCTAGGTTCTATGCATATCTAACCAAACTATCACATGACACAATCATAGTAGAAAGGTCATACTATGTAATCATGTATGCTAATCAAAAACCTATCCATTTGTAGTCTCCTCATTTACCAAGTGTGATCTAGCTATTGAAGCACAAGCTGATAAGGTCTCTAAGGGATCTCATCCTCCTCCAGTCAGTCAAATTGGATTCTCTAGAAGTACAAATCACCATACTTCCAAAACTGTCATAGAGGATAGCTGAAGGCCTGAGGATACCCCAAGGTTGTCGAACATGGGAACCCACTAGGTCCAGTACAAGTGATATGCTCAAGGCACCAAACCTTTATAAGCATATAGTGTACCATGTTGTCCACCTCTTAAAAGAAAAATCATCCAAGATCATAGTACAAGTGCACTAGGGTACTGTACCCCCAGGTGTATACTATCTTGTGCTCTGCCATCCCTTGTATCAAGTGTACTATTCCTTCCTCCAGGTGCACTCTCCATCTACCAGGGATGAATACTAGTGCTACTGTCAGCATGATAATCCATTTAACCAATAGAGCTCATGAATACAAAAGCATCACAAGATCTATCTGTGGCCTCACTCTTTCATCATGCACTAGTCCACAAAAGGAAATACTGCATGTCATATTTCATCTCATGAAGTGACCACTATGCTCGGAAATACACTCACTCAGCCCAAATAGGAACTTAGAGTATCTAGTGCGCATCCTCCAGCATGATTGTCATCTCGTTGGTAGGTAGAGCTCTATATCCTCAACTAAAAGAGTAGGGGCTAAATCTCTGAGAATACTAATCTGCTTACCACCCAAATGTTGATGCGAATGAGTGGGCACTTAAGAAAAAAACCAAAATATATCCTATGATTAGTCTAAACTCTTAAATTTTTACATCAACAATCATTAAAGTGTATTAATTTTTTTCTAGTGTACTTTCCAAGAGGCCCTAGACACATAAAACCTTTTTGGGACACTTCACGAAGAAACGAGACACTTTGCAAAAAAGTGGGACACTTCGGGAACAAAGAGGACACTTTGCGAAAAAAGGGGACACTTTGTGAACTTTTATCCAAGGTCCTAAATTAACCTAGAAATGCATAAAATCATAAAATAAATGTTTTAGGACAAATTTAAAGTAGAAAAATCAACTCACCTCATGTTGGCACTCGTCACGTGCCACCTAGTCCTGCAGCATGTCCAGTCTCGCAGGCCTGTAATCTCATGTACTAGGAATTTTTCACTACTCTTCAATCACTTTCAAGCTACAAAAAGGTAAATGACAAAATAGTTAGAATTTACTTCACTTTTTCGCTCTCATTTAGGTTAAAATTAGGGTTTTTACTATATTAGGGTTAAAAGTGCATTTCAATCAAACCAACATAACAGGTGCTAGAGAACTTTGTTTTTGATGCCATTTGTTGCATTGGAATCTTTATTCCACTCCTGAAATCATCAATAGTCTATCATTATGTGGTATGGTACTTGGAAATACCCTATGACATGACTTACCCTATTCGATGTGGCTAGATTGCTACCTTGATTCCACCTTCGAAAAGCAAGTGGAATCAAGGGGGCTATACATCTACCCTAAAATTTTATTTCTAGAAGTTAGAAAAGAGGATTTTTGGACAACTAACGAATTCATGTTGCAGGATCCGGTTCCTAATGATTTGGTTTTATAGTTGACTACATTGAGAGGCTTCATTCTCCCATATCATGAATGAACTTATATGTGTATCCTTTTATGAAACAAAGGTTATTATTGGACACCTTTAGCTTACATATGCACGTAGAGTCATATGGACACTAAATTGGGGGCTAATTGTAGTGTAGAAAATTGTACGCTCTTGAAAGCAAGGAATTTCACACTTAATATGGACCTATTTGGGAACCCTTGCATTAATTACCCTTTAAATCATCATTTGTAGGCCTCTAAGACCCATTATTTCGGATCTTGAGGTTCATTTCACTTAAAAATCCTATAAAATCACTCAAATCACCGAAAATCCCGAAAACCCACCTCAAAAAGCTAAGGTGGGAATCATTTGCCACCTTGGGCGAATGAGTCCCTTTAGGTGGGACCCATTTGCCAAGGGTGGCGATTGAGTCCCATTTGGGGCCTTTTTCAATTTTGAGTGGGAAATTCACCATTTTAATTCAAATTTTTAGTGGATATCGACCTTTGAGATCTAAATAGCAATCAATTAGTTGTTAATCCCTATAAAGGAAAGTTTCTAAGCAATTTGTATCATCTAAGCAATTTGAGCAAGAATTTTCAAGAGAAAATTCAAGAGACAAGTGTTGAGGATCTTTCACAAGAGCATTCAAGTTTCAAAAGCAAGCAAAGTTGAAGTCTTGGAGCAACATGAAAGTATTTTTTTAGCTCTTCAAGCTCACTTTGAACCAAGATCTAACATTTTCAAGGGTTGATCATGGTTTTCTAATGTAAATCATGATCGATTCTAGGTTGGGGAGATGCAACTAGCCATCAAGCCAAGCCTCGAGACTTGTTTCCTAAGTGATTCCATCCTCCATTATCACTCTACATTCAGCCTAAGGAAGGTACAAGCATCATTAGACCTCATTTATGGAGGTTAGAGATATCCTCAAGTGAGTTATTCCTCTTCATATTTCCATTCATACATCATATTATTGCACATTAGAATAGGATTGCATCATGTTTCAGATTTCTTAGTCCTAGACACACTTAAGGCTAGGGTTTTCATGTAGATTTCATTATTTCCATCAAGGTATAATTACCAAAATAGGGGTTTGGCCAAGGAAAATCCCCCATTAGAAAATCAAGTTTGTATTTTGTTTTGTAGGTGTTTTCATAGATTCGGATATAGAATTCAAGTTGGAAGGAAAGAGCGGGTGTTGAAGTGCAAATCAGAACTTCTAATTTTTGAAAAATCAGAACGAGACTGATTCACCAAGAGTGGCGAATGAGTCCCACTATAGTTGTTTGTCAGATTTGTTTGCAGATTTAGATACTCTTTTTCTCGAAACAAACTCCCATGTAGAAACCCTGATTTGGGACTTATTCGCCCCGGTTGGTGAATGAGTCCTAGTAGGTCAAGAAGTTAAAATTTCTAGAATTTTAGAGTTGCAAAGAGTCACTTACATATTCCTACGAGCACATTGATTATGTTACTTCTTTTCTATGTTGTTTTATTAGCATTTTTAGGTCATTTTGTGGGTTATTATATTAAATTAGGGTTTTTATTACATCTTGCATTTCATTATCTTTTCCAAGTTTAGGCTTGGTGGTGAACCCCTCATTAGATAACATTCAACTCCTAGGACAAACCTCTTGTAAGATCTCTTTCTCTTTTGTATTGAGATCTCAAGGGTTTGTTCTTGAGTGAAAGTTAGTGAAAATTTCCCCTTTTAGGTCCAAAACCCCTAAAGGTGGGAGGAAACCAATTTTCCAACTTTCAGATGTGTACAGAATTTCCTGATTTGCATAAAGAATCCTTAAAAGATGACTTTCCCCTTCCTAATATAGACATGATAGTAGAATCGACTGTGGGACATGCTTTGTTGTTGTTTGTAGATGGATTTTTAGGATATAATAAAACCTTTATCAACCCTCAAGATTAATACAAGATAGCACTTACTACAGATTGGGGAAAATTTTGTTGTGTAGTTATGCCTTTTGGATTAAAGAACATAAGCACAACATATCAAAGAGCTATGAAATTGATATTTCATGATCACATACATAAGATTTTGGAAGATTATGTCAATGATATTCTAGCCAAATATTTAACTCGACAAGAAAATGTGAATATCCTTCAAAAAATATTTGAGTGAATGTGAAAATATTACATGAGGTTGAACTCGAAAAAGTGTATTTGGTGTAGATAGAGGAAAATTTTTAGGTTTTATAGTATCTCACTGGGGAATTGTGGTGGACACAAAGAAAATTTATGCTATCATTAACATGCCTCCTCCTAGAAACATTTTTTGACTACATACTTTACAAAGAAGAACTCAAGCTATCCATCATTTTGTAGCATCCTTAGCAAATCGAACATTACCCTTTATGCAACTCCTTAAGAAAGAGGTTTAGTTTAATTGGAATGAGGATTGTAGGAATAATTTTGAGAGTTTGAAAGATTATCTCACCACTCCACCTATTTTTTAACCCACTATGCAAAACAAATTGTTTATCCTTTATACAACAACATCAAACCATGCTCTTGCAACATTGTTGGCTCAAAAAGATGATAACAATAAAGAGAACCTTGTTTATTACATTAGTCGAACCCTGATCGATTAGGAAACATGATATACAGTGATAAAGAAACAATGCTTGGCTCTCATGCTCACTACTAGTAAATTGAGACATTATTTACTAAACATTGAAATCCATGTCATGAAAAAGTTCGAATCTTTAAAACACCTCTTTGCTAAAACATATTTATCGAGACACTTAGCTAAGAGGGTTATGTTGTTAACTTACTTTGATCTTAAATTTGTCTCTCAAAAGGAAATTAAAGGAAAATCCCTAACCAACCAATTAGTTGATGCTCACTCTCCCCTAGTGTTACCTAATATACTCATTCACTTATGAGAATTTGTTGACTATTCAAAAAGACAAAGAAACATAAGAATTGTAATTTGATGGTTCTAAGTGTCGAACTGGCTTCGGGGCAAGTGTTATATTAATTCTTCCTTCAGGTAAGCTTATTCCCTTATCTTTCCATTTAAACTTCCTATGTACAAATAATACCATGGAATATGAAGCTTTAATAGCTAGTATATGTGCCACATTAGCATTAAATATCAAATACATTTCTAGATTTTTTGATTCACTCTTAATTATTACTCTCAAAGTTTTCCAGGACAATTTTACTATTTCTCATTAAGGTCCACCTATTTGAGTAAATAGCTCAAGCTATTGTAATTAATTTTAACCATGAATTATCCACCCATAAAATACTACCTAAATTTTAGCTTTGTGTGCATGATAGGAAACATTTCCATATCATAGATGGAGAATTTCATTTCCATTTCTATTATTTTCTTACTCTTTTTAGAGGAGGGGGACCGAATGCTTTAGACCCTAGGTCATGGGAGGGTCTAGAACAATTGGATGCCCTAATCTACCTCAAGCTAAGGGATTGTTTAAGATAGGTTTCATGTTTAAAGGGGTAAAAAACAAGGACAATTGATCTATCTCTTTCCTTTTACCAACTCGAGAGTCTCAAAAATTCAAGTGAGCACATTTCCAGGGCTCAGACTATTACTTACACAAGTGACTGGAATAGGACTATAGTGTGTGACATGTATATGAAATTGCAACGCATTGGCATCCCAATGGGGCACTAGCATCCATATTGACAGAAAGTGTAAAGTACTATCTATAAGCTAAGGAAAACTACTAACAACCTAACATATGTGGTTTAATGTAGTAACATAAATATGAAGAAGAATGCTTTAACTTGATCTAATCTATGAATTGACAAAGGAGGGTGAGGAAATTGTACGCCCATACCCATGTGTTGATATCTTTGAGGTCTTCACATGATGAGCAACCTACACCCACAAGATGGAAAAATGTTGTGGTTATGTATAAAGGAATGCCATAGTTAGTCCCTCGCTTTGGTGTTTCCACCTTTATGAACAACCAATATAGCAACGATGGGAAAAATGCTATAAAGAAAGATATTGAAGTGAAGGTACTAAGCACTATGCTAAACAAAAACATGCTACAAAAATAATACAATAATGCTATAGAAAATAAAATGAAGTGATATCACCTTCAACCACGTGCACTCAAGGAAAATAGGAGGAGTGAGCTCGCAAGCTTGAAAATTCAAAATTTTCCACTAAAACAAAGAGATAAAACCAAAAAAGTGCCAACTTGTAGATTCAACAGAGGTGAGAATGTTATTAAAAAATTAGAGAGTGTAGTCCCAAGTATGTGAATGATCGAGAATTTTTCCAAGAATGAAGGAGATAGCCATTTGAAGATGAAATTTTAGGCAAAGGAGTCATTCAAGGTTGGTCAAGGGAGTAGAGATGTTAATCTTTGTCACTAGTGGAGAATTGTAATGCCTCTAAATATTCTAGAGGTAGGAATCCTATTAGTATGGTAGCACGCCGCACATAGCTCTATGCGGTGCACTAGCATCCTAACATAATATCCTCCACCTACACAATAAAATAACTGCCAAGTGGATGGGAAGTGAATGGTGGATGTGGAATTACATTATCGAACTTGATTTTCTATGGTAGGAGGTGTGTAAATGTGGAATTTAGAAGGGCTGATAATTCATTCCACTACATGGTAAAGTACAGTAAAAGCTAAAAAATATATACCTAAATAATTGAGGAAGTTGACTTTAATCTAACATACTCGAATGCATAGGAAGAGGAGATGGCTCCATAGGTACTCAATCTTGAGGAGAGTTGAAAAAATGCATCATATGCCCTCGAACCTATGAAAGGTGAACAAAAGGTGATATAGGTACTTGTTCCTATAGAGGAGGCACCACACATGCTCGGTCCTAAGGGAGGCTACTTGAGAAAGGCTTCACAGAGTCTAATAGTCTCTTATAGGTGCTCCATCAGCCAATATTGATTGAAAAAGTAGCTTCACAAGTGCTCGGTCCTATAAAGCAACATGTTATTTTGTAGAAAAAACATGTTAGATAGCAAAATGTAACACAGGAAGACAAACAGTCACATAGATAGTCAAAAATTGAAGAATAAGCTTTCAAAAGGGTACCTCATGAACCCTTCAAAAGAAAAGGGGTCCACTCAAGGGATGCTCTATTTAAAAGATGGTGATTTTTTTCACAAATGATTATAGTATCAAGGAATCCTTTTGAAAGATCTCTTTCATCAAGGAATTCAAAAGGAAGAATACTCCCTTGCAATGGCAAGTTTTCAAACTTTATCGGAAAAATGTACTCCCTTCTCAAAGGAAATTTTTCATATTCTTTCTTTACAAATCTGTGACAAAATTAAAATTCCACTAAGTGTCCTTGTTGAAGATTATAGGTTTTGAAAAATAAAGGATTTTGAATGAGGGATTCGTTTGCAACTAAATACACCTTTTGAAAATAAAATCAGTATGATAGACTCCACTTAGGATGGTGCATGCTAAAAAAAATGGCACGTGACATCCTAAGGAGAGACTCATTTTATCCTGCAATACATTACTCACCGTGTATCTTTGGTTTTCTAAATCTTTCACTCACAGTGTTGACACTAGTCAACCCAGTATGGACCATACCCTTGACACTTCATTTCTGATGACCTCCTTTGCCACAAGTAATGTGTCTAATGTTGAATCAATGGCTGCTAATGTCCCTCAAGAGAATCTAAGAAGAATGGATAAAGAGTTAGAGAAATTATAAAACTTTGTGAGTTCTGAATCCGTTGTTGGTAATGCAATTCCTATGATAGAAAACATAAGAAAGTTGATTAGAATTGATCATGGAATAAAAATGGTGTGTAGCCTTGTTCACATCATGCAACATCACGAAAGAAATAAAGATAAGTATCCTATAAATTCCTCGGTCAACTCCATTGAAGTTCAACATTGTAAGGGCCTAAGAAAAATGTCCCTTGACATTGCTTTCTCACAACATGAAATAATCAAACATGCACCCGATGGTCCTCTTTATATGGCTGGAAGAATCAATAAAAATCCTACAAATAGGATATTATTTGATCCCATATGTGTAGAGAATTTATCACTGAATAATTCTTATTTATGCAAGAGCTTTATCAAGATACTTATGAACAACCAAAAGCATGCAAGAAAACACATAATGGTTTTGCTTGCTCTATGATAGGTTTCATAAATCATCCTTTAAAAGTTGGAAGGAAAACATTAAGTGGCTCATTTTCCATCATCCAGTCATCATACTAATTTCATGTGAATTTAGGCTACCCATGGCTTCGCTCCATTAAAGTCATCCCTTTAGTAGTGCATTTAAATGATTAAAGTTTCCATTTGGAAATGAGATCTTTACCATGCATCATAGCGGCTTTAATCTAGTGTCTTCCAATGGGAAATTCTAATTGAATTTCTTCTGGCATGAACCTATGGAACCATTTAGGCCTTGTGAGTACTTATTTTCCAAATCATATCAAAATTTCAAGGAAATGCACATAACAAAATTATCCCTTAGTAATATACCTCAACTCAGGATTGAGCTTCCTACCCTTGATGAAACCATGACTGAACCAAAATTCCTTCCAAGTAACCAAGTCCAAAACATGAAAAATCCTTAACCTATTTCATATAAGAGACCACAAGATAACCAAACAAGTCTCGTTGTGCCTTCTAAAATCAAAAAAGTTTACAAAGCTAAAGAGAAAGTGGTGGAACAACCTACCATGGTTCCTTATGTTCCTCCCTTAAGGTAAGAGAAGAAACCTATGGTTGATAAACCTACTCCTACACAATCAAAACTTGAAGAAAAAATGAAGAGAAACCATAATTATAGAGAGCTTAGGCATAAATGCCATGCCATTGCTCATTTGTTACAAGCAAAAGAAGAAAAGAACAACATATATAATAAAAATTCAAAAAATACCTCAAGCAATGTATGATGATTTTCCACCTTCATTGAAACAAGAAAATCCTATAGCTTGAACACAACAAGATCAATCACCTTTCATGGATATTATTATTATACCTTCTATTGTGATAAGCTTGGATGATGATAATGAAATAGCAAAAATTGATGAGGAAGTGCATATTGAGTTAAATTTATTATTTTCATCTTCCATGAGCTTAAATGATAACAAATGTGATGATCATCCTACAATGAGTTATTATTAATCACATGGTGAACTTGGTGGTTGTCCTATTTTGGCACTTGATGTTGTCCCTTTAGCTAGTTATCTTCATTCATCATATGATGACCAAGATTGGGATGAAGATGACCTGCTATAGCCTAAATCGCAAATGCTTTACTAGTCTTGTCTTTGTTTTCTTTTCATGTTCTTTATGTGATTGCATGTGGATAATGTGACCTCCCGTATTTTTCTGTTTGGCATGTCTTTATGCTCATTCCTATATTTGTATCTACATTCATCTATATTTCGTAAACCTTTATCTTTTCTTTTGTCTTGTGTTTTCCCTTTGGATATGATGCAAGGTGTAGAGACGTTTAGGTTGCTTCAATGTTGACCCAAAATTTATTCTTTGTTTTCACTATTTATGTGTCACTCTTCAAGTTCTATGAGTATTTGGGGAATGATGGCATTTTGAAGCTCTATAATAACACTGTAGAAAAGACATACGCTAACCTAAAATCCATGTATCCCTTGTGTGATTTTGGGATTTCATTTGGTGAAAACCCCTTTTCATGATGTAGATTCACTTGGAAATATATGTTTGGCATAGGGCTTTCCATGTAAGCTCTCATGTCTTCTTTATTGTTAGCAATTTTCATTTGCTACTTTAAAGTAATTTCTCACATGTTGTTTAGCAATTTATTTATAGTGTGGTCTTCTTACTTCTTGTGATGTGTCTTCTTCTTGGTACTTCCATTGGGTTTGATTTCCTCAAATAATGTGACCTTTCTTGGCATATTCAACATTCCTCTTAGTGTTTATGCAATGCATTACATAAACATTAAGTTGTGAATCTTTTATCCTAGACTCGTCCTCTCTTGGAGACATTAGGCACGATGTTTGATAAGAGGAGATGTTACATGAACTAAGAAAAAACCCTTTGAACATGTCTTATCCTATTTACATTTTTTTCATAAATGTTTAACATAACACAACTTACTAACCTTGTGAAACTCGAACCCTTTTTCATGGCCACCAAGCATAACACACCTTCCTTGGTAGTGGAACATTGTTTGTTTATAAGTGTGTAGCATAACGCAACTTGATAAACCTTATGAAGCTAGAAGTTCATATTCTTTGGTGCCCTATCAAATTTATTGGTGGTATAAATTTGGTATGGTTATGGGGGCCTAATAAGGTTCTCTCATTTTCCTCTTTTGGGGGATCACTTAGTGGATAGCAGATATCACTAGCTTGTGTCAGCATTTTTTTTTTTTTTGCATACTAGAAAATAGGATTCACTTGTAAAATATTTTAGACAAACAACTAAGGCTTGATCAACCCCTTTTCTTTTTCCTTTTCTTTTTCTTTTTCTTTAAGTTTTTGACATTGTATGATTGAGTATCTTGTCACTATTACATTTATATGTTTAACATAGGCATGTGTCTCCTTGTTCCTTTGTTTGTTTTGCTATGAGATCTTAGATCTTGGGGGCTTGATCATCCTCCTTAACCTTTGTCACCTTATCCTTCCAATGATTGTACAACTATACCTCTCTTGATTGTCTACTTTAGTGTGAGTTTGATGCAAGGTCATCCTCTCACTAAAGTAGGGGATAAATGTAGTAAAAATGTATCCCTTTACATTTCACACTTATTTGGGCCCTCCTAACTAAAATGGACTTAATAATCCTTAATAGAATGTTGAAAAAGGTATCCCTTTATATTTTTACACTTTCTTGGGCCCTCTTAATTAAATTGGACTTAACGATGCCTTAATAAGACCTATATTGCATTTATAATCCTAACAAAATATATTTTCCAAAGGGGAATCTTGAGAATAATTAATGCCAAAACATAACACTTTACCTTGAGCAATGTGTGTTCCAAGAATAGGGACTTGGGACCCATTCACCCCTAGGTGAATGGGTCCTCCCTAGTCCTTTGAACCTAAATTTAAAATATGTTTTTGGCGATATTTTAAGGTCCGTGAATCTATATTTCAATGTTGGATTGTACTATTATAATTTCAGTAAATTAAGGATACATACCTATAAATACAAGGTTGTTTCACTGAGTTTCACCTAGCATTTTGATGAGAGCATTCAAGAGCATAATTATTAGAGATTTATTGCAACATTCAAGATCCATTCATCATTTCAAAGTCTTATTGCATCATGCATGTTTTTGGAGCTAACATTGTGATGTAGGTTTCAAGACCAAGTTCAAGCATTATTTAAAGTATGAAGATCCACATCCATTGAATCCATTTCATGAAAGTTGTATACCTTCCAAGATCTACATTCAAAGGTTTATTCAAGGGTTTTTTGAGTGGTAACATAGTATTGTTCATTCTTCATTCCCTCTTCCATGTTTTATTTCAATTCAAGGTTTAATTACCTAAAGCTAACGGGGTTTGACCAAGGAAAACCCCCATTCAACAAAAATAAATAATTTTTTCCTCTTGTGTGTGTGATTATATATTTAGTTCGAAGAAGAATTGAAGACCTCTTGAATTGCAAGATCAAAAAAGTTTTCAAATCATGGAATCTAACCTACAGATTTGATTTTTGAATTTACGACATTAGAGGCTCTAGAAAAAACGAGAAGCTATAGATCAACATTAGAGGCTCTAGAAAGATTCCTAAAATCCCTGACAAAAGAACCATTCACCTATGGGCGAATGAGTCCAAGACAACCTCCTAAAAGTGAATTTTTCTAACTAGTAAGCACATTTATCCACTTCTTAGATCTGCAATCAATTTTGTATTTTTGTCAATATTGAGTTTCATATTGACGTTTCATTTTTGAATTGGCATAATTGTATAGATTTTCTAGTTTGTTTTTTCTACTAAAAGTGCTATTTGAACTTGACCCCCATCCTCAAAGAATAAGAAAATTTGAAGATTCTCACATTGATTTGATTCACATAAGGGTTGCTAGTCAATTCTTTATGGGATTTCATTTCCTAATGAAATAGTGGAAAATAGGTCTATCTATTATCATTTTGGTGAACCCACCTTTTCATTCGCTTTAAACCTATTTTCCGTTTTTTTACACATCCACATGATATAACTTATTTCGCTAAATAAGTTATATGATATTCTTCATATACTAACCTCCCTATGTCACTTTCGAATAATAGAAAATTGTCTTCACTATGTTAGATGATACAATTGTTGGCTTTTATTTTTCGTTACATAGAGTGTCCATTCTTTTCCCTATATTTGAAGAATAAAAACATTCCATTAAATTGGACATTAAGAAACCTATGACATAGTGGATTGGAGGTTCTTATTCAAAGTAATGGAGGTCTTTGGTTTTAATAAAAGTGGGCTAGGCTAGATATTTAATTGTGTTGTAAGTCCAAGATATTTGGTGATCTTAAATGGATCTTTGAAATTTTTCTAGTGCCTCAAGATGGTTGAGGCAAGGAGATCCTTTATCTCCATGTTCATTCATAATATTGGCGAAAGCTTTTGGTAGATCCCTAAGCAAGTCTACATGTGAAGGTAAAGTGGTTGGGATCCAAGTTATGAGTAAATTTCTTGCAATAATGCATCAACAATTTGTTGATGACACTATGGCATTTGGTGTGACACAGGTTGGGGAAGCAAGACTCTAAAAAAAGGTTTAAGATGATTATTCTATAACCTCTGGTAAGGAAGTTAGCAAGGTGAAGTCTGAAATATTTTTTTTCTTCACAAATTCAAGGAAAAAAAATCAGATTTTGAGAGTTATGAACTTCAAAAAGGGCTTTCTATCATACAAATACTTAGGCATTCCATCGGAAAAAGGACAAAAATTTGGTAAGCTATGGGATTCTTTGGTTGCAAAGGTGGGAGAAAGATTGACCTCTTGGAAAGATAAATTGTTGGAAGAAGGATTATAAAATTGAAATTAGTCATCTCTCCTATACCAATATACATGATGTCATGTCTATCTTTAATAAGCAAGGCTTGTTCAAAAATAAACCAAAAAAATATAGACAATTTACTCAAAACACTACTAAAATTTGATGTGCTCAAATAGTAAATTGGAGCGATCATGTCCAATTCTTATTGTGCAATGTGAGGCCAGTTAACTGATTCTTAGTGTCGTGCTATAAGCATTGGAGGGTTTTGACAAAGTCTTGATGTAGAACGAGTCAAGGGGCCTAAGGAGGTCATGCGCCAGCCAACTAAAGAATCACTGAAATATTTGTGTAGCTTAATGCCAAATGTTTGAACAATGAACGCCTCCTCTAAACAATAACCCACTCTAGAAGATTTGAAACCTCAGAACATAATAAAAAATATCAAATGAAGATACTGTAGCGGTAAATAGTTGAGAGCATAGGGTTAGTTTTCAGATTTTGGTGGGAAAATTGGGCGACCATGATTGTAGATGAGGGTCACGGATTTTAGCCTAGAATTGGGGTGACTTTTCCCCCTTCTGCACACACTCAACACAATGGCTCATAGTTTCCATGCCGAATAAGACACCTTGCAATCTATATCATAGATTTTCACACCTAAACGCATGTTCTTTATGCCAAACCCATGTGGGTATTCATACCATAACATAGGGGCAAAGCTATTCACGCCAAATGTAGTAGAAGATTTTCACACAAATTTAAAGAGATTTAGCACAAGGACGAATGGTCTGAGGCTTATTTCCAGCTTGTGGCGGTTGTAAGATTATTAAACAAGGGCATGTATGTTCCACATTGACTGCTAATTTTGAATTTATGGCAGCTAATTTTCAGTTTGTTTTGTTTTGCTGAATGGCACTGGAAGATAGTCGATGCCTCCTATTATTGAGGTATCAATATATAGAAATGCCTCTTTTAAACCATGTTGAGGTTGTAACTTCTTAATCTCCAGATGATATAGGAAGAGGTGAACATTCTTGAGATCGACTACGGAAAAATTGCAGCGTATGCAAACAAAATAGAGGTCGATGGCTGATGTGGAAGGTCTCACAATAATTCTAGAATTTTAAGAACATGCTTTCCCATGCAAGTGAACGAGCAGGCTGAGAAGCTTTCTATGCCCAAACTCTTCAAATGAGCCCATAAAAGAACTCATAAAAGAGCCCAATGGGATTTTAATTGTTGGTCGACACCAAATTACTGTCGATTGAAACCAATTTGGAGTAGATCCTAAACACAATGGCTCATGCTGTAAATTCAAAACGCCAAATAGTGACATTGTTCAAATCTCCAACCTATGGATGCATATGGAGCCGCAAAAATGGGGATGGCCTGAGGGGATTTCCTCAGTTTTGCACTCCAGATGTGAGAGGTGCCCTCTACATTTAAAAAAATGCCTACTAAATACAACAAATTTGTTCAACTAAAGGCCTGAATCTACCTCGGTCTAGCTCTGTTACAATGTTATAATTTCCATCCAAGATAATAACAAAAAAAAACTTGTGCTTTCAGAAAAAAACAACTTGCATACAATGATCACCCTAATTCACATTAGTGTTAATTTGAATGTTCAATGGCATTTCTTAAATAAGAAAGGAAGAGGAAATCCACCTATCATGTGGATTGGCAAGTGACCCATGAAGTGGCACAAATGAGTAGATAAGTGCCCTATAGGTGTCAACCTATGGATCACTAGGAATGTGAATACGAACAACCTATTTGACCAAGTCATCATCCTTGATGCAAAGTTTTGACTAACCTTTGAGATGAGATGGAATATATTCCAACCTCAAAAAAGGTAGTACATGAGGTTTACCTAATAACTTGTTAACCTCTAGAGGCTTAGAAGTTGCACATTTAGTTAGACAAGATGTTGCGTAACCTCATCAATCTAAGTATAATTAAGTATAGTGAATAGACAAATTATTCGCTCTAATAGATAATGTGAGAAATTATATCTTTTGGAAGAATCGTGACATCTTATTGAGGAATGAAATATAGATATTTTCCCAACCTATAAATTTATGAAAATGAAAGTATGCAAAATAAATAAACAGAAAGAATAAGCCATAATGTATAAACCTCAATATGCCATATACATAGTCCAAATGTGAGCAAATGGATCTCATAATTTTGATGAAGATGCCTTAGAATAGACATGTAAATCCACTAATCTAAGACCCGAATCATGAAAAATTCGATGCAAATATAAGTAAAAGTATGAAATACACATATTAAGAAATATTACATCCAACAATTTTGACCTTGACTTATATTTATTTTGATTATTTTTCTTCAGATTTACCATAAACCAAAGTTACCTCTTTGGTACTTCATATTTTTCATTTTTATCCATTCACATAGTAATGAGGTAGCCACCTCATCCATAACAGAGCTAGTGGTACTACTCTCAACCATCACAAGGTGGTTTCATGAATCATGTCAAGAATATAATAGAGTAATACATTTATCCTCGTCCTCCACTCAATCCAAGCAAACATAGCTAAGAAAATAACATATTCAAATCATTTGAATGATTGAATATAAATCAAGCATCCTTTATTTTTTCCAACGCATAGTTTGATGCCTACATCCTTATAAAAATATAAAAGTCATAAAAGGGTGATGTCTACTAAGCCACCAAGTAGAATTCCAAATATCCAAAAGAAGACAAAGAGAAAAAGAAGATTACATAAAAAATACAGGAGAAATGTATAAAAGAAAACATTAAGAATGCAAGATTGGCACACCATTTCCCAACATTTTTTTAAATGAGATATTTAGAACAAAAAATGGATCCATGTTATCAAGTTGAGAAACTTTGACAGTTTGAGCTACTCAAAACATAGACTAAATTTAAACTTTATTTTGGTCTTCTACATGTAATGAGAATGTTATTCTTTTAAAAATTACATTAGTTATTTTTTTTGGGTATTATACTTAATAGTGCGAATTATGGTATTCTTATCGATCATTGCTCAATATATTGTTATCTATCCTTTTGTGAATATGTTCTCTATTATTGATAAATTTAGCCTTATCTATCTATAGAGAATATCATTTCCACTAGACTATCAACTATAATTTTGGATATATATATTTTTTTGAAATTCTCATAAATCGTAATTATTTTTCATTTCAAATAAAACAAACATGCAAAGTAACACCTTTTGTCTAATTTCATTTTATATCACTACTACATAGAACCCCCGTTTAAGACATTAATTTGAGACAAAATATTAATGTCTTAAATTAAGACAATAAAAAAAAAACCTTTTTCTAAAACATATTTTTTATTTACCTCCCAATTTTCTTTTTCCCTCCAACTTTGGACATTACCTTCAATCGTGTCATCTATAGCTTTGAATATGCATTAATTTCATTTCCCTTTCAGAGCAGAGAAAAAAACAGGGGAAGAGAGCACGAATAGGGGAATAGAGGAATAGAGGCACAACACAGCGGACATGAAGAACATAACAAAAAGTGGTCACGAAGCACCACAAATAGGGGTTTTTCAAAAATGATAAGGGCCTTTTCATCAGACATGACAGGGGTTTTCAGAAAATCAAAAGGGCGCGTAGCGTAGAGCAAAAATTCACGACCACGTGGGTCCAAGTTCTTGGGCAAGCAATAGCAATTAAACTTCCACAAAGGGCCTTTCAGCAATAGATTAGGTGTGCCCCACGTTTGTCTTTTTTCTTTTCTTTTGTTTCTTGTCTCTTTTCCTGGCAATGTATGGTTGCGTGTATGGTAGTTTTTGTGGCACTAAACATTATTTGGCGGCCATAGCACTATTGGTGCGAATGCTGGCTCACAGGGAGCCCACCAGGGTTGTATTGATCAGAGGCACTTTTAAGAGATGAGACTAGGTCATTTCACAGTTGAATTTGATAGGAGGATGCCTTTTACTAAATACAAGTGAATTTCCCGTTCACTCATAAAATAAATTCTTTTGCCAAAAGGAAAAACTTGTTATTGTAAAGCTACATAAATATTTTATTGTAATAGAATGGATGGTCCTATCTTACTCTAGACTTAACAAAATGAAATCGAAGAAACAAACCACTATTTCCATTCCATATTTCTATTGAGATGAGCCTGATTCCCTTCAATACAGAGCTACTTCTCTCCTACTACTGGTTCAATAACCTCCCTTTCCATAGTTTTTTTTTATCATCGATTGGGGAGGAAACCCTGAAATCCAAACCGGGAGGGTGGGAGTAACATGAGGGACTCCCTCTCACAATCATCTACTATGGGAATCCAATCCATGGTTCCCCAAACCTTCTCTCTATCTGCATAACACGAAACATAAATTGACGCATGATTTTTCTAGTAGGGGCGTAGCATCAAGAATTTTTAACATACCTTAGGCCACGGTGATTTGTAGGAGCCTTGAAATGTCTTTACTTGTTTATAGGATTGCTTCTCTGAGTATCTAGGTTTAAAACAAATTCTATAAATTTGGTTTGATTGTCTGGATTGAAGATTAATTAGAACAAGCTTTTGGATTTAACTACATATGTTTTTCAATCTTCATTTGAATCATACTCAGTTAAGATATCATGACTGTGTTATGATTGCTAATATTAGTTCTTGTTATCATTATATTATATAATATGCAGGCTAAAATCAATATCTATTCATTATGTACTTCAGTTACTTTGCACACCTTAAAGACCCTTTGTTCCCAAGGCAATTTGGCTAGAGCCCATTTGTCATGGATATCAAGTTATAAATTTCAGAGCAATGAATACCAATCAGTCATATTTTGCTTATTGACCTTCAATTTTTCAGTGTGTGCATCCAAACATTCACTTCTTCAATTTTACAAGCAAGTGAGATGTTGAATACCCACAAAGCTTGATACTGAATGGATAGCACTACAAGGTATATTTATATAGCATTTCCATAACTTGTTTTGAGATCTTTATTGGTAAGCAGTCATTTGAAAGTTTTCCTAACAAACAATTTTTTTAGTTTGTAATTTTTTATTGACCCTTTCATGGTATTTTCTGAGGATGATGGATCATGGAATATGATCTGAAACATTGATATAAATTTTCGTTACACAATTTCAATTCAAAAATAACTAGCACTTTGGTTTGCTGATGATGTTAATGGAAAGTACATTATTGCTCTGTTTTGTCTCTCTTTCCCCTGCCTCCATGGGCTGCTCTCAACATGAGGCTTTTCTTCCATTGGCTTTAATATAAATGAACTTTGCATGTACTAGTTTCTCAAGGGTTTCTCCCCCATGTCATTTTTTTAGTTTAATTTTTTGGATTTGGTAAGCATAATTTCTACACTTTTTGAGTTCCATTGAGCTACTTTGATTATTTGTGAAAATTAATATAATTGTTTTCTTTTAATTAAGTTTACAATGTAAAGAAGAAACTAGTTTTACCTTCCTATTGTCTTGTACTGCTAACTAATTACATAAATATTAGATATTTCATTCTAATATATGCAAAAGTTGTTCCTAATGAGAGTAAATGATTCAAATGGTTGTGTTTTAGCATTTCAGACTGTAAAACCATTTATAAACATGATAAGTATCATAAAAGATTAGATTAAAGAACTATAAATAAGGAAGGAAGACTTTTAATCATAACTCCTAATGGAAGCTTTCTAAATTATGTTCAGTCATAGTTCTTAGGGAAAAATAATTTGCATAGATTTCAAGTTTGCAAGTGAAATGTCTTGTTATCTTTCCTAATTATATTCAGAAGTATCCTTACAATGAAGTTTAAAAATTGTGACAACTAAATTTTCAGAAAAGTCTGAAGGAAAACACCTAGGGAGAACAATATAAAAAAAATGTCAAATGGGGTATGTATGTTGTCTCAGCTTCATCATCCCAGTATAATTACTTTTCAAAGTCCTAAAAGGGAATGTTTGTAACTTGGTATATGTTGGTGTCACTTAATAGGTTTCTTACTCAGAAAGTAGGCATATATGAGGGAACATTAGAGCTATAATTCTAGGAAGATATGGAGAATTAAGTAGCCACTCAACTAAGACTTCATATTGCAGCAATGGATATTAACTATGTTCAACAAAACATATATACAATAGCATTACATTTTAGTCTAGGTGTTCATGATACTATTTTATGGCTTGGGCTATTCAATTTGTGTCTCATGAATGGAGCAGTTCAATTCATACCCCTTGGTGTTGTCCCGCTTGATTTGGAAAGTAATGTTGGAGAGGCCCTTTTGTTTGGGATCCAATTTTTCCATACCCTGCAATGGCATAATTTTATAAACCAATAATTAAGAAAAGATTTGGCAATTTATAGTATTTTAAAGATTTGTTAATTTTTTTGTTGTCAATATGAATCAATCGATATCTTTTCCTTTCAATTGAATCAACGTTGTAGAAAAACATTTTTTATGATTGTATTTGGCAGTGTATGCATGCTGAATGGCTTCATTAGAGTGCATAAAGTACTTGTGTATTCATATTTTCAGCAATATAGCCCTTGATTTCACTACTAGCAAATAAGTGTCAACACATGACATCTATTTTATAGAATAACCCATAAACATTACCCAGGATGTTTGAGTGACATTTGAAACGCTTGCACCAACATTCGCAAAAATAAAATAAAGTCACAAACTCCATCTAGTAGAGACTAAAATGGACTAATATGTTACATTTTGCAAGGCACTATTTTATATCTACCTCGGGTATGAACTTGGGGATTCTCTATAAAATATCTAAGTGAAATTCTAGTTTTATGTGTTAATGTATAATCCTAAAATTTTGTCTAGGGTCCATGTTCAATAAAACCAACAACATTTGTTTTCATATCTATTGTCATTTACTTTGGCCAATGTCCTCCATATGCTTTTATTTCCTTGTTTGTATGGAAGTTTGTAGTCATTTATTATTGTTTTCAAAATTATAAACAATTTAAAAAGGTGAATTTAAATGTGGGCACATCTGTACTCAATTCATATTTCTCTCTGTAAGTTTTCTTAGGGTTAGTGTTCTTTTAATTGATACATTTTTTTGTAGCTTTGCTTCAACATGCATGTTGGGCTATCTATTCATTTTTCTTTTCTTACACTTTAATTTTGTGCTACATTTTTTCTTCCTTGTATTTTTTTGTGATCTTGTTCATGGTGGCAGCAAAAAAAGATGCAGAGAAGAGGAGGCGAAAACTGAGGAATAAGAAAGGAAGACTACTTCTTCTTTCAGGTAATCTACTTACTTTTGTTATGAGCTCTTGAACAAAGTTTGGTGTAAAAAATAGTTGATGCTTAGAAAAGCTTGTTAGATAGTTTATGTTTATTTTCATATCTTTTTCATTTTGTGCTAAACAAGGCATAGGGTTTTGAGGTTCTTTTCTCCCTTTGAATTTCTTATTTTTAAGCAGTCATGGACTCTTGATATTTGTTTCCCATTTTTCTTGAGTCTGATATGTTTTCAAGTTCCCGAGATCATTTTTAGTATGGATTGTCAATAATAGGTGGAAAACATTTTCCTTTGTAGATAGGATTCCTCTTAAAAATCCTTTTTTGTTACCTACTCAACCTTGGAATTTGTGATTTTCACAATCCCTGGAGATTTGTGGATCATCTATTTCCTTCGGCCCATCTTCTAAATCCTCAAATTCCATTGTTGCATCCTAATTTTAGTCATCTGACACTTTGGATTTTGGATCAAGAATCTTAACACATTCATCTCTGTCCTCGAGCTTCTTGTCATTAAGGTCAGGGATTGTGTTTGGACTTTGGTAGAGTTACTAGAAAGAAGATTAGCTGTATTTTTTTCTTCTTAATGTATCAGAATCTTGGGTGTCTTGTTGGGATCATGGTGATTGTATTAGTTATATAAGGGGTGAATTCTTGCTAATTATTAGATTACTAGCCATTTACCATTCCTACGGACCAAATGGTCCCACAACATGTTTAGTTGAATGGATATGATCGTTATAAAATCTATGGACATGAAACAGATTATGCTGACTTTATTAATTCCAAATAAAATCGTGACTTGGTCAAGACTTAACTCTATGTAAATTTTTTCTATTAGAACTTGTTAAATTGTAAAGCAATTGATTTCAATTCACATTTAAAACAAACCATTAGGATTATACCAAAAAATATCCAAAATCAAACATAAATCAATATCACTAAATTAATTTTTGATGTGTCCATGATATTTGCTTGCATGATGTAAAATTGTCAAAGTACTCAAATGGGAACATGTTATTGCATTCAACACATCAATCTCTTTTCAAATGGCTCTTGTTAATGTTGGAATGTAATTACAACTCCCACGTTTATTCCTTCTTCGTTGACTATTTTTTGTCCACTGTTGCTATATCTTTGTTGACAGTTCAAATGTGTGAGATTTCACTTCTCCAACTCCTCCCATCCCACCTTGATCAGGGACTCATCTTAATCAAATTTATTACAAAACATTAGAATAATGGTGGGCTCTTTTCCTAATATGAAAAACTTATGAACTTTTGAAATAAATAATCAATAATGGCAGGCCCCTTTTTTAGCTCAGCTTGATTGGAGCATAGCTTCAATCACATCAACACCATGATCTTTCTTATGTAAGGAACTTCAAAAATTTGGGGAACTTGCCTCTTCCTTCGATGTTGTTGTGTAACCATGTCCTCAATCCTTTATCCTACACTATGAAACAATTTTGGGCTAAAAATTGCTTGAATTAAAAGAAGGAGATGATTACAATATATAGAGGAGGTAGATCATTGTAGAAATTTAAAATTTCTAACTACCTCACCTACAAACTACAATAGCAACAGTAGCATTGAACATTGATAATAGAGAATATAATATTCTAACACCCTCCCTTAATGGTCAATCGTCTAACTAGCCTACATAAAACGCTTTGCAGGTCGTTTGGTCACAAATTCTTCAGAACACTCTATTGCTGCTGAGACCCTTCTTGGATTTGCAAAATGTTGATGACCAAGAGTACCAAAAAGCATCCAGAAAAAAATAGAGAATGTTTCCCCTTCTTTAGAAAGCTCAGCATCAGGAGACAAGATCCTGCCACTGACTTTGCCACTTGAGATGAGTCCGCCACTAACCCTCCCAGAATCTGTAGAACTACTGACCAAAAGTCATCACAAAATGTCCAATAGAGTTGTCCCTTCCTGAAACGAGAGACACACCAAGGACAATTGCCACGATTTTGAGGATAAATTGGAAAACCATCAAAACTTTTGCAGAGGAGCATGATGCCCAAGAATAGACTGCAAGAAGCTAGTTGTGCAGATGTTCGCCCCAACAACTTGAGGTGCAACCAAAACAAATTACAACAAACCATGATTTTTTGAGGAAAAAATTGCCAAACCCAAGATTACAAATCATCATTTTTTTGAAAAAAATGGTAAAAACCAAAGAGGAATCCCACGCATTTTATGAATTACAGAAACCCAAAAAGTAGCTGGCATGGAATCCGAAACACAGATTAGCATACAAAACATCATTTTTTTAAGGAAAAACGGTAAAACCCTATAGAAAGCAGAGAACCCTCCTGTACAATAGAAACCCTGACTAGGGTAAATAGGAACTGACCCTTAATTTTTGAGGAGAAAATTATAAACCCTCTTGAAATTTTTTAAGGGAAAAAATTATGAAAACCCTTACATCCAATTTTATTTTTTTTTATAAAGGGAAAAAATATTTTAAAAACCCAAAACAGAAAAACAAAGGGTTTGGAACTCTAGCTGATAGAATAGATTTGCACAAAAATCAAGGCATGGAAAATGAAGCACCCAGAAAAATTAGACACCAACCCATTTTGAGGTCTCAAAAAACCCACAAGGAATTTGCAAACGAAAAAGAATTTCCACCTTGAACTGGAGGGTCAAAACCCTAGGCGAAGTTTTTGGAAACCCTACCCGCCATGGATGACCAGAAAATTACAGATAATGTATGAGAAAATGATGAGACATTCTCAGAGATCCCACCAAAGAGTCTTCGATGAGACAAATGCATATTTTCGCACAAAACAATAGTTTGAAATTGCAGCTGGAAGAGGACAAAAATCTGCACAAAAATGTGAATCCTGTCACCATCCAAAACTGGAAGAAATCGTGGGAAATATTGCAAAAAAAACACATCTGCAAGAAGAACATCCTTCGAGCTTCAATCCGCAGCTAGCAGAGATGAAGAAATGCGTTAAAAAAAAAAGTAGCTCCAAATACAGAAAGCACAGACCGGAATGGAGAAAATGTGGGCCCGAAGAAGAGCAAAAATGCGGGCATGAGACACATAGAAGTCGCAAGTACAGACTAATGCGTATTGAGAAAACGCAGGCAGAAAACAAGCCTCAAACATAGATGTCGTCACTCCAGAGTTGCGCGAAAAAGAACACCTAGAAAAAGTCACGTTGCGCACTAAGGAAAAGCTGGAGGTCACGACTTGCAATCACAAGCAGGGAAAAAATAGATCTTCTTTCACACAGAATACAAGTTGTAGATGCAAAAAATGACGAACATCACCAAAAAAATGTGTGCTTCAACAACGACGCGCTTAGAAAGCCCACGAACAACAAAAAAAGAAAACGAAAACCCTCCAATGATTTTTATTTTCATAAAAATTGGAAAACAAATTTTTGGACAAAATCCAGATTAGAAGAGAGTCAATTTTTTATTTTAAAAAAATTTCCAGATTCTATAAAACCCATGGACCCTGCTCTGATACCATGAAACAATTTTGGGCTAAAAATTGCTTGAATTAACAGAAGGAGATGATTACAATATATAGAGGAGGTAGATCACTATAGACATTTAAAATGTCTAACTACCTCACCTAAAAACTATTGTAGCAATAGTAGTATTGACCATTAATAATAGAGATTATAATATTCTAACAAAACTTCAACTATGTCTTTTGATCCTTACTTGATGTCAAAGACAATGAAAATACTCCACTACAACCATTATCCAAAAACTGATGAAATGTTATCCAGTGGAGGTAAGGATGGATCATGATGAGAAATAGTTGTGAATTTTTGTTCAATTTGCATATCTACTCCATCAAAAATTACTTAACACTTGTGCTCAACCTTGTTTGAGGCTGCTTTCTTGTTTGTTGTTTTAGCAACATTAATACAGAGCGCATGCTCAGAAGGGTTGCCTCACCTCTAGTTCATAGACTATTGGACATGGTTAATTGTGTTTATGTTTGGCAACATCTTGCTCTTGTCTTCTCTTTGCTCTATTAGTATTTGAAATGAAATGTCTCATTGTGAAAGGCCCTACAAAATGGCTAGTAAACACATATAACAGCTATAGGCCCTACAAGGAGACAAATTGATCAATCAAATCATAAAATACCACCCAACTCCAACATAAGACTAAATCACCATTGGGCCAACAAAGACCTCTTTTAGCCCATTTTTTGCCTCAATTTTCACCAATAAGTTAATAATATGATATCAATATTTCATGGAAACTCTCCTTTCACATATTCTGCTTGATTCTTCTTCTAGAAGAATCATTGGGATTAAAATAAGATCTGTTTCTAACTTACATAAACAAAAATTGGTCCTATAATGGCCCACTTCGGGAACCATTTTTATTCAAGTGTTCTCATTTCCCCATATTAATATACTATGCTCCAATCCTCTTTTACTTTAACCATTCGGATAAAGAGTAAGACATTTTTTTGACTTGCACCTAAAAAGATTGATCTTCTGATGGCTTGCTTTGGGAAGTATTTTTATTATTTCTTCTTAACCCAAAAGGGAGCTCCTTTCTCCTAAAGGTGTAATTGCTCTGTTTATGGTATTTTTCATCCTTTCTTATGATTCTTTAATATCTTGTTGCATCTATGAGAAATTGGGTTGGTACATGTACATGTATGGTCTATTAGGACAGTTCCTATAAGGGTTGATCCAGTAAACAATCTGAAAGTCAGAAACCTAAGGAATGATTATTATGTTTTGTTTCATTGAACAATGATGTTATATAACATATAAAAACTCCATTCGCTATCTTTCCCAAATAATGGACATATTTTGTACTATTCTAAGACAGATTATATTATAGCTATGTGATGGAGAATGACTAATGAGGATGATGAAGATGAGGCCTAGAGCCTTTCCTAAGGAATAGCTATCAGTGTGCTATTACTGCGATCAATAATAGCAAAATAGCAGAGCAAATAGAATAAATAATAGATTATGCTTCAAAGACTCCAATACTAATATTGGACGTATCTAGGGTAGTTGACTACTTTCTTTATATTGTGGGTTTTGGTATTTGATAGTTTCTATGATGACTCTATGGACATATAAATAGAACCACAAGAAACTGAAAGAAAAAAAAAAAGTGTTTCAGCCAAGGAGATGAAACACACAAATTACTTGGAGTGTTCATCTTTGCTGATCTAAACTTTTATATATCTCGTATCAATTCTCCTCCAACTGCATGGAAGAACTGTTCTTATATATTTGGGAAATTAGATTATCAACCATGCATACTGAATCAAAAATCAACTAATTGCTCTTAATCTTGGCAATTATCCTACTTTCTTACATTAAGTATTTCTTTTCTAATTTCACATAGTTGCATTTTCAACTAAGTGATCATGGAGTCACTAAAATGGATGAGCAAATGCTTGACACAAATTTGATTCCTCTAGTTAAAATAGATGGAGAGGAATTGTTATAAATCTCAAATTAAGGCTATGTTCCACAAACACCAAAAGGTTCCTCTAAAGATTTTTGTAGATATTATCATCGCTTCCTTTTCCCTTAAAGAAGGGTACCACAAAGGAGTTATGTTTCTCACTAAAACTGAATAGATGTTGCCCTCATATCCATGAAAGATTGTGGTTTGCAATCTACAATCTACATCTATTGTGAAACAAGTAACAAAAACACTAAGAATGAGGATTGTGAATAGCACTAATCTAGGTTGCATGTTTTGAACGGATTACTAGCTCTTGAAGCAAGTCTCCTTTTCTAAAACTTTAGGCTTGAAGTTTTCTTTCATTTTTCATCTCTCTAGTATACACACTCTTTGATTTGAGTATTAATTCCTTATCGAATATTCTTCCTTATATAATAAATTACAATGGCGGTTGAGTGGTTATTGCATCCCTTTGAAGATCATACTATATACATTTGAACTAGGACAACTTGCTCCAAATAATTTGATGAGAGATATAAGAGAGAATAGGTTTAAGAAGTTTATAATTTAAGTTCAGAACTATTCATTGATATAAAATTTTACAAGAAAAGTAAAAGAAAAAGAGCAACTACTGCACTTGTAGTCATTTTTGGTTTTATCTTCTATTTTAATTTCTCTTTTAATTTATTCTACTTGCAAATGACTGGTTGTTTTTATTGTAAAATATTTGAACCCTCTATCCAATGGAAGCACTAGCTTGAGCATTTTGTTATGTGAGTGTGTTTTTCTTTTATTACTACAACACAACTCACATATTTCATACAAAAGAAAAGAACTCCAATTCCACTGTTTCATGTTAAAACTTTGAAAAATATTTTAATCAATATCATGGAACAATTTTTATTTTTTAAGAATTCAAAGATCTGTAAATTTGTATGTTGGTAATGATGGGTATTGCTAGTAATCACCTTTGTATAGCTTCCTGCAATGAAAAGCGTTTCTCTCAGCAATGCTAATCATGCCCACGAATGTAGTTGTAGAAATTATTAATATATTTTTCTTTTGATTTGTTGATTTTTTTTCTAATATTTATTAGGTTATTCATAGTACTAATGTATTTCGATGCTTTCTAATATGCATATTTTATTTGCCACCTTTCATAAATAATTACATTAAGTATCCTTGTTTCTTGTTATTTCATCATCCATGTTTAAAACAAGAAATTTACAATAGCATATTTTTCATTTGCATGCAAATATATGCCAATTTTGAAAAAAATGGATTACAAAGTTTCTTTTTGATCTCACACTCAAAATCGCCAATGGGGTGTGGTAAATCAGGGTACTAAGACCCTCAGCCATCTCTATTGCTCGCACAATCCTCTTTGGGAAGAGCAGATCCCCATTCATACCAAAATAGTCAAGAAAGATTCCATATTTTTTATATCCATCCCCTCCCAGAATAGATGAAGTGCCTTAGCTTCATCCTTGCTGATTCTGCATCGAAAATAACAGCGATGAGTCCTTACTTTTGCAGAATGGCTATCTAGGAAATGGTGGTCATTTCCCTCAGCCTAAGCTCTGGGGTAAAAAGATGCTTGGAGATTACCTCAGCCCGTGTCTTCCACCTAGTGGCCTGAATTAGATTTGTGAAAAATAGTTCAACAAACAGGTCTCCAACCCGACCAATTTACCTTTGCCAGCGTATTCGCAGCCTGTGCCAAAATGGGATCTTTAGACCACGGTTTATGTGTCCATAAAAGCATAAATGATAGGTAACTTTTCTCAGCTGTAGTTGGAAATGTCTGGTAGACATGCTTCCAAAATGTGGAAGCATGGACAAGGCACGTCAACTGTTTGACCAAATGCCTCAAAGAAATGTGGTTTAATGAAATGCCATTATTGTAGGATATGCTCAAAATGGATTTATTAAAAAGGCTTTAGAAACTATCAAGCAAATGCAATTGGCAGGTGTCAAGCCAGTCTACGCATCTTTCGCCAGCATCCTCCCTGCCTGGGCTAAAAGGGGAGCTTTGCAACATGGTATGGACATACATCAAAGGATAATGGATAGAGGAATTTTGATTGTAGTTGCAACTGCTTTTGTAGACATGTATGCAAAATGTGGAAGTATAGAAAAGGCACGTGAATAATTTGACAAAATGCCTCTAAGAGATGCCGCCTCATGGAATGCTATGATTTCAGGATATTCACAAAAGCTGCTGAAGATGGAGGGTCTTCCAAAGCAAATGTCCAGGTGTTCGCAAGTGAAATGCACAATCTGGTGAAGATGAAACAAGAATGATAAACTTTGTGTTACTGTATCATTTGTGTGATTTAGCTCTCTAATAAGCTACTTTTGACATGTTCTGTTTATTGCGCAGAACAAGAAGGAAAGGAAGAAAGTACGAGAGTTTGGAATCCTGAAGAAGGATCCTAGTACTATAAAGGAGTAGAATGATAAGCAAGAAATGATGAGTACGTCCTAATGTGGGTTTTTGGAAAATGGCTTCTTCTATTTATCTTATCTTCTTAATCTTTTTTACTTGACTTATTTTGCTAAACTTCTGTCATTTGCAAGGCATCTAAAGAGGACTTTTGTTTGACTTGTGTAATGAACACTTACAAGTTCTAACTGAAATATCTTCCTTTTTCTAGTCTGAAAATTTCTGTCTTGCCTTCCCCAGTAAGATAGCTTATCCTCTTTATTTGATTTGAAGCTGGTTACAACAGAAAAGACTGGATATTACAATCTGTTAGGTCTGATTTTGAGTTTCAGACCTTCAATTACACCTAGTTTGTGCCAAACCACAATATAAAACCCTAGCTTTATGAATGCTAGAAGAAGCTAAGTGAAGTAGGGCGATATGCCCAGCTAGAGATGACTAGAAATCAGCTGTAGCAGCACCACTGGAGGTTGCAAACATCCAAAAACTCCTCAGATCTGATGTTGAAATTAATTTAATGACTGCTACAACAATACTCTTATTTTACTTGAAGCTAGAAATCGCTAGAAATATCCTTCTATGTCACACGAACCTCTTCAAACCCTTCTATCAGCAAGTAAAGGTGAAAGTGTCTCAAAACAGGGTCATAATCTGCAACTGGAACTTGCCAAAGCAATCTGTTTAAGCTCAATGGTGAATTTTAGATTGAAATCACCTCACTAGGTGGAATGGGGACATCACCAAACCACAAAATTCAAGGGAGCAGCACCTTGAATCGACTGGCATCACTTTCAATCAAGAGATATCTCTCAGCAAATAAGATATAATCACAAAATAGCCTGTCTTCCCATTTACCCCAACCTCCTTTAAATAAGACCTTGAGGCAAGGCTGCCCTAGGGTCTAGTTTCTAGAATGTTCTGGCCCTTCTAGAAGATTCTAGTTCTTCTAGAAATATCTAGTAACCTTTCTAGAAGATTCTAGTCTTCTAGAAACATCTTCTAACCTTTCTAGAAGATTCTAGTTCTTAGAAACATCTTCTAAACTTTCTAGAAGATTCTAGTTCTTCTAGAAACATCTTCTAACTTTTCTGGACAATCTTATTCCTTATCATCTCCTTATTATTCCCTCTAACCCATAGGAATGCTGGATGGGGCTAGAATATGACCACCAAGAGGTCACTCCAATAGTGGGGACATTACAGTCCTCCCTTTCCGGGATTGCTTGTCCTCAAGCAATCGCTACTGCAATATCTCTCAATTGCCACAACATCTGATATTTGAAGAACAAATCATCTGCCTCTGACTGCCAACCACCGGGATCCCAATTGATCTTGGAAAGAACTCCAACCAGCATCCTCTGTATACAGCTGAAGCTCCTGTCACTGTCAAGCCCTGTCAAGCTGTGAAGCCAATTGTCCAACCAATAAACTCTTGGATCCCTGTTCTAAAAATCATCTCTATATAGATTGTGCACAGGGATCTCTACCATTTGTTGTTTAGTGAGTTTTTCCATCCAAGAACTGTGGAGATGAATCTCATCCATCCACACTATCCATAAGTGAACTACCCTTGGATCCCATGAATAAATTGGAACTTTTGAATAAATTGGAACTCCAACTCTTGTTGCTTTCTGTTGTGCCACTCTGGTAACCTCCATATTTCCATCATTAGGAAAAGACACACGACTCACAATAGGCTGAGTTGGTCTTGTAACAACATTATCATTATCCCTTGCAGCCATGTCAACAAGACCTGTATCAGTTGGTAACTGCAAGTATCTTAACTTACTTCCAAGAGTAAGAAGAGTACCATCATGAACACCATCTATCTCCTGAAAAGAGGCTGGAACAACATCAGGGTCCAACATGCAGAACTTAGAAGAAACCATCTTCTGATAAGATTGTCCAATGCTAGTCTCAAAAGTATCAACATAAAGCCTGGTGCTCAAATCTCTCGTTCGTACATAGGTCAACTCACTAGGCCACCAAATACCACTATTGTAACTCAAACCAACATTAAGAAGGATGTCAATGGTGTCATCATACCCATGTATAAGAAGGAAATTCACCTCATATGCAATTCCCATCAAGTAGACATGTCTCCATGCACCCCCATGCAACTCAATGGCTGTTATAGACCATGTTAAATCTGAAAGTGAAATGGAAACCCAAATAGGATAGCCACTTACCATTAAAGAATCCATGAAGATTATGCTATCATCATACTAATGAACATTTGTCATATCATAGGGAATAGGTGACAACTCCAAAGATATATCGTAGATGCCTTCATCACTAACCAAAGGTAACTCATGAGTGGCTGATCCACTATAAGTGTCATCAATAAAATCAATATCTTCATGAATGAATTGATCGACGACAACTACAATTTCAAAACTAGAAGACTTTTGCTTATCATGAAGCTTGGTTTGTTGCTCTATCAACTTAGCTTTCGTTGCCTTGTCAAGCCATCCCTCAAACATTGCTCCAAATTGTCTAAAATCAGTCCCATAATGAGATGCTTCATATAAATTACCATGACCAATTGCGAAATTCCATCTAAGTGGGAATGAACTTTCATGGGTGTGAAGAATGATCATCATAGGTACATAATTAATCATACCCATCCACCACATATTGTTGATAATCCCACTCACAATGATGCAACAAGTATCTCAAATGTCAAAGGAAGAGGGGATCTTATCGCAATACTAACCTTCAACAAAGAAAAGATGATCCCAAACTTTCCAAATCCTCCAATCAACTACTGTCCTGAAGAACCAAACTGAAATCTCTATGATCAATGGTATGAAACAACCATCTATCATCAAAGTGAGAATTCTAACCCAATGAACTAGGGCTGAAAATTCCTTGCTCAGGTAAGTAGAACAACCCTCTATCCTTGCAATGTAACTCAAAACCCAATGGTACAAACATGAAGTACTACTGTCTTCTACATGCTTTGTGATATTTTCTTTATATACCATATATCCTCTCCATGTATGATCAAAGAATGATGATGTTATGATACAAAGACTAGTACTACTTGATGACAACACTTGTGTGCAATGTGGTTCTTCAATACTCATCATACATTCTTGCATTCCAACAAGATGAATGAGACCATGAGAAGATAGAAATTGGCTGATTATCATCACGAAACCCACCTTTGTTTTGTACCTCTCAAGTTCGCCTTCATAGATGCTATCATAGGCTGTTGTCCCAAGGTGTGTGCCATACTGAAAACTTTCCACAAGAGCTATCATACTTCCCTTCTCAAGGCTGCTAGCTGTACCGATTAGAGAACTGTTGTCCATAATGATTAACACAATCTTTTTCTTGAAGAACTCAGGTCTGGAAACTAGGACAGCATGATGTCTATCCAAGGATGCAAAAGTGCAAAGGGACTTCTTCAAATCTAAGTTGAGATTACTTGTGCCAACATCATCCCTTGCTACCCCATGGGATATATATGCCAACTCTTCTCTCATAAATCTGAATTGAGCCTTCAATTGGCTCACCAAGTGAGGTGTCTCATCAATCCAATGACTCAACTCATGTGCATGACATGAAGTTTTAGGATTGTTCTCAAAAACAAACCTCCCATCAAGTACCCACAAATCTGGGTGCTTTTCGTGCTTGTCCATATTAAGAAGATCAAAACTGTGATCATAGCTTTCTGAGGTGCCTTCCTTGCCTTTCCTTGTAACTTCTCCACGGATAGGTTGCTCCTCCATGAGTGCTGGTCTGAGAGGTGTGCCCAGCTGAAAGTTATGTGCTCTTCTAGCTGCCATAACTGTCACAAAACCAATCCATACCTTCACCTCCTTAGCTGGTATGGTTTTTGCTTCTATCCAACTCCATGGTGTGGTATCCATGACAAACCAAACATTATCAAATTGTAGGATCTTCTTGTTCGGCAATCTCTTAGTCTCTATAGTCAACTCTCTAAGACAAAATGCCTTAGCTGAAATCAAAACTTTACATTCCATGTGTCCTCCCAATAATAATGATCTCATGAAGCAAGGAATAATAAAACCACCATGCAAAGCCATACCTCTTGTGTACCTTGGATCTATCATCCCTATTTCATACTTATTCATGAAAGATAGGAAATCAAAAAGATAAAGCCTCTTACCAATGATACCCCCTTGAAGCATTTCAATCACCATGTAACTACCAAAATCATGTGAAGACAATGTATCACTGTTTAAGATCATGAAATCAACATTTGCATCATACTTGTCAATGGTGGCTCCATAAATATCATGCACATTATCTTCAATTTCTGAATGTTCGTTCCTTTGAAGTTTGGAAGTTTGATGAAGGAAAGTACCTAGTTGTTGCCTTCCATGGTCCATGTGGCTGAATTTTTCTTTTATATCCTGCAGGCACTGTTTTGCTTGAGCAGCCAACATCTTTGCTCTTCTAGCTCTTTGCAACTACTCATTACACCTGCTATTCATCCTCTTAACCTCTTCTTCATTTTGTTGATCAATCACTGCTGATTTAGCAATCTCCATATCAGCGTACCCTTCAACCTCACTGTTGTCATGAAGACTCATGTGTCCCTCACTCACGGATGGATGGAGTGATTCTTCTTTGCCCATTTTGTCATCTTGTTGAAGTGAAATTGTGAACATGGCTTCATCTTCTTTATGGCTTCCACATGCATGACTAAGTGTCCAAACACCTTGACATGTGAAACATCGTTGTCCTCTCCTTAATTGATTTTTGCTCTTCTTAGGTTCACCTATAGGCTGATCAATGACAACTAGTGTACCATTCTCCCAATCATTAGAGTTACCCATGTTAATGCCACACTCATGCTTTGAGTCAACTTGCTTCTCAAACTCCTCATGGAGGCTTTTGACAACTTCACTTGTAGATACATCAAATGAGTTTTCTTTATTCTTCTTTTCTTTTTCTTGTTGTGCGAATGGCATGATAGTTGACATTAAACTTGTTGACAATTGCTGTTGGGATTGCATATAAAACTTTTTGAGATCATTCATGCCCTTCATAATCTCTTCCATAACTCTATCATTAGCTTTCTTGGAAGAACTTGAACTTATAGCTATTGATCTCGTTGAATCTCTAGAATACTTAGGCTTCCTTGGTACTGAATCTTCATACTGTTGTGAACTATGAGCTAGACTCTTTGAACTTTTCTTATTTGAAACACTTTCCTTTGTTGGTGAAGCAGGAAGGAAAGTAGGTAGCAATCTGCCGTCTTTGATTCTAGCCATGAATATAACCTGATAAAGAACTGAAACAAATTCCGATTTGTAACCCACAAGCTGGCAGGAGCTTGGCTCTGATACCACTATAATGAGCCAAACTAGATCTGACTCAAAACCCCCCAATTTCTTGCCCTAAATTTTCAAATTTAAAATAAAAATTTATGTAGAATCTATTCCGAAGATATGAAATTCCAACGCAATAATAAACTGCAAAAATAATCCAGTTTTTGCATTTTTTCAGAAATAGTTGCAATAATACATCAACTATGGCAACTTACGAATACAATTATTTTGTAGCAATACAATAGCTACTACAAATTTGACAACCCCTCAAGAATAGCTTGAATCTGAAGTACAAAGTGAGATATCTGAATAATATCTCCAACAGACAATAGGTTTCCATCCACTGTCTCCAAGCTCGAGGGTTTTCGCCCTCAAACCTGCTGAAAAGCCAAAGCTTCCCTGAATTCTCCAAGAGAATGCATTAACCAAGCATAAAACCAAGCATAAACTAACCATGTCCTCCTATTTACCCTAGCCTCCTTTAAATAAGACCTTAAGGCAAGGTTGCCCTAGGGTCTAGTTTCTAGAAGGTTCTGGCCCTTCTAGAAGATTCTAGTTCTTCCAGAAACATCTTGTAACCCTTCTAGAAGATTCATCTTCTAACTCTTCTAGAAGATTCTAGTTCTTCTAGAAACATCTTCTAACCTTTCTAGAAGATTCTAGTTCTTCTAGAAACATCTTCTAACTTTTCTAGAAGATTCTTATTCCTTATCATCCCCTTATTATGCCCTCTAACCCACGGGAATGTTGGATGGGCTAGAATATGACCACCAAGAGGTCACTTCAATAGTGGGGACATTACACCCTTGCTAGAAACATGGGAGAGAAGGTACAAAGGAAGGAATGATTATTTACAACTATTGTACCAAGGATATGAGAGGATGTACATAATCTAAAATATCACCTTACAAAAATCCATTATCAAAATGTAGAGCCATGTATAGAAGCAAGTTTGGAAGTTCAGAATGAGGTGAAAGCTCTCCTTTCAACATGTGAGTGGAAAAAAATAGAGAAAAAGAAGATAGTAAAGGCAATGGGAGCCTTAGTCCCATTTTTCAATTCTACAAGGTCAAATGATGAGGGAGATATAGAGGGATCTTCTTCTTCCATTGGGCCATGTATACACCGATTAGGCAATGTGGGCTGCCACAATTCCCCTTATTTTGTTCCTCATAACACTTGCAGTGTGCAGCCTTCAATTGAAGGTGCTACATGAAATAGAGAATTTTGTCATGTGACAAGTTGGCATGTGCCAAATTTTGGTACCACAACAACATTTCATTTAATATTTTCTTTGAGTACTTATTGAGAGCAATTGTTTAGTGTGTTGATTATAGGCAAGTAAAGGATTCAAGGCCCCAAGCAATAAGCTAGTAGAGGAACAAAAATGGATTTGAAAAAGGAAAGGCTGCAATATTTTATCTAATATAGATAGATGATGGCAAGAATAGGACATCATTAACTCTTTTGTGGCTTCAAAAGGACAATATGTCTTTTTGAAGTCAACTAATGTATCCAGTGGAGTAAAAAACACCAAAACCTTATATAGCTTGTTGGATGAGATGATGGAGGTGGGAGTGGAAATGTTATCCAAATAGTGATGGACAATACATTTGTGTATGTGGCAATTGGTAGACTTTTAGAGGTGAGGCATCCTACTTTATTTTGGTGCCTTTGTGCCAACCACTATCTTGACCTTCTCCTTAAGGACATAGGGAAACTAAGTTGGCTAAAAAACATGGTGGAAGATGTAAGGACCATCACCAAATACATCTATAACCACACATGAGTCATGAATCTCTAAGAGAGCAAGCTAATGGCAAGGAACTCGTGCATACAAAACTAGACACTTTACCACTAATTTCCTCACCTTGCAAACTAAAGCAACCTTCAACACATGTTTTTGAGTAAAAGGTGGTTGGAGAGTCCTTACTACAAAATGGTTGAAAGGGTCATGAAGATCGTTTTTATGATAAATTTTCCAAAGAGCGTGGAGGAGATCAACAACTTAAATGTTCGATCAAAATTTCCTTCTTTTTTTAATTTAACAATGTTAAAGTTGTTTTTGTAAAATTCTAATAAGAACCTTTAAGACATCATAAACAATGAGGTTGCAAGTTTCTAAGCGGATGGAAAGGAGAGTATTTTCTTCATCTTTATGCATTCATAGGAGGGTTACTCTATAGCCAAGTTAAAATATATGTTTAGTTTTAGTTTACTATTTATTAAAACTTAAAGTTTACAAAAATCCTTACAATGCTATAAATGTTGTCCTTGCAAATTTGTGGTGGGAAAATTTTGGTGCCACAATACCTAATTTTCAAAAACTTACTATTTGCATTTTATCTCACCCCTATAGCACTTTGGTTATGAGTGTAATTGGAGTCTTTCTCAGGCCATTCACACAAAAAAGCCTAATAAGTTGACTCAAGAGCACTTAAATGACCTTATCTTTGTGCAATACAACATTTGGTTGTGAAGAAAAGGTAGAGAATCTTACCACACATCATGCACATGACCTTGATGACATTGATCCATGTTCGAATTGGATTGCAAAAGATGTTGATCCATTGTTTATTGTCGATAAAATGGTTGATTTGATGAGGGATGAAGCCAAATGACAAATGAACATGGTAGCATATGAGAAGGCAAAAGGCAAAGTTGGTGAGACATCAAGAGCAGAATTCACCACATACACAGCTTGATCCTATGCTTGAAGCTCCTATTGAGGCTTTTGTTGAAGATATTGCAGCTATAACATTGAGTTGTATGACACCCACACAACGGAAACAAACTTTCCTAAGCTTTTATTGTAAATAAAATTTATAATTTGTTATTTTTATTGATAATGAAACTTTAAGTTCGTATATATTGAAAATTTAAACTTGTTTTTTGGTCTATGATGTGTATTGTACCCTAATTTTTAGCTCTATATGAAGGAAATCAATTGTGTTCCTTACATTCAGTAAGATGTGTGTTTTTGACTTAAATATTATTAAAATTTTATGTATTGTACCCTAATTTTTATCTCTATATGAAGGAAATTAATTGTGTTCCTTACATTCAGTAAGATGTGTGTTTTTGACTAAAATATTATTAAAATTTTATGAATTTTTAAGTTAAATAAATGTGTCAAGTTATTTCCGAGCTTTTCCCCGAGTTTATGCTGAGTCATGGATTTTTAAAATTCTTGGGTCAGTTGAGTAAATGCTGTGTCTAAATTTTTTTCAACTATGGATGAAACGTTGAAATGTTGTTAATTTGTATGTCAACTCATGAATTCCAAATTTGGCTCTAATGTTTCATAATATGGTTTTGAATTTAGTGACTGCCTTAATCATGTGAAAATTTGAAATTTCCTACATTTTTTTTTGTCATTCCCTCCCCCATTACATGAGAATTTCCATATCATTTGATTTTTCTTTGAGACTTTACAAACAAAGATATAAAATTTGGCATTAAGTGCATCAAAAGATAAAGCCAAGGACAATTAAGGGTGCCAAGCTAAGAACTTAAATCTTGGAAGTATGACCCTTATGCCTCATATCAAACATCTTTTTAACCAAGATGTCGAGCAAGACTTCCAAAACCTAGACTGAAAATTTAGCTGTTTACCTAAACAATAATCAAACCATCACGATTAACACTCTTTTGGAAAAATTATACAATTTGATATTTTAACATTAAATTAACAATTGGATTGAGGACAAAACTAAGGAATAATCTGACTTTGGAAATCAACATCCTACTACTAATCAACTTATTACCTTCAAAGTTACTGCTGAGGATTATAAAGACAAAACAAAGGACCTCATTTGTTGTTTTATTGACTTCAAAAAAGCATTTGACAGTGTCCCAAGAGATAATCTATGGAAAAGATAAGAATTTGGTATCCCTCTTGAGCTTCACAACATTCTGATTAGGCTTTATCAAAAAAAAATTCAAAATAAAATGCAACAATGAGTAGTCAATGGATATGAAGTGCAACATTAAGTGAAGCAAGGATGCCCCATATCCTAACCTTTTTTGGTATCTATATTGTTGAACTTGCAGAATATTTAGAACGTTGCACTTGTATAAACACGGTTGAGCTCTGTCCTACTATATGCTGACAATATTATCTTTCCTGCAAAAGCTCTCAACGATCTCAACAAGCAACCAATGTTCTTCAACAACTTTGTGAGAAATATGAACTTACAATTAATATTGGTGGCATTGTTAGCAAATCTGGCTGGATCTAGATTTTTTGGACTGGTTGGATTTGTCTGATTTGTTCCAGATTTTTTAATTCCCACAGAAATATTATTAGATTTCTTGATTTTTTTTGGCTCTCCAAATGAATTCAATGTTTTCATACCTAATAACCATGTTTGCAGACGAGGGTTATAATCAAATCCAAAAGAAGCTATTATCCTCCAATTTTTGTATTCCAACAATATCCTTGAAGAGGTCCAAAATTCCTCAACTCCTAGAATTCCATCAAGCAGCGTCCATTTTTAATCCAGTGTAAAGCATCCCAAACATTTTTTCCCATAAGTTAAAAAAGGTGGAAAAGTTGGGATTGCTGCCTGTGGGGCCACAATTCCCCAACTCCTAGGATTCCATCAAGCAGATTTTTTTAGAAGAAATTATGCAACTCTCTCCTCCATGTTAGCGAAATTTTATTCTGTATTTTTCATTAATTAGAGAAATTGGTTATTTTTTCATAAAATTTCAAAAAATCAGATTTGCCAGCTGCTAAATTCTTTTCAAAAAATGCATTGACCAAGTTTTTTATATAAAATGTAAATAAGGTTATCAACTTATTAGGTTTGAAAAAAGTGCCAAATATTATTAAGTAATTTTGGGTTATGTATTTTTAAAGACAAGCTGCCCTGTTTTAATAAAGATGTTGACTACTTTCTAAATAAGGCCCAATACCAGGTGTTATCTTTCCTTGCTTTTATAGAGAGAGACCCTCCACGTATTCCTTCCATAAAGAATTTTACGTAGTTTTCCATTCGATAAAAAGCACTCAAATGAACTACAAAATCGATCATAAGCCAAGTCTTAAAGTTAAAGCGTTTTCCAATAGTATGAATTTCAATAATAGAACTGTAGGATAACTGAAGAAGACTGTGACATTTTAATGCCATGCCATGATCTTAAATGCTTTTCCCTTGAGTCATAATGATTTCAAAAAATTAAAAATATAAATGATATAATGATCAAGATCCAATTTTCTGTGCTTTCATGTTCTTTGCTGATGATCAATATTTTACCTTCAATAACAAAATGTGGAATAAATTCTTTTAGAAAACCTAGGATGAGTTGGAGCTGTATTTCATAAAACAATTTTTTTATGGTAGATTTGGACTACCACACCAAGCAATCCCATGTAACTTTCTGATCGTAAAAACAGATCTGATTTTTCAACTGCAGTTTTCAAGTATATATAAAGAAATTTTCTTGACTGAACAGGAAGTTTAATATTTTATTTAAATTTTTCTGGGCATAGAAGCTTCAATTTTTTCCTCAGCAATAACTGCCAGAAAAAAGAAGCATGATCATATATAGGTCACGTTTGAAGAAAACATTTTGATAGTGTAAACTATGAAAAATAGATAAAAGAATTCAAAAATTTAAAACACATTCTTGCACAGCAGCAATAAATAATTTAATGTATAAAAATTTTAAATGTTCCTGTTTACAGATATAAGAACAAAAATACCTAGCACCATATTTGCATGTCATCCTAAAGTGAACCGCAGTTGTATGTTGTCATTCACAGGAACAATTTTTTCTTCACAACACTCCTAAGATCTCTAAAACCTATTACACCCGTTCTATGAGACAATTAGGTCATCACTTTTACTTTTTTTCTTACGTAAAAGTGAAAATGGTAAATGTACAAATTTGTAATATACTTAAGTTACGTACAGGGCAAATGCATTTCCTACTCAACTGCAAGCTCTTATCAGTCAAATTAAAACATCAAGTTCTTATGAACAACTGGTTCGGGAGACCAACGGATTGATTTGACAGGTGGGGGCAACTTATATTGACTTATGGAAATTCTTATCTTCTTTACTTCAATCAACTTTAGTAAGAGAGAGAATCAGCTATGTTACGAGTGAGTGCATTAAAAGTTCAGCCAAACCATATCGGGTGCAAAGACACACATATTAAGAGCTATAACCTAAACTGAAACAATAACTTGGAGAACATAGTGCTAACAAGATATATTAATGTTTTTTCTAAATGAAACATGTGGAAAGTATAAGAGGATTTATGTTTCCACAGTCTACAGTGATGAAGAATTAGATTTTCTGAAAAAAGACCGTGTGCAAAAATATATTTTGTCCTCAATATTCTAACCAATCAAGTGTAACATCATCAAGATGGATAAATATACTAAACCTACCAAAGAAATATATTAAATGCAATCAGTCATACATCAATTGTAACAACTAATTAAATTGAATAGACTCTATTTACCGAGGTGATGAAATAGTTTTAATTTGTTTATAATCGACTTCCAGGTAAGACTTAAGCCAAGACCATCATATTTATTATGAATTTGCTCGTATTTATTCATCTCCACTGCCTCCCTTAGTTTTTTTTTTTTTTTTTCAACCATAATGATCTTTAGGCCCTCAATTTTGATAATATGTTTGATTCATCGCTTAATCCTTTTAGGAAGCTCTAGTCCATCTTCACTTGAGTGATCCCGAAAGCAAAATAAATTTTGCAGGCTGTCTTCACCCAGAAATCTGTTGATGTTTTAGCAGCGTCGGGCTGCTTCTTCCAGATCCGATTGAAGCAATTCAAATATAGCCAACGGCTATTTGAATTGTATTTGTGATATTCGATATCTTGGCTGACTTGAGACAAATGAAGATACACGTCTTTTCATTAAATAATGCTTAATTATTATTGGCCGTGTCCTTTTGTTAAACATCAGTTTACATTTGTTATTGGCTCAATGATGAAGAGGCACGATTTATCAAGGAAGTCGATCTCTTGTGGAGTGACGCGATTTCTCTAAAAGGCTCGAGTTCTTATGTGGCCGACTTATCTCTTATTGGATGCGTCTCGATGAAAGGACGTCTTCCTCTATGTGGCCGACCTTCCTTTTGATAGAGACATACCTCTTTGCTGTGGCTGACATGTTGTTTATGAAAGGTCACGTCTCCCATCTCCTTGTGTATATATATCCGATGAAGTTTCATTGTTGATCATCCATTCACTCATATTCATTACATGATATCAAGTGCAAAGGTTCATCAAAGTGTGAATTGTCTCAAGTACAGATCGGCATTTGTGTAGAAGGCAGAAATCTTTGTTAGCAGATTGCTTCACTCAGTTTCTGTGATTGCATCAGTTTATGGTGCCTTATCTTTGGCCTTCATATCGGCCTTCATTGTAAAGAAGAATTCATTGAGATTTAATATATAAGAGATATATTATTGCTGGGTTTTTCTCCCTCAGGAGGAGGGTTTTCCCAGGGTATCTGCTGTGTTGTGTGTTTGAGTTTTGAATTAGTTTCTGTACATTTAATCTGATCAATAAAAAAACTAACAAAATTTAATTCTTCATGCGGAAATATCTCATATCAAGAGCTATAACTCAAATTCAATCAACAAAGTTGGAAAGTTGGAAAAACAGCTAATAAAAACAAAGATATATACAAAATATCTCCAAACTCTAATAACCCGGAGAATTCATTTTAAAATAGAGGTCTGAACAAACAATTTCCCCAAATTAAGAGCTATAATCCAAATTGAATCAAATGCTTGGGAAAACAGTACTAAAATCTCATGTTAAGAGCAATAACCAAATTGAATCAAGAACTTGGGCAGAACAGTGCTAACACCCATACTTTCTGAAACCAGAAACATATACAAAATATTTTTAAAATCTAATAACTCGGAGAATTCATTTTAAAACGGATCTATGCACAACTAATTCCCTAAAAATGTCTCATATTAAAAGCCATTCCCAAATTGAATCAACAATTTTAGGAAAAAAGTACTAAATTATCATATTAAAGACCAATAACCAAATTGAATTGACAAATTGAGAAAAAAAAAGCTAACGCTACATACTTTTTGAAAAAAGAAACGCATATAAAATATTTCAAGAATCTATAACTGGGAAAATTCGTTTTAAATAAAACGCCTGCACAGACAATTTCTTAAAGATAAACGAACAACAAATCTTTTCCCAAAAATTAAAAAATAGAAGAACTGACCGTATTCTTCATGGAATCGGTGGCAACAATATCAGAATTATCGCCATCTGTGTAGGCAGGAATGCAGTCGGAATAAAGCGAAACATTAACGGTCCATTCCACGATTGTTTGTTTGCCGTCGGCGTGCCTCCACACTCTGGCGACTCGAACCCTCGACTTGCCGTGTTTTTGCTCCAACACTAGATTTTTCTCCATCGTCTCTTCCTCTCACAGATCACAGGCGTTAGCCGTAAAAATGCCAACAATTATGTATTTTGATCTTAAAGAAGTCGAATCTGCGCACAGACCACCTCCAATAATCTTTTAACAATGATTCCTGTGGAAGCATTTATTCCAAGATTCTAAGATGCACAACAAAAATGCATCAACGTCACCGGTGAGCTAAGCCGTTGTTCGCGCCCACAATAAAAGGTAAAACGACTCCAAGGTCGAGTGCCTATCCACGTTCTCTTTGCAATCAGGTTGTTGGGGCCAGCATATAATCTGTTGTTCTGTTTTGGTTAATTCAATATAAAAAATTGGTTAGTGCTTTGAGAAGGGATATCGTTGTTCAATGGAATAAAAGGATTTTGTCGTTGGAATAAAAGATTTTGTGGGGCCCTCACAGCTAATATGTAACGTGCAACAAATCAAAATCCGATGCCATTCCAGAGTCGGAGAAATCTTTCTCCTTTTATCATCGTTGAACACATTATTGAAGAACTAGTATTTCAATTTATCATCGTTGAACATCCGTAAATAGTATGCAAATAGTTTGGGTATGGACGATATGCAGCAGTTATTCGAGGAGGATAAGATCAACCAGACGGCCAGCCTTCTAGTCAAAATCAATAGTAGGAGATCTGATTTAGAAAAGAGCATGAAAGAAAATTAAGTTGTGTCTTGGTCCCATAGACTGTTTGGTCTCATGGACGTCATTAAAATCTTTCATTCATTCATTCATTCATTTTGTACGGTTTGTTTAGTGGTTCAATTTTTGCGGGGTCTTTTACTCGACGGTTTATTTCTTAAAAAGATTTTAAGAATTGATTATGGTCTTCCTTTTTCTATAGCACGTTTTCTCAACACCATCAATTTTTCATGTGCAAGTAGTATAGGTAAATAGAATATTCAAATTTTGAAGGTATAATTAAAAAGAATAGAAATGTGCACAAACAATGTGATGGGTATAATCTAATTTCATGTCATAGAATTTTTAAAATGTTTTTGTCTAAAGTTCAAAATTACTTATATAGATCCAATTTCTAGTTTTATGTTGCAACTTCTCGACTAGTTAAAGAGAGCATAGTTACAAGAAGTCAAATAAGATAAGTTCTCTAGTCCTCCTCTACATTTCAATTATCTCTATCTCAATTATGTAAATCTTTATTTTCGCATATCATCTTGAACTTCCCTTTAGAATCAAGGGTTAAATTTAATCAGTGTTTTATCTAGATATATAGATTTATTTAGGGATATTTTATTTCCTTGCATTTTAGTGAATCCATAATGTTCATTCTCATCCTTTAGGATAAAAATACTCTAATATTTTGTTGTAACTATGTGCATTTATTATTTTTTAAGCCAATGTGGTTGACTTTGCATGCCTAAGAAGCTATTAAGACACTTAGGTCTTCTTTGACAAAGTGTTAGGTTAAACCCTAATCTTACCACCATGATCTATCTTCCTCTTATGTTAATCACATGTTGCATTTTGATAAGGAAGAGGGATAATGTGACCATGATGCATTTGTTGAAAGTGCCAAAAAGCAAAAGAAACATGAGGTGGTTGATAAGTTGAAATCCTAGTGCAATTAATTAGCTACCATAGATGAAGATATCTCTAGTTCATTTATGATTGATGCCCTCGCCAAGATATTTCTTACTAAATAACATGAGATGGGCATAATTAAGGCTATATAGTAAATTATTGATGATGTGTAAGCCCCTCATATTATGGTCCATATTTCCCTAACCCATTTTCAACCCCTAGGTTTCATATACCCTACCCATAGTTTTTCTATGAGCTCTCCACCCCTGCCCCTTGTTTATTATATGTTACTCACCCTCCCACAATTTACATTTTTCGCCCCACATACCCTCCATGTCTACTTTCAGCCCTCTCACTTTTGTGGCCTATGTGTATGCCTCTCAAATCCCTCAGATTTTCACCCTTTACCTACCACATCCATAGCCACACCTTTTCTTAAATACCTAATCATTCCAATCATACACCTCACCCTATACACCCATACTTTGACTACATGTATCCCATTGGTTTCTATCATTTATTTTTCTATTCATATTCCTCTGTTTCATACACTCCTTTATCTACTAATTTATTTATTTTTCCTCTTATATTCCCCCTTCCTTTGTTGATTAGTCTTTTGTTTCATCTACACCACCCATCCTTTCCCACTAATTTGCTACTATCACAAGTGATTTGAAACATGTGCAAACTCTTATTAATGATCAAGAATATTTCTAGATGTAACCATATGAGTTTTTTTGAATCAACATTTCATATCACACTCCATGATCTATCATCAAGATGAATTGTGGATTATGGAGTGTGATATGAAACATTGATACAAAAAACTCACATGATTACATCCAAATGCAATCTTGATCACGATTATAGATTGTGGAAATATTATCTCTCATATCAATTATTCACAAAAGTCTCTTAAAGAGAATCTATATAGTGAATCACTACTAATCCATTTTAACATATGGCATATTAGCTTATCCTTTATGAATGGGATATGTAGCTCACCTATTTTTACAATATATAATGGTAAAAGCAGTCCTTTAGCTTACATGTGTTCTTTCAATGCAACATGTTTAATTTAGATTTATGATGAAATATTATGTATTAAATCATTCACACTAAGCTTGAAGGATTATATACTTAATTAGTTCTACTCTTAACCTCATGCTTCTATTTATTCATTTAGAGACTTAGTTGACACTTATATTGATCATTTCCAACATAATATTAGAGTTATTTGCCACTTTGGCAAAATATAAGCAAGGATTTAATGTATCATCAATAATTATTTTTCTTGGATTTCAAACGAAATTAAAATTAATATATGCATGTAAATGTGAAACACAAACAAAGGATTCAAATTATTAAACCCAAACTTTATTCCACATCTAAATTCAACCTCAAGATTAAGCTAAAGGACTTACATACAAGGGTGAAAATAAACCCTTGCCCACAAACCCCTTGTAGCACCAACAGTGGTTGTGCTCAAAGTGGATTGGTGTGTGAGATGGAATGTGGTTGCTCACGTGGACAATACAACTTTGCATTCCAAGAATCTCTCCTTTTATTGACTCATATGATGAGCTATTTATAGATTTGGAAGATGGTGGATTAATGCATGAGATTGATTTGGAAGATTGATGGCTGCAGAGGATTAAGAGGTTTGGATGCATGAGGAAGGTCTAAGTGACACCTTGTGATTAGTGCAAAGGGATTTAGATGGTAAAAAAAATCTAGATTAAATGGATAGACAAGATTTGATTAGGATTTTATGGAGCCTTGTGCATACATGAAGCTATGTGGGACCTTTAGCCATATGCAAAGTTGATTTGGCTAATGATGTTTAGGGTTGTGCAAGTGATTAGCAAGTTAACTATTTTTAATTAATTAATGATTTGAGGGGAATTTAAGAATTGAATAAATAATTTTTTTCAAGATTAAAATATGAGTGATGAACATAATTGCATACCCTTGCAATTTTGAACATATATGTTTTGTGTCCACTTTAGTGCCCATTCCCTTAGTATTTTTGTAGGTTTTGTGATAGAGTGAAAACGCGATCCCAGAAATGAGCAGCAACACAAAATATGCAAGAAACCACCTAAACACCTAACACCTCAAAATTGGGAAAATGATTAGCTTAACAAAAAAAAATAGAACATTTTACCTCATTGAGTTGTTCTTTTGGTTGGCCCCTCGATTGTTGATGCGATATATGCTCCTCTTGATGGCAAAATATGTATGATTGTGAGCAATATGGATGGAAAATAGGTGAGAATGGATGCAAGTGCAAGTATTTGGCTAAGTATGGCTCAAGAGAAAAATTTGCAAAAATTTGGTTAGCACAAAGGATCTCCCTCAAAATGAGAGAAAAGAGGGGGTATTTATAGAGAATTTTGGATTCTCTAGAGAAATGGACGGTTGAGATTAAACCAACATGGCCAAGATGTAGGGCTATGGTGAGTTGAGAACTCACAAGCCCTCACATCTTGACATGTGGCATATGAAGTGGCTTGAAAAAGATGACATGGACATGACATGAAGGTACTACATAGTACCTTGGGATTTGGACAAAATCTCCTCATAAAGGAGGTCATTGTCCACATGTGGGTGAGAGGACATGTGAGAAATTTTAATTCCTCAAATATCTACATGGGAATGAGAGAAAGAATTTAAAATTCTTTGAAATGCATTGGGAGATTAAATGTGAATTAAAATTTCACATAGGGAAAGGGGGTGCCTTCTTCAAAATGAGAAAGCATTTAATAAGGTTGACTTATGACACATTTCATAAATGACATGGAGATTAGGTTGACCTAATTAAGTTATTAAGGTTGTGCAAATACTTGATTAGACAAATTAATGACATATTAGAGGCAAGTGGGAGAAGGGTAAGAGTACACATGTGGCTTGATGTGACAAGTCAAAGATCACATGGGTAAGAGAAAAAAGAATTTAATATTCCTTGGAAGGATAAAAAGAATTAAAAATTATTTGAGAGGTTGATTATGCTAGTTAATGAAGGATTAGAGGAGGGTTAGGTGTCTAAGAGAGATAGAGGCCAACTTGCAAAAATTGGAAGATGTGACACATCCTAATTAAGGATTAGGCATGTGCACACCCCTAATGATGAGATTATGAGAATAATTATGATTAAAAAATGGATGTGACATGTGAGAATTTAAATAAATGTCATATTTATTTAATTCATTTGATAAAATGGAGGATTAAAAAGATAAGGTATTTATTTATTAATTAAATACCTTAGGAATTTGGCAGAATTAAGGATATTAATTAAATAATAGCGATATTACTTAATTAATGCAAATAAGGGGATGCTTAGACGAAAGGGGATAAATTTGGATAAATTAAGTGTCCAAATTTAGGTGTCTATAGGTTCATTTCAACTCTTTCATCAACAATGATTTTGAAGATTAAAACATGAGCGATGAACATAATTGCATACCCTTGCAATTTCATATATGTTTTGTGTCCACTTTGGTGTCCATTCCCTTGGTATTTTTGTAGGTTCATTTCAGCTCTTTCATCAGCGTTCTTCCTCCTCAAGATGCTCAAGCCTCCTTTATTATGGTCACTTTTTCATGTCACCTTCGCATTAGCCCTATGTTTTTCTTCTCTCTTGTATTTATTTAATTTTTTGAAGATTGAAATATGAGTGATGAACATTAAAATTTATTTAATTAAGGCTAGACTATATCAAAATAGTGAATTAATTAAATAAATAAATAAAAGTTACTTTATTAATGCTAGGAAGATGATTGGATTGGTTAATCAAATAATCAGTTTTATTTAATTAATATTGAAAAGTTATATATGCAAGATGAATTGGGTGATGTTAGAATATGGTCAAATTTAGGTGTCTACACTCAATATGAGTTATCAATCGTCAAGCATTGACCATCAAGGTTCATTTATTGATAGTCGCATTCTAATCATCCAAGAAAGTTCGATTTTTAATACATGATTCACTTTAGGATTCATCTGCTAGTGTGCACTATTAGGATTTAAATTATTAAATATAATCTCCTCCATTATAGTGTCTCTAACACTCCTCATCCACATAAGTTTCAATCAAAACCAAATTTCAAAGTTGGGGCTAATGAGGTTAGATTTAAAAAAGATCGGTATCATTAATGATTCCCATGCAAAACATCATTATTTACTCAAACCAAGGGAGAAATGAAAGTTTACTAGATTGGTACATCCTCTACATATATTGATACAAAACCCTGACAACATCAATGTATCACTTTACCTCTCACCAAACCAATTGATACATCTAGAGGTGTCCTACAACATTTAAATACTAATTATGATTGTGATTAGCATTATATGCATGGACATGTTATGGGTAGGTATATAACATTCAGACAAGGTATGAGATACTATTTACAATAATGTGAATTAAATTAAGGGTATGTGATCATGGAAAAAAATATATAGCACCTCAAAAAAAAAAATCTAAAGATATGCATCGATCCTTTCTCTATACTTAAAAGTTGATCAATATAATCAAGTGGACATGGATGATGAGAATTATCCCAATGCTAGCTATAGTGAGTATATTTATTTTGTTAAATAGCTAGAGCTACATCAAACACATCAAATGTTAATGTTACAATGAAGATATAAAATATGATGAGAATTGGGGATAAACTCAAATGCAATTATGTATCAATCAAAAACAATGAAATGATATGATTAACTCGAGCTCTAATGAATCAATAGTCTAAACAAGGGTACATGGAGAGAATTAATGTAAGACAAAAAAGTACAAATGTTACATCTTTAGCTATATATTCTCATGATAATGATTTAAGTGCTTACAAAGACACATATATTAAGAAATCTCAAAAGCAAGTGAAAACATCTTAGCCTCCTCTAAAGTTAGCATTGAAATTACCACCTTTGTACACCGCTTTTTTTCATAGAAAAAAAATTAGTACATCGTTAAAATTGTTGCAAGATTGACTTTTGATGACAGGTGGTATTTATAGACGCCTAAAATTGTCTCTCAAACATTTTACTATCATCAATTCTCTTTGCATCACCACTTTCTAAATTAATTAAATAAATTGTATTTATTCAATCAATTATCTTGATTCTTCTACTAATGTTAAATTGTTAATTAAACTAACTCTTCCTCTAATATTAATTAAAAAGTTTAAGAATTTACTTAACTAATCAATCATTTCACCCCTTCTCTAATGTCTAACCTTAAATAAATAAATTCAAATTTTATTAACATTTCCATCATTCTCATTCCAAAAGATTAAATATATACAACCTATTTGTTTCATTTTTTTTCTCTCAAATCATAAGTTGACTAAAAGTAATTATTTAATCTAACTAATCATTTGTACAATCCAACAAATGATTAATCAAGACAAATATTGCTTGAGGTTCAGGATTACACGACTCCAAAAAAGGACTTCTTAGATCTAAAAAAAGGAGATTTTTGAAATTTCAAAAAGTTGTTTTTTAAATCCCCACCCTCCATTTTCTCTGAGAAAATCCTAACCTTATACAAGACTAGACAAAAAGAACATTGTAGATTTCCAAAAAAAAAGAAATGATCCTCACACTCCACTTTCTCCAAAAAAAAATCCTTAGCCATTCAAATCATTTGGATCATGGACCTCCTCATGTGCACCAATCACAAAATGCCACATAGAAGATTCTTGTGCATCCAATCCTTCCAATCAACCTCTTCCATTGATCTCCTAAATCAATCTCAACCATTGACCCTCTATCTTTCAAGTCTAAATAACCCATCATATCAACTATTTTCAAAAACACTTGGAATGCGACGATATGTTTCCAATATGGGCACCTTACAGCGTCTCTCAAACACAAATCCATCTTAATGTTCTAGACTAATAACCTTCAATATCCCATCTTTCCTTTTACAAACTTGTTTTACCCCTATTTTATTACCAATTATCTTTTTCATTCCATTTTGTGAGTTTATTTATCCCTTTTTTAATGGCATTGCTTGGATATAAAGGATGGAAAATGAAATCATAATACCATATTGGACAAAGGGTAGAAAAGGGAGTTTCGACTTTTTCTAGCACGAGGCCAAATTGTCACTGGCATATGAAGCTAGATTCACCACCTTGCTCCAGGCTTAACTTGTGCCTTATCATTCCATGTTAAACTAATAATAATACACACGATTTGTGTATTATGTTTGATGGCTTTAAAAAAATAATGCATGCAATAATTATACAAGCATACAAAAGTTGGATATGACACTTTATGTTGTATTTACTCTCAATGCGTTTGTACTTGCGTTTTTAGAAGCTTAAATTATGACAGACCTATGATTTGCCATTATGAATGACCTATGATTCAGATGGTAATTTGTTGAATTGTCTGTCTGATTTAAGATCCTTTTGACTATAGTCATATCACCAACACCTTTTACTTTCTCTTTAAGTTTCACAATGGAAGTAAATCTTATCTCTATGTGCCGTACAAAGCATATATTTAGTTAGTATGTCTTGCATTCTGGAGACGTTATTTCCAGCTGAAATAAAGTAGATTATTTCCTTTATCTTCGTACTTGTGAAGTTTTTTAAGCTATTTTACCCTTGTTTTTTATTTCTTAAAACAATTCCTTACATGTTGTTTTGATTTGCTACTATACTGCCCAAGCTTGGCTTATGTTCGTTTTGCCAAACATGGCTTGATCTTGTGAATCGACTATAGTGGAAACCTTTAGCACCATAAGCAATTAAGGTTTTGTGCCAACTAACAACAAAACTAATTTTACATATCATTGTATAATTTACTAGCAACTAACAAATAATAGAAACAAACGTTCCTTGATAGCTTGATATGTCTGTCTCAGATGTTTATACACCATAATTATTATCAATATTAGAATTTAGACATGGATTGTCAAATACTGTCTATAAAGAGAGTGACAATGAATACTCGCCGGTTGGCAATGTCATGAGGTTAAGTTATCATCCTCTATCATCGCTTGTCCAATTTTTTTAGGTGTTTATTCAATTATTTCATATTGGAAAGATAAGACATTAGCATGTCAAAGAAGCAAAAATACAAATCATTGTATTAGGTATGTACATTAAAGCTATATGTCCATTCTTTGCATAGTGACAAGTTTCTTCCAACCATCACAAGATACAGCAACTTCATTAACATGCCATCAAGATCAAAATTACTGTATCAAGAATTTTTTATCACAATTTACTAACACCCATTCTTATATGGAACTTGTACCGAGTCATGTAATGAATCCCATAACTACCTTGCTTAGTTACACTTGGCCATATGTGCACAGAAATAGAAGAGTTAAGTTCTTGGTACTTTAAATGATAAAAGTAATGGGTATTTTGGTTCACTGCCAAGCAAAACTTGGTGTACAAGATCAAAATCTTAATAAAGCAAATTATAAAGGTAAGTTTAGTTTTATAGATCACTGCCAAGAAAGACACCAATTTGGCGTGGGAACCCTTTGTGAGGGATTATTTCTAATCATTTATCTTACATATTGTTTGTAATGGGCAAACATTCCCTGCCCCCTGCCATATTCAAGTATATGTCCTCTATGGACTGCAAAAACTCACCATTACGCCCACTCAGGCTGTACCTACGAAATTGCCTACCCGATCCCTGATGCTCAATTGGGTAAATTTCTTGAATGATTCAAAACTAGGAAAAACTATAATGAGTCACTTTGAAGGCTGTGATGTGCATGGTAGATACACTAAGAATCCAAATGCATGCCTTCGAGAAGAACGATAAATTTCAAAAGAAATGAATACTATTAGAAAGGATAGAACAGATTCCAATGTTTCCCCGTCATTCTGTAAATAACATGGCCTGCCTGCCTGGCTCAGAGATGGACACTATTTTCCTACATTCACTGAAATGAATGTTAGCTTATGTAATTTAAAAAGGGAAACCACAGTTTTGAATTATATTGGAAACCAACTCCATAGACAAACATCTGAAAGCTATCCTGGCTACAAATACTCCTGCGTTTGCAACTGGACTTCTGTATTAACCACAAAGATAGGCAACTGGACTACTGCATTCACCATGAACAATTCAACTGGAATTCTTCAATATAAAAATGTCTGAAGAGATCAATATTTCAGAAACTCAAAATTTCCAACAATATGATGGTAAATACATCTGCATTGCTGCAACGTATGCATATACAAGCATTATGACAAAACTAAATTGATAGAAGACCATAAATACAAAATACCATCAATTTTAATCTCCAGAAAACTAATCAGTATGTTGGGTAATAGAACCTTTACCATAAATGGTGAAGTTAGGTTTTCACGAACCAGGGCTTTTTCAAAATAACAATGTCTTTTGTTTCTGACTAAAACAACTTCAAACCTGACCAAATTGTCTTTGACTCTTTTGGGTAGTGTATCAATGTGTATAAGAGATCATTCTTGAATTTCACCCCATATTAAGAGATTATTTTAAATGCCTCAGAAATGTAACAGATAGAAGATTTGTGACAATTACACATTTTGATCTAAAATTCTCCTTCTGCATTCTTATAAGAGTGCATAAGCACACATCTGCATAGGGATCCAAGGTTAAAGAACATTCATACAGCTTGTGCACAAGAAAAATGCCGATATTGCAGATAGTATTCATAAGTCAAAAAATCATAAGGATTTTGTCTAAAGTAGCGCTGAAAAGACATGATAACTCATTTGTCTCTCCATGTTCAAAATATCTTAGATAATGCACGCAGAATGCATGAAAAACTTCTGATCAAGACAATCACCCTCTTCATAGGATGTGCATTCCAAAGAAACATCTCATCCAGGAGCTAAAATTTTAGAATAAAGATCAAAGTAACCAACTTAGTTAACCGGGAGAATACACTCTGTGCACAAATTATTTTAACTACAGAATAGCCTAAAGATAATCCTAGAGAACAAGAAACAGAGTGAAAGCTCTGACAGGGAAAAGTACCAGCAAATTTATTCGAAAATGCATAAATGCTTCAATATTTCCAAAAACACCCTGGCAACAGGAAATGGGAAAATTGATTTTAGTATCTCTGAACAGAAGATGAAAGTGGAACACTGACACCAGGTTATTGGAATATTTCAATATTATGTAGATGGGGCAAAGAACAATTGAAGAAGCAATCTCCAAACACCACATAATGGAAAAAATAATCACCAAACCTCTCGGCATCATTAAAAACTTAAAAGGAAATGCCTCTCAGCAGTAAAAGAAAAAATAAATGTTAAAAAGACTCAGCTTGCAATAAAATTGCAAAGAAGTAACCCACAATAACTACATCCTGTCAGAAATGACAGAAAAATGAACCTGAAACAGGCACTTGCGCCATAAATTCTGCTCTTTAGTTGCCAACCTCTGTAGATTATAATACAGAAAATAAAATGTTTTGCATACTAGTGAAATGTAAGTCTAGTTGAAGAGGTTGTTGTTCAACCAGTCCCTGCAGAAAACAAGAAGCAGCAGCCAAAAACAATTAGTCCACAAATATGATACCCCAAAAAGAGAACCAGTAAAAAGACAATATATTGCACTCGCAAGAGATTAGACAAAATCCATCATGATACAGAATAACATATCTTCTATTTCCATCAGGATGGAAAATTATTAGGTGTTTCTATGTGTGAAAACTAGCATATTTCTTATAATGATTTTGTCATATATCTGCTTACTTGCTAATATCATCCAAATGTTCATCAAAATCAATAACACGTTCCTCCCTTCTCTCACTGATGTAATCCCAAAGGACAGTGTTAGCAGCAGGTTCTTTAAGCACCAATTGAACATCTGAGCTGCTACTTGATCCAGCTTGGCGCCAAACTTTTGACACATCCCTAGTGTAAAGCTGCATCAGTGACATAAAATGTGTAAGATATTATAGCATTATTGTTCATGAACACAAATGACAAAACCAAAAGCAAGAATGCATAGAATAAGCCATAATTGTTTTTCTTCTCTCCCCTCAAAGAACCCAAATTTGTTACATTCTCCAGCAAGGTTTGAATCTCTATCCTGATCAGACCTTTTGTTGTTAATTCATTTTTTGCATCCCTTACATGTTATTTCATTCTTATTTTCTCCCCTCCAAAACTCAATCCTCCTGTTCATAACCAATTTATTTCAATTTAATATCCCTAATATCATAACATGGCAGAGATCCGGTGCCATGATGATCATACATAATTGGCACAACATGAATAGGGACCCACAAAACTCTTACCTTAATCATATATTTCAACAACAAAGCATGCAATACATAAAGTGACATCCCCATGAATTCTATATCTTGATCTGACTACAAAATCCATTTTGAAGACCATATGGAAAAACTTATTGTCCAGAAAATGTGTAAATCTAAAATATACAAATGAAGCAAAAAAATTGAAGTTAAGACATTCAGTTGCCGGCACAATGCCACACCAGAATTTATAATCTAGTGGTAAATTCCACCACCAATTAACCAAAATAGCAGTTTTAAGTAGAGCTGGGTTTTAAGGAACTTGGGGGATACAAAAGATGAGTACACCACAAAACTCCATTTTAACTGGTGTTTGGAATGGTTGTCTACTCAAATATAGAAGCCAGATGTCATGTACTGATTGACCAAACAGTGGAGCTAGTACCCACCATTTTCATTAATTGGTAAACTTTACCTATTATAATGCAGTGGAGAGGCAAGAAATCACATAACAGAATTGCTACAATAGACTCATCACAACCAAGATGTAAGACATGGTAAGCAAACAACATTAGAGTTCAACCTTAAAAATTCATTTGTTGCTTAAATACATAATCTGAAATCACTTTTTCTCAAAGTTGTGCCATTGCTTTTGGTCAGAAACAATATTGTTCTTTCCAGGCCAAAAAAAGGTATAAATTAGACTCCTTTACACCCTCATGATATTTTGTTTGGTAAAGTTGCTATAAAGCATTTGGGCCCAAAGTTTTTGCAGCATTTGGAGGGCCCAAAAGAGTGTGATACATATGATATACAACACGGAGGCCTTTTCTAGGACAGAGAATGTTTTTATGGCTTATACATCCATTTAGTGGAGTCTGGGTATAAAAATAATAGAAGAGTTCAAAGATATCTTTCAGAATGGGATGTTAAAAGAATGCGCTCTGTTGCAAAATGAATCTGGTATTAAAAAAAGTCATAAAAGAACATTCTCTGTCTTGAAGAGAGACTTATATGGTATTAACTTTCCAGTCACTCTTAAGTTCAATACAGAAATTCTGAGTAACATGACTTGGAAAGATGGGACTGTTTTGGAGGAAGTTATTGCTAAAGAGATATAAGGTATGTTAGCTGATTCGAGAGAAATAATAAACAAGTTTTAAGGATAATTGGAACCTTTCTTGGTCTGTAGATACTTGGTCTAGTGTCTTATATCATATGTGGTCTTCTCTTGGCGAGCCTAAGAAAACTTGTTTCAGATGGCACCTCATTCTTAAGAAACTTGTTGTCAGCTGTGAACTTGTTTCCTTGGGAATACTTGTTAGAGTCTGTTCTATTTGTGATAAAACTGAAACAGTCAAACATATTTTCTTCGAATGTATCTATGCATTTCAGATTCGGTCTTCTTTTTTGTGTAACAATTTAGGGTGGGATGTTAAAAATTGTTTCACCTTGTTTGAAACTCTATTTGGTTATGTTTATTGTTTTCCAAAGGAGATTAATAGATTTTGGTATGTGTTTATTAATGAGGTTTTACGGTACATCTGGAAAGCTAAGAATGAGGAAGTCTTCCAAGGGAGAAGAAGGCATCTTGTTGATTTGCAATGTGAAATCACGCTGTTTTCCATTCTGATGCAGGTGTCTATGATTTTAGAGATCCCAAGAGATAGGTTTCTGATCTTGCTAGAGGAAGGACTCATCCTGGTCTACAGAAAGGAGGTTAAACAGGCCTACTTTTGGCCACATGACAGAAGCAAATTGAATGATAATGAATGAACATAATATTGATAAACCATATAGCGTTGAGAAAAGGAATACTGTGCACAATCATAACCATAACCTGTTGTGAAAGATTTGGAGCCTGAATATTTCGCTGAACCAGTCCTAGGGACCTTTGAAGCTGATGCAAATGAGATTAGCAATAACCAGTGGTACTGAAATGTGCAGTTGATTATATTTTGATGCTGTATATGACTCCCAGTGTTGTGGATGAACCTCCTGGCTGACTTTTTATCTTGGACTTGATGTTGTAAACTTTTTGGTGTTGTATCTTGGGGTTGAGCCTCCTGGCTGACTTTTTATCTTGGGCTTGGTGTTTTGCACCATATATCGTATCTGTCTCTTATTAGTAATAGATCTCTAATTTAAAAAAGTTGCGTCATTGGAGTACTTGAATGGACAATTATAACTTTAGGCTTTACAATAATACAGGTTTGGAAAAAAAGGACATATGCTGGAGTTCCATTTCATACAGGATAATATAATTGTCTTAATATAAAAGATGTATAGAGTGTTTTAACTCGTGGCATCACAAGAATCATGGTGAATAAACTTCAACTAAGACACTGTGAGAAACCATAGATTTAATTCTCCTTCACATATACATCCAAAGTACATAAAGGATATAACTAGGATATAGGACCATGTATAGTGCACTTCAGATAAAATGCATTAAATATTAAGTGCGCCATAGATTGCCAATGCAGTCAAATTAGAAATCCGTGCAAAAGTTGGAGTCTGTTTCTGAAATTAAACCAATGTGTATGTTGCCTGTAGACAAGAAGGGCGCATTTGATGATGATCACATATTTCATTGGTGAAAACCTTGACAATACCAAGAATGTAGAGAACGAGTTACAAAAACTAACTGTTTTCCATCATTAAAATTTCAAATAATCACAAGCCTTCCTAAGTCCTATTCGATAAAACATGAGTGACAGATGAAGGTAGATAATAAAATGCTCAAAAAGAATGAGTAGATAATACTTGCAATGGATTGTGGAAAGAACAAAAAGAGACACCCATGCTGGAATGACAATTTAATTTTAGTACCATCTAAAAAATCAAAACTAGCATAGATATCTTAATTACATCTATGCCAAGGGACATCAGTCTCAAGGCACCTATATTAGATTTGTTGAATAGGTTAGATAGGCATCTTGAAATTGACATCTCTTGACATCTTTTAGGTCAATCTATTTAAGACATCTACAAGAATTTTAAACGTTTTAAAGAGTGGAAACCTTAGGTAATTGGGAGGGAAGGCTGCCATTTGGGAGCCAGGGTGTAGCTTGATAACAATGGTAAATTCTAGGAATTTCACCACTAGGTCCAATCTCCAAGCATATAGTGGAGGAAACATCACTATAACATGTATAAAAATTAAAAAGTGAAAACCTAAATAATTAAAAGACAAGAAAAAGTTCAATCAAACGCTAAAGGATTGTGATACATTTTCAAGTAAAGCAAGCCAATATATAGCCAGCTTTCTTTTTCTGTCACATTTAAATAATAGTAAAATAAAATGAAAGATAAATGGCAACCTGTTAACTTAATACAAGGGCTATAAAATGGAAAACTAATTAGCTCTCACTCAAAGCTATAAATGTCTCGAGTTCCTGATGTATTGTAAAGATGAATAAGCCACATACGGCCAGCTTTTTTTTCCTGTTACCTTTAAATGATAATAAAATAGAATAAAAGCTAAATCACAACCTGTTAACTTAAAACTTACAAAATGAAAGAATAGCTACAAAACAGAAAACTAATTAGCTTTGACTCAAATCTTTAAATGTCTAGACTTCCTTCAATGGGCTTTTTGCAAAATCTAATTAGATTTAACTTTTAACTTTTAAGTCAAGCCTTTATATGTCTTGACCGCATTTTGGTGCAGTTTCAGAAAGCAAATAGCTTGCCCTGGATGGCCTGTCTCCATCCATGGCTATCTTTCAACCTCATTTCTTATTCCATTTTGTAATATAATTTAATTTGTGAGGCAAAATACAGCCATAGATTTCTCTTCCTCAAATTAATGGTGGTAACTAATCTGACCCTTAATCCATTCTTATTTTTTCTAAGGTGATAATTGAGCATGCAATCCGCTGCAATCATTAAGTTATATATTGAATAAAGCAGAAAGGCTAGACTGACTATCTATCTATCTATATGTTATTAACTAATTTAATATAAAGCTGTAAAGTTTCCATTACACTACACTACCACTACCCACTGTGCCACACATTACTTTTATAAAAAATATTTTTTATATTTTAATACTTAGTAGATTATTTATAATAGTAATATATATATATATAGTCACATCAACCACAAGGATTTTTGTCAACACGCATAATTACAAACCCTTGGCCACCACTGTAAGTTACACATCTCAGCCTAACCATAACTATACTCTCTCCATTACCTAGAACCACTTATGGAGGAAACAAATTTATACTGAGAAGTTGAAAGTTTGGGAAAGAAGTCAGGTAAGTTAAATCATTTACTTTGAACAATTTCTAATTTCCTACCAACAATAATCCTATGCTACCTGCTCACTCAAAAAAAATCCCAAATCTGGGTCCAGTTCATACCAGTCCAGATCCCCAAGGATTTTTGTAAACACACTCACACAGCTACAAATCCTTGGCTACCACCGTAGGTTACACATCTCAGCATAACCACAACAGTACTCTCTCCATTACCTAGAACCCTAAGGGAGGAGACAAAATTATACAGAGAAGTTGAAAGTTTGGGAATGAAGACAGATAAGTTAAAACTTATATCATATACTTTGAACAATTTCTACTTTCCTCCCAACAATAATCCTATGTTACCTGTTCACTCATAAAAAACCCTGAATCTGGATCCAGCGCATACCCAGTCCAGGTCTGGGTCCCAATGCAGATCCCCTGCAGTGTCAGCCAAGGTCCTAGAAAACAAACCCAAATTCAGCCAGGTTTTCTCCCAAAAATCATACCATCTAAACCCAAATTCAGCCAGGTTTGCTCTCCAGAGAACTTGGGTGAATCTGGGTCCATTTTGCTTGCCATCTGTATTCATATTCCTCTATCACTGTTGCTTCATCTTTGCCTTCACAAGGTAAGCCTAATGTCCTTGCTTCTTCTCCTTTCTCTTTGCATGCCCTCAAGCTTGCTTGTATTCATTGACAGATTTATTTGCAGAGGATCTCCCCATTACTACAATCGGTGGAGGAGGATTGAGAGAATTTAAGCAGATTCTCAAAGAATTGAAGGATCTTCAGAAGGGTCCTCCCACTTATGTAGCACTGATAGGTTCTTAATCTGAACTTTTCTTCTCAGAAAGAATTCATGGAGTTTGGGGTTTGGATCCACTGAAAATGTCTATCATAGGAAGGGTGATAATAAATTGGTAGGTATTGGGGATTTTAGACTGTTCAAGCTTTTAGATCTGACAAATACAATCTATTAGATGTTGCATGTCTTTAATTGCCACATCTGCTCTATAATCCATTGTATGGTCTAGATGCACCTTTTCAGCAAGCTTGGAATCTACAAAAGATTTTATATAGTTAGCTGCAGGGCCTGACCAAGGTTAAAACTACACCTAGTGAGGGTCCATCTCCCTGACATTTGGAGGAACCATCCACAATCCATTTGAAACATTTTTTCTCCATAACATCGCCAATTCCTTTCCTAGTGAAGAATGGAAGGCATACAATGTGTCCATTAGACAATAAATTTATGGAATTAACTACTCATTAACTAGTATATGTATCAACACTTTTATATGCATGCTATGTAGTATTCTGAATTCCTGATTTAGGTTGCAAATGTGTATATATTTATCAGATTATTACATGTTTCTCTTATGGACGAACCCAAAACAAACCCAGCCCCAAAAAAATCATCATACCAGCACACCCCAATCTGAACTGGTAATTTAGCAATAAACAAGTACAACACAATCCTAGCATATACAATAGCTTCAAAAGACCTAACTTGAAATGAATATTACAATTAAGATTTGGAGCTTTTGTGGGGGCTCTTTTGATGAGCACTAAGTCTGAATTGAGAGATGCAATAAGTGTAAAATTTATGTAATATCATAAGAATATCTGGCCAAATTACTGCTCCAAGTGTTAGGAAATAAGAAACAATTTCCACATTAATCTGTGTTTTTTGTTGTGCAGGTAAGTTCAAGATCTGGTGAAGACTTTGGATTTTGCAACTCTTTTGGACAACAGTATGAGTCTTTGCTGACGATGTATTGCCTGGATGTTTGTGTGTCACAATAGCTTCCTGGGCAATGAGCTCCAACTTTTGGTGCCAGGTTCTTTATTTTCTGTTATTTTAGTTCCTATATCCACATTGCTGATTCTGTACATCAATTTCCCATAAATTAGCATTTTCTTTTCCAGCTCAATTAATATAACATTACATTACAGGCTGAATCTAGAATGTCTTTTCTTCTTTTCTTTCTATCTCTTTCTTTTTTCAAGAGAAGAGAAGAGAATTGTGACAATATCGAAGAAATTAGAATGCAAATGTGAGCTATATCTTTAGGAAAGCAAAGAAGGCAAGCCTCCTCCAAGTCATTTATGAGCTAAAACATAAAATAATGTTGCAATTATAATAAATTTTATGGTGTGTGCCACAAAACTGTACTATATGCCTCTTAAATGGGAAGGGAATAAAACAGTGTTCCACGGAGTTTCGGGGACGGGGACAGGGGGACGGCGGGGGACGCGTTTCCGAGATGGGAGACGGGGGGCCTAAGTTTGGGGACGGCAGGGGACGACGGGGGGACGGGGCGGTGGGGTGGTGGGGGGCGGCGCTGAAATACACATAGTACTTGAAAAATTAGTTATAAAAAGAGGTATAACAATATAATTATATAACTGTAGAAGCCTAAGGAATAAGTAAAGTTAACACATAAAAACAAAACTTAAAACTTAAAAGTTTAAAGTTTAAACACAATAACACATTGCAATGATATATCATTTCATTGAACTAGTGAACCACTGAACATTGAAAATCAAAATCAAAATATAGACATTGGAAAATGCAACAAGAACTAGATGTTTCATAATTGTGATTCATGAATCATAATTACAATCAACTATCCCTGTATCATCAATGTTCAAACTTCAAAACTTCAAAAATAGAGTACAAAATAGTAAATGCTAATAGTAAATGGCTCTAGGCTAATGGCCTCATGCCTTTGGAAGTCTCCTAGAAGTTTCCTTCGAGTCTCCCAGATTTTCCTTGGAGTCTCCCAGAAGTTTCCCTTGAGTCTCCCAGAAGTTTCCTTGGAGTTTCCTTGGGTGCAGGGGACTTCTGGAAGTCTCCCAGAAGTTTCCCTGGAGTCTCCCAGAAGTTTCCCTGAAGTCTCCCAGAAGGGGACTTCGGGGGGACGGGGGGACTTCGGGGGGGACGGCGGGGGGACGGCGGAGAAACGGGGGGACGGCGGAGGGACGTTTCCTAGGCGTCTCCCCGTCTCGGAAACGTCCCCGTCTCGGAAACGGGTGGTTTTTCCGAGGGGACGCGTCCCCGTGGAACACTGGAATAAAACAAACTTCAAAGAATGTATTATCTCCAAACTTAAAGAGGTTGGACCCGCTCTTATCATAATTAGAGAGTTACATTGCTGTGAGAACTGAGAAGCAAAAAGATTATATAAGTTTTAGAGATTAGAGGTTTCCATGGTCTATAATATAATAATATAATACAATTGCCTCTGAAAAATCCTGTGAATCATGTTCCATGATCCTGCAGGTTTCTCCAGAAGCATTTTTGTATTATTCAAGTTTTGTTAATGGAACTATTAAATGTCACGGATAGGGAAACAGTTATCAAGAATTTATTTGCTCATATAACCCATTTGCTTCATGTACATAGAAAACTCCACAGCCTTTGAAATAGATTATCAGGTGCATCACCATGTAAAAGAAGACTCTTAACAGAATCCTATTTCAGGAATTGTACAGAAAACAAAAAAAATATCAAAAATGGATAGCTCTGCCGAAAATGCCAAATTTGCTAAAACTACTGAATTCACTGAAGTTGCCGTCCACTCCATGCCCTAGCTTGGCTTCACTCGCCGCCACTGCAAACAATGATGTCTTTGTTGGCGAATATTCGGGCGGGAAATTTGTTTCATTGGATGCCATGGCTAAGGGCTCGCAAGGAGCATCGATCCACAGGACTCTCTTTTCCATGCCAGTGGCCTCTCGTGGCAGGTCAGGAGAGAAGAAGTCACCTCCTCCTCTCTCTACGAATCGGCTTGATAGTGATGAGAAGCTTGGTAACGGTAAATGGGGGTGGATTTGCCACCTGCGGTGGGTCTTTTGGATTCAGATCGAGAGATCGGAGTTGTGCCTCTGAGGCAAGGCTCGACGATGAATAAAACATCTTTCCTGGAGGCTACTAAGGCTGGTTTTTCCTCTCTGAGCTCAACACAAAAACCAAAGAATCATGCAGGCAGTAGGCGAATTGTTTAGTGCTCTGATAATCCCGTGCATGCTGCTGCCAAATTGAATGGGGGGTGACACCAATTGATGGCACTGGGGAGGAATGTTGTGGATGTTGTGGATGATAATTTGGACCCTCTTGCATAGAATTGGGGATCGACTCACAATGAATATGGGCAGTTGTGGATGGATGGGTGTGGGGAAGGAAGAACCCACTCTACACTCGATAATCGAAATCCGCATTGGAGGCATTTTCCTGGAGCAGCAGGAATGGCAGGTCATGCACGGGATGAGATCAATAGTGGTTGCAAACCATCAATTCGGCCTCTCAAATGTGCGGACAGCTCCCCTACAATGTGCCTTGGTGAGGAGATATGCAGTGTGGTGATGGAGAATGAAGAATATTTTGCAATGCATGGTTTGATCAAGCAATTCAGAGGGTACTGGCTGCTCTGCACCAGTGGATCACAAACACTTGGCACTCCATCTTGGTGGGGGATGTCGAAATCTATCCCTACGCAAGGAGATTTTGTGTGGTGGCTTTCGATGATATCAGAGACAGGAATACAATTTTATTTGATCATCAATGGAGTTATGAACATCATTTCGTGGCATCCATCTTTCAATCCCATTATTGAATCCTTCGATGCTACTCCAATTTGGGTAAGGCTTCCTAACCTCCCTCTACAAGTCTGGTTTGCCTCTTGTTTTGAAGCCATTGGTAACGCGTTGGGAAAATTTCTGGGAGTGGATGAGGGCTCATCGAATTACCTACACACTACCTATGCCCGTATTTTGGTGGATTTGGACACATCTAAAGATCTTCCAGCAAATATCTCTTTAAAAACTACAGCAAGATGTTGGAACCAGCCTTTAGATTATGAGGGTTTGCCTTTCCACTGTCGCAGATTCTTTAACACGGGTCAAATTGCTGCCCAGTGTGCAAAATGAAGAGGTTATAGCCAAGCCACTTGGTGGAAAGATGTTCTACTGCAACTCTATGCTGTTGAAAAGGAAGATCCAAGCCGGGATGGGGATCCTGACAGCTACGCCTCAACCTTGGGAGACTGCTGGCAGAATGCATCACCTAGCAAAACACAACCACACAAGACAACCAAGAAAGTCTCTCCACCTGGGGAGAAATCTTCCCCATGGCAATACAACAGGTTGCAAAAAGGAAATATTGCTGACCCAGAGGACTCAGCGAAATTTTCTCCAGTGGTTTGAGACAAAGTTAAGGCGGCTAAAATCACTAAAACAAACTTGGTGGGGGCAATTTTCTCTGAAGGATCAGCAATAGCAACTCCGGAGGTAGGTCAAACATTTAAAAAAGAAAAGGACACATGTGGCTGTATACCAGAGGATGCCTGGCCGAAGGTGAAAAGGAAAAAGAAGAAGCCCGAGGTGAAATCTAATATGCAGCTTCACTCCGAGTCCAAAGCTGATGCAAATGTGTAAGTGGGTAATTGGTGTGCGGGTGGGTGGGGCAATTTGTAAATGGGCTGATGTCTATATCAAAGCAAGTACAATGTTGGTGGTGGGCTGAATAGATTAGTTTTGGTCAAGGGAGTCTGCAACTGGGTTGATGTGTCAAGGTTTGGGCAAGGGATTCTGAATGGAAGTCTTGTCAATGTAATTTTCGATGATCAATACAATGGGTGCTGCCCCTTAGCAGCTATTTACCTATCAAAAAAAATATATATTAAAAATGAATTGTTGTATCTTATCAGTTTGTTGCAAAAGTGTTGTATCTATTGCTAATTTGTTTGAATATGCAGGAGATGAATTTTTAGATTTTCAGATTTATCATTTAAATAAAAAAGAAGGAACTTCGTTATGTATGTGCTTTCAAATATTTTTTGCTAGCACAGGCAATTTAATTTTGGTGGAACTGGATACTCAAAAACAATCATTTATCTACTCACTCGTAACCACTATTTGGGATTTCAAAAGACCAACCTGAACAACTGGTTTCTTGCTACCACCTTTGTGCAGTTCTTCTAAGATCTTGTTGTCCAGCTGCAAAAGAATATGCATATAACAGGACATATGTATATCAAATCCAATGTAGAAAAGACAATTCTATTTCTTTGCACAATTAGAAGAAGCAACATGAAACCGAATTTACGAAGCAATAAGAATTTTAGTAATTTCACATACCATAAGTATGGCAGCTTGAGGAAAATATTGACTGATATGATCACCAATTTTCTTGGCTAAAGAGCTGAGCTCAAGATCCTCATACCGTTCATTTGCATGGTAGTAACCCACAATACAAAGCCCGTCTCCTTTAGAAGTAAAGTACTCCTCCACCTATCAGAAAAAGGAAGCTCCCATTAATTGATTAGGACTGGTAAATCTCAATTTCAATCTCCAAAGTGCTTAAGATACAACTCACTTCCAATGTTTACAGAAAATTATATTTTGTGGATAAGTCTGAAGATGTGTTTTATTTATGTTGGAACTTCTAATAATTTTCTCAAAATAGTTTATTGAATGAATGCAAGAAGTCAGAAGTCCATGATTTCAAGCAAGTATAGGGAACTCTTCCAGACAGTATATTCGTTTTAAATAATAATCAAGAAAATTTCTATGCTTGTCTCTGATAAGGTAAACCTAAATATCATAGCTGCCAACATAAATCAACATATTGATACACTGTCAAACAATTGAGAGATTGTAGTAAGATTTGTGTTCATGTCTAACAGATCTTAGGTGTGTGTTTGATGGTTACACAATGCATCTTATTAAATTATTAATATTTTTAGTTTGTGAATTCCCCTTGTGGGGTTTCCTTTGGCTTAAATGCCACAATTAAGGGGTATCTCTTCTGTATTCACCTGAGATTCACACCCTGCCTTGTCCATTGGTGTACATGACATGTCACACCCATTGAGTTGGATGTGGTATTCTACCCAACTTCAAAAGCTCCCTCCACATTGGAAGCCTCAACATGCTGCCACCTGACCTCATCCTATAAGCTAATTAATTAACTAGTTAATTCAAATTACTGTTTGGACTCCAATGATCTGTTTTATCCTTTGAAAACTTATCCAGCTCCGATTTTATGCTCATTTTGTGCTTCACTTCCACAAAAGTTACTTTCCATTTCTGGTGAAATTTGGATCCTAATCAATAAATAACTTTCCCAAGGAAAAATTTATTAAATAGTTCACAGAAAAGCATTTTTAGCCAGTGGTAGAAATGAAGTCATAAGGTTAAACTACATGACAATAACAAGTACCCAACTAATACACTGCAGAGTGTTTCTTCTGGACTACTTTTCATGAATCGACTAATTTTTCATTAAATGTTCAAATTTGAATTCACCAAAACCTTCATATCAAATGTACATTAAGTTATTGCATTTATAAAATATAAAAGTATAATAGTATAATAGTAAGTGTAACTACCCAGTAACACATAAATTTTGTGTTTTGTAAACAAGAAATAATTTCCAGATATTCCTTGCCTGAAAATAAATAGATCATGGCTTTGACCAGGGTATAAAAGGCCTGAATCCAAGTATTGGAACAAATCACATAATCCATAGGTAAACTAAAGCTCCTTAATTCAAATTCGATGGAAGAATACCCACGTCATCTACAAATAGAGCAGAGATGAGGAGGTTCTGACTAAGGAAGAAGAAAGAAAGAAATTATACTAACAAAAGACAAGTGTAGGTCAAAGAAACATTGAAATTATGCCAAGTTATAATACAACCTTGCTAGGGTAGAAGAACATTGGAAGCTGAAAAGTGACTACAACAAGATCTAAAGCCCTAAAACAAGCCAAACAAATCAGTAATAAGTACTCTAACATAGTCCAGAACCCAACTTAAAGGGCACTCACAATCTGTCTTCTGAATTCTGAAGATATCTTTTAACATCCTTCAGGCGGATATGATCTGTAATACCCATCTAGCTGTAATTACTCGTTTACAAGATTGCTTCTCTAGACGTTAAGTTTTAACTAAATTCCCTAAACTCTTTTTAATTGTCTTGGTTCAGGATTCCGTTCGCTAGGTTATCTGTGCAATTAAAAGCAGTCCTAATTCTATACGAATTCATGCGAAATTTTAATTACGATCCACTTCATGACCTTATAGAAATATTTTCGGAGTCAAAATGGGACGACAAAAAGAGTTAAAAAGATTGTGGGTGTACCTGAAAAGAGCGAAATGATTTGTGGGTGTGCCTGAAAAGAGCGGAAAGATTTGTGGATTTACCTGAATGGTGGCAATCTCCAAAGTGGGTAAGAGTCCCAGCTGTCCATGAGACAGAGGAACGGCATCTACGATCTCCACGGCTTCTGTTTTATCAGAAAGTCTTCCCACAAGAATGCCATTGACTGCAGAGGTCTTGTGCTTCAACGCATGCAGCACCAGCTTCACATAAGCTTTCTGGCTTACTTCATAATTGCTCTCAACCATCTTGATCTTCTCAGCCTGCCTTCTTCCGTGTCCTTCACCGTTCTGCCTTAATTTCTTTTCAGAATAGGAGCACTGCCATGGTTTTTCTAAAGGGTGGATTTGAAGCCGATTTAAACTTTTATGGGATTTGGAAGTGTTTGTTTGTTCTTTATTTTATCAAAATACCATATACCATATCGAATTGGAATTGGATATAACAGGTTGATTTGTATATATACATGTTGCAGATTTTATGTCCTAAAGTGATTTGTCATGTAAAATAATTCTAAAATAATACGGTTTAGAATGGTGCTACCTATAATGAATTTTCTTAAAAAAATATATATTATATAAATAATTTAATTAAATTAAATGTATATATTAATTAAAGTTTGATGAATAATTATAATAAATATAAAAAATAAATACGAGGATTAAGAATGTTGATGTTGATATTGTGTAAAATCAATTTGGCACTATTAATTAATTAATAGTTTATGTATGGTCATGTTTAAGTTGTGTTATCTAAAAAAAATTGTACTTCACTCTTGAATGCCACAAGTTTAATTCTAAGTATCACAAAATTTGATCTATATTTCACAAGACTAATCTAATCGAATATGTGTCTAAAATCATGCTCGTCACATCAACGTTAAGGTGATGTCTAAGGGCATTATTTATACATTTGTCGACTAGGTGAACAAGTTCTCCTAGGTCAAACAATTTGGGTAGGTTAGATTTATAGCAATGAGTGGTATTAAAGATAGCATACGAAGACATGCAGATGGCTTATATGATGGTGATAACGATATGATTATTTATCTCTTTTCAAATCTCAATGTGCTATAATTATTCTCCCATATGAAATTAATTACACATCAAATGTCTTTAAATAGAAAGATATAACAATATGTTGCACAAGTGTATGTTAAGTCAACCTATAATGGCTAGTAAAAGGGGGTAGGAAAGGTAAAAAAAAAAAATTGATAATTTAACTTTCAATTTCATTCTTGTATGCCTTTAGATTAAAGCAAGTCAACACTAAGCCACTTGGAATTAAATGCTATGGTAAAATAATAATTTTGAGGCTTGAAGCAAATGTATGGAAGTAAATGCAAATGAAAGTGCAACAATAATGAGTGAATAACAAATGTATGAAAAATGGTGCAAATAGGGAAGAAACAAATAGGCAGAGGATTTGGGTCACAAGCTAAGCTTAACAAAACATATGTCAAATCTCAATATGTTGTTGCATTCAGATATTTACACCAAGGTAGGCACAACATTAAATGGGAAATGGCATGGGTATATGCTAATTTCACCACTACATTTAGCCTCCACTTTGATATGCATGAGAACCTCACATGAGCTTGCATTTCAAAGTATTTGGGAATTCTCGACCAACATGAAAAATATGCATACCCTCGTAAAAGGATACTTATTCATATAAAGTAACATATCGTTCTTGAGTTTTTACATTCTCTTTGGCATGTGCACTCCATAGAAAACTATAAAATAAAAGAAAAAAAATTAATGAGTACTATCGACCACATGATCTTGAAATAAGTATACAAAGTACAAGCCATTGTAATTATCAATGGAATTTAAAAGTAGAGAGAAGGGATAAAAAAAGCTACCTATATGTAAAGTGATCCAAAAATACTTTGTATGATGTGGTTATGTGATATGGGTCTATGCAATGCAAACATGTGACAAAACTCCACATAATACAACAATATAATCAAAACCCCATGTTACACAAAATATGATAAAGATCTATATAATGAGGCTATTTAATGTGATATGACTCCAAACAAAGTGGAAATGTAATAGATCTTTGCATGATGTGAGCATGTAATTGATAAAGCCCTATCTAGATAAAAGACATGACTTGAACTCAACCATAAAAATGTTGATAACTTTCATCCCCTTCAATTGGTTGCTTACAAAGCATGCAAGAAATTATAGGACAGGGGGAAATGATAAATGACAATTAAATGATAAAAAGCATAAAGTAATCAAATAAATTTAAGCACACATAGCATGTAAAGTTGGGTCATAATGTTAGAACTAGAATATTGGAAAATCATAAAGGAATAATAACCCTAAATACTAGATAAGAATCGTGTAAACATATCAAGTATGTAATAAATTTTATAGATAAACATGAAACTACAAATAAGTAATATATGAGCATGTTCAAGCATATGTAAAGATGATTTTGTGCAATATAAGTAAAACGATAAGATGAAGATGGACCTAAAGGTGAGATAAGCATCAATAAGATATACAAAGGTTTCAAATGTCTGATCATAAGATATCATAAGTCATAGTAGCATAGCCATGAAAACATATGCATGAGAATATGATGAACATGAAGTGATAAATAATAAGTGGCTTGGATGATAGAATAAGATAAATAAAATAGGTCATGACAAAGACAGGTATAAAATTCATAATAGTCATGTCATATATGAATGCATCATGAGTGTACAAAATTTTCATCGATCATGAAAACATAAACAATTGCCAAGTGAACAAGAAAAAATGGTGGAACAAAAATAAGGTATTTTGAAAAGCATAGAAACAAGAAAAGGAATATATAAGTGAATATCAAAGCAACAAATAAAGAGAGCATAACTATTGCACATAAAAATGGCATAAGGAATATGTCCATTGAATGGGGAAATAAAGTATAAACCATAGTCTAGAAGGTGAAATGAGAATAGGTGAAACACAACGATCATAAAGAGATAGTGGCATAAGATAAGAGAATACAATAAACAAGGCATCATCAAAAGACCAAAATGTAGCCAATAGTGGCATGGTGTGATGGTTAAGTTGTGTTATTCTTACAATCAAGTTCAAAACCCCATTGGGGTGTAATTGTTGAGAATTTATATTAGGGATGAGGTCCCCATTTGTGACCTCACTGGTTCATAGCTCTGGGTCAAAAGTGTTTACCCCTGAAAAGAAAAGACCAAAACATAGGAACATATGCAAAAGATCAAATGTGAATGAAAAATATAGATATATAAATATATGAGTGCTCAATGTATCATGGAACATAGTTAGCAAGACCTATATCTAAGGGTCATCCTTTTACCAAAATGTTTCATCATATTATTCTTCTTTAATTATACAACTTACTTTTTTAATTACATGTGTTTCTTCTTGATATGGATCTATACTCTTTGTAAACACCTTGTCAATAGGTGCAACATTAAGTGTTTTTGTGTCCACCTTTGTTGTATCTTTATAGGTGGTTGTGCAAAAAGATTTGGTATTTTTTATACCACACCACCTATCTTTAGAATCCATGTAGTATTTTTCTTGGCACGAGACACTAGTATTTGTACTATTAGTTATTTATCCTTCTCGACACAATAAATGGTGATACATGCTTAACTTGGTCTTTTATCATCTTTTGTTCTTTATTCTCCTTTTGTGCTTATAATTGCTCTTGATATACTTCATAAAAGTTTTTTTTAGTTTCATATTGGGGTTCCTTCGGAGTGGGAATATAAGTATTCAAAGTGAACAAACTCGATTACATAAGAGAATCATATGAGTCTCATGTAATCTTTACAATTCTACCTTAATAAATAAATTTAACCCATTGATGCATAATTTAAGGTACAACTCTTGAGTGTTCCAACCAAGCTCCACCAAGTAATATGGAAAATATATTAAGAGAAAGAATAACATGGCATTATATTTGTACTTATTTAGGTCCAACCATAAGAGGTAAAATATTACAACCCAAAGGGTGTATAAATAATCTACTAGTCATCTTTAAGGATGCTCTGAAATAGGCATAAGAAATTGGATTTAAATGTTTAGACACTAGAAAATCCTTACTGACTATGTTGTGTTTATTTGCAATGTCTATAAGGATCTAAGTAATGATGTTATCTTATATTTTTCCTAACACATATTATAGATCATAATGATTATTTTATGCAATCTTTTAATTGGTAAATGTGATCAATAGAGTAGCACATGAGAGAGAAGATGTACCTTGAGAATGTATCGTTCCCATAAAAGTATTTATATATATAACCTTGTTTGTGGATCAATATAATAATCTTCTAAAATATCGCAATCCATACCAACCAAATCTTATATCTCTACATTATTATCACGACTAGGGAATGGGTTGGTGTAAATCTGTAGATTCTAATTTGGAAGTGCAATGGAATGTATAGACACCTAAAATTGACGCATCAATAATTACCTGATAACCCAACCATTTCCTCTATTGTTTATTGAAAAATCCCTATTTTCCATTTAGTTATTCAATCTTCATTCCCTTGTTAATTAAGTAATATTTTATTATTTAATTTCAATAAAGTCACTATTCATCACTATTCACCTGCACCTCATTTCTAGCCTAAGTGATATAAATGTCTATCTTAGGTAAATAAATTTATATTTTTATTTATCTCATCCCCCCACCTCATTCCAAAAATTAAATAAATATTGTATTTATTTAATTTCTTATTTTTTACACTTTTCATTAAGTGGGTTAAAATCATTTAGCCCCTTAATCCCCCACCCGCACATGAAAATCCTTAATTAAATCCCCTCAAATCTTCTACATCCTCCAAGTTGTACAAAGGCATGGGTCCTTGGTTCACAAGGCATGAACCTTTGTACATGTGGCATGGCCTTGGTACCATGCCACATGGGTCAAAGGTACTTTCCCATCCCTCAAGGGTACTTCCAAGTACCATTTTCATCTTAACCATTCAACCTTTTAAGGGGATCCTTAGCCATGAATGCCCATTCAATATTGGACCATTCTCCATCAACTAATCATGTGTGAACACTTGTCTTCCTCTCATCCTCTCAAGGGTCTCAACCAATATGATTCATTAATCTTGCCATCAAATCTTAGCCCTCCACCTTCTAGCCTAAAAATACATAAATATGATGTCACCCTAAGCCATTTTAATCACATGCCTTTATGTAAACTTATGTTGTAGGAAATGCTACTCAAATCTAATTATATCCAAACTCAATTCCTTGGACACAAACACTATATAATTGGTGTGACGAGGAGGCTTGGATGACGGCATATTTGCATGCTTTCACCTATGTTAGTTTCCTTTTTTATATAATAATGAGTGTTGCATTTTTTTAGTATAATATATGTAGGACCCTAAATCTGCATTGGATAAAAAACAAAAACCATTAGTATTGTTAGTAAACCAAAGCAAACAAAAGATCCCCTATAAGATTCATCTAAACACAAGAATAATACCAAAGAAACAAGCAAAACATAGAAAGGCATCATTCTAATGATCAAACTAGCATCTTATAGTGGATTGGTGTCACATGTGCTAGTGACCCTTTCCCAATCCTTGATTAATCGCTAAAATGATGAAATTGCTATAGATGATGGAGATGATGGAGTGAAATGGACAAGATCAAATCTCAAATGAAGAGAGTGACCTTGCAAGATTGTAGAGAGATTGTGAAGGATTTGATAAGAGATGAAGCCTCTATTTTATAGATTTTCAAAATGCTAAGTGTTGAAAATGGACCAATGTGGGACAAAGATCAAGCCAATAAGATAAGGCCACTTGTCAAGTGGTGATAGGTCCATGGATGTGCAAGATTTGGGAAGAGTGCCCATGAGAGGGAAATTTTGAATTCAAATTTGCAATGAATGCTGAGTTTAACCTTGGAAGGGGACATGTAAGAGACATGTAAGGCCTCATAAATGCTCTGTTGGGTGTACATGTCCACTTGGGGGGAGATTCAAACTTGGAGAATATTCTTCCTTTATGCCAAGTTGAAAATAAAGATTTTGATAAATCAAATAAATGCAATTTCATGTGCAAGTGGCCAAATCTAGAGAATGCAAGTGGTTAGGATGTGACATGCATTAGATTAGATTTAATCAGGATTAATTAGCTAGGATGATGATTAGGATGCATTGACTTTTATGACTTAAATATTTGATTTATTTAAATCAGAAAAGGATGGAAAATGATTTGGATTTAATTAAATAAAAGGTTTTATTTATTTAATTAAAATGAGGGTGATGGGATCAAGATGATTTATTTGTTTTAAACTAATGACTTTAGGAGATTGATAAATAAACTTGATTTATTTGCCGAATGGATGAATATGACCTAATTGAATGCATTATGTCAATTTGACGTGTCTACAATAGGTTAAATATTTTATTAGATTTTTCTTTATGCTCAAAATTTCATGTACACATTTTTGGCATGCCCAATGGGACCCACATCCCTATTTCTAATCATTTTCTTATGTTTCTAGCTATTTTGTGATCACATGTTATAATTTAACGTATGCATTTTTAGTTTGACTTATGTGCTATGTGTTTTGGCCTATCCACTACAAAGTGTTGTATTCACTTAGTGACCTCTTCTAATGTGTTTTCTAGTGAATTTCACTCTTTTAACTCTCAATTTTTTTGATGGGGATTAATTTTATAGGTTGTTATGCTATCCATTTGACTCCTAATCTGAATTTTTGTAGGCCTAACGCTTTTTTGCATATATTTTCAACTTTAACATATTTCAACGAATTGACCTTATGTTTCGATAGGTCTATCTTAAATAAGCATATATGCTTTTATTAGTTTTGTAGACACCTAAAAATGACTAATGTATTTCATCTTATCATTTCATCATTATCTTAGTCATTTCTTTTTATATTAATTAAATATCTTTCAATTCTTTAATTAAGCTAATATTTTGATATTTTATTAGATGGAATTGATCAAAGGGATGGCATGCAGGTGCACAATAGAGGTAGAGGGGCGACTGCCTTAGGCATCACTCCCTTTGTATGCTACTTTTTTTGGCTGCAAATGATGTGCATGTCCTCATTCTAGTGCGTGGTGGTATAGTGGTAGTTGTGTGTGGATGCTTTTGCTACGAGGTGTGTTGGTTTGGGGTGAACTGAATGTGTGTGGAAAGGGGTTGTGTAGTGGTGGGGTTCAATTTTTTTTATATAATTTTGTCATCCTCTTTTGTGTGGTGGTTGTGTTTTGTGATGGATGCAACTATAGGTAATGTGGATAAAATGTCTTTTTAGAAGTTTTAACGGGGTTTGATCTCCCCCATCTAATCATGCTAAGGGTTTGAAATTTTTAATTAATGTCTCAAATGGAGTTAGGTTGTTGCAAGTTGGTGGTTCTTGTGCCTCAAAAGTGAATGGTTGTTTAGTTAAGAGTGTGTCTCGTCTGGTCCTTGTGATTCAACTGGACTCTATTGAGGAAGATGTTACTTATCAGAGTAACCATTCTTTAATCTGTAAATTTATGGGGATTAGAGTCTCTCTTTCATTTCTTGAATCTTGGGTTCATCGAGCTTGGAACTCAGAAGGAGATATGGAGGTTATGCAAGCAACCAATAGTTATGTTATGGTTGTGTTCTCTTGCCTGACAGATCATAATAGGGATTTTGAAGGTGGGCCCTATTTTTACAATCAAATGGGGTTGTTTATTAAACCCTAACACATCAACTTTAATCTAGTTGAGGAGCTTCCCACAAGGTTGTCAGTCTATGAGAGGCTTTCGTGGATTCCTCTAGAGTTTTGGAGGAATGATATTTTGCACATGATTTCTCTTCTATTGGGCAAGCCTGTGGGGTCATCATAATAGACTCTAAATAAAAAGGTAATATCCCTTACTCACATTTGTGTTGAGATTGATTTAAATAACCCATTACCAAATGCTTAAGAAATTTAGGTTGGGTCAACCTCATGGATTCAATAGCTTGATTATGAGGCTCTTCCCTTTTGATGTTGAATCTTTCATGAATATGGGAACTTGCAGAAGAAATGTCCTAAGCTCAACGCTTCAGTATTAGACACCAGAGGGGATTCAGCTAAGGGGCTTCCTCACTCAGATCCATCAAAGGCTAAAGGGAAAGCCCCTGTGTTAGAAGGGGAGATAGATAAGGAGGGTTTTATTCTGATAAAATCTCGTAATAAGGGAAGAGGCCAGAAGAGGACCCTTAAGGATATGCAATATGATGCCACTTTTAATTGGTTTGAGGCCTTGAAAAATTTTGATCAACAAATGGAACTTCTTGATAAGGATTTAAATGATATTCTTTCTTAGAAGTGTAGCAGCTAGCTTCCAAACATGATTGGAGTTTCAAAAATCTAATGGAGATGGGTACCAAATCTTTGTTGGATTCTAGTCATGTCCCAAAGTCTCCTGGTTACCAATTATTCCAGTGGGAAGTGAGGTGGGTGTTGGTCTGTAATGTCCCCTTTTTAGCCTGTTGTTTTTGGATGGTTTAGCCTATTCCTGGCTCTTGTAGGATAACATAGATGGTTAGGGGGTTCTTCTTGGCAATGATCAGTGTGTTTTCTCCTTCAAATCTTAGTTTGGGGTTCAGGTTGGCCTTCATTAGACTCGGTTCTTCATACTTACTATTTATAGTAAGTCACCATTTTAAGAGAGTCAAGGTTACTATATTTAGTAAGGCACCTAGACAGGTCTCAGATGCAGTGTTGACCTCTTAATCAGTTGGATGGGTGAAATATTAAATGTTTAATGAGTAATTATCATTAAAGGTACTTTAATGATAATTAAATAAATAAAGTTATATTATAAAGTAAAAAAGTGTACTTTATGTCCGATGAGCCCATGACCCTCAATTAAAATCACTTAAAGTACATTTTATATTATTATTTTGGGTGCCCATGTTTGGAGAGATATTATAAAGTTTTTATGAAAAACCTAAAGTGGATTCTAAAAGCAAATTAAATGCAATTAAGAGGTCAATTTGTTGAAGAGATTATAAAAGGTCATCAAAGGCATCCATTTTCATTATGTTTTGGAGAATATAAAATTGTGTAGTTGGAGTTCATGCTTGGAGAGGAAGCTAGCTAGGGTTTCTACCATTTTCAGCATTAGAGGACGAAAACTCTTTAGTGTCTATGCAATTTTGAGGTTGTGCAATACCAACTGATATTATTGCTTGAGGGAGCTTCATTCAAAAGTTCTATTTGTGTTAAAAAGTGAAGGAATATCAAATAGGGTTGAAGGGTTTGAAGGTATATCTATTTCAAACTTGAATAATTACCATTGGTTACCATTTTAGGGTGGGTTTCAAGCATTTATTTGCAGCAACAATAGTCACACTCACCTCGGCCAAGGACATGGTCATCTCTTGGCCAAATTGCTTGAGATAAAGGGCATTTAGAACACCATCACATTGGACGTCGTTGTCACAATAGCAGGGTTGAATGTATATTGGATGTTGTTGGCTAAAGAATAAAGTCCCAGTAGCAAGGTGTGTGAGCTAAGGAAGGCCCAGCAGCAAGGCGTGTGAGCTTAGGAAGGAAAATTCCTCAAGTTCAAGGCATTGTCACCTCCCACTAGTGGCATTTGAGACCCTAGTGACTGTTGCAATCATCTATAAAGTGGAGAATCCTCTAAATTAGCAGCAAACAAATCACCATCGGGTTCATTTAATATGACTGTTATGATTTCCAGACTTTAATGATATATTTTGTAATTATTGGAACTTGGGAGATTGAAAATAAAGACTTCATTAATTGTTGTCAATTAAATTCAAGATTATTTGCATAGTTAGTTTGACAGTGCAATCATTAGTTTGCTTTTTGTTTTCCCTTTATGCATTATTCTTGCACTTCATATATTGGAAAATTACAAAAAGTCATATATTTGCAAAAATCATTCAAAATAAAATAAAATTGCATCATCAATATAATATTTGGCAAGGGTTAGAGATAGCAGGTCTCTTACAGTGGTATTAGAGCTGCCTCCTGCCATCTTGTTGTGGTTTATTTTTAAAAAATCATGGAGCTCACATAGTTGATATTTGAGTGACCAGCACTCAACAGTTTCCAGCTAGCTATAGTTATGGGTTGGTATAGTATTGTAGGGAAATCCAAGGAAGAAATTGAATGAGATGCCATCAAGCTCTAGGAAAGTTATAAATGTGATGCCATCAGCTCCTTGAGGGATATCAGAGTATGCTTGGTGATTTCAAAGCACAATACTCACTTAATGATTACTTGAATTTTGTTGTCACCTTCCACCAAAAAAATATTGGATTGGTAGAGTATTTCAAGAAGATGTATAAGGAAAAAATTAAAGAAGTTTTGGTTGTTGATGACGTTGCAGATAAGAATGACAACAATTCTAAATTTTGTAACAATTAGCCAAACTATTGAGAATAATCATGATGTAGATGTCATGGCAAATGAAGAAAATGTTGTGGAAGGATCTACCAATGTTGGCACGCAAGTTGGTAGCTTCAAAGATTCTTTACAATTTTTAATAGTTTTGATTTTCATGATAGCAGTGAGGTTCCTTTGCATCAACATGAGACAACAACTATTTCACATGTGGATGATGGTTCTATGGAGTCGTCAACGAAAATTACTCAAGGTTTGGGTATTGTTGATGCATTGTGTGAGAAGGAGGTTGTTTGGAGGAGGACACAAGCTTCAGAAAATCAGCAAGTTGTTTTAGATGATCATGAGGCTGGAAACACCTCTATAGAGTTTGGACCTGATGCCAATCTATCCCCATTGGCATTATCTACTAGTACACAAAGTGGATCTTCATTCAAGTTTAGGGGATCGGTTGATGGACAGCGATGCATGGCTATGCTTGACATTGGAACCACACATAATTTTATTGATGAGGGTTTTGTCAATAGGTGTAGACTCCAGACAGAGGACTTCACTGGATTCCAGGTTCATGTGGGAGATGGGTATACCCTCACTTGCACTAGGAGGATTTGTAGTCTCACTCTTATGCTGAATGACTAAGAGTTACAAGCTAAATTTTACATAGTCAACATGGGTGAGATAGATATAGTGTTGGGTATGTGATGGCTCCAGGATATTGGAGAATTCACCCTCAACTTTCCTAAGATGGAGATGAGTTTTGAGTTACAAGGCAGGAGGTATGTGTTGAGGGGGATTATAGATGGGAGTTTGCACTCTATCTCTCTCGTTGGTGAGAACAACAAGAGAGTAGAGGTGGAGTCTGTGTAGAAGATTATGCATGATCTTATCCAATACTCCAAGGGTGTAGACGTTGTTGATTGGGATCCAGCTTAGAGTTATGGTTCAATTTGTGACCAACCCTTTGTTAGAGGCAGATGCTACATTGTCATATGACAATCCACTCTTTGAGATAGATGTTGATCACTCTCTTGACCCTAGTCCTGAGATGAGCATTGATCGTGGCATTTGGGATCCTTCCAATGCATTGGGATTTCAAACAAGGCTCACAGAGGAGTTTACTGAGGTGTACATAGTGAGGAGTGTGTACAGTTTTACATTTGATCCTCATGTACATGATCTATTTTAGATGCACAGTTTAGTGGCACAGGTGCTTGACAATGTTTATGACAGCTTGCCCTACATAGATTTTGGGAGAAAACTTAGTCGGTGTTCAGAGTTGCTTCCCTTTGAGGTTATCACTCTTGCAACACCTGTTGTTGGGATTGATTTGGTTCGGTAGGTACTATCAGTTATATTGGTGTTGGTGTTACAGGAGCTAGTTGGTGATATCAGGGACATTACACAGTTCTATCCTTGGGATCTGGGTGGACTGGTGTTTTACTTTGCTCGTGAGATTTCTTGGGGACAAGCAAGTTCAGGGAGGGCAGACTCTAATGTCCCCTTTTTAGCCTGTTGTTGTTTTTGGATGGTTTACCTATTCTCGGCTCTCATAGGCTAACACAAATGGTTAGGGGGTCCTTCTTGACAGTGACTAGTGTGTTTTCTCCTTCAAAGCTTAGTTTGGGGTTCAGGTTGGCCTTCGTTAGACTCAGTTCTTCATACTTACTATTTATATTAAATCACCATTTCAAGAGAATCAAGGTTACTATATTTAGTAAGGCACCTAGATAGGTCTCAGATGCAGTGTTGACCTCTTAATCAGTTGGATGGGTGAAATATTAAATGTTTAATAAGTAATTATCATTAAAGGTACTTTAATGATAATTAAATAAATAAAGTTATATTATAAAGTCAAAAAGTGTACTTTATGTCCAATGAGGCCATGACCCTCAATTAAAATCACTTAAAGTACATTTTATATTATTATTTTGGGTGTCCATGTTTGGAGAGATATTATAAAGTTTTTATTAAAAATCTAAAGTGGATTCTAAAAGCAAATTAAATGCAATTAAGAGGTCGATTTCTTGAAGAGATTATAAAAGGGCATCAACGACATCCATTTTCGTTAAGTTTTTGAGAATATAAAATTATGTTATTGGAGTTCATGCTTGGAGAGGAAGCCAACTGGGGTTTCTGCCATTTTCAACATTGGAGAATGAAAAATCTTTAGTTTCTATGCGGTTATGAGGTTGTGCAATACCAACTGATATTATTGCTTGAGGGAGCTTCATTCAAAAGTTCTATTTGTGCTAAAGAGCGAAGGAATATCAAAGAGGGTTGAAAGGTTTAAGGTATATCTACTGCAAACCTGAATAATTACCATTGGCTATCATTATAGGTCAGGTTTCAAGCATTTATTTGCAGCTACATCAGTCACACTCACCCCAGCCAAGGACATGGTCATCTCTTGGCCAAATTGCTTGAGATAAAGGGCATAGAACACCACCACATTGGACATCATTATCACAACAACAGGGTTGAATGTATATTGGATGTTGTTGGCTAAAAAATAAAGTCCTAGTAGCAAGGTGTGTGAGCTAATGAAGGCCCAATAGTAAGGCATGTGAGCTTAGGAAGGGAAACGCCTCAAGTTCAAGGCATTGTCACCTCCCACTAGTGGCGTTTGAGACCCTAGTGAGTGTTGCAATCATCTATAAAGTAGAGAATCTTCTAAATTAGTAGCAAATAGATCACCATCAAGTTCATTTAATATGACTATTATGATTTCCATACTTTAATGATATATTTTGTAATTATTGGAACTTGGGAGATTGAAAATAAAGACTTCATTAGTTGTCAATTAAATTCCAGCTTATTTGCATAGTTAGTTTGATAATGCAATCATTAGTTTGCTTTCTGTTTCCCCTTTATGCATTATTCTTGCACTTCATATATTGGAAACTTACAAAAATTCATATATTTGCAAAAATCATTCAAAACAAAACAAAACTGCATCATCAATATAACAGTTGGCAAGGGTTAGAAGTGGAGCAGTTGGCTTCCAAACATGATGGGAGTTTTAATAATCTAATGGAGATGGGTACCAAATCATTTTTGGATTCTATACATGTCTCAGAGTCTCTTGGTTACCAATTATTCTAGTGGAAAATGAGGTGGGTGTTGGTCCAACCATGGGTTGGTTGGAATCGTAATTGGAGGTAGAGGCTTAGGATCCTGGTAGGGGAAACAAGGTCCCCTCTACATTGGGGCTACACCCAAAGAATTTCAAAAATGGGAACTCAAAGAAGTCTTCTAAGGTGGGGAGGAAGAAGGATCAAGATAAGATTAAGTTGATGGGTGAGAATTTGGTGGATTCAAGTTCAATCAAAATTCTTGACTCTCATTTTTATAACCCCCAAAAATGTTGTTCTCTCTTGGAATGTAAAGGGGTTGAACAACATCCCTAGACAAGAGGCTATTTGAGAAATGATCAAGGCTCATTCCCTTGATGTTATGTTTATTAAGGAAACTAACTTGTTAGTGGAGGGTATGATCAAGGTCTCCTCCAAGCTTTGGTGGCAAGGTCAATGTCAGTGCATTGGGGCATAAGGAAGTGCTAGTGGGATTGCTTGTTTTTGGTACAAGAGAAAGGTTTCCCCACTATGGTGGAAATCAGGTAGGCACTTCTTGTCTATGGTTGCTTCAAGCTTCGAATCTGGATAAATTCTTTTGTTCTCTAATATCTATGCTCTAATTGATTTGGCTAGTAAAATTCACCTGTTAGATCACATGAGGTATGTGCAATCCCTAGCTCCTTTTGTACCTTGGGTTTTGGGTAGGGATTTTAATGCTATCCTTAGTTTTGATGAAAAGAGGGGAGGGTTGGATCTACTTGAATCTTTCTTGCCAATTTTTAGAGATAATATAATTGAAAGGAAGTCGGGTGAGTGGAAATAACTTCCTACACTAATCTAAGTAGGGGAGAGTTACAAAAAAAATCTAACAACACCTTACACAGTTATAGTAAAAGAAACACACACAAAGAAAGAAAGTAGAATTACAAGTACAAATAAAATAATGACACCAGATATATGTGGGGAAAACCCTTTCGGGTAAAAACACCCACCCTCCAAAAGAATTGTATTTTTGTATTACTTCAAATAAGGATTACAATGCAGTCTCAAATACAAAGCTTCTTCAATAAGTGTTTTGAAAACAAACACCTATTCTAGAGTGAATCCGACAACACTTCTTTACCTATAAACAAACTATGCATTATACAATGCAAGGCATCCAATATATAGAGAGATGCAAGCTAAGAGAAGCATCTGGAAGGAAAGTGGTGTCCAAATCCACATGGCATAATATCCCATGCCATACATGTGCATTTGGACACTTGTATAATATTCCCTTACACCCCTTACAACTATCATTACATGCAATATTCTCTTCCAAAGCTTGGGTGCCCAAAATATGCTAATAATGACCTATGAAAAATGCATTGCAACTGTCATAAAATGTGCCACAATATTTGTCATAGAATCCATCATAATTGACCAAAATATGTGATTCTCTTATAGCCTGTCATAACCCAACTTGGGCACCACATTTTTCCATGCACAAAGATGCCTTATGACACATCATAGAATCTATCATAAGTCAAAGATTCCAAAATGGGATGCCTATCTCCACTTGGGATGATTATGTGTCATCCAGTCACCTCCAACGGGGATGCCACCTAGCCAGTGGGTCCCAATTGACGACATGACAATATAGGCAATTAAATAATACAAATAAATATAATAATACATCAAATTAATCATATTAGGACTCTAAGGTTGAGAGACCTTAATCCCAACATTCTCCCACTTATCAAAGACCTGTCAAGAGTCATACAAAATCATCTACTCAGAGCCCCAAGGCCCATGGAATCGAAACACCATCTGAACTTCTATGTGCTCACTAGTTTTGTCAGTGCATCTGCAAAATTCGTCAAAGTGTCAACCTTCTCTAAATTCACCTTTCCATATTCTACCATATCATGAACAAAATGATATTGAACATTGATGTGCTTTGTTCTGGCATGGAAGGTAGGATTCTTTACTAAGCAAATGGCACTTTGACTGTTGCAACAAATAGTAATCTATCCTACATCCAAATCGATATCAAAACACAATCTCTTAAGCCAAATGGATTCCTTACAAGTATGAGTGGTTGCCATGTACTCTATTTATGTCGTGGACAAAGGGACTACAACCTGTCGCTTACTCATCCAACTTATAGCACCACCAAACATCATAAACACATAACCACTGGTGGATCTTTTATTGTTAATGACACCTATCCAATATGGATCCATATATCCATGAATACTCATAGAATGTTGAGGTCTAGTAGGATAACCATGAAAATGCAAGGCATACTCGAAAGTACCCCGTAAATATCTAAAACACTCTCTTAACTACATCCTGATGTATTCGTCCAAGATTAGCCATAAAACGACTAAGGACTCCCACTACTTGGGCAATGTCTAGTCTCATACACACCATGACATACATCAAACTACCAACAACACTAGAATATGGTACTTTAGTCATGTCCTCCATCTCAATAGCATATAAATAAATAAATGCTCAATTTATTTATATTGTTCATTTTCTAAATTATCCAAATCTAAAACATATTCTTCTAAATCAATTAAATAAACAAGGTTCCCTAAACTTGTTTTATTTAATTAATCTTCACTAAATCCAATTAGGAATTAGAGCACATTTCTACAACTTTTTGTGCCACCTCACCAAGGTCACATGAAAATAAATAACTCTAATTTTTAATTAGAATTATCTTCAACTCATTTCAAAAAGCACATGACTTATTCTTCCCACACTTCCACCCATTTTTAGAGCACATGATTTATTCCTCCCACACTTCCACCCATTTTTGGAGCACATGATTTATTCCTCCCACACTTCCACCAATTTTGGAAGCACATGGTCTTTTCTCCACACACTTGAATCTTCCATCCAAATGGCATGTTGCCCATTGGCCAAGAGATTCTTCCATCCAGATGGCATGTTCTCTTTGGTCAAGGAGACATCTTGATTCTCTTCATCTTCACCATCCATTCTTCTTATTCAATATGGACCGTTGATTATTGCCACCTCACTATATGCTTGGAAAAGGCTATAAATACAACCCTTGGACCTTGTATTTTGCATCCACATTTGAAGTAAAGTTATCATGCAGTTTTATCATTGGAGCTTGGATCATTCTTGGAGTCTTATAGCTAGTTTTTACATCATTTTTTGCTTTGCATTTACATCTTAGCTTTAAATCTTGCATCATAGTTGCATTTTATGTCCCATCTTGCATCATAGTTGCATTTTAGATTAGTTCATTTTAAGTTTGCATTTGAGCATATGGAGTATCATGCATAGAATCATATATATCACTACCATAGTATCCACCTCCACTTGTTCATTTATCATCAACATCATCCTTCACTCATCATAGCCTTCATCATCATTGTTTGCATATAGTTTCATGTAGGCATTAGATTAGCTTGCATGTTGAATACTAATCTCGTTTCTTAAGTGTCATTCTAATAGCCTTTGTGCATGTAGAAATGTGAGGGCTAGAAGGTTAAAAGAATCATTAAGAATAGAGGACAATGAGACATTCTTGAAATATTTAGCTTGTTGCAAATTAGAATAGTTTATTTGCTTCAAATCTTTGAATATAAATCATTTCATTAAGGTTTGTGTTGATACTAACTTTACACATTTCACACACACACAAAATGGTACCCATTATGGGGCCTTGCCCCATTTATTACACTAACATGGTTGAAATTTTATGTTCATAGGTTCGAACGTGAGCCTCTTGCAGCCTCTTGGAGCCTCTTACACTTGTTCTGGCACCTTTGGTCTCTATTCTGGCACCTTTGGTCTATGTTTTGGCACCTTTTCACAGTTTTGGGTTGTTCTATCTATGTTTTGGTGCCTTTGGTCTCTGTTCTAGCACCTTTTGTCTCTGTTTTGAAGCCTTTGGTCTCTGTCTTGACACCTTTTGCACAATTTCCCAAAAACACTTGTCAAAGACATTCTTATCAAACTACTGACATATTGCAGGGGTTGGAAGTGATTTACTTGTTTCCTTTTGGTTAAGTTAGGAACATAACTTGATTAAAAGGTTAATGAACACCATGTTTCCTTTTGGTTAAGTTAGGAACATAGCTTAATTAACGGGTTAATGAACACCATATTTTTTGTGCTTGACGGATGGTATGCATATGCTCTCCCCTTAATTGGCTAATCAAAAAGCTAGATCCATTCACATTTTATGTGTGAGGGTGAGTGGAGTATATGGTGTGTGTTCTCTCTTTATTCATGTGGAATAAAGAGTGATCAAACTATGGGTATACTTGCTCGCTTTTGTTTATCTTAGCGGGCCTGCCTTGTGGGAAAAAGTAGTCACCCAAGGGAATGACCCAATCGGTAACACACTAAAGCCAAGTGCATTTCTAGCCAGTATATAAGTGTGGATACTGAAACAAAGGCCAATATCACGCTGTTGGTTCCGACGAGAAGGGCAGCAATGGTCTCTCGCCGCATGGATCAATCCCTACGAATGAAAAGTCCTTAGTAAAACCCTTGTTGTAGTTTGGCCAAAGCCTTTATCTATTTTTTGGTGTAGCAACAGTCATTGCGAAGGCATCCACATTCTCGTAATTTTTAGTAGAGATGAAAAATATGCCATGGGAGATTCATGGGTATTGGTGCTTGGTTTCCCTGAGAAGTGAGTGTCCTGGAGGGGAGCTAGTGGGGTCAAGCATCTAGTCATCCGCTAAGAAAAAGTTTGGTTGGGGTAAAACCCGCGTAGAATCCAAAAGAATACAATCTTTCACAACCTTAGGAGTATACATTTTCTTGATGTTTCTTTATCCAAGTGTTTTCAAAATAAACAAAATGTCACATATTGAAAGTGAAAACCCTTATTCAAAATTGCATTTAGTGAAACAACCAAGTATCCCATTGAAAAATTAGGAAAACCAAGCAAATTTTCAAAGAAACTTTCAAAAAACCAAGTTTGAACCTGTTATGGCGCCTTTGGTCTCTATTTTGGCACCTTTTGTCTCTATTTTGGCACCTTTTGCAAAACACAAAATAGTGACCTAGGTTAATCTTTTGTCCTACAATTAGTCTTATCTTGGGAATCCTCAGAAGTATTCAACCAATCCTTAGGTAAAACAAAGTCTAAACATGCATGTTACCAAATGACTTCATGCAAGATTAAAATTCGGAAACCAAAATCCATACCTCTTAGTCCAAAAGAAGATCAAAGACAATTATCAACACTTTACGAATTTAGAGAGAGATTGACCTTTAATTTCTACAAAAGAGCTTGCAAGAACAATCCTGAATTATACATGTTTTACTATTGTCAAAATCCACAACTTTTCCAAAGATTTGAGTACCTCGTTTAGGAAGAACATTTACCGTCAGTTTCATAGTTTGAACCAAAACTTCAAAATTGTGTCAAGTCCAAGATCATTCCTTAGGTACCTTAGAAGTCTAAACTTGTTCAAATTGACCTCTACAAGTGGAATTTTCCAACCTAAACCAAGATCTAACATCAAAAAGTACCAACATCATCAAATTTATCACACCTTTGATTATTAGGCCTAGTTTCATCATTAGGATTTATCATCCTCTCATCATGAAACAAAGCTACATAGTCAAATCCAACTTAGTCTCATTAGAATTTGTCATTCTATTTGACTTAGTTATAATCCTTGGTACTTTTCCAAAACCTAGATCAAGGTTTAGTCTAAACTATAACACTTGTATGCCCATTCAAACAAGGTTGCAAAAACAAAATCTCAAGGAAAAGGGACTTGAAAATCAAAGCATTGAAGAGCCAAACATTGAAACTCCAACCATTGAAACTCTGAACATTGAAATTCCAACCATTGAAACTCCGAACATTGAGACTCAAAACACCAAAACTAAAAACAATGAAACACAAAACACCATGGTAGTTGAGGCTGAAGAGAATCCTTTTCATGGACTCAACAACACTGACGGGGAAGAAATAACCAAAAAAGATATCAAACATGTTGAACAAGACCCCAATTTACACAAGTGTTTGGAAAAGATTTTTGAAAAAAATGGGGAAAAATACATCCTTATGCTAGCCAAACAAGGTGCTAAATTTCTAGAAGACTTTGATGTAAATCAACTAAAAGCACCTCCCAAAAAAACTGAAAATGATCCCAAACAAGTAGTTGCCTTGACTCATCTAGTAAAGAACCTCCAACAACAAATTTTTGACATGCAAAAGGGAACTTCAAAATGATACTTGATCCAAGACATTTGTCCTTATTCATTCGATCAAAGTATTCACATGATACCCTTTCCCAAACATTGTGAGTTCCCAAAGTACAACAAATACAATGGAAAAATCGATTTGATTGATCATGTAAGGGAATTTAGAACTATGAGTCTTGAATTTTCCTATGAGGAAACTTATTTGATGATATTATTCTCAAGAAGATTAGGTGGACATTGTCTTGAATGGTTCTCCAAACTCACCCCACCAATTAACAACTTTGAGGAATTAGTTAACAAGATCATCACCCAATATTCTTACAACATCCAACATGACATCACCATGAAAGATATTTGTAACTTGAAACAAAAGAAGGGTGAATCGTTCCTTGTATTATTGCAAAAATGGAGAAGGTTATTTGCATGATATTCTCATCCCGTACCAGAAAAGGAAAAGATAGCAATCTTTATTGACAACCTTAATGACGAGACGAGTTATAGATTGGAATTACAATGTCCCAAAACCTTCAAAAAATTGATTGAGAATGGGATTAAAATCAAGGATGCCTTAGTCAAGAGAGGAGTCATCAAGATATACAATGAAAACAACTCATCAAACCCCTCCAAAAACTACAATAGTGGTGACAAACCTAAGTTTTAGCAACGAAACAAGAACATTGGAAACAACGATGGTACAGTTGAAGGTCAAAATGCAAAACCTGTATTCAACCTAACTATAGTTGCTGCCAAACCTAATCAGAATAACAATCCCCACAACAATCAAAACAATAACCAAGGCAACAACCAAAAGGTCAACCAAAGCAACAATCAAGGTAATACTAGATCTAGGACACCATCGTATCGAGCATCCTCAAATCGAAGGAGGTTCACACCTTTTGGGAAATCACTAGAATCAACATTAAAAGAACTTTTGGAAGCTAAGGTCATAACCTTACTAGAAGCAAGAAATTGGGAACCACAAGTTAAACCCCCATGGTGGAACAAGGCCCATTTATGTGAGTTTCACTGCAACAAGGGACATAAAACCAATGACTGCATGCAGTTGAGACACTTGATACAAGATCTAATCAACAATAAGACGATATTTGTAGGACCTTAGACAAACAATGACCATGGGGCATTCAAGAAGTCTCTACCAAAGTATGAGAAAGGAGAGTCCTCATCATCAAATACCAAGGGCAAGAACATAAACTATGTCTATGACACCACCATTCTGCATATTGAGGTAGTTGATGATCCAACCCATGACAAATCGAATCTTATTGCAAATGATAACTCAACTTGTAACCACAACACCATTGAACATGAACAAGAAATCATTGCAATTGAAAATCATCACCATAATGTTGACACTACCTCACATCAAATCAATGTTATCAAAATTAGAGAACAACATAACAACACACTTGCAGATGCAATCACATGAGGACAAGCCAAGGTAACATTGAAAGGAGCTACCCCTTCCACGTCCAAATCAATTGCTATCCCTGCAACCCAATACAACATAGTGGATCAGTTGCAGAAGATACCCACACAAATATCCATATTAGAACTTCTCAAGATTTCACCTACTCATAAGGAAATTTTGGAACAAGCTCTAGTTGCCACCATGGTACCCAACAATCTAGAGGTTTTCCAATTCCAAACTATGGTGGGACATTTGACTGCACTGCACTGCTTATTTCTGAACATGATGATGTATCTATCAATCATCCCCACAACGCCGCCCTACACATAGAGGTCCTAATCCACAAGCACCATGATAAACGTTTCCTAATAGATTGAGGAGTTGGTCTGAATATCTGTACTTTGAAACTTGTCTGTGGACTAGGCTATTCAGAAAATGCTATTGATCCTAGGAGGAAAATCACAATAAAATCATATGATGATGAGGAGAGATCTTCACAAGGGCTAATAGTGCTACCTATTCAAGTGGGACCAGTTTTCAAAGATATAGTATGCTAGGTGTTAGACAAGGAGTTAACCGACAACATACTCTTGGGAAGACCTTGGATTCAAGACATGCAAGCAGTGCCATCCACATATCACCAGTGTTTGAAGTTCCCGTTCAATGGGTAGGAAATTACTATTGTAGCTAATTCAAACAACCCCCAATATTGTAACACCCTCAAGACAACCCAGGATACTTTTGTACCACACAATTGGGAAGCTCCAACTCAGGATTTATCAAATGATGGGAAACAACAGAATGCCTTGTCAAAGTGGGTTGAGAAAAAGGACTAATCAAAGGATAAGGATATCAACGATGCCAGTCCATCAAATAAAGAAAGTACATCAAATCCCATCCCACAAAGTCAGGAAATCCAACTTGAATCCTTATCAAAACAAGTGGCCAAGACCAAATTGAAAGATAAAGGCATGGGGGAATACTCATTTCAGCAATCCTTATGCTTTTTGCAACTTTCATCTTCTCCAAAGTCACATGAACAACCATCAACATCAAGACAACAATCATCACAAGCCACCACACTATTTGATGGAACCTTTTTAAGAGCAGGCACATTAGTGGATGAGTTAGACGACAAAGATGTTTTAAATTGGTTGTACAAAGATGATGAATCATCACAAGCATCCACTTCAAGTGTACAAACAAAGCAGTATGGAAAAGGAAAGACAATCATGGAAAAGATGGGATACGAGGGAAAAGGTCCTATCGATAAAAGGAAGGAAGGCATCATAGAACCAATACAACCTGTCACAATGCAAGCCAAAGATAAAACAGGATTGGGATATATAGAAGAATCAAAAGAAGAAACCAAACAACAAGTTGTTGAAAGAATCCTACAACTACAAGCTAGTGACGCTCATGAAACTGAGTCAAATGAGTATGAGTGGGATTCATTAACTGAAGAGTCTTGTCATGATAAGGAAATTGATGTATTCCAAAAGTATACACCCATGTGTGAGGAGGGTCAAAGTTCAAGATATAGACTACTTGAAATAGGATCACTACACATTGATGATTCTAGCAAAGACAATCAGACTTAGAGTGAAATGGATAATTCAGAGGAGGGTTAACTTATAGACATCGATTTCACTATTGGACAATCTGAAGACATTATCATTGGGACTCTCACTACATCTAACTTTAGCCAATCCAACAACTCCTTACCCTTGATACATCCTGAAATGATAGATTGGGATCAAACTAAGCCATCTGATATCCCCCTCTTTTCAAATGATAGAGCCATTGTCAACTTCCTCCATTCCACCAATCTTAAAACAAATTCCACCATTGAACATCATAACGAAGCTTCCAACTAGGAGAGTGTCGAATTTTCTATCTGCAAAATGAATAATACAAGGAATAGATCTGATGGTGAAAACCATTCAATGGCAGTATCAGATCTAGAAAAAGTAAAAACAAAGAGTGTATCCAACAATGAAAACCTCTCTAAGGCATTGAAGGATGGAAGATTTGACACACTCCCCAAACTCTTTTAGGAATGATCTAAAATATTGGTTGAACCCACCCAGTCTATCAATATTGACAATGAAGAAATAGTGAAGACTACCCATCTAGCAGAATCTTTGACAGATCAAGAAAAATTGGACTTCATCAAATTCTTCACCGAAAGGAAAATCAACTTTTCTTGGTCTTATGCCAACATGCCATGGATTGATCCAAAACTCATCATGCATTGCCTATCTCTACCAGCAGGAGTAAAATTGGTCAAGCAAAAGTTAAGGAAAATGGATCCCCACATCGCCCGCTTGGTCAAAGCCAAACTAAAGAAGTTATTAGATGTGGGATTTATCAAACCTATCGACTATGCAGAGTGGATTTCTAACATCGTACCTATTTCCAAACCAAATAAAAGCATCAAAATTTGCATAGATTTCAAATATCTCAATAAAGCTTGCCCAAAAGATGATTTTCCTCTACCCAACATTGACATCATCATGGACTTGACTGCTAGACATGAAATACTCTCACTTATGGATGGATTTTTAGGGTATAATCAAATCAAAATTGCTCCTGAAGATCATGATAAAACTGCCTTTACATGTCCTTGGGGCACTTTCTGTTGGAATGTTATGCCATTCGGGTTAAAAAATGTTGGAGCCACATATTAGAGAGCAATGACCACCATCTTTCATGACATGATGCACACTTTTATGGAAGACTATGTAGATGATCTATTGGAAAAATCCTACACCAAAGAAGGACAGCTGGAAATCTTAGATAAAATCTTCACCAGGTTGGAGAAGTTCAATGTGAGACTAAATCCTAAGAAATGTGTATTCGGTGTAACATCGACTAAACTTTTGGGGTACATTATGTCAGCTAAAGGCATTCAATTAGACCCTACAAAGGTCAAAGCTATCATGGAGATTCCTCCTAAAAACATTAGCCAACTTAGATCCTTGCAAGGAAGATTTCAATCTATCAGGAGATTTATTGTGCAACTAGCAGACAAGACCCATCCTTTCAACCACTTGCTCCACAAGAATGTATCTTTCTGATGGGATGAGAAATGTGAAGGAGCCTAATGTGAAGGATCCTTCAATCAATTAAAACAATATCTAATGATTCCACCTTTCTTGATACCACCAACAAAAGGAAAGCCACTTTTATTGTACATAGAAACAACTAAAATATCATTGGGAGCCTTGTTAGCACAAGAAGATTCAATAGGAAAATAAAGGGAAATATATTACATCAATAGAACCTTAAATAGCTATGAGATCAATTACACCTTCATTGAAAAGGCTTGTCTGGCAGTAGTGTTCGCTACCCAACAATTGCGACACTACATGCTTACCCATACCATCAAATTGATAGCCAAGATAGATCCACTAAAATACCTTTTAAGCAAAGCTAATCTAACTGGAAGACTAGCCAAGTGGGTCATGATGCTGAGTGAATTTGACATCCAATATTTTGATAGGAAGGCAATCAAAGGACAAGCAATTGCAAATCAGTTAGTTGAAGCACCATTGCAAGAAAATCATCCGATGAACATTGAGTTTCTAGATGTTGATGTCCTAATAGTTTCCACACAACAATGGGTCTTATATTTTGATGATTCTTATACACAACATGGATTAGGAGCTGGAATTTTGTTTATCTTGCCACAAGGACACACCATTCCCAAGTCTTACAAACTGATGTTCCCTTGCACCAACAACACAACCGAATATGAAGCCTTGATCATTGGAATCAAAGTAGCAGTTGAGTGGATGATCACAAAGTTATATGTCTATGGGGATTCATAACTAGTCATTAACCAAGTAAATGATGACTATCAAACAAAGGATGACAAGCTGATGCCATAAAAAAGAATGGTTGATGAATTCAAAAAGTACTTTGTGGAAATAATATTTGAGCAAATTCCTCGAAACGACAACAAAGCCGCTGATGCCATGGAAACCATTGCTTCTCTCTTGTAGATTCTCAAAAAAATGAGTCTGTTACAAGTTCACAGTGGAAAAACTGGTCAACCCAGCTTGTGACAACCTTGAGTCCCAAGTTATCTACCATCTAACTGAGGCTGACACTTCCCTGTATGGGAATATCTATACATACCTAAAGGATAACACCCTCCCTCCTGACCTATCTTGTAGTAAAAAATGAAACTTCATTCGCCAAACTGCCTGAAACACCCTTATTGTAGATGTCCTTTATTGACGAGGTCTTGATGGAACTCTCCTCCGATGTCTAGAACATGATGAGTCTAAAACAGCTTTACGGGAAGTACATGAAGGTGTTTGTGGCACTCATTCGAGTGGTTTAATCCTAGCTATGAAACTCCTTCGTCTGGGATATTACTGGCCGACTATGAAGAAGGATTATTTTCAGTTTGTCAAGAAATGTCAAAAGTGCCAGATTCATGGAAATCTCATCCATGCACCAATGCAAGAACTCCACCCTTTTGCATCAACATGGCCCTTTTGTCAGTGGGGATTGGACCTCATAGGCAAGATTCATCCATCTTCATCAAATGGACACAAGTTCATTATCACAACCACTAAGTATTTTACAAAGTGGATTGAAGTTGTACCTCTAACCACCATCACAAGAAAAAAAATCTCATCTTTCATCCTAAACTAAATCATTTATCGGTATGGCATCCCTTAGTCCATCATCATTGACAATAGACAACCTTTCAAAAATCAAGACGTTGAAAAACTTTGTGAGAAATTTCATATCCAACATCAATTTTCTACACCCTATTATCCTTAGGGCAATGGCCAAGTAGATGCCTCGAACAGACTATCCTAAAGATCTTGAAGAAAACTGTTAATGATGTTGGACATGACTAGCATGTATAACTGAACCCTGCTCTATGGGATTACAAAACTAGTATCTGTACCCCAACGAGAGCTACACCTTATGCTCTAGTCTATGGCTTAGAAGCCATTCTACCTATTGAGGTTGAACTTCCATCACTTCGGATGTCACTAAAAGGGATCATTTCAGATGAGGATCACATAATGTCTAGGTTACAAGAATTGGAACTCTTGGATGAGCATCGTCAGCATGCAGTGGATCACCTGAAGGCATATCAACAAAGGATATCCAGAAGCTACAACCACAGAGTCAAGCCAAGAACATTTCAAGTTGGCGATTTAGTCTTGAAAGAGAACCCCCACAATCAACAAGATTGAGAGAAGAAGGGGAAATTTGAACCAAACTGGCTAGGTCCCTTTGTCATTGTGTCAGCCTTTGGATCAAGAGCATATAAGTTGTCTACACCAGAAGGGGATTTTTTTGATGAACCCCTCAATAGCTTGCATCTCAAAAAGTTCTACACTTGAATCATCCAGTGCATCAGAAAAAAGGTCCTAAAAAATACCAAAAACATCAGAAAATGTCCTAAAAAATGGTTTCCTTGATGAAAACCTAGCAAACAGGCGTCTTGGTAACAACAAAAAAATCAGAAAAATACAAAAATACAAAAAAAAAAAGTGAAAGTGAAAAATAAAAAAAGATCAAAAAAATCATAAAATTTGAAAAAGTGCAATAAAAAAAAGTAGTGAAAACCTGGCAACAGGCGCTATTTGTGATAGGCTAGCTTTTCCATCTATTTGTGACCATTCACTTTTGCCATCCATCTATCTATCCTTTGAGGGCACCATGTACATATCCTAGCATCGCGGTCGTCTCTCACCCTAGACTAGGGGCAAAATCCTGAACTCACTAGGGGCAACAAAATTTGAGCTTGAACCAACAGACAAACAACAGGAAGACAAACATAACCAAAAATAGTGATCACAATGTAACCCAACATTGAACATCAATCACCATCAGAAATGCATCAAACATCCATATCATATCAATTTTCAAAAACAGATTAAAAGTCAGTCGAAAAGTCAAAAATAGAGTTGTCTTGTCGAACTACATTGTCTCTGAGCTTAAACGTAGGCAAGGTTAATCTTTGATCAACCCCCAAGACACCCTGGGTCAAGTCCTTTAGCGGTCCCTTGTAATTAGTTGTTGTCTCTCATCTGTTCATATCTTGGTCCTGTAAATCGGTTGAGTCAGTTGAACTATGTGGTCTTTGTGTGTATAATGTAGGCAAGGCTAATCTTTGATCAGCCCCTGAGGCCCTTAGGATAGGTCTTTAGGTTAGGTTCTTGGTCAAAATATCATAAAACACTTAAAAATTGGAAAATCAAAAATCCCAAAAATATTAAAAAATCAAAAGGATGATGCTCTTATGAATCATGGGTTTATCACGTTAAACACAAATGTTCAATTGTTGTACTTTGATTTTTGTTATCATATCTCTGGATCCCCTCGATGATGTATCAAACTAGAGGAGCTAGGAAGGAGTATGATTTTTCTTTTTCTGTTGTCTGTGAGTTGATCATTATTACTGTGCAAATTGTCACGAGACGTGCATTACAAAGTATCACTGATGACATTCTAAATTTGCATAGGAAAAGGATTAACTCTTGACTGTTTACACAAGCAATGCTCAAGTGATCTTGGTTTAATTATACCTAGATGCTTGTGTTAACATGCACTATCAAACATCATGGAAGTAGTACTCAGGTCATCATGGTCTAAAATATACCATTGATGCTTGTACTCACTTTCAACATTTTAAAGGCTCAATGATGATAAAAATCATGACAAATTGGTTGTTATGAATGATAAATTTTGCATATGAGATCTGCATGGTTAAAGTAGATTGCATCCATGTTAGTTTGCATTTGTATTTAAGGGATTTCCAAAGCTACAACAATGATGTTATCTCTCTTATCAATGGATTGAGTACACTTGATGTTAAACAAAAACACATCATATAGTTTCATATCAATTACATCATCATTTGTATACATTAGAAAGCATTACAACATCATTCATGCATTCATACATCATATCCTAATATTTTCATTAGAAAACACAAAAACAATTGCATCGCATCTCATTTGCATAATCAAAAACATTTCATATAGTGGCATTAGGGAAGTGGTTCACTAAGCTTAAATGAGTAAGTCTCTTCCAATTTCCAAAAGAATTGGGAAAAAGTCAAGTTTTATGAAGCTTAACTTAATCAATGATCAATTGACGAAAACCTTCCCACAACTCTTGGAAGTTGGACAAATTCACTCATTTAAGCTTAAGATCCTAGAACATAATCATCTGCATAATCGTTTGCATCACATAATCATCATTCATCATTACAAAACATCGCACATCATTCACATCCCATCCATGCATATTCAACATAATCATCACATGGAACATCTTACATCATTTGCATTATAAATAAATCATCACATAGGCATCATCATTGCATAATCATCATCACATAAACATCAACAAAAATATGCATCATCATGTGATCATTTCATACTTCATTTACTCATCCATTGCATTAGAAAAGAACAAAAATATAAAAGGCATCACATTTCAGTAACATCGTAGGATCCATCACATGCATCACATAGGCATAAATCCATAAAACACCCTAGAATCATAACACATCAGTTGCATCATCATTTGCATCCATAACATATCATAACATCAAAATCATTATCATAACATGGAGATTAAATGCATCATAGAAATCTATCATCATATCAACACATAGATCATAATCACGCTGCATATCATATAACCTCAAAAAATCATAATGTCAAAGTGTACAAGGATATCCAAAAGTCTGACAAGATACATCAATATAAAAAATGGCACTATATTGTACAGTCTAAACACAAGAAGATACATCATCAATGTCACAACAGTGTATACATCAAAATATGCTATGTCGAGCTCCCCCCAGACGGTGCTGGCATCACAAAACTAGTACCTCATCCACCTAACAGACCTGCACTAGGATCTCTCCTATCTCTAGAAAATGGTTGAGTAACACCCATGCTAACAGTCTAAGACTGAGATCTGCAGGATCGAGATAGTACAAAGCTCTCTTGCCACTTAGAAGGAACCAGCTCATGATATTTACCCCTATAAAACTGCAACTCCTGAGCAATGTGTCAAATCTCTCTAAGGAACTATGTTGTACCCGTATACACTACAACTTGTTGTAATCTCTTGGTAATGCCCTCGGCCTGCTCTGCCCGATGTCTAAAGGAATCCCTTTCTATAATAAGTATGAAAACCTATGCCTATACCTATTGTATATGTTTCCTATATGTACCTCTCTCAGCCATTAGTATCTGAATCTATGCTCGAGCCTACACTAACTCATCCTGAAGTGTCTCAAAGTATGTCTAAGCCTGCACTAACTCACCTTGAAAATTTTTGAACCTATTCCTATAATGCCTCTATCTGCGTCTGCTTCTAATGAGAAGGGACTCCAATCTGAATCCTAGGAATCACCGACTGAGGTATGGTAATACTCCTCCTGCATCTAGGAATTACAAAATCTAGAAAGGGACTGCCAACTGCACCCAATGGCCCTACACCTGAACCACTACCACCATCATTGTCACCACCACCAACATCAACACCCTCATCATCCCCTCCATCCCCAATATCACTCTCCACCTCCTCTCCATCCCCCCTCTATCTCGGTGCCCTGTCATCATCATCAACTAGTGGAACTGGCTCATCAAGACTAGATAACCTCAGAAAAGGATGTGTGTAGAAATACTCAGAATAATCCTCTATCATCCCTGCATTTGTCACCTATGGAAGATAATCCCATACAAATGGCACCAATGTATAATACTTGTTACAAGCAACATCATAAGATATGCAAGGGCCCCACTCTATCACATCCTGTCGTCATCATGTATAATGGGCAACCTCTTGGGGCATCGCCTGAACTCATCCAAACTGTCAACAAACTCATAGATGCAAATATCTCTCAAGCACAGAATGTGTCTGTCCAATCAAATATCATGATAGTAGCATGTATGGCATCTCCACCTAATCCTCTAGCCACATCTCACAATCCAAGTACAGGCGCCATGTCACGGTCTCCAAATCATCTAGGGAACATCTCCAATAAGCTAATTTTCCTAGCTTATGTTGAACATGCATACCACTGTAAATAAACACATAGGGTCTACCTGTTGGTCACTATCATCTCCCAATGGTTGAGTGATCGTTATATGCTCCCATGCCCATGTCTACAATAACGTAATCTCGGAAGATAGGCTCATCGCCCCACAATACACATCTTGGTGCAAATCATGATACAAATGGGCTAACATACATGAACCCCATGCATATCTAGTCCCCTCCAATGTCATACGCTCCAATACTCGACCCCAACCCACTGAAAATCCCTTTGACCTACGGTCACCTGGATAAAGGAATCTACCAACAAACCCAAAAAGAACACACAGTAGAGGATCATATCTATTGACCATCTCCTGCCAGGGGACCCAATGACCTAAAACATGATCATCTCAGAAAATATTATGCAAGGCATCGGTCCTGCCCTGCTCTACTCTATCATACACAACTATCTTGCCCATCATTGGAATCCGCAGAATACGATAAACATCCTCCAGAGTAACTGTCATCTCCCCAGTAGCTAGATGAAAGGTATTGTGGTCACTATGCCACCTCCCTGCTAGAGCAAACAACAAACCCCTATTAATCCTATACTGGGGTATGTCTATCAAGGATGTCAACCCACAATGGGCGATAATATCAAAATCTGCTTGGGTCAACTGGTGAACCATCTCCCATGTCTTCAGGAAACGCTCTCGAGACTGGAGCACATCAAAGTTCTCCTAATCATATTAGGGAAAACAAATCAGCATCACATCAATCAATCTATCAAAATTTTCCCTAACACAATCTTCAATCAAGATCAACAGTCAATCAAATCATGTTCAATCAAGATCATCAGTCAATCAAATTATATTCAATCAAGATCATCAGTCAATCAAATCAGGTTCAATTGAGACCATCAAATCAATCAATCAAAATGATACATCATCAATCCTATCATTGATCCTAGCCTATCATGAGGTTGATCAAGCATTAATCCTATCATCGATCCTCTCCTATCATGAGGTCGATCAAACATCAGTCCTACCATCGATCCTCACCTATCATGAGGTCGATACATCAGTTAATCCTATCATCGATCCTCACCTATCATGAGGTTGATACATTAGTGAATCCTATCATCGATCCTCACCTATCATGAGGTCGATGCATCATCAGTCCTATCATCAATCCTCACCTATCATGAGGTCGAAACATCATCAAGTTATCCTACCATTGATCCTCACCTATCATGAGGTTGATACATCAGTGAATCCTATCATCGATCTTCACCTATCATGAGGTTGATGCATCACCAGTCTTATCATCGATCCTCACCTTTCATGAGGTTGAAACATCATCAAGTTATCCTACCATCGATCCTCACCTATCATGAGGTCGATACATCATCAATCCTATCATCGATCCTCACCTATCATGAGGTCGATACATCAGTGAATCCTACCATCGATCCTCACCTATCATGAGGTTGATGCTTCATCAATCCTATCATTGATCCTCACCTATCATGAGGTCAAAACATCATCAAGTTATCCTATCATTTGACTCTCACCTATCATGAGATCAAATCATCAACTATCTTATCAAACATCAAATCAAATAATGAACATCACATAATCAGATTGAGATCAATCAAAAGCATCACTAAATGGAACAATGCAATGACTAACATGATTCAAGAACATCATACAAGCCTCAACGAACATCAAGAATGCAACATTTGGAATAACTAGGAATTTCATCAATAAAACATCATCGAAAAAGCAAAACAACAAGGCAAATCACTAGGAATCATTCAAGGAGAAAACCCTCAAGCTTGCAAAAGGCACCATTTGGGACCCCAAAGGCACCACAAAATGAGCAGAAGGCGCCATTTGGGACCCCAAAAGCTCCAAAACACAAGCAAAAGGCGCTAGAACAAAAGCAAGAGGTGCCAAAACTCCCAAAAACTCCCAAAAATGACTTCAAAATAGCAAAAATACCCCTCAAAGTGCAAAAATGACTTTAAATTGCCTACAACACCTATATACCAAATTCAAAACATCAATAAAAAGGTGAGAAAATGACTAAAGGAGGTTTCTCGTAATGCGTACCATAGGTCCAGTGGCAGTAGGGTGACTGTGTCGACAAAGACGCTTGAAACGATGCTTGTGAGAAGGGATCTCCATCCTTCTCTAGCTCTCCACTCTCCAAATTCTCCAAACTCACAATGTGCAAATGAATTCACTTTTTCCACTTTTTACCTTTTTAAAGGACAATGGAGGGAATTATGATAGGATTTGTTATAAAAAATGGGATTTAACTAATCAAAATTGTTTAAAGGGAGAGTGTAGAATTAAATTTTGAGAGATAAATCATATCTGACATCAAAGCATCAATGGTTTGACATTGGATCATCATCACATCACTAAAACATCATCATACAATCGTCGAATCCTCGAAAAAACATCAAAATTTTCACATTTTACCAATTTATCTCTCGAGGGAGCATATATTCGGTAGTACTTAAAAATCAACGTTTGGAGCATCGTCTAGGGCATCAAAAAAATTTCTGAGCATCAATATCAAATTTTTCTTTGAAGCAACGTGTATTTCAAAGAGGGGCAAAATGTATACACCTAAAAACAGTCAACACCTTTAATTAATTAAATACTAGCTATTTGATTAATATTCCAACAACATATAAATAAATGTTCAATTATTTATATTGTTCATTTTCTAAATTCTCCAAATCTAAAACATATTCTTCTAAATTAATTAAATAAACAAGGTTCCCTAAACTTGTTTCATTTAATTAATCTTCACTAAATCCAATTAGGAATTAGAGCACATTTCTACAACTTTTTGTGCCACCTCACCAAGGTCACATGAAAATAAATAACTCTAATTTTTAATTAGAATTATATTCAATTCATTTCAAAAAGCACATGACTTATTCTTCCCACACTTCCACCCATTTTTGGAGCACATGATTTATTCCCCCCACACTTCCCCCCATTTTTGGAGCACATGATTTATTCCTCCCACACTTCCACCAATTTTGGAAGCACATGGTCTTTTCTTCACACACTTGAATCTTCCATCCAAATGGCATGTTGCCCATTGGTCAAGAGATTCTTCCATCCAAATGACATGTTGTATTTGGTCAAGGGGACAACATCTTGATTCTCTTCATCTTCACCATCCATTCTTCTTATTCGATTTGGACCATTGATGGTGTAGGAGCGCCCATAGGTTACCATAGGTTGTTTAGAAGGTCTGCCTAGGATAGTCTTGTCTAGGACAACTAAGCAATAAAATTTAGTTCATTTGGATGTAAGCCTTAAGGGTATTTTTGGTTGGGTTTTGATCAGATGAAGGTCATGTTGACCATAGAATAGGAGTCATTAGGTTCTAGCTAAAATAATGTTTTGGATTTTTAGGAATTCTTGCAAAATATTTGTAAAGGTTGCTCAATTGGAGCTACAAACGGCCAAGAAGAGCCCAAGGAAGAGGTTAACTGTTTTAGAGACCCTATTTATGGAATGCTTCGGTATTGGAGTGGGTTGGAAGTATTTGTTATGTTTTGAAGTTTTGTGAATTCAAGGAAAGCAATTGTGTTTGGAAGTGAATTTTCTGATTTTTGCATGGAAGTGAGCTTTTAATGGATTAATCATGGTGCTGTAACTTGTGTAGAATGTATTGTAGCAGTTATTCAAGCATTGTGTGACATTAGCTAGTTTCTTTATTCAATTTCAAGCTTTGTTTGTAAATAGTTTGGTTTCCATACTGTTGCTGGTTTGAACCAGACAGTTTTGTGTAAATGGAGTGTTAGTTCACTTTCCCACCGTACAAATTGTATGACCCTTTGGGAACAGTGACTAGACTCCATGTATGTACATATGGTAGGATTTAGGGATTTTGAAAATACAGGAGCTACTGTGGAAGTCTTGCCCTAGGCGAGCCAAGAAGAGTCCGGCTAGGGAAGACAAAAAGTGCAGAGCACTTGATTTGCAGGGGTATCCATTTCCTAACAAGTCACAGTGTGGAGAGGGCAGGTAAGTATCTTGCCAAGATATAGCATGAAGGAGAAAGCTCCATCAATCCATCTGGTGTGAGGAATATCTGACAGTTTGTTGTGAGGTCAGGTAAGGGTTTGTATAGGCCTAATTTTGCCAAATTGTGGGTTAAGCCTTTGTATGGATAGCTGAGACCCAAGACCCCAAAAATCTTTGAGAGGTGGGCATATGAACCAGGAATCCTAAGAAAAGATTTGGGTGTTCTTTGGAAAGTTTTGAGAAATAACCTATTTTCTCGGAGGAGGCCTAATTGGGGCTCCTAGGGCTAGTAGCCTTTTTAGGCCTAGATGAGGGTTTGGTGGAAGCGACCAAGAAATGGAGTAGGTGGACCCTCAAGAATCAAAGTAGGATGGATTGAAGTCATCAGAAACACCTCCACACCCCTGCAAAGCTAAATTCAAGATTTGGAGGATTTGTAGCCTTTAGGGTGGATTAAGGGCTAAGGCAAGTGTTTCAAGAGTACACCAAGTCTTGACTTGGTAGGAAGAACTAAGTTGATAGTTGGGTTAGCAAGGAGAAATAAGGGGACCCTAAGAAGTAAGAGGTCCTATAGGTTTCAAGTGGTGGAGTGAAACACCCTAGAGGTCTTCCAATCAAGACCCAGAGCATGAAACAGTGATTGTTTCATCCAACCTCCCTATCAATTGATTATTGCTACCTCACAATATGCTTGGAAAAGGCTATAAATACAACCCTTGGGCCTTGTATTTTGCATCCACATTTGAAGTAAAGTTATCATGTAGGCTTATCATTTGAGCTTGGAGCATTCTTGGAGTCTTATAGCTAGTTTTTACATCATGTTTTTCTTTGCATTTACATCTTAGCTTTAAATCTTGCATCATAGTTGCATTTTATGTCCCATCTTGCATCATAGTTGCATTTTAGATTAGTTCATTTTAATTTTTCATTTGAGCATATGGAGTATCATGCATAGAATCATATAGATCACTACCATAGTATCCACCTCCACTTGTTCATTTATCATCAACATCATCCTTCACTCATCATAGCCTTCATCATCATTGTTTGCATATAGTTTCATGTAGGCATTAGATTAGCTTGCATGTTGAATACTAATCTCATTTCTTAAGTTTCATTCTAATTGCCTTTGTGCACATAGAAATGTGAGGGCCAAAAGGTTAAAAGAATCATTAAGAATAGAGGACAATGGGACGTTCTTGAAAGATTTAGCTTGTTGCAAATTAGAATAGTTTCTTTGTTTCAAATCTTTGAATATAAATCATTTCATTAAGGTTTGTGTTGATACTAACTTTACACATTTCACACACACACATACATACTTTCTCTAGCTTAACTAAAGCTTTTTGTTAGCTTTGTCTCTCGTAATCTCCATTCCCAAAATGTACCTAGTTGCACCTAGGTCTTTCATCTCAAACTATGCTAACAATCGAAACATCAAATTTGAAATCATACTTTTACCATTCCCAATAAACAACATATCATCTACGTATAAAATAATAATGAAAATGCGACCATTATTAGATTTACAATATACATAATGGTGATATTTACATCTCTAAAATCCCAATAACAACACATAAGTATCAAACTTTTGGTACCACATTCTAGGAGAGTGTTTCAAACCATAAAGAGACTTCTTCAGTTTGATAACCAAATTTTCTTTACCTTTTTCAACAAAATTCTCTGGTTGTGACATGTAAATATCTTCCTTCAAGTCACCATGAAGGAAAGTTGTCTTCACATCCATTTGTTCCACTTCTAAATAATATGTTGTTGCAAGTGATAACAAGAACTAGATAGATGTCAGCTTCACAACAGGAGAGAATATCTCACCATAATAATTTCCCCCCACCTATGAAAATTCCTTAGCAACCAACCATGCCTTATGCTTCTCAACACTGCCATTAGGACCACACTTTTTATTGAACACTCGTTTATAACCAACAAGTTTGCATCCAATAGGAAAAAGTACCAAATCCCAAGTCTTATTTTTCTTTAATGCAACCATCTCCTCATCCATGGCTTTCATCCAGGAATCTGTATCACTCATACCCATAGCCTCTCAAATAGTCTTAGGCTCGTTAATGTTAGTAATCAAAGAAAAAATGCAACCGGAATCTAATAATGAATAACCAAACCTTTTTGATTGTTTCCTAACTCGTGTAGACCTCCTCAAAGGATGAGGTTGAGGTTCTTCTTCTTCTTCAGAACTTTCAGATTTGCTTAAGCTCTCCTCATCATCAGGTCCAATAGGAGTGTGTAGTTCATCTTTCTTTGAAGTAGGTGGAATTTGAACTACCTCCTTTTTTCATTTCTCTTCTTTCTCTGGCTATAGCTCAATAGTGGAAGGTTTCATCTATCTGAAGATTACACTTATGCTATAGAGAACCTTCTAAGCCTCTGGATCCCAAAGCTTGTACCCTTTCACACCGACACCATAACCAATAAAGATACATTTAACTACCTTTTTCTCCAACTTTGACCTCTTCTCAATTGAAACATGAGCATAAGCTTCACAATCAAATACTCTAAGATGTATCATCGAATGTTTTTTATCAGACCACACCTCCATGGGTGTCTTTCCAACAAGCAATGATGTAGGTGATCGCATGTCACCATCTCTCATTCTTAGCAATATTCTTGAAGCAACAAATTTCCTTTGAGGATTCTTCAAAGTTTCAACGGGATCTCATTCTTTATCACTATATTTTCTCTCATAATAACATTTAAATGTTTTAGGTTTTAAAATATCTTGTTATTATTAAACTATTTACATCTTTTTCATAGCAATTTTTACTTAGCTATTTTGCTTTTATATATTTTTCAACATATATCAAAATCTTGGCTATTGTAGAGGTAGAAATATTGAAATAGGGGTTTGATTGAGGAAAGCCCCTAAATAGCCAAACTAATTTATTTATTTTTCTTTCATGTGTGTTTAGGTTTTCCATAAATGAAGGATAAGCCTAATCTAGTGCTATTTCTCCTCATTCACATTTTTATTTAATTTATGTTTTAATAGTTAGATTGTATTACTATTCCTAGCATTTAGATATTTCTTGAAACATTTGAGTTTTTATTTTTATTTTTCTGTGTAGTATAATATTATGAACATTCTATGTTTTTGTTGCCATCTTTGTATTGGATGACAACACATTGTGAGGATGCCTGCACTAAGTTTTGGTGTATGAGGCCAAGACTCCCTACGAATCATAGAATTAGATCTTCAAAATATGTACTTTATATTTATGTTGAATTTACATTATAATTATTGCTTTACAAATATTTATTTTCACCTTTTCATTATATTTGGTTATTTGGCCTTGTAATAGAAAAGTTTGTATTTTTTTCAAGCATTATAGAAAAGGGTGATTTGAATAGTTCTCAAAGTTGTAGATTCATTCTAGTATATTATATGAATAATTAATCTTGAGAGTCCTAATTAATTTCTATAGGTTATATTTTCATATAGTATAATAACTAGTCTATCCAATCATCTACAACATCAACCAATATTACCCTCAAATACATCTAGGATTACTTGAAACCAAGGGGGTTTTGATTTCCAACCTTTTTTCCTAAAGATGAGGTTGGTAGATCCACCCATTCAAGGATATCTACAAACTATTTGTATATGAATTTATATTGATCCATGAGAGCTTCATCAATCTTGCTCCTGATTATCATGCATACCTCTTGTCGCTTTGGTTTGGCCATATTGAAATGGGTTTGTAAGTAATTTTATGGTTCTAATGGTTTGATATCAAGGCTCAAGAAATATTACGATGTTTGACTTGACATGCAAGACAAATATGAGTCTATCTAATACCTTTAATCCAAGGTACAAGTTTGAATCTAAGTGGTTGAATCTCTAGATGAGAATCTCTATCAAGTATGAATGCTTTATGATATAAATAATTGCAAAGATAGAGAGAGAGATAAATTGAAAGAGTGGATGTAATTTCATTCAACTATTTGTTGTGTACATGGAATTACCCATGAGAAAGGTGTATGACTAATTTTTACATATAATTTATAAAGAAAAAAGATGAAACTGTTGCAACAAAATCTCTTATAAGTGTATGTAAATCCAAAATATAATTGTTTATTCAACGATTGCCATATGATGATTATTTGATTGCATATTTAGATAAATAATAAGAATAAAATCAACAAACCATATAAACACTAGAATTATGAGAGAAAACCTTTCAAAAAAAATCCATAAGAGAAAGAGGACAAGTATGTATTAATCTTCAACAAAGAGATATATCCAACATACTTTTTTTTTTAAAAAAAGGGGTAATTTTTTTTTTAATCAAAGAAGCATTACAAAGCAACAAGCAAAAGCCCATAAAAGTAGCCAACCAACCCCACAAGAAAAGTCCCCAAAGGAACCCAACCAAGGAACCAATTACAAATGAAGGTCTTCCATGATCATCTTTTTGAGGGACACAGAGAATTATGAGGATAAAAGTCCCCAGTCATCAACATTCCACCTCTCCACGTGCTCAAAAACCCACTTCACCAAAAGATCTGCCATTCTATTCCATTCCCGTGGAATATGATAGAAGGAAACAAATTCCAAAGAGTTGCACAGATTCATAATTTGTATGATCACCATAGCTAGTTTCCAATTAACACCATATTCAAATCTTTGCTTGTTTAGGATATCAACTACAATCTGTGAATCAGAGTCACAAATAATCCTCTTCCATCCCAGAGAAAAACCTCTTTTAATAGCATGAAAAATAGCCAGAGCCTCCATGAAATTGTTAGAATGGTGACCCTTGTAAATAGAGAAGGAAAAAACCTCACATCCATTATTTTCTCTGCCAATACCACTGATCCTAGCATGCCCAGGATTCCCCCTAGAAGATCCATCAGTCTTTATCTTCAGAACTCCTTAAGGAGGTGGTCCCCATCTACCCTCTCGGTGCACCTTCTTCTTGACCTGTCAAGGGCATTACCAATAGAGTAGCCAGACCTACTTCCCTCCAAATGAAGCTTCCTCACATAGGACAGATCACTTGGATCCATAGTCACTGACAAATCACACTTAGCTACAATAGTCTCTTGGATCTTGTTGAAGATTCTCCTCCATAAAAGATCCCCTACCTGCTTCACATCCTGAAAGATCCTCCTATTTATCTCAAGACAAAGGTGCCAAATAATAAAGGTAGGGCCAATAATCCAAGCAATTTGAAGAAAAATCATCTTAGAAGGGGGTCTTCCCAAGCTTTCCCAAAATTCTATCAAAGAAGAGGCATGAACACAGGGTTGTCCCCAAACTCCCCACCAAGAATTCCAAACATACCTAGCATAAGGACACTGAAAGAAAAGGTGTGAAGTACACTCTTCATTATTATTTCACAAAACACAGATGGATAGACCCTGAAAGCCCCTTTTCCACATATTTTCTCAAGTAAGACATATATTTTGAACAACTAACCACAAAAATAAATTACACTTTGGACAAGAAAATTTATTCCAAACCTGCTTCCACCAAGGAACCCCAACTTTTCCATACACCTGCTTATCTAGCTCCATATATCCAGAGGCAATTAAGAATCTAACTTTTGGATCAGGACCCCATGCAAAAATATCCTTATCTTGAAGAGAACTGCACATTCTACTAGCCAAAATGCTAGCAAGCTCCTGCCTCTCCAACTTAGAACCTCCTAGAGGCCACTCTTGGGGATCCTTCCAACACCACACATCCACCTAACCCAATGACTGAACAATTTTGAAGTACTCCACCTTGCATTGACCCGCATTCATCAAGCTATCACAGAGAGGTTGCAAATGAGGAAACATAGAAATAATAGAGGGATAACCATCCCAGGAATCAAACCAAAAGAGGGCTTTAGACCCCTTATTGTAGATCCAAAACAATCCCTCCTTAATCAACTTATCCCCTTTTTAAGAGTATCCCAAATCATAGACCATTTTCCTTGGAGACAATATCAAGAAACATCATCAGGGTCCACCCCACCAAGGTACTTAAGATTGAGAATTCTAGCCCAATCCTGATCTTGGCAATTACACCAACACTAGTATAACTTCGTAGCTAAAGCTTGACCCATCAAACTAGCAGACTTGAGAAGAAGATCCCCCTCTTGTTTAGGCCTACACATAGATTCCCACTTCATCAAACTCCACTTAGAATTAAGAAGATTACCCACCCAAAGAAACTGATGAGCAAGGGCATCAAATTCCTTAACAAAACTAGCAGGAGCCACTTGCACAAAACATCGATAAATAGGAAGAGACTGAACCATGGATTTCAACATAACCACATGACCCACTAAAGACAACCACCTATGAGTCCAATGACTAACCCTCCTGTGAAATTTATCCAACACATCCTATCAAATCTCTTTTGGTTGAGGGCCCATTATGAGGGGAATCTCCAGATAAACCAGAGGGAGAGTGCCAATTTGAAATCAAAGAATTTGAAAAATCCTTACCTAAATAAGTTGAGGAGTATTGAAAAAGTAAATAGAGGACTTGTGATCATTAATCTTTTGACCCGAGGCAACCAAATAAGTATCCAAATCCTTCCTAAAATTCATAGCTTCATTTATTTTGGCCACCCCCATTAAAATCATATCATCAACAAATTGAAGATGAGATTGAGACGACAAAATGTTACCCCAATGTCATCCCTAAATCAATCCATTGCAAACATAGGACTTGATAAACCTCCCCAGCCGCTCAGCCATAGTGATGAATAAATAATGGGACAACGGGTCTCCCTGTCAAAGACCCCTAGAGGCTCCAAATAACACTAAATGTTCTCCATTGATAAGCACTAAAAATGAAGTAGAAGTAACACAACCATGATCCAATCAACCCTCTCTATATCAAAACCAAAACCTAAGAGAACCTTATGCTAGAAGGCCCCTTTTTATTCTTTTATAGGATTTTTCCATATCAAGCTTGATAAACATAGCCTTCTCCTTAGAGGCTGTCATAAAATGAATAGCCTCAGTAGCAATAACAACTCCATCTAGAATTTTTCTACTTGCCACAAATCCCCCCTGCTCATTGGAAATCAAAGAATTGAGCCAAGGATTTAGTCTTTTCACAATCAGCTTAGTAATGATCTTATAAACCATATTACAAAGGGAAATGGGGTGAAAATGATCCCAAGGAACAAGCCCTTTCCTTTTTCAGAATAAGAGCCAGAAAAGTGGAGTTAATGGGCTTCAACATTTATTTATTCCTTTGAGATTCTTGAACAACCTCCAAGAGATCCTCCTTGACAATATCCCAAAAAACTTGATAAAATTTAGAAGGAAAACCATCAGGGCTAGGGGCTTTACCTTTTTTTCATTTGAAACACAATAGTCTCCAGTTCGTGCAAGGAGATGAGTCGTAAAAGAGCCTCGTTCATCTCATGAGACACCAAAGAAGGAATACAAGCCAAAATATAATTTTCTTCAACACTTGTAGGGGGAGAATCCTCAGTAAAAAGAGTTGAAAATAAATGAGCAGCCTCCCAAGAAAAGTCGCCTTGAGAGGAAAGCTGAACTCCCTCAAAAGAAACAAGAGAACTGATAAGATTACCATTTCTCCTAGCAGTAATAGAGTGGTGAAAGAAGGTAGTATTTTTGTCTCCCTCCTAAAGCCAATCAATATGAGACTTTTTCTTCCAAAAAATCTCCTCCCTTAGCTCCCATTCATCAAGAGCCTTAGTTTCCCTAGCCTCTTCCCTACACATCTCAACTTTGATACCAAGATCTCAAATTTGGTGAGTGATAGAATCCAAATGAGCTTGAGCTGACAACTTATTTTGGTGAAGATTCCCAAAACACTACATATTCCACTTCTTGAGTCTATATTTCACAAAACAATTGCAATCTTTTGACAAAGGTATACATAGCCATACCAAAAGCAGGTTTCCCCATACTCCACCAATCAATCATCAGATCATGGAGAGAAGAATCTTGTAGCCACATGAGTTGGAACTTGAAAGAGGGATTTTTATGGGCTCTGAAAGGAACAATAGAAAGTTTAATCGACCAATGATCTGAACCTTGCTAATCCAGAATCTTAGATTTGGTAGACCAACTATCCAAAACCCAAAAATAGGAGAGAAGAAACCTGTCCAATCTCTCAAAAATAGCAGCATTGCCACACCTTCGATTATTCCAAGTGAAGATGTCATTATTAGGTTTCACATCAATAAGATTTAGACTAGTCATGTTGTCTATAAGAAGTAAAACAACAAGGTTCATCTTGGAAATACCTCCTCTCTTCTCCTCTAAACAAGAAACACCATTAAAATCTCCAGCCACAATCCAAGGATGCGAAGGAAAAAGTGAGCGAACATAGCTAAGATGATTCCAAAGTTGGGACTTACCCATCAAATTAGTGGGAACATAGACATTAGTGAAAAGACAAGATTCACCAGATTCAAGACTAGAAGCAATCATAGAGATAGAAGAGCAACTCGCGATCTAGTATAAAGGAACAACCTTTCTTGGATCCCACAAACAAGCCACACCTCCAGAGCTACCAAAAGCACACACACATTGACAACACCCACGAGGCCAAACAATAGAGGCTCTATTCAACATACCATCCACTGATAACTTAGTTTCTTGAATAAAGACAATATCATGAGAGTGACAACCAATCATTTCACAAATAGCCTTTTATCTAGAGGTGTTATTCAAACCCCTTACATTCCATGAAACAAAAATCATTTTTGGGGGTGGGAGTAATGAGAGTCTAGGGTTTTCACCAACCCAGATTCCACTAGAGTCTTACCCAACAACTTAACCTACTCAATGTGTTTCTTGTGACCCACCTTAGAAGCTTTCTTAGGGGGGGGATTTTTAAGGGGTTTCTGTTGCAGCCCCAAGGTCTGAGTTTCCCCCTAGGTTTCTTTGAGTCCAAAGTCTTATCCACCTATGAGGGAGAAGAAACCACCACAACTCTATTGTCCTTCGGAATCGAAGATCCACCAAGATTGGAGGTATCCTACTGCTAGAGAGGATCATCCATTTCCAACTAACCAACCTCCAACTGATCATCCTACAAGGTCACCCCAACCAAGTTTTGATTCCCAATTACTTCCTCCTCTTGCAAGACCACTTTGAACGAGCCAAAACTAGGAGGAATCCCAACTAAAAAACCCTCTTCTTGAACCAAGTCATCCAAAGCATCAAACCGATTAAAGGTCTCATCATTCTATCTATCCTTGAAAGTTCTCTTCTGACCCCTCCCCTTATTACAAGGCTTAACAGGAACAAATCCCTCCTTATTAGCAGCCTCCTCCACCATAGGGGCCTTCCCATTATTATTCTTAGGAGTAGTCTTATTAGCTATAGCAGTTTCTTGATTAAACCGAGGGCATCTCCTTTGCAAATGCCCATATTCATGACAAACATGACAACGAAAAGGGAGAATTTCATAATCGAGTTGTTGAATCCAAGAAGAGGATCCAACACAAAATTCCATAGAATTAGGCAAAGGATTATTCAAATCAACTTCAACACAAATTTGAGCATAAGAGATTACCTTCTTGTCCAAAGTTTGTTGAGCAAGCCCAATTGGCTTTCCTAACAGCCGAGCTATCATGTGCATAATATCACTTCTCCAAAATTCCAAAGGAAGTCGAGGCAAATGAAAAAAATTGGAACCTATGTAGGAAGTTCTTCAGTAGAGTCGAAACCCTCATGCCAAGGTTTGATGAAGAGCTCAATCTGATTGTAAAAATATGGGCCACCTTCAAAATCCTTATTCCTATCTGCCATGCATGAAAAGACAACCATAAAATAATTATTAGCAGCCAACATTATCTCCATATCTCCTTCAAGATTCCAAACCAGTCAGGTCCATGATTCCAATGATGGTAGAGAAAGACGAAGACCCATGAATTTACATATTAGAGTGTGATTACTCAGATAAGATACATCCTCTACAATAGAGTCCAACTGAATCACCAAAATGGGACAATCCTGGCAATGCTCCAAGCAACCATTCACTTTTTTAATTTTGGGAACCCCCAAAGAGGAAGACCCTTCACCATTCAAATTCCTTTTAAGAGGCTCCATAGCCAATGCGAGGAAAATGAAAGGGGAACACAGACCAAGAAACAAAACCCACAAGTAGATCTCCACTCCACTTTAAATTGAGCAGAAGGAAGCAAACCTAACCAAGAGAGAGAGAGCCCCAAACTCCACACCAATAAAGGAGGAGCAGAAAAGAAACACCTCCCTCGAAGATATTACATGCACAGAAAAGATAACCCACAACTAGAAGGTAAAATAAACCAAAGAAAAAGAAGCCACCCCCAAATTGCACTACAAAACCCACCCTCACACCAACAACGTTCAACAAAACCAACACAAGGAAAAGGAAATACATGCAGCGAGGGAACACAACATGTAGGCAACGACTTGCTACAGACCACCAACCCACACTAGCGCTCGCGCCATGATCCGTTTCTCGATATATCCAACATACCAACAATCTCTCTACTTTAACAATATTATGAAAACACCTATGATCTTATAAAATAATCTTATTAAATTACTATCTCATGCCTCTAGTTTATAGAGAAGTATGAGAGGAATAACACAAATGGTTTCCCAAAAAAATGTATCATAAAACCATTATAAATGCAAAAAATACTACATCCAAAATGAAGAGGCTCTTTTGAGAATAGTAAATGTAACTTTGAATAGGCAATGCATAGAAAAATAACCTCCACACCTATAATAGATGACATATTTGACTTGTAATTCCTCCATAATGGCCCATATCCCAAGGTAGGAATCCAAAATCATAACCCAACTCATTAGGACCCACCAAAAACATGCAAGATGCTCCACCATTCAATTCACATGATCAAGTTGATAAATTAATAAAAAATAGCTTCATAACTACCATTGCCAACTCCAACTCCTTCATGAATTCACATAACAGCTAATGCCAAGATCCTTGTGGAATTTTAATCATAAATTATTTTCTAATTAAATCCAAGGTATCCAAGGATGCTTTCTAAGAGTGTTTGAGATGTTAGGAAAATAGTGTCTCAACCTTGCATTTACAAGAGGTTACTATTTATAGTAAGTTTATATTTGAGGTTGGATTGATACATAATTTTTCCCAAAGGTTTGGATTGGCTAAATAAGCATGCTCGTAAAGTTTCACTACAAGATCGCATCTAGATTTGAAGATATTAAAGTTTTCATTTTTTAAAGTTTCAAAGTCCATTTTGGAGGCCTTAGAGGTGTTTTTGGGCCTGAAAGTGGTAATAACTAGTGTAATAACTTATGTCTTGATAGAGAACTTCACGAGCTTTCCAACAATTCAAACGATTCATCAATTGGACACATAGATCAAAATTTATGGCCTCTGGAAGTCAGGTCTCCTAAAATGGGAGATGTAAAAATGTGTTGGACATATAAATGAGCTAAAAAGGGGGAGTTAAATGTGGTGTTGTGTTTTTAGACACATCAAAGGAATTTTTTATTGGAGATAAGGATGGGCACCACTTTTTAGGTGGTTTTAGGTTATGGTTTTGTAATATCATTTGATAGTTTTATGTATTATATCTCCTATATATTAGGTGCATGAGATGGAGGTTGCATGTAAGAGTCTTATAGCTATTGAGTTTCCTCTAAAGATCTAGTTGGTGATAATCCTGTGATAAATATTTCTCTGCAAGTATATTATTACTTGTTGATTTCTGAGTAATATATTGGGTGGCTTTTGGAGTGTGGGGCTTTTCTCTCAAAAGGGTTTTCCACATGTAAATCATTATGTTGTGGTATGACTATTATTTATGTTTATTTATGTTTAAGTGTTTATAACTATTTAGATCTGAATTTTTTTTGCATAACCCTCCTCTCAAGATTAGTGTAGGAAGTTGTTCAGCTACCTTAGCTTCCTTACAAGTGGTATTACAACTTGATCACCTTTGGTTTCAGTTGTGGGTTGTTGGGTTTTTGAACTAATCTAGATTGGAGTGGGAGCTTGTGTAGAAGATACTTTGTGATCTTGTTGTAGGAATTTTAGATGACAAGCACATCAGGGAGAATAGAAGTAGATAATTTTTTTGTAAATAATTTTGATATATGAAAGTTAAAGATGGAGGATTTGTTAATAGATCAATATCTTTAGGATGCTATTGATGATAATGTTATGAGGCTTGTAGATCCTAATTTCTCTGCTCAATATGATGTTATAGACCATAAATACAAGGGTCTAATTAGATTGTTCCTAGCAATCTCTATTTTGATCAATGTCCATGAAGAAACCTATGCACAAAAACTATGGAATAAACTTGGTGAGATGTATCAAGATTTTCTTGATGAAGAAATTATATTCCTCAAGGATGGAGGAGGGTGCACAAATTATAGACCACCTAGAAGCATTCAATATGTTGGTGGCTCAATTGGTGTCAAAATGGACAAGGAGGAGAAATTTTAGGTCTTTCTTTGTTCTTTGCTTGATTTGTGGGATTCTCTTGTTATGGCTATTGGGAGTACTTATGTTATCTTGAAGATTGGAGATGCTTTGGGTTCTTTTCTCTCTGAAGAGATGAAGATAATGGTATCCATCAGTTACAAGGAAGCCCTAAATGTTCAAGGAATACCTGAGGATAAAGGAAAGAAGAATGAGAAGTGTGATAAATCCAAATCCAAGGGGAGACCCAAATATCCAAGAAAGTCCAGAGTTGTTTGCTAGAACTATAGTAAGCTTGGACACTTCCATAAGGAGTGTAAAGAAGAAAAGAAGAATAAGAAGAAGAGATTTGATAAGATTTTCAATCTAAGAAGGAAGATGGTGATGCATTCATCATAGCTTTGGCCACTCATGTAGGTAATGATGTATTGTTAATTGAAATCTAGGTGCATATTTTCATATGACCTCTAATAGAGATTGGAACTTTTGAATATGCAAAATTTAATGGAGGTAAGATGTAAATGGGTGATGATTCTTTTTTAAATATTATTGGTTGTGGTCAAGTTAGAATCGAGTTTTCTAATGGTAGAATAAAAAGGATTAATGGTTTGTTGCATATCCCTATATTAGCACAAAATTTGTTATTTGTGAGGAAACTAATAGATGCGAGTGTGAAAATAGTATTTTATGATGCATGATGTAAGATGGTTAGAGGTGCTACGGTGATTGCTAGAGTTGTTAGATATTGCACATTGTATAAAATTTATGAATACACAATGGAGTGTAATAGTACTTTTGTGAAAAGCAATATTATGGCTACTTCATTGGAAGATGTGAGGGTTTTATTTTCAATTTGATGGTCATGGATTCTGGGTACCCAAGAGTTCTCTTTCTTCTGAATCAAAGTTGCTTGCAAAGAAGACTATGTTATGTCACTAGAGACTTGGCCACATTAAAGAAAAGGGTCTAAGAACCTTGAAAAATAAAAAATGATTGTAATCTTGTTTTTTATTTTTGTGAGAATTCCATCTATGGAAAATAAAACCACATTTAGTTTTATTCAAGTTCTCACAAATCTTATGGTGTATTAGATCATATTAATTCTGAGGTGTTTGTTCATATAGATGTTCTTTCGATTGGAAAATACACATATTATGTTTCATTTATTAATGATTATAATAGAACGATATTGGTATATTTTCTAAAGAGTAAATATGAAGTTTCCAATTGATTTGAAGAATTTAAAGCAATGGTTGAGTTATAAATTAGAAATAAAATAAAATATTTGAGGACTGATAATGGCGGTGAATATTTCTCTAATGATTCTGATAGATTTTGTAAATATTGTAGAATTTTGAGATAAAATACAACTCTATATTCTCCACAATAGAATGGAGTTGCAAAAGTAATGAACAAGATATTAGTGGATAAGGCTAGAAGTATGCTTAGTGGTGTTGGTCTAGAACAAAGGTTTTGGCCTAAAGTTGTTATCATTGCTTGTTACTTGATTAATATGTATCCTACATTAGCTCTTGTTGATAAGAAACCTATAGAGCTATGGTCAGGTCACAATCCTTAACTAAGACATCTTAGAGTTTTTGATTGCGAGGCATATGCACATGTACCAAAGGAGAATAGAACAAATTTAGAGAGCAAGGTTGTGAAATGTATCTTCATCAGATATAGCTATGATGTGAAAGGATAAGAGATTTGGGATCCTATAGTACAAAAGGTAATATATATTAGAATTTTTATTTTTAGAGAAACTAAGTCTTATTCTGTTACATTGTAACCAAAACAAAACAAATAAGATGTGATTCATATTTCTTATACACCTGAGAAAGTTGAATCATGACCCCTAGATAGACAAGAAGTTGAGGATGCGAATCTTTAGAAGAGGAGGAAGAACCTCCAACTCAACTTCTCTGAAATTATACAATGCATAAACAATCATTGAAAGGTAACGACCTGATGATTGAATATGTATTTTTTCTTTGAATACTAACATTGATGAACCCAAATTTGTAGAAGAGGAATTAGGTATGAATGATGCAAAATTTTGGAAGATTGTTATGGATGAAAAAATAGAAGATTTGAAAAAAAATGACACATGGGATCTTGTAACATTACCCAAAGGATTAAAAACTATTGGTTGCAAATGGGTGTTTAAGAAAAAGATAGGTCCATATAGAGGTATTGAAAAGTACAAAGCACAACTAGTTATGAAGGGTTACTCTTAGGTTGAGGGTGTTGATTATGGTGAGATATTTTCTCTTGTTTTAAAAATGACATCCATTAGATTCTTGATATCTATTGCTACCACTTATGATCTAGAGGTTGAGCAAATGGATGTGAAAATGACTTTCCTTCATGGTGATTTGGAGGAGGATATTTACATGACACAACCAGAGCACTATATGGTGAAAGGTAAAACTAATTAAGTTTGTAAACTAAAGAAATCTTTGTATGGTCGTAAATAGAGTCCTAGGATGTGGTACTGAAAAATTTGATACATGTGTTAAGTTTGGGATTTGAGCATTCTAAATAATATCGATGTGTTTATTATAAATCTAATGGTGATCATTTCCTATTTATTGCATTATATGTTGGTGATATGTTATTTATTTGTAAAGGGAAGTGAAAGATTTCAAAACTATACTATCATATTGTATGAGAGTGAATTTGCACCCCATGTGCAAATCCCCCTTTTTCCTTTACCCAACTTAGAAAACTAAGTTCAAAGCTTAATTCCACCTAAGCCCACTACTTGCATCCCACTTGGCGCCTGTTTTGAGCATTAGTGGAGGCATTTCTATCGAGGACGCTCGCACGACGTGCTTACATCCCTAGTAGATTCTTGCAGCTGAACCTGCAGAGGCATTACTCTTCTCATTGGAGGTGAAGTTGTAACACCCCCTTCTGCTGACCGACCCGAATATGGCCATTTCTCTTCATTCCTTCTTCATATTCACTCCTTCCATATACATTTCATCTTATTGAAACTTCTGGACTTCATTCTCAAGCTTCAACACACTCTTTTGCATCCACTTCAAGCTTCAAGCAATATTCTTGCATTCCATTGCAGCCAAAGCAACACTCCATCACATCAGTAGAGCAAGTTTGGGACCATGCCATTGCAACAAAGGCTTGAGTTCCTCTCATTTTCTCCCCCAGCAGCCTTGAGTGCTCTTGGTGGAGGTGGTAAGCTTCCCTCTCCTCTCCTCTATCATTTGGTTGAGTTAACACTTTATTGTTTTGTAGTGCTCTTTTGATCTTCATTGTATTGCTTTCCTTTATCTTGTTCCTTAGGTTGTCAGTGGAGGTGGGAACACCTAAACAAGGGTCTGACTGAGGCAGACCCCTATATAGCCACCCAACATTCTCCTCTCTTTCTGTGTGTAGGAGTACGTGATTTTCAAGGGATCAATTGGTGAATGAATTCCTTGGTGAGATCCTCCTTGCTCTCTTTACTCTTGTATATTTACTTTACAATATTAGAGAGCATTTCATTTACTTAATCACATCATTCTGGCCCTTTAGTTAATCAGTTGGGCCGTTAGCTAGTTTTGTCAGTTTAAACTCGTCTCCACTATTGTCTGGCCATATGGATGCCAACACACTTTTGAGATGCCAATGTGCCGCGCTGACATTCAGAGACCGCACTTTCGTCCTCAGACAAAGAGCTTCCTGAGGCATAGTGTTAGAACTAAAAACTAGCTTGCCTAGCCCTTTTCTGTGTTTTGGGTCTGTAGAGTAACTAAGAGGCCTCACGGTCCTTGTTACTCTCGCCTCGCATTTCCTAACATTACACTTAGATGAGGTAGGTTAGGGAAACCTCTCACGTATTGACCCTCCATGACCTGAGATCTTACATGCGGTGGTCCCCCTCTCTTACATTTTTGGTGAACCCGACATGAACCGTTTTGGTTTCGTTCTTGCGATCCTGGTAGTTCCTTTCCTTGTACTCTAGGAGTGTTGTAGGTGAGAGTGTTGTGAGGTTGTTACCTTGCAACCCAGCGTATGGCCCCTAGTTGGCGTAGTTGGAAGGTTCTAAAGGTATTGCATGACGAAACCTTAATTGGGTCACTATCTTATTTGTCAACCTCTAGGGATTCTATGAAAGTGTTGTCTAGTGTGCGTAATGGCCTACTTCCTGCATCAACCTATCCCCTCTACACAGCCTGTGGATAGTGGTGATGGTATAACTTTCACTTCATAGGACCTGCTGATGGGTTTTAACAAGGAACCATCTCTTTACATTCCTGCACAGATCAATGGAAACATCATAGCAGGTGTTCTTGTTGATCTGACATCACAAGTGAACAGAATAATAGAGGAGATTATGCTAATAAAATTTTTACACAAGGATGGATATGATGCTCCTGTGAGTTTCATCCGCGCACATGCCAGGATTTTTGTACCCTCTTTGTGTAGTATTGTCCTATCGATTGTAGTTGGGCCTAAGTCCGTAAAACTCCTATTTGATATCGTTCCTAGGTCTGAACTCGTTAGGGTGAAATTGGGTATCCCTTGGTTGGTAGCAATGAACACGGTACCCTTCATTGTACATAAATGTCTAAAGTTTATCCATGGAGGTTCTGTGCATGTAATCCATGACACCGGTTATAGACCACCGGTTGCACGTGGTAGCTACTTCTTGGATCACCCTTGGCTTGCGTCTGTTGGTCCTCTCCCACCTAGGATGAACCTTTTGCACAAAACATATCATAACTATAAGAAAGGGCATCTGAGGTTGAAAGTTAGATACCCTCCCTCACCTTATGCCATCTCACATAAGGTTTGCTTGAAAGCTGACAACGATGCCGCTAAGGCACAAAAGAAGGAAGAAGAGAAGCGATCTTGTGATCCTCCTTCTTCCTCTTTCATTGGTCAGTCTGGCGCTTCTTCTCGCTCTACTGAGGTACCATTAGGTCCTACTCCCTTCTACAGGAGAACCCTATGGTTCCCACTTGGAAAAAGCCTAAGCGTCCTACTTTCAAACTTCATGTTCTGCCGACGGAACCTAGACCCACTCGGTACAACAGGAAGAAGGTCTCCCAAAGAGAGTCCTCATTGTCTCGACCTCCATGACCTCCTACTGCTCCTGCTCCTAAGGTAGTGAGCAGAAAGAGGCTTGTTGCCAATGCTCTCAAGTTGACTCCTCCTATCGCTCCTCAGCCTATTCCTCCTACTCTTGTACAGTAACTTGTCCCTCCACCGGAAATGATCACAGTAGACATTCCTATGGTTAAGCAGGAACCTCTCGCTCCTTCACAAATTCTAGCCTCTAAATCCAAGAGCCGTAGGAACTGCCTTGCACATGAACACAAGCGCTGGCGAAAGGCTCTTCTGGCCGAGTAGGATGCCTCACAAAAGAAGGAGGAAGAAAAGACCACCCCTACTTCAAGGCCTCCTGCAACGTCTTCTTCCTCCCTTCCTTCTGCTTCTCTTTAGTTTGGATTTGTACTACTTCTGACTTTCGTTGCCAGTAACAATGCGCGTAACCTTAAATGGGTACAAGTGTTCATTGCTGCTTCAGTGGGCTGATGTTTGTCCCAAATATCTAGCCCTTCCCAAAGCCCATGGATATGATTAATACTTTAGTTGTATCTGCTACAGTTCTTGCCTCCTCTTCCTCTGTGCCTCTGGCCTCATCCATGGGGATCTCATCCCCTCCAATGAAATAGGAGGTAGAGGATGGTCCTCCAGGAACAAAGAACATAGGAGGACCCTGCCTTATCCACATGGTGGCCTCGCGTTGACTTGTTTTGTCCTAATAATAGAACCAGTCTTGACTTCCCCTAAGTTCATCATCCCTCCCAAGTCATTCGGTAAGCTTAGCAGTGAACCTCAAGGATAACTTGTCTCGTCCACTAAAATTAGGCATGGTGCTCCTGTGGGGTGCATGTTTAATTTTGTGGATGAAGTCCCGATCTTGTTAGTTATCTTTGTGAAATCACTGACCTTGACTCCATAAGAGCTCAATGGAGAGGACCTCGAGGGGCCCTCTTCCTTAGCCCTTGTTGCGGGAGGGCCAAATGCTCCTCCTCTTAACATCCTACCATTGCAGGCTCATCCTCCTTTCCCTTACGAGTATTTAGATTGGGAAGTGGATGACCTCTTGGCTGACCAATGTTAGGAGGAGGCCCCTTTTTTCGTGATCTTGTGTGTGTGTGTATGTTTTGTGATGTGTTCCCTCATGCTTGTGCTATGTGTTCCTAGATGACCCTCGTCACCCCTGTCGGTGCTTGGATACAGGCATGGTTTTTAGTGTCATAAACCTTCTTCTATTTGTATCATCATTCTTCCATATTTGTGCTTGATTTTTGTTAAATTAGGGATGATGCAAAACATTAGGAGCATTTAGGCTCCCCTTCCATGTTGACCCAATTTTTTATTTTTACTTTGTTTTCTTGTGCATTCTTCCTGATCTAGTTGGGGATTGATGATCTTTCACCTTGCACCATGATTACCTATTATTTATACGAGCTTGGACAAATTTGACCCCGTTAAACCAAATCCCCCTGTGTCCCTTGTTTGTGTTTTCTCTCTCTTTGCTTTCTTTATATTTTTCTCTTCTTTGCTTGAGTTGTCCCTTTCATATGTGACAATGAATTCCTTCAACATTTCAATTTTTAGAAAATGAATTCATTGCCAATGGATCTTTTCTCGAATGTCTTCTCAAAATTTGCCTTAGAATCGCATTCTCAACTTTGAACCCTAACGAAATGTGTTTCCTTCATCACAGGTTCATAAATAAAGGACTTGAAGACCTTCCTCTAAAGTGGGAACAACTTTAATCTTCCCCTTGTGTGGGGGAATATCCTTCCTTTTGAATTACTTGATGAAGTGAACATCTTTCAAAAATATTCCTTGATGATGGATCACCCTAAGAAGAACATCTGCTTTCAAACTGTGTGTTCCTTGAGTGGACCCCTCATTTTCCTCACGGCGGGTTCCCAAGGGACCCTTCTTTGAAAGTATCGATTCTAAATGGATTCATTCACGTCTAGCTTGGAGGAAGCCCAACTATACTTATTCCATTCGCCTTCTCATGTCTAGCTTGGGGGAAACCTAAGAAGACCTCACCTTTCAAACAATGCATCCCTTGAGTGGACCCCTCTTTTTGCACACTAGGTTCCTGAGGGACCCCTTTGAAAGTTTTACTTATTGACGGTCTACATGACTATCCACTTATTTTCCTACATGGCCCCTTTTGACATGTTTTATCTATGGGTAGACATGTCGCCGCTTCTTGACTCTATGGAGTCCTCTTTCTTGGTTTCCTTCATGCGAGAGATCTTGGAGGACACCTTCCTCGTAGGTCTACAGGTCTATAAGGCACTTTCTCAGTTTCCTTCATGTGAGAGATCTTGGAGGATACCTTCCTTGTAGTTTTTCAGGTCTGTAAGACGCTTACTTCACAAGGCTTCCTTCATGCGAGAGATCTTGGGGGTTGCCTCCTTGCAAGTCTACGGGCTTGTAAGATGCTTTATTTTTCTAACTTCATAGTTTTGAAAAACTATGAAGTCCTTTGCTTTCCCTGCACCTTTAGGTTTTCCAGATCACAGTCTACTTCCTTGACGTTCAGGTATACATTTTTGACCTTACTCTTTCTTGATCTACTTTACCAAGCACTCATCAGTATTCGTGCTCGCTAAAGTGGGGGGAAAATGTATGAGAGTGAATTTGCACCCCATGTGTAAATCCCATTTTTTCCTTTACCCACCTTAGAAAACTGAGTTTGGAGCTTAATTCCACCTAAGCCCACTACATGCATCCCACTTGGTGCCTGTTTTGAGCGTTGGTGAAGGCCTTTCTGTTGGGGATGCTCGAGCGGCATGTAGACGTCTGTGCAACTTGCTTACATTCCTGGAAGATTCCTGCGGCTGAACCTGCAAAGGTGTTACTCTTCTCATTGGAGGTGAAGTTGTAACGCCCCCTTCGGCCGACTGACCCAAATATGGTCCTTTCTCTTCATTCCTTCTTCATATTCACTCCTTCCATATGCATTTCATGTTCTTGAAACTTCTGGACTTCATTTTCAAGCTTCAATACACTCTTTTGTATCCACTTCAAGCTTCAAGCAACAT